>OX328127.1:70981425-72181425 GCA_946811695.1 Gonocerus acuteangulatus | reverse complement strand
GAAATAACTCTTTGCTACTTTCAATCAGCGCTTTCACGACCATTTTAGCGCCATATTCATTTCTTTGAGATTTTGAGCTCTTATTACATTTCAATAAATATACAATGGATGCAATCCCTTAAAAATATTAAATGATTCCATTCTAAATATTTCAAATCACTGGTGGTTTTCACTTTTCTGCAGTTTGACATGTGGTTCTAGCCGTAAAATCTATCAGTCGAGAAAACTGGGCATGAAACAGGAGAGTGACTTTTTTTCTTTTTTTTTATAGTAATATCTTGCTAGATAATGCATTTATTTATTAATGAGCATCCACTACCAAGGCGATTCGCTTTATATAATTTTTACATATACATACAATCATGTAACTGGAATTATACATATACATCCAATTTTACAAATAGTTGTACTTTTATACAATATTACATATACATACATCCAATTATAAGTTAAAAACTAGATTATCCTTAAGAAGAAAAAAAAAATCAAAAATACAACTGGTAATCTAAGTATGACACATATAAAACATTGCGGATAATAACATAACAATTTATTATTTATTTAATTTTTGCACCAGAACTTTCAATGCTTACACTATATGAAAAAATAAAAATTTTAGCCGTTAAGAGAAATAATAAAACTATATTAAGCTGTAAAAAAATGTATTGAAATATGTTTAACCTTAAGTGTTAATATGAATTTATTACTAAAATATGTTTGATATCAAAATGTTATAAGGTTCTACTTTTTTCTTTTTTGTTTAACGGCGTATCAACAATCGAGTTATTAACGCCAGGCTATCTATAGGTTGCCACCCTTTTATAGTTCCAACATCACGAGGTCGGTCACCCATTCAGATGAGGTTCTACTACGTGCCATTTTAAATGACACCAGGAATAATGTTCATATAAAAACGCGCTAATATTAAACAGTTCTTGCGAATCGAACTTTCTATTGTTGTATGGAAAATAAACCAATGTCTTCCTCTTGGTTGCCATTTCCGCGTTCTATTTTAAGATTTTTGCCCCGATTTTTGTGGTCTGCTCGAACATCCTTCTTGTTCTTCCGCCTCTGAAGCTCAGTATGGATATCAAACTTTGTTTATATTGTGTAATAAATTTCCTAAATAATAGACTTAGTAAATGGCGATAGAATGGTCTCATTTGGAGAAAATGGAAGTGTTTCAGTAGAACTTTTGCAAGTGTTGGTTTTGTTCCATTAAATACAACAAATTGATAGTTGCTATTTGAAGCTTTAACGGTACAAAAAAATAATTATTTGGAAACGCGCTAAGATGACATAGCTCCTGGGAAACGAACCACCTGTGTAGTAAAGATATCTTAAAAATATGTCGCTTCTCACTCGGAAGTTCCTCTCATTTATGAATTTATTTCTTTGTTGTTGTTTTTTTTTTTTTTTTTTTTTTTTTTTGAACCATTGGTAAGTTTCAATGAAAGTTAAAATTTAAAAAAAATTATGATAATGAAATTATAATGTACGCAATAAAAATGATAGAAATGGTGCCAGAATAAATTAAAATAATAACACATTATTAACTTATAATAATAAGTATAATGAGCAGGTTAAATATAAAGAAACACTTACATAAGTTATGTTGTAAAAATAACTTTAAATATAATTATGTTGTTTCTAACCCTAGAATCCACTATATGGGGCTTTAGATGGCCCCATGCTCTGCTTTTATTGTCTTTCTGCCTAATATTGAGAAAAATCAGGGCAAAAATCCGTTTGTCAGAAATACAATCACAAATAATAATGTTTTTTGTTTTCCCCTTAAAAAAAGCGTTTTGACCCCCCCCCCATGCTTTCTTCTCAACCAAAAATAATTTTTATTTTTTATTATTTTTAAATCATTGCCTATTATTTGTTTAGGAGAATGTTGCCGCCCAACGTGGTCAGCTACCTTTCAGATTGGTTTATCTGAACATAATAAGTTATTTATATGATTATAATGGACTAATCGTTTTCTGGAAGGTAGATTTTTGCTTTTTGAATCTATCGATTTTACATGGCATTGTAGCTGATTGAGGCTATACATATTAGTAACCTCATTTTTGACGTAGCCATTGTACAAGAAGGTTCGCCTTAATACATTCAGGTTGTATTTCTATATTAATGACTTTTTTAGCTCCTGGAGAGGCAGCTAAGGTGTGAAATATGTAGATCTTAAATAAAATAAATTGAATTGACTTAGTTAATTCTCTTTCATTTACCTTCCGCTTGGAAAATATTGGATTAAAAAAGGTTGAGTCACTATAATGTATCTATGTACATAAAAATCACATGTCTGTCTGTTCGTCCGAATGTCTGTTTGTTCCTTATACAAATCTACACCGTTTGACCGATTTTGACCAAACTTGGCACACGGGAAATCTCCTAGGCTAGGTCAAAATAGTCAAATTTCAATATTTGGTCAAAACGTCCAAAGTTTTGATCAAGAAAAATTGGCTATACTGAGCCATTCAGATTCTGACGGCCATTTTGAATAATGTCTCAAATTTATTTGTTGATGTTCTTGATAATTAGAATAACTGGAACTTATGACTTTAAATCATTATATAATCATGTAATGCAGTTTATTTCAATTTTATATCAACAGTCACTGTCTAACTAAGGAGCGCTGGCCTTTCTTTGATAAGAGCTATCTACTCGCTGGCTTTGGTGTTGGCCCTGTTGGCTGTTTTATGAATTGATGTGGTGCTGGCCTCTGCCGGCTGCATTATGAATTACTAGACAGATATAGTAACAAATTCACACAGTTTGACCGATTTTGACGTAACTGGATATACAGGTAGATCTTAATACGGGGAGAGTCATAGGCAGAAAGTAGTTGTAGCAGCTAGTAAATAATAAATTGTGTTTTCATTTATAGCATCTTTCCTACATATAGTTTCTTTTAAGCAATGAAGATATCTATTTACCCTTGTAACTTACCGGATAACAAGATTCATTATTATTATTATGTTCTGAAAGGTTTACAGCTGATGTTCTGTTCCAGGGATATGAAGCTACTCTTTCTTCTCCTTCTCTTCACGGTTGCATATCTTCCACAGCCATCCCGTTCAAAGTCTATTATACTAGGGTGAGTAACAGATTTTTATATATTGTCTTAAATGAAATACTATTTTGTAGTTAACTTTACATTATTTAATGCTTTCTTAGGTTGTGTGGTTGTTATAACTCTGTAAAATAAGAGCTACCTGAATTTTCAAGTTATTTCATTAATCATTCGGACCCCTGCTAGTTCCTGTGTCCAGTTGGTACAGGGTTCTGGAGATCATTATCCGTTTTTTTTTTGTGATGTGTGGCAAGATATTCCAGGCTCAAGCTGCATTTTTAGCTTTGAAAATTCTTGAGCCCTATTAATACGGAGAGTGGTCAGATCAGTTCATGTGAGAACGAATTAGATTTTCCGCTGACAAATAAGCTAACGACTGGGTTACTTTTGCGAAGACCACATCCAGTTACTTGTGAAGGATCTGTAATGATTGTAACAGTGATTCAGCGCACGCGCATAACTCATTAGCTTTTCTATTGGCTATTCCTATAGGCAATACTATTGGTTGTTAGTAAAGTAACCTTTAACACCCAAGTCAATCCAACTCGCAAAAATTAATAGAACTCTATTAATTTTAGCGAGTTGGATTGACTAGATATCTTCTAGAGCGAGCGAAAACGCATAGCACGTATGCCCATAATGCGAAATAAATATAAAATATATGTACGTTATAGAACCACCGTACAAAAAATCGGTGAGGAGGCCCCTAAACTTCACAATTACCATAGATTTTTATAATATTAACCTTTTTATTAAAAAAAAATTGCTTGCTGAAACATATTCTGCTTATTTTCGTTTATATTTTACAAGCCTAAAAGCATTACTTACAAATTTTATTGCAAAAAAGTTACTTTTAGTAGTGATTGCAGTAATTTTAAATACTTTTCATTAATATATTAACTTTTGATTACTATACCATATATATAATATGGTTTCTAACCTTAGATAACCTGTAAAGAAGAAAAGCGATAGCCTGCAAAGAACCTGTAAGATAATCCGTAAGTACCAAAATCACTGTTTAAAATCAGGATAGATACTTCAAAGTAACTGGATGTGGTCTTCGCAAAAAGACCCAACGACTGCTATAAGGTCTAGTACCTTACATTCATAAGCGGGGGATGCAGGGTTCGATCCCCACCGGCGGCAGGAATTTTCTCATCCACGGCTCGTTGGGAAAATTCCTCGCTCCACCCTGGATGTCGGCGCTAATGGCCCAGATTTGTCGAAGCGCCGTAAAAAAAAGTACTCTTTGGTGGGCAAGTAGCGTTCTTTACGGTCCGTACAGTAATGATCCCAACCGGTCATATTGTCACTCTTACTAAGCTGGCTTGGTGGCAAGTACTCTTTCACACAATGGACAAGTTGTGTTGGGCTGCTTACACGAAAACAAATTTTAATGTGAACGGAGAAACTTCACATAAGATATCTTCCACAGTAATATGGCTATTCTTTTCGGAATCTTGAACTAAAAGATTCACTGTATGAATGTAAAGTGTCGAGGAAGTGACTTCCATCTCCTGGAGGAACACAGACAGCGATCAACAGATTGAGGAAGACACGGTCTAGCGAGATAGATAAAGAATACCGACAATATTATTATACCTGCCACGTTACAAGGTCACTAGTAGCGTCTTTTTCATTCATTATCTTTTTACTCGTCTCTCAATGGATCTTCAGTTCATTGGATTCATACAACCTTTATTGGCATTAAGATCCAATCACATAACAAGTTGATCCACCTTATTATGAGGTCGACATTATGCTGTAATCCATACGCACAAATGAGCAATGTCCACGTTTCAGACCGCATAGGTCTCGACATTACCGGCGGTTCAAAATTTGTTTTCGGCTCAAAAATTTGGTACAAAAAGACTTTGTTCTATATGAAAGACTAAATTCGTCAACTAGAAGAATCAGCCGCCAGAACATCGTTTTTAGGCAAATTTTCATACACCCAGCTTACAAAACAAACGATATGATGAGTTCATCAACCTGCAAACTCGGCCCATAAGAGGCTTTACTGCGGACCCAAATTATAAATGTCCACGTATCAGTCGTATTTATTGTGATTTGGCAACAAGAATCGAAATACCCGAAGTTAATGATTAATATATATTATGAGTAAAAACCGGTCCATTTGGAGTAGGGGTTGCCAGAAATCAGGACCAAATAATTTTGTCATCAGCACTTTCCGATAGTTCGTCCTTAGTTTATATGAGCAATGGTTTATTAAAATGAAAAAAATAATCAGTCATGTTACAGGCCACGAGGGCTGATACTGTCGCGGTATGTGATTCTTGACCAAATGGTACACTAGAGGTATAGTGTGGTCAGTAGTATCCTCAGGCCGCCTGATTTTACCCATTGCAGGTACCCATTAAATTAGTTAATGGCTGAATTGGCCTAGGTGTGGTCTAGGGCGCCGAATCTAACCTTCGAACGAAGACACTAGGGGATAAAATCTTAGTCCACGCCCGAGTTTTGAACGATGGTCTTCCAGAGCATTTGTCGAGTGCTCTACCACTGGGCTAATCTCGCCCCTCATTATTCAGTAAATTAGTATAAATGCTTTTTATTTATTTGTATAGACATCTGTTATATGGATATACATATATATATATATATATATATATATATATATATATATATACACATATATATATATATATATACATATATATATATATACACATATATATATATATATATATATATATATATATATATATATATATATATATATGTAAACTTTCCTGTAGATCTTTGGCATTGAGATGGACCCCGGTCAGAGACTGGAAGCCAAGCTGGCTGGAGTGTTATACTATATTTAGGACGATGCATCTAAAAGACACCAGCTCCTTGCAGCCCTCCCTATAGCACAAGGTCCTAACCAGGTGCACCTTGGTGCTCTAAATAGAGTAATTCTACTCCTTCAGGACACTCTATAATTAGATACTAGCGTATTCATCTACAATCAAGGTATTATAAATACCTATCTTTCGTCGAGAATCGATAATATATATATGTGTGTATATATATATATATATATATATATATATATATATATATATATATGTATATATGTAATGCGTAAGGGGTTTCCATCATGATCGCGAAGAACAAGGGGGGGAGGTTTTTAGTCGGTTGGAGTCCGACACTATCTGGATTTCTCCTTGCCAGGTGTCCATGATGGATTTTCCTCCTACCATAATATATATATATATATATATATATATATATATATATATATATATATATATATATATATACATATATATATTATCGATTCTCGACGAAAGATAGGTATTTATAATATCTTGATTGGAAAGGACCCCCGTTAAAATTACACACATACATACACAGGGTGATTCACGTCTAAGTGGCGAAACTCTAGGAGGTCATTCTAGACATAATTTCCAACAAAAAAAATGTATTTGAAGTACGGTACGATTCCGAAGGGAAAAGGAGCTATGTCCAATTTCATGTTTTTTTTTAAGGTAGACATTTTTTTTATCAATGACAATTTGGAAAACGCAAAATGTCACATACCTCTCAAATAAAAACCTTTTCAATAATTTCTTTCAGTTACTTTTTATTGCTACCAGACCGGGCAATGGATTCCCTCAGTTTGGCCAATAAAAAATGAGTAATCCATAATTTTTTCACACAAGGTATTTGAAAGTAACAAAACTCCATTCCAAATTTTTCGTCAAAAGGGGGACAATCGTTTAACCTATCCCTCAATAAACATCCACTTCATTTGCATGGATTTAATGCTAACTAAATTTAGAAGTTTTCCTGTAAGTAGTGAATCTTTAGATCATTAGGGGGCTGAGGAAAAAAATCGCGAGAAACCTCTGATTTATCGAGACTAACTGAAGTGCGTTATTGGACGTCCAGAAAATGTATTTTATCTCTGGGTTTAGTGAATTGAATCACTGTTTTTTCTTGAACAGTTTTTCAGCAATCTTTTCTAATTAAATATAAAAAAAATGTCATTGATTAAAAAAATGTTTACCTTAAAAAAAAAACAACAGAAAATTGGACATAGCTTCTTTTCCCTTCGGAATCGGACCGTACTTCAAATGAAATATTTTGTTGGAAATGATGTCTAGAGTTACCTCCTAGAATTTGGCTACTTAGATGTGAATCTAAGCCCACCCTGTGTATATATGTGTGTAATTTTAACGGGGGTCGTTTTCATTCTTTAGTACGTAGAAAAGATGCATATTTGAAGACATTTTTCAAACTTTCTTTAATATTTGTATCCTCATATCATCAGGATATTGGGTGGAAAAATTTCGGGTAAACATCTACTTCCGCCACTCCGAGTTTCTTCTGGTTTTTCATAGGACATAATCTTCGTTAGTTTTCAATGGGTTGGTGATTTGATGTAGTCCTAACTCTTTATTGTTAAATGTTGAAGATTGAATAACTCCTTCCTTATTTTATTATATAAATTCAGAATGCCGAGTTTCGTAAAACTTTTAACGAAGGTCGATTTTGGTGCCTAACAGATAGGATCGATGAACCTTCGAATATATTTTCCACAAATTCTTGCTACATGCCTTCAATGTGCGCTCAAAGAAATGAGTCTTGAAATGTCGAAATCCTGTGAGATGATATTTATCATTCGGACACGTCAGCTTAGAGAGAAGGTTACAGATTCCAATTATATAACTGGGACAAATTTTGAGAATTAGGACAGGAATATTAATTAATTATTTAGGACATTCGAAGGACAATCTTAATTGACAGAAGAAGAAACACGTCAATATAGGCCTATTTGGCCGACGCACATTCAGCCGGATTCACCTTCCGAAATGGGCCAACGTTCTGCATTAATCGGCCTTCGATTTTAACTACGAGTTGGAACAGAAATGGACCAAATGCCAAGAATGGAAATGAGGTTGCAAACGATAATTTTGAAAATTGTGTTTGATTTGCTTACTAATATAGCATTTATCATACCATTTACTTCTTCGACTAGTGTTGAAACTTTCACGAGAAAAGGACAGCCGCTTGTTAATTGTGCAAGAAGCTGATAATTTTCAATGCCTATTAATGTTGACTTTTGGAGGTTAGACGGGTCAGAAAAGCCTCTCTAATAAGCTCTGGAAGACAAGGATTTGACAACAGTTCCTCTGCATGGCAGGTCAAGTCCGCAAGTGCCATGATGGGATTTGACAACAGTTTCTCTACATGGCATGTCGATTCCTCACTCGTCTGGCTGGTATTTGAAATTAGTTCCTCTACATGGCATGTCAAGTCCGTATGTGCCAAGATGGGATTTAACAGCAGTTCCTCTACATGGCATGTCAAGTCCTCAAGTGCCAAGCTGGGATTTAACAACAGTTCCTCCACATGGAATGTCAAGTCCTCAAGTGCATGATTGGAATTTGGAAACAATTCCTCTACATGGAATGTCAAGTCCTCAAGAGCATGATTGGAATTTGGAAACAATTCCTCTACGTGGCATGTCAAGTCCTCAAGTGCCTGGTTGGAATTTGGAAACAATTCCTCTACGTGGCATGTCAAGTCCTCAGGTGCCATGAGGCGGTATCTGTATAGATCTGTAGAGCATATACAGATACCGCCGTTAAAATTTAGACCCCAACGAACTCGATCTATTATTATATATAAATAAAGGAGCATAGGAACAGGATACAAACGTGAGCCTGATAGGTTCATTTTTCTAAAGTTGAAGATTTGGTGATTACGCCGAGAAAAGTGAATGCCAACCCGGGTAATATAAAGTGGTTTAATAGTAAAGTAAAGGCGCATTCCTTAAGTATAACAAAAGCAAAAAGACAAAAAAAAAACTCATTTTCCACAACTCTTTTACATAAGATGTTTTTCTTGATTTTGAATTTAAAATATAATGCAAAATATGCAATTATCTCCGCTGGGGAAAATAGTTATTTAAAGTTATTACACTAATTAACGTTCTATTGTTTAAAAATGAAAAATAGGTTATTCTAATTTAAAGAGGAAAAAGATGGCAACAATTACAATTAAAACAAACAAAATATTAAAATTCATTGGGGCGAGGTTAGCTCAGTGGTAGAGCACTGGACTCATCAGCTGGAGGACCTGAGTTCAAATCCCGAGCAAGCACTAAAGATTGTTTCTTCGTTCATGGGTTGAATTCGGCCTTCCTGACCGTCCCTAGGCCAACCCAGCCTTTAATTAATTTAATAATGGCCAATAATAATTTGATGATGACTCTAGCAGTTGAAGCAGCAAGGTGAAAATCAGGCGGCCGGAGCATATTACTGACCACACTTTCTCCCTTATGTGCCGTATGGTCAATAATCAGATACCTCTACAGTATCTGCCTCTCAGGGCCCTCGTGGCCTATTACGGAACTGATTTTTTTTTTTTTTTTAATTAAAACACTTAAAAACTACATACATATTTATTTCAAATAAATTGCACTCTGAATTGTTCATCTTCTATTTCATTCATTAACGAATATCTTGATTAATGATTGGTAGACGACGAAAATATTAGAAGTTTGTAGATTGCTATCTTAATGCAAGAAAAGGCGCAAGATTGAACGATCTTTCATGACTAATTATTCTTTTTTTATAAATAAAAACCGCAGATGTAGCAATTACACGTGGTGTGGTTATTGTTTTGCCTCCACGTGGGAGTTCCAACGTGTGAAATTGAATAAAACCTTCAACTAACATAAACAACATTAGATCGTAAATGGATTGTATCTTTGAGTAGTTGGTATGTTTATTGCAATGATAATCATTTCAAACTATCGGCAACACCTTATTAAACAAATATCAAGTTTTTTTTTGTGGCAAACATTTAATCGTTTGCAGTTTGGGCTCCACCTGGTTGAAGCGTACTTCTGTCTCAGTAAGGAAATATATTAACCCACGGTCAGCACGGCCGTTGATGATTTGAGTCATCTACGTTATTACAAAGTCAAAAAAAAACAAAAAAACTGAAACACATATAAAACATTAATTTCAACACAAAGGACAAAGGTTAGGTTGCTGACAAAAAACACGATTCTTGGAGCAGCGTCAGATTAGAACGTATCCAAAATTGTCTTACCATCCTAATCCTGCAGTTCTATCCTTTTCTTCCCTATCCTATCCAGATAAAAGGCGTCTTAAGAGACAGTGGCCACGAGGAAATTTATTTGCCTGACCTTTTCATGATCATTAAAATATTTATTGAGACTCCTCTGGGATTGCCAACAATGGTTGGCTTCTTCCAAATTTTGTATTTTTTTTTAAATTTTATTTAACTTTTGCCAGTTTTGTCAACTTGTACATAAAAAATATCTGCATCAACATAATTTATCATTGTACTGTTAATCTGTACAGATTTCAAATAAATAAAAAATTAACCGGTTACAAATTTTGTGATATTTGTTAATACTTAGATTATAATAAACTGACTGAAATTATACTTCATAGCTTCCGAATTTAGTGGAATTTTTCTGGTCAATTATAATTGGATTCATTTATAGGAAGCCTAATCTATAAGGGCGTGATCCCTGTGATTCAGAACTCGTTAAATTTTCTGAAAAGTGAAAGTCATGAACTAAAGATGGGAAATGGAATGCAGTAGTATGTACTTTGAGTAGTTGGTATGTTTATTGCAATAAAAACCTTTACAAGCTACCGGAAAAACTACTTTAAACGAGTATCAAGTTTCATTTGGGCAAACAGGAAATCGTTAGTTATATTGGTTCCACCCGGAAGAAGTATCAGTTTCCTTTCAGTAAGGAACTATCCTAACGCACTCTGAGCACGTCCGTTAATGACTAGATGTTATCTAAGTTATTACCGAGTCTTTGATCCGATTAAAAAAAAAATATGACAATAGAAAGGGATTGGGTTCCTGAAGAAAACCCGACTCTCAGGAACTGCCTAAGCTTAGTTGGTATCCATATCATACTTTATTTGGAAAATGTAGAATAGGAACTCTTGAAATTTTGCTGACTTCTTTCACTAGATGGAAAGACAATATGGAATGTTTTCAAAAAAAGGGTATTGGAACAAATGAAGGCAGTTGTAGAATACCCACCAGGGGGGTAAACAGGAAATAATTTCGGGGGGGGGAGCTGATTTTGGGGGGTATGGAATGCTAACAACCTAGAACTTGGAATAGTTAGCCTTCTAAAACACTTCTAATCCCCCCCAAAATGTTTCTAAAGTAAGTGATCTTATTTAATTTATTTGAGGTTTTTATGGCACATTTTTACCAATTAAATAAAAATTTCTGCTGCAATTCCCTTAGCCCCCCCCCCTTATATACTCCCATGAGACCGACAAAAATAGAGAGTGTCCTATAGCCTTTCTCCTCATACTGCATAAAGGGGTTCAAAGACTATGTATGATGATGTTTGTGATGACTTCTAACAATTATTTTCGAAACATAAATTTATATACACATCTCACTTTTAAGCAATGAAATCTTGATTTATAGAACTAAATTAACTCTAATTTTCACTCTAACAGTAACCTACAATAAATTGAAAATACAGGTTAATACAAACAAACAAAAAATAAAAACGAACCTCTTTTTAGCGCGGTTCCTCCCTCCCCCATAGGGAGGAACCCCGCTTATAGGGTTGATACAATGAAACAATCCGGAAGTGCCGACTAGAAAATTTCGCGTTTCAGAACCCCTAGAGACCGAAAATAACGGTGGTTAAAATTTGTATATATTTATATATATATATATATATATATATATATATATATATATATATATATATATATATAAATATATATTTGCTGTTCGCTCATTTCTGGCTTCCCTGATGGTCCGATTTTGATGAAATTTGGTACAAAAATCCGTCGTCCAATTTGAAAGGTCAAGTTCGTTAACCAGCAGAATCCGCCCACTGGAAGATGGCGTTTGGGGCGAAATTCGCGCAAAAAAAATCGTAACGCTTACGTTTTTGAGTTCATAAGCTTGTAAGTACTCGTTTTATAGGCTTCTTGGGCTAGGAAAACGAATGAAACCATTTTCAAGGCGATAGCTTTAACCGTTTTCGAGAAAATTGGAAAAATAGTTTTTGAATACCGCTTTTGGTTTGGGTACTTAGAATCATGGGATTCAGTTGAAACATTTTCTGCATGTTCTACATTCATCTAAACTAATATGTTGAAATTTTGGTTACGTTTGGAGTTAAGGAAGGGTTAGAATAAAATATTTTATTAACAGACAAAACGTTTTGGTAACTTTATATACTTTCCTTAATATCTCGAAAAAGGTTGAGAATCTTGGTAAACGGAAGAATACCATTAGAAAGCTTACGAAATGCTCTACAAAAAAGATTCTGACGAAAGTTTTGATTAGACGATGTCAATCGGAGAAATAAGAGCTTAAAACTTTAAAGTAATTGATTTCGCTTATTCGAACTGTTCTTTTTGTCTATTTTTATTCCTTGTTATTTTTTAATTGCTTATAGTTAGATAATGTATTTGATAATAAATCAGGTTAAGAAAAACAATTTAATCTTAGAGATATGGACTATATGGAGATATAACTTTTCAACTGCCTAGCGGGGTCCTTCCTATGGCGGGTTGGCCTATCCAGGTAAGATCGTAAATAAGACCTTTCTTGAAAGTAAAGATGGAACTGTCAACTTTGGTCCTCCTCTGCCTCCCGGCACTTTAAATGCTGACGAAGGCTACCAATGTGTAGCTGAAACGTCCTAAATATAGATTTTTTAACAAAAATCGTATTGAGGTTTCTTTAGCCGAATCCCAACCATTCCATCTTTTCTTATCACCTCGACGGCTAACTATCTAATCTTCATGTTTTCTAGAAATGTGGACCCAAAATAATAACAGCTTCTATTTTAATCATTTTAAATGAGTCTAGAGATAAGAACGGAACCGCGCTAAGATGATGCAGTTCCTGCGAGTCGGACTTTTTTTTCTTCTCAACGCCCAGACAATGTGAGATATCGTCCGGTTCCGGCCCTTCGTGTATTGCCTCACAGGTTGACAGACCTTAAAAATAACCACAACAAAAAAAAAATTCAAAAATGAGGGGCAAATGTGTTCGAAGGTTTAATCAACTGTTTTGCTGGAGAACCTTTATTGTAGGCAATGCATTTATTTTTTAATTTCAAATAAACCTCTTCCTTCCATCAACTGCTTTCGGTTTCGATAGATCTAAGGAAGTCAAAAAATGTGTACAGAACGGAATTTTAGTTTCTCTTTTATTCATAAAATTAAACGACGGTTTGTATAATTACTTCATAATTTACACCAATTATACTCAACTAAAAAAATAATATTAAAATAGTAAATCTGAATTCATTACACAAATAAAGAGGAGACGAGGTTAGCTCAGTGGGGGACACATGTCACATAGGAATAATTTTGAGTGTACAGACTAGTGAAAATAATTTATTCTATAAAATTATGAATACTATAGCTTCTCTATAAATTAGGGAGTGGGTAAAACTTTCAGGGATAAAAAGTGTTGGAAGAGTCGGGATTTAAAGGTTTCTAGGTTGGCAGAATGGCGGACAGACAGAGGTAAGGAATTCCATAGCGAGGTGGCACGGGTGACAAATGATTTTTCGAATAATGCAGTACGGTGGGAATGAATATAAAGATCGGAAGGACGAGATCGGGTGTTACTGGAGTGAACCGAGGATTTAAATTTAAGGAGTTGAAAAATATAAGAAGGTCTTTGGGATTTGATTACTTGGACTTAGCCGAGGAATTACTGTCGAGGATTTAGCTCCTGGTAGAAATGTAATATGTGGGAGTCTCTGGGGATCCCGAGTATAAAACGAATGAAACAGTTCATGAGGAGTTTGGGTTTTGCCTCGAGATCGCCATAAAGTCCACGGTACACCAAATAACCATAGTCAAACTGGGGGAATAATAGTGCGGTTACGAGGAGTTGACGGGTCTTTGTTGGCAGGAGATGGCGGGAGAGGTTGAGCTGTTACTGCGCCTTCTTTCAAAGACCACAAACATAGAAAACCTAATGGAGCAATCGGAAAATGGCGTTTACTCTGGAAACGCCTTACTTTCCTGTTGCGTACATCAGTGGATTAGGGTACGTAAAACATGGCAAGAAGCCAGAAGGTTGGCCGCTGAAAAACAGATTGGCATGTAGTTGTTGATGCTCTAGGCTTCATTAGGAGTTATTGGAATTAATTTGAATGGTCCAATTAACATAAATTATTTATGCAAACACACAAACACCTATGATATAATATCGGGCTCTTCTGGGTCAGTTATTATTATTTTCATGTAATATCCCTTTAACGGATGTATATATAGGATACTACAGGTTGATAAACAAGACTGTTAACACGAAATGTTTCTTTAGCAAACAATGAGAAGGAAGTTGATCAGCTGTAAGTGTACGAAGGCCGAATAGGGAATATTTTAGTCTTATTTTGGCAGAGCTCAAGGTCTAATCGGGGTGGGATATGCAAGACAAATAGATACTTACAACCTTATAGAGGTACAATATTGTATTCGCTGGCTATATTATATATATATATATGTATGTAAATATAATCATTATATTATTGAATAATGCCCTATTTTATCTCCTATCTTCTCTTCTTACAGGCCTTATTAATTGTAACTTTTTCCATGCCATTTTTTATTTCCTTGACGTGCCATGGCTGGTGATTCCTTTATATAAATGTAAGGTGTTCTTTGTTCTTTTTTTTTTCCTTCCTAAACATCCTTGGTGTAGCGGTGAATTTTTTCAAATGCTGAAAAAAGTCAACCTGCCTCAGGTAAAATTCGATGCCCCATCACCCACATGTGAATCAGCGGCGTTAGCAACTATGCCTCGGGCAGATCCATAAATTATGAATTATTTATATTATGACAATTAAAAATAATAAAATTGAAACTAAAAGAATAAAATAAACTAAAAACTTTATGGCTGTATAATTTTAAATTGATTTATTGACGTGGCCATTAAATGCATTTAAAGGAACCTAATTTTTATAATTATTCCTATAATTTAAAATGTAAAATAAATTATTTGAAAATCATAAATAAACGAATTTTGGTGAAACTTTTGTTGAAACGTTTTTAGCAACTGGGTCACTTATAACAGGGGTTTTCCATTAATATATTTTGCTAAATATTTTAGTAAGTCAAAATCGTGCTTCAGGTGGTGATGGACCGATCGTCTATAGCAGTGGCACTCAACCTTTTTTCTTATGGGCCGCAAAGACGTATTAGTCATGGTGTCGCTGGCCACAAAAAAAATTAGCCAATGATTTCTTAGGTTTTCGGGATGTTAAAAAATGGAATAAAACAACTTGGTTACAAGAAGCTTAATTTCAATTATTTAGAAGTTAATAAAAAAACACATTCAAGATTAATATTTATTTTAATATGTAGATAATAGTTATTAATATTATGTTACGGCAAATTAATGTTTCAATGGGTGCGAAAAGCAAAATAAAATAAATCAAGTAACACCAAATGCGCCAACCGGAAACGCCAAGCGAGCCGCAGATTGAAAATCCGCGACATTACTCTGATTTTTTTACTTTGTTTTCACACATCACATGGGATTCAAAATTATTTAGCGTCGCGCCTCTACTTTTGTCAACATCAGCAGCGGAGATCCCTTATTTCAATGACCTCTGTCCTGAAAAACGAAAACCCGCCGTGGGCTGGATTCAACTCAGCAAGTTGCCATTTTAGCACAGCAATCGACTTTCCACCAGGAGACTCGTTAAAAGGTTAAATATTATGAATTCAGAAAACCTCTTGATGCATTTGCTTCTGGTGTCAGGTCAAAGAGCAATATATCATTTCACCCAATTTATCATTTAGCTAATAAATTACCGAGCTCCTATTTGTCATACATTTAACGGTATTCGAGGTTTGATTAATATCCTTACATTTGCATATGCACCATGTCATCCGAAATCTCTCCTCCATTATTCTACTTTCGTTCTGATTCTCGAATGAGTATTTAGAGTTCCGATTTCTGGCCGGATCTCACATTTATTTATTGGTATCTGCAACGTTAGCCATATTAGAAAAAAGTCCGACTCGCAGGAACTGCGTCATCTTAGCGCGGTTACTTACATCTCGAAGAGATGGAATAGATTAGCATCACAAATCACAAGAAACTGACAGTAGCCAACTTACACAGAAGCGGATAATTCTTAATCTGTATAAGTCAATATAATTATGTACTGAAAACGTACTTACTCTTCGACTACTGCTGAGAAGGCTCTATTCTAAACAACCAAAAATTCGTTGTCATTTTAAGTATCTTGTTTTACTAGCAAATTCGTTTTACTGTTATAATCAACTGTAAATATGTGCTTCATGTCGAATAAAATTCCATTGAATCCCGCGATTCTAATTACCCACAAAAAAATTATGACTTACAAAAATATTGATTCCACTTTTCTCAGAAACGGTTACAGATATCGCCTTAAATATGGTTTCATTCGTTTTCCTATGTTAAGGAACCTATAAAACAAGTACCTGCAAGCATATGAACTCATAAACGTAAGCGTTACGATTTTTTTTGCGCGAATTTCGCGCCAAACACTATCTTCCAGTGGGCGGATTCTGCTGGATAACGAACTTGACCTTTCAAATTAGACGACAGATTTTTGTACCAAATTTCATTTTGAGCTTGCTAGAGAGCGAACAGACAAGCATATATATATATATATATATATATATATATATATATATATATATATATACAAATTTGAATCACCTATATTTTCGTGATCTATGGGGTCTGAAACGAGAAAGTTTCCAGTCGGCACTTCCGGATTGCGTTGTGAGGTCAACCTCATGAGCGGGTTCTCCCTATGGAGATAGGGAGTAACCGCGTTAAAAAGGCCACCTCCCAGAAACAGCGTCATCATAGAGCGTCGTTTCTTATTCGTAGAGTCATTAAAGCAGTCCATTGACGTTCCGATTTGTATTCTGACTTAGTAGGACTACTAGTTGGATAGTCGACTCCACTCACACTCCGACTTGCTATCCAACTGTAGTCGTAGTCGGTTTTCAGAAGTGTGTACGCTGCTCACGAGACGAAAAATGTATCGAGTGAAGACCGAAGTTGTCCGAAGGTGACTGAGGTAAGTTGGACGAATTTGATCCTACTCCCCTACTCTTTGCTGAGCTTGTACCCATCTGCTTTGTTGATATTTTCAGGGCATCGTACTATTTCTATAGCTTCCCTTATGATACGTTCTTGATAATTTTCTATTCTATCTAATGCTTACTTGGTCGAACTGGATAGCATGATTAGTGTTATAAAAATGTTCTGCTACCGCCGATTTTTCAATGTTGCCATTCTCAACCGTCTTCATATGTTCTGTTATTCTAGTGCACACCAATCTTCCTGTCTGTCCAATGTATTCTTTTCCGCAGGAGCATGGGATACTGTAGACACCTGGTGATCTTAACTGTAAATTATCTTTGGGGTTATTTATTATTTGACTTAACTTGCAGTCAGTGGTGTACACTGTTTTTATGTTATGTAAACTTTTTAATCTTCTCTGTAGTACCTTTAACATAGGGAATGATTACTTTTTTCTCTTTTGGGTCTTTTTGCATTCCCTTTTCTGTCGACTTTGCATTTCTTTTTGGTTTGGTGGTTTGCCTTTTTATAGTTTCGTCCGTGTACCCGTTTTTTCTTAGAGCTGACTTTAGGTGTCTCTCTTCTTTTCTGAGATGGTTTGGTTGAGAAATCCTGATGGCTCTGGTCATGAGGGTAGTGATCAAAGTGTTCTTCTGGGCTGGGTGGTGATGAGAAGCTGCGTTTAGGTATCTGTCTGTGTGAGTCGGTTTTCTGTAAACCGAATGTTCTAGACGGTTTTCAATCTTCTCTACTTTCACATCTAGGAACGGCAATACCCCATCTTCTTCAATTTCCATGGTGAACTTGATGTTGTTGTGAATCTTGTTAATGTGCTCGAAAAAGCGTTTTAATGTCTCTTTTCCGTGAGGCCAAATCACGAACGTGTCGTCAACATATCTGAACTCCTCCATGTATATTTCTGCTGCCACTGGGCCGAGTGGTGAACCCATGCTAGCGCCTTCAATCGGTTTATAATATTTTCCATTAAACAAGAACTTCTTGTTAAGAACTGCTCGGTTAAGAATGGCAACATTGAAAAATCGGCGGTAGCAGAACATTTTTATAACACTAATCATGCTATCCAGTTCGACCAAGTAAGCATTCTGGCAAAAATAGAAAATTATCAAGAACGTATCATAAGGGAAGCCATAGAAATAGTACGATGCCCTGAAAATATCAACAAAGAAGATGGGTACAAGCTCAGCAAATTATGGCATCCGGTAATTAAAACTAGAGAAAAAAGAAAAAACGAAATTCAGCCAATCAATGATCCAGATGGAACCCACCAACCAGAATCAAGCAAGACCGGGACCAACCAATCAGGGACATGGAAGAGCAGACTACGCCCGCGGATGAATACAAAGAGAGGTATTTATACAGAAGAACTAGAAGAACATCCTCATTCTCAGACTAAGCCCTGAGGAAGCTGGCAGTATGACTAGCGAAACGTCGGCAAAGAAGTTTGCGACACGGTCAATACCAGAAGACTATAATATTTGAAATGACTCGGACCGTGGAAGTCTAAGAGTTAAATAGAATAGAAACATTTTATTTTTTGTCTTAATCTTTTGCGAAAATCTAAAAACTTGTAAAAATACAAAATAAAATAGCAAAGCGAAGGGCCCCGCAACAGGAAACTGACAGAATGCTAAGCGGAAATTACTTCCTCCAAGCCCTGATTTCTCCGAAAAAGATCGCACTGTCAGAAATTGCATGTGAAGCATATTTTAAAGAAGAAAAGAAGCATTACATTTGCTTGGACTTCTAAATCGGGTTCGAGATACATACGAATATATCCAAAAATCCTAAGAAAATCCTACTTTTTTCACTTTTCTCCTATAGATATTATCTTGAAAATGGGATATTATTTTTAATTTCATATTTCTTCAATATATTTCCGATTGTATCGATCACTCTTTTCATGTATCAAGTTACTTTTTTTGAGTATCTCCAACCGGATCGTTCAATTTTTGCAAATTTCGTGCACTTCCTTCTTTATATTGGCCTCTGAACATTATACTGTCAGAGCCTGGGCATTGAACTATCATGGTTCTACATTTATTTTCATGTTTAAAGTTATCTTTTTCCTTTAATTCAACATTCAACGTATAAATAAATTGAAGCATATTCACTTGCTACTATTTTATATATATTATTTATATCCATAAGTTATTAATACTTAATTTGTATTTATTATTGTATTTATTTTGTGCGTTTTGTTATATAATCCTGATGATGACCTCCGAAGTATTGTCATAAGCTTAGTTTTATTTAACTATTAGGATCGAAGCCCGCTATCTCCATCTTCCTCGAGACAATATGATTAGAAAATGTTTGACACACTAACAGAGTATTCCTCTTTTCAAATAGAGTTCGATTTCCGGCCGGAGTAGTAGATTTTATCTTCCAGTTCCATCGTTCCTGATTTCCGATAGTCCCTTGGCTTTTATCGCTTTATTTTCAGCTGTCAAAAGGATAAATATGTGTTGTCCTGATCACACAATGTCTCTGATGTGATGTAACTTCTATAGGCATTTAGTTATTTACTGGATTTATAGTGTTTTCTTATAAGCGGAACAAGGGCGATACTCTCTCCAAATTTAGGATATCGCCTTAAAAATGGTTTCATTCGTTTTCCTATGTTAAGAAACCTATAAAAGAAGTACCTGCAAGCATATGATCTCAAAAACGTAAGCGTTACGATTTTTTTTTGCGCGAATTTCGCCCCAAACGCCATCTTCCTTTGGGCGGATTCTGCTGGCTAACGAACTCGACCTTTCAAAATAGAAGACACATTCTTGTACCAAATTTCATCAAAATCGGACCATTTTTGATCCGTCAGGAACGCGAACAGACAAGCATATATATATATATATATATATATATATATATATATATATATATATATATATATATATATATACACACAAATTTGAACCACCTATATTTTCGTGATCTATGGGGTCTGAAACGGGAAAGTTTCTGGTCGGCACGTCTGGATCGCGCCGTGAGGTCAACCTCATAAGCGGGTTCTCCCTATGGAGATAGGGAGGAACCGCGCTAAAAAGATACTTCACATCATAAAGGATTTATATAATTGGCAACACTTATTTCAAGTTCATACTTTTAATTTAATTTTATTATTTATTTTGTACAATTTATCCTTCTTTACGTTTTTCTAGTTCAGTTGTTATTTGTTTATATTTTGATTTTGAATTACTGTTTAAACCACTGAAAGTAGCCATTTAAAAAGTTATCCATTTGAGTTCCGCCGGCTTGGCACAACTCTAATAAATAAATAAATATAAACATATTTGTTGAAATTATAGCTATTAAAAAAAAAACAACAAAAAAATCGAGGGGGGCCGATTTCAACTACCTTAGACTAAACATGTTTCTTACATAGCATCTCTCTCCAGCGGTGTTCCTTGCCACAACCACCAGGGATGATGAGAAAGCCTGAAGAAGCTGGAGAGGAATCAGGCGGCGAAATATGGCTAGATATTATATATATATATATATATATATATATATATATATATATATATATATATATATATATATATATACGTGGCTTTCCTTGGCGGTCACCCATTCATATTTTCAATGATCATTCGGGAATCGGTGTTTCCAATGGGGTATCGTCAGTCCCCACTAGATTCGTTGCTCAATCAAAATGACCTGAAATTGTTCAACAAAAATGAGGTCCTAATGAGCCCTTATCAATTTGTTCCCTGTTGATCTGATGATAATGAATGAGAAAAAAGAAACGTGTCGATCCGTTATTCGAGAACGGACAGCCTCGTTTCCCATCTCCTGAGTTATTAAATCGTTGGTTGTAGATTATCAGAGGATGTTATAAATAGACAGGATAGGAATTAAACTCCTAAGGATCTATTTAAGGATTTCTTCAAAAGAATCCTGTTTGTTACGATTCAAAGGATGCAACATGAAAAGAAAATCTTTCCAATTGCAGAGTCTCAAATGAGCATTTATGTGGTGCCGAATATTTAGAACGAAAATCAGCGTAATTTACAGCGAAGTCTGAAGAAAACAATGGCGATGGTACTTGACATTAAAATGCCATATGCCAGGGGTCTCAAACATTTGCGTCGCGAGTGTCACAAAAGCGTAATGGAAAAGACGTTATCGATCATGGGATACTGATTAAGGCAGGAAAGTTCGTTGAAAACTTTTGGGAGTGACACCTTTGCTGAGTATTACGGATGTAAAATATAATTAGGTATATGCAATAATGTACAATTTATTACAAGAAATTACTAAATGGTTTTTATTTTCTTCCAAAATTATATTTTCACGATCAAAATGATTTCTTTTTAGTGGGACGTGAATGTAACATTATTTTTTAACATCTATAGGTAGTACAATTTGATTTGTACTATTTCGTACTTACTAGACAGAGAGGACAGACCACCTTACAGATTTCGTAACGGGACTCTGTCCGACAAACACATAGCTACGAACTGCAGAAATGCCGACTTAGGGTGCACCTACATTGGTCCCGATCTGATCTGATAGCCACCGACTGTCGGAAGAAAAACAAAAACAAGCATCTCAATGGAGGTGCCTACATTGGTCCCGACCCGACCTGATCCGATGACTACCGATTCTCAGCCGTTCAAACTTGTTTGTTTCTTGATCGACATCAAAATGGCGGAAAGGACATATTGTGTTTCAAAAACGTCTACAGCCTCTAAATCTTAACCAATTTCAATTCTTTTTTTAAAAAAATTTAGAACAACTTTGTCTATTCACATTTTTGTTTTTTGTTGCCTTTGGTTATTAAATTACGTGGAAAGATGTTTATAACCTTCTAGTTTCTTATAAATTATTTTAAGACTTAACTGTTACACTAAGATTTTTTTTCGGAATGATATCCTTCCGGAAGATTGATTGGCCTCTCAAATCCTCCAAATCGAAGGGTTCTATGCTTATTATCACTACAAGTTCATTACTGACAAGCTGTGACTAGATCGGATCGGATCGGATCGGGACTAATGTAGTCTCTCACATCGGCCGTTATCGGTCAAACTATATTGGATCGGGTCGGGAGAAATACGGGTCCAATGTAGGTGGAGCCTTACTAATAGAAGGTTCGTGGTCTATGGGTTCGGAAACGAATAATTTCTAGTCGGCACTTCCGGTTTGCGCCATTAGGTCAACCTTATAAGCGGTTTTCTTCCTATGGAGGGAGGGACCGCGCTAAAACCATCGCAAGTTCATTGTATTTCCAAGGAAGGTTTGTAGAGCGGGTTAATCCTTGCTTTCATTACAAGCCTCTCCGAAACGTGATTTTTCCCCCTTGATCGTCTCCCCAGTAACCTTGGACTCGAGGATTTTCAATTATAAATATTTTGGAAATCATAATCACGGGCTGTACAGAATAAATAATCAAAAGCCCTAAGGAATTCATAATATTTACATTTATCATTTCGGGTATCACATGGAACCCGGGAAAGTAGTTTTTTCCTGGTGAAATATGATTTTTACACTATATCCCAATAAGTAATTTTGATGAAAATATCTTTCTCAGATACATATATGACATCATATACGTAAAGAGTACTCTACCTATTTCTTGAAGACATTTTATTATATGTGATGTACATATTATGTTTTTTTAGCACACTTAATGCACTCACTAAAAGAAATACACGTCTAATCCATTAGTAACAAAAAATCACATGAAGTCAAAGATCCAAAACAGAAACCTTACCTTGACCTACCTGGTCATGAAGAGCTTGACTGCCATCGCAAAGTTCGAGTACCGTTCAATGCGGCAAAAAAGTAAACATTATAACATGTGACATACAACTAATGACTTGACGAAAACACAATAAAACAACATTCCATCATCTTAGCACGGTTCCGTTCATAACCCTAGTGTCTTTAGTAAAGTAATAGAACCAATTATTGGTAGGTTTTGATCTTTCGTGAAAAATATAATATAAAATCAAAGAGAAGTAATATAATATTTTACGCGCCACAATAGAAACCTGGCTGGAAACACTATAACAACGTTTCTCATTTTATTACCCTGATTTACCATAATACCCATTTAACTTGTTATGCTATTGAAAAAACAACAATAATCTATGATGTTAGGTAAACAGAGACACTTAAAAAAAATTAAATATCTTAGATTAGATGAATGTCAAAGTTCTGGAAAAATTTCCAATTGAACAAATCGATTCTGAATACGCAAAACGAAAATTAGTTTGGAAAAGGTTTTAGTATCAATTTTTCTCAAAACAGTTACAGGTATCGCTTTAAAACTGTTTTTATTCGTTTTACTGCGTTAAGGAACCTGTCAAACGAGTATCTGCAATTGCATGAACTCGAAAACGTAAGCGTTACGATTTATTTCGGTCCGAACCCCATGTTCCGGCGGACAGATTCTGATTGTTAACGAACTTGACCTTCAAATTAGACGAAAGATTTTTGTACCAAGTTTCATCAAAACCACACCATTTGAGTGCCTGTGAGAGCGAACAGTCAAATATTTATATATATTTCCGCCGTTATTTTCGAGATCTTTGGGTTCAGAAACTTACCTTGATTTAAGCTGAAACGTAGTAGGCATGATTGATGTTATTAGTCTAGACGTGGCCCTGTCTGTGGAAGGTTCTCGGAGATTTAGGCTGTAATGATATATTATTTTAAGTTCTCCTGAGGAGGCGTCAAAAGGACGTGAAACATGTGGAGCGAAATAAAGGAGTAGTGAAGAAAGTGAGTGTATTGTTTGAAATTTGGTCTTCTGCCACATACTAATATTTCAACACTTTTTGGATTTATTTGGCTTAGGTCACAAAATAGTATTTCCTACTTGCGAGCGGACCACACGCAGGGATGTATTGGCCCCTGAGGATGTGGCATTTAGGCCCGTAATGTAGGGCAAACGACAAATAAAATGGTACGAAAGGAAAAAGACCTACACCAAATAAATCCAAAAAGTGAATAAACTTCATTGGTCAGAAACACATGGAATATAATATTTCTATTAAATAATTTGTATACAACAGAATACCGATAGAAATCTGAAGTTTTCTCTAGATAAAACCTATTTAAGAAATAAACGTTCTTCAGTGTTGAAGAACTCATCCTTTGCCTCCAGATGTATTTTATAATCCATTGTTTTGGCACAAGAAAGGCATTGTGTTTAAGCAATCTTTGCATCCCTTCTATGGCGCCCGAATGTGAATTGGTTTCAATCAATTGCAAATCACTTGTTCAAACATGTCATGGTCATTGATGGCCTTAGAAGGTTCTGACCCTAATACGGGTAGCCGATTTAAAGTGACATACCATTTGCACATAGTAGTCAACATCACTTCGTCACGTGTTTTTGGATTTAAAATGGAGCGAGAAATATTGGTAATCGTTGGCAAGATACGCCTACAGATGTATAATCCCTTTAAAAATATTTATAATTTTATTTAAAAAAAAAAAAAAGCATTGAAATTGGTTAAACTTTGCAGACTGATCTTCGCTTTAATAGACGTTTTATTTATTATATTTATTGTATAGTTTTATTTATTATATAGTTTTAGGAATATGCTCGACTAAACCTACTTTACATCGCCCTCTACTGAAAAGACAGAAAAAATGCACTTCGCCATAGATGCGGTGCGATAAATAAATAAATAATAAATATTATATTTATTTCAACATATCTATGAACAGCATATAGCTACAAAGGTACTCGATGCAATTCACCTCAAAGTGGTGCATCGTTAAACAAAATAAATAAATAAAAATATTATATTTATTTATTATCAAGACTCTCATAACGCAGATGATTCGCTCGATAATTACAAATGTGTTCTTATAATTAAACAGTTGTTACAATTTCTTATTGATATTTCATATAAAGTAAAAACATTAATTTACAATAAAAGTTGTTTGTTGTTTGTTTGTGTTTTAGGGCAAAATATATATGTATAATATATATATATATATATATATATATATATATATATATATATATTATAGTATACATACTTATAACTGTTATATTAATTTGTAAAATACAATAAAAGTATTTTACAAATTAATATAACAGTTATAAGTATGTACACTATAATATATATATTATACATATATATATATTAAAACATTACTATATACATTTCAGATGTATATGCAAGTGCAGAACACATGCATATACATTGCTTATGTGTAATTCATGTTATACACATGTACATACATACTTAAACGACATAAGACGACTTCTTCTCGTCTCACATCCCGTGAGCTTGGTGACCAAACTTGATCTGTATGTTTACTTTCTCTGAGTTTTTCGTCTCTTGTAAGTTGCCAATATCGCTGCCAGTTGTTCAAAGTTTTAGTGTAAATAAGTATCAGACTGATCTGGCGTTAGAGAAAGAAGGAAGACCAAGAAGATATTAAGGTGACCATGGTTGAATGTATGCTAATGGTCATACACATTCAACCATGGTCACCTAAATGTCTTCCTGGTCTTCCTCCCCCCCCCCCCCCCCCCGGCATTCTCTAGTGCTGAAGAAGGCTGCCAAAGTGCAGCCGAAACGTCCAATACAGATTTCTTCCTGAAGGTCTGACGTTTTTTCCCCTTGCCGAATCCCAACCATTCCTCGTCTTCGTATAAGGTATATAAATAAGATATAGGAAATATAGCATAATAAAAAATAAATTTAAAGCGGTCCCTTAAGGTCCTAAGGACTCCCCAGGCACTGGAATGATGACTTGGCTCATTTCCAGCGGTCCCTCGGACGTTATTTTTATAATTTGTTTATTGTGAGTATCGCAACGGAAACGACGAAATCATTAAAACGACAGAATCAAAGGCAGGAGTCTCGGACGTTACGTGTTAACAAAACATTGTCTTAATCCGTTCTAAAAAAAGGTAATGTTACCGCCTTCAGCAATGAAATCGTTCCTGTTACTCTGCATGCATCAACTACTGCCGAAAATAACTCTTCGAAGAACCGAGCGATGAGATGGAAGAAATGAGTGACTCGTCACTGAATCACTCGGAACTCGCGCATTTCGAAGTAGATCACTTTCTCCAGAAGACTCCTAGTGTGGGACACCTTGATTATATATGCTCTCTCTTGGTGACTCGCGAATACCAAGTCATCGGGTCTTTTGGTCTACATGTTTTCACTCATGTTTTGTCAACCTCACTTTTATAGAGCAGAGTCTTCCAAAGTGCGGGAGATAAGCATTCAACCAAAGAATGCTTATTCGTTATCAACATTGTACAACGAATTATCAGATCTGTTGACCAACACATAATGCTCCTGTAAATATGATTTTCATTTCAATCACTGCGTTCGAAACATAGCGATGGAACATACCAAGTAGTCAATACATACAGTAATAATGCTCAGAAAATGTTGTTCCCAATGCGTAAAGTAATCAAATAAGGGAAATGTAACCAGAATGGTTAACCTGCCAAGCAAGGACAGGTAAGATTACAACAAAGGAGATGGCGCTAAGATGTTATTCCGTTTCCTGTCTATCTAAATAGGGTGGAAACTAGCTATGGTTAATGGCGTCGACCCGATAACCAAACAACCGGAGACGCCGACTAAGAAATTGCATAATCCATAGGTCAGAAAAAATGCAGTCGTTCAGATGTTGTTCTACCATATACAAAAAAAATCAGACTTTGATGAAATTGGGACATAAACAAGTCATAAAAACAGATGCAAGCTCATTTTCGTCAACCAGTATAATCCGCTCAATGTAATACTGTGTTATCGTGAACACTAACGCTTTTTCATTATTAGCCTCAAGATGAATTTTCTATATTTTTTTGTAATGGCAAATCAAACGGAACTACTTCTACTGAAAGTATGCTGTAAAACCTCTAAGAAATCTGAACTATATTTATTTTAGAGATGGAGATAGTTAGCCGTTGCAGTGATAAGAAGACAAGATATGGTTGGGATTCGGCTAGGAGAAAAAAACGTCAGACTTTCAGGAAGAAATCTGTATTGGACGTTTTACACATACATTCAACCATGCCACACTTTCTGAACACCCTTGATGAAGCAATTTTCTTCAGCAAACCCATAATATTGCAACCACCTCAACGTGGAATTCATGCCTCCAAACTTGCCAGCATGGGGGAGGGGGTAGAATCTTGTACTGGAGGAACTAAGTTTGAGTTGAAAGGCAGGGAAAGATCAGGAGCTATGACTGAAACCATTAACTCCCTGGTGGGCTGTAAGGTCAATAATCAGATACCTTTATATTATCTGCAACTCTTCGCTAGTTAAAAGCTTGATTTCCTTAAATAGATATATACTTGTGTGTTAGAAATGCCGTATTCCTCTTCGGCTTCTTCTGGCTGTCATTCGTCCTTGCTGTTTGCTAAGGGAATGGAATCCTTCCTGGCTGGAAGGATTAATAACATCCCGGCGAAGCCGGAGAGGAATCCGGCGAAATATTGTTCGGAAAGGAGGATCAAGGCCGCTGGAGGAAGATGCCGTATTACTAATGCCCAGCGAAGCAATCTAAAACAAAACACACATATATATATATATATATATATATATATATATATATACACACACACATACATGTAGTAGATAACAAATCATCACTTTTTATCTGTAATATATCAACACTTCTAACTTCCTTCAAATTTGAGTTTTCTATTTTACACGATTTTAAACAATAGGAGACTATTAACATACGTCATGCTCTCCTGTGATATAACTCCTCAAGGCCACGCTCAACATGCATAGACGATGAATGAAGACGTTGCTAACGTTCCACTGCAATATTTCAGCAATTAGTCAGCTGTTAATGTAGCTCTTGCAATTAATCCTATTTGCCCCCTCAATTAACCTAGCCCATTGTTCGTCTGTAATTAATTGACTTCCGTCACTCTAGTTCTCATTAAAAAAAATCGTATAAACTATGCGACATTTTAGCGTCTTCCTATAACATTTTTATCCCTTCTGTCATTTTGAAAGCTGAGATCTTTCTGTGGAAAACAGCACCAGAACAGTTTTCATAGAGAATTTAGTAATATTTCCATTCATAGTAATGGCTAGTGTAACCTATTTGGAGGTTGTTTACGTTTACGTTAAGGGGTTGAAATTATTTCACCGAGTAAATGTATAAACAATTTATATTTCTTCATTACTAATAAATAACACAAGAAACAATAAACTAAATTGAACTAATATGCCCAGTTCCCTTGGCCTAGGTATCCAAAAGGACAACAAGGGAAGTTGGACAAAAAAGAATAAAATTCATAAATAAACTAGACTTGCACAGAGTGAAATCGAAAGATCTGACAGAAATCACTTGAAAGAAAGGCCTGCTAGGTCAAATTCAAGTTCTGATCATTTTCTCGAATGCACTTAAGTGCAGTGTTGATCTGACATAACGATCTCAGCGGTTCTATTTAGCTTCCTCCCTGCTTCGGCAAGCCATTAGCTGACCTTAACAGATAATTGCATCCTGAAATGGCTCGCATTTAGTTCCGCGAAAGGCGCTTTTTCTGCCGGTAGCTTTGCGCGCTTGTAGCTTCTTATCAATTGCTGTTTTTTTATAGTTATTTCTGGAATGTAGATTCGTTTAGCTGCATTTTTATACTCGACTTAATTAAAAGTAAGTTCTTTTCTCTATTTCAGAAGATACGTAAAATATAAGTCTTTCCTATTTCCATCCAATATAGAAGGCCTTGATAAAATCGCAAGGTAAAGGAATATGCATGTAAATAGTAGGCAGTAATATGTATATAGTAGTAGTTAAAGTTTTGTATGAAATAGCATGTAAGGAAAAAAAAGAAAAAAAAAAAAAAAAAAAAAAAGGAAATGCACGTAAATAGTAGGCAGTAATATGTATATAGTAGTAGTTAAAGTTTTGTATGAAATAGCATGTAAGAAAAAAAAAAAAAAAAAAAAAAAAAAAATGCATGTAAATAGTAGGCAGTAATATGTATATAGTAGTAGGAAATAAAAAAAAAAAAAAAAAAAAAAAAAAAAAAAAAAAAAAAAAAAAAAGGAATATGCATGTAAATAGTAGGCAGTAATATGTATATAGTAGTAGTTAAAGTTTTGTATGAAATAGCATGTAAGAAAAAAAAAAAAAAAAAAAAAAAATGCATGTAAATAGTAGGCAGTAATATGTATATAGTAGTAGGAAATAAAAAAAAAAAAAATAAAAAAAAAAAAATAAAAAAAAAAAAAAAGGAATATGCATGTAAATAGTAGGCAGTAATATGTATATAGTAGTAGTTAAAGTTTTGTATGAAATAGCATGTAAGGAAAAAAAAAAAAAAAAAAAAAAAAAAAAAAAAAAAAAAAAAAGGAAATGCACGTAAATAGTAGGCAGTAATATGTATATAGTAGTAGTTAAAGTTTTGTATGAAATAGCATGTAAGAAAAAAAAAAAAAAAAAAAAAAAAAAAAATGCATGTAAATAGTAGGCAGTAATATGTATATAGTAGTAGGAAATAAAAAAAAAAAAAAAAAAAAAAAAAAAAAAAAAAAAAAAAAAAAAAAAAAAAAAAAAAGGAATATGCATGTAAATAGTAGGCAGTAATATGTATATAGTAGTAGTTAAAGTTTTGTATGAAATAGCATGTAAGAAAAAAAAAAAAAAAAAAAAAAAATGCATGTAAATAGTAGGCAGTAATATGTATATAGTAGTAGGAAATAAAAAAAAAAAAAAAAAAAAAAAAAAAAAAAAAGAAAAAAAAAAAAAAGAAAAAAAAAAAAGGAATATGCATGTAAATAGTAGGCAGTAATATGTATATAGTAGTAGTTAAAGTTTTGTATGAAATAGCATGTAAGGAAAAAAAAGAAAAAAAAAAAAAAAAAAAAAAAGGAAATGCACGTAAATAGTAGGCAGTAATATGTATATAGTAGTAGTTAAAGTTTTGTATGAAATAGCATGTAAGAAAAAAAAAAAAAAAAAAAAAAAAAAAATGCATGTAAATAGTAGGCAGTAATATGTATATAGTAGTAGGAAATAAAAAAAAAAAAAAAAAAAAAAAAAAAAAAAAAAAAAAAAAAAAAAGGAATATGCATGTAAATAGTAGGCAGTAATATGTATATAGTAGTAGTTAAAGTTTTGTATGAAATAGCATGTAAGAAAAAAAAAAAAAAAAAAAAAAAATGCATGTAAATAGTAGGCAGTAATATGTATATAGTAGTAGGAAATAAAAAAAAAAAAAAAAAAAAAAAAAAAAAAAAAAAAGAAAAAAAAAAAAAGAAAAAAAAAAAAGGAATATGCATGTAAATAGTAGGCAGTAATATGTATATAGTAGTAGTTAAAGTTTTGTATGAAATAGCATGTAAGGAAAAAAAAAAAAAAAAAAAAAAAAAAAAGGAAATGCACGTAAATAGTAGGCAGTAATATGTATATAGTAGTAGTTAAAGTTTTGTATGAAATAGCATGTAAGGAAAAAAAAGAAAAAAAAAAAAAAAAAAATGCATGTAAATAGTAGGCAGTAATATGTATATAGTAGTAGGAAATAAAAAAAAAAAAAAAAAAAAAAAAAAAAAAAAAAAAAAAAAAAAAAAAAAAAAAAAAAAAAAGGAATATGCATGTAAATAGTAGGCAGTAATATGTATATAGTAGTAGGAAATAAAAAAAAAAAAAATAAAAAAAAAAAAATAAAAAAAAAAAAAAAGGAATATGCATGTAAATAGTAGGCAGTAATATGTATATAGTAGTAGTTAAAGTTTTGTATGAAATAGCATGTAAGGAAAAAAAAAAAAAAAAAAAAAAAAAAAAAAAAAAAAAAAAAAAAAGGAAATGCACGTAAATAGTAGGCAGTAATATGTATATAGTAGTAGTTAAAGTTTTGTATGAAATAGCATGTAAGAAAAAAAAAAAAAAAAAAAAAAAAAAAAAATGCATGTAAATAGTAGGCAGTAATATGTATATAGTAGTAGGAAATAAAAAAAAAAAAAAAAAAAAAAAAAAAAAAAAAAAAAAAAAAAAAAAAAAAAAAAAAAAAAAAGGAATATGCATGTAAATAGTAGGCAGTAATATGTATATAGTAGTAGTTAAAGTTTTGTATGAAATAGCATGTAAGAAAAAAAAAAAAAAAAAAAAAAATGCATGTAAATAGTAGGCAGTAATATGTATATAGTAGTAGGAAATAAAAAAAAAAAAAAAAAAAAAAAAAAAAAAAAAAAAAGAAAAAAAAAAAAAGAAAAAAAAAAAAGGAATATGCATGTAAATAGTAGGCAGTAATATGTATATAGTAGTAGTTAAAGTTTTGTATGAAATAGCATGTAAGGAAAAAAAAAAAAAAAAAAAAAAAAAAAAGGAAATGCACGTAAATAGTAGGCAGTAATATGTATATAGTAGTAGTTAAAGTTTTGTATGAAATAGCATGTAAGAAAAAAAAAAAAAAAAAAAAAAAAAAATGCATGTAAATAGTAGGCAGTAATATGTATATAGTAGTAGGAAATAAAAAAAAAAAAAAAAAGAAAAAAAAATAAAAAAAAAAAAAAAAAGGAATATGCATGTAAATAGTAGGCAGTAATATGTATATAGTAGTAGTTAAAGTTTTGTATGAAATAGCATGTAAGGAAAAAAAAAAAAAAAAAAAAAAAAAAAAAAAAAGGAAATGCACGTAAATAGTAGGCAGTAATATGTATATAGTAGTAGTTAAAGTTTTGTATGAAATAGCTTGTAAGAAAAAAAAAAAAAAAAAAAAAAAAAAAAAAAATGCATGTAAATAGTAGGAAATAATATGTATATAGTAGTAGTTAAAGTTTTGTATGAAAAAAAAAAAAAAAAGAATATGCATGGAAATAGTAGGAAGTAATATGTATATAGTAGTAGTTAAGGTTTCGTATGAAATAGCATGTAAGGAAAAAAAAATATATAAAAAAAAAAAATAAAAAAAAAAAATAAATAAAAAAAAAAAAAAATAAAATAAAAAAAAAATAAAAAATGTAAATAGTAGGCAATAGTATGTATATAGTAGTATGTAAGGTTGTATATAAAATAGCATAAATTAAAAAAGAAAATAATAATAATATAATAAAAGTTAAATAATAAATAAATGAAAAGCATGAAAACAATCCACCATCACAACATTTTTTTTTTTTTTCATAACTCAACACAAATTACACTAAAACAAAACATAATCTAAATGGAAAAAATCGGGCAATGAGAACCTCAAAGTTGTTTGCCCTGAAACACAATCCAAATCCAAATCCAAAAATCGCAAGGTTAATTTTGTTTGCCCTGCTACAAATGTAGGGGAAATCTCTCGTGATTTAGGAAACAATCATTCTCGAAAAAAATTAGTAAATTGCTAATACTCTATTTGTGTATAGGAGTGTGCCCCAACCTAACCTGTGGAGTTGCTATATATATAACTTTTTCTAATTTATTTTCAATGGCTGAGGGTCGATCATGTAATATAGCCTTGGTAGCTTTTTGTCGCACCTTTTCGCGTGTATATATGTTCTTTCGCTTGAATCAGGCGTATATTTTGAGTCATCTTTTAGAAGAATACATTTATATATATAATAAAAAAATACCGAATAAATAATAAACGATATTTCCTGTAATTCTGAAAGTAAAGTAATGTTGTTAATATCATAAATTTAAAAATGAAAGAAAAAACGTTTTTAAGCCTGCCCTCGACGGTGATAATGAGAAAATGGCTACGGAAAACTTTTAAAAAATAAAATAAATAAATTACGAAAGCGTATTCGGAGAAATGAAAAGAGATGGGGGATGGAGGTTCAGCTATTTTAATGCCGTCCTGTGGAACCAGGAGGGTAAAACGGACTCCGCTCCACGGACATCTAAGGTCCTGCGGGTTGCCGTCTTCGAAAGAGTTAACAGACATGATCAGTTTTAGGATTTTAGTATATTTTCATAAATATCTCGAAAACGATCTGGAAATATTGGTAAGTGGACGGTAGGAATTCGATAGTTTAGTAAATTCCTACAAAAACGCTTCTTATGTTATTTTTTTTTTTAATGAAATTATCTTACTCGGAGAAATCTATACCTACAAATGATATAATTTAGCTTCATGTTTTATCAAGTAGGAATCGCTGGTGTAAGCAAAAATACAACCCTTCATCCATACAGACTACTCAACAAAAATTAAGGGAATCCCAATCCCCCAAATAACTGTTGTCTTTGGCTCCTGAGGCCGTTTTACAAAATGTTAGCCTCCTGCTTGAGCCTCCTGTAATCACAAGAGATTGGACCGGGGTTTCCCCGCGGCTGATGGTAGGACCAGGAAAATGATGGTGATCAAGAAGACAAGATACGAATTCGAAGAGTTGTATCACAAATAGCAGTCTTTGGCATCTATCTTACGTAGCTTTAGGACAGTTCATTCAGTTAATTTTTGCCTTTTCAATCTTGAAGTGTATCCCAAACCATCCATTACTCTTCCCAAACTATATATAAACTCAATTCTTCGGCCAATTCAAGACGAAATAAGATATCTCGATTTCAACCATGAATTCGTCTAGATTTGACTTAAGGTGAACTTCATACCCACGATGCTGATATATATTCGATATTTTTTCTTGTTGTTCTAAAATAAAAGAAATATCATTAAGCGTATTTTAAGTTACTCAATTGTTTTTAAATTTTTCAGTAACTTTCGGATCTTCAGCTGCTTCTTCGTAAGCTTACAAAAATATCCTGCCGTTAAAAAGTCCACGTCGTAACTGAATATAATTATCGTGGTGTCAATCAAATGCTAGCCAGCTATTCAAAATAAAACATAAAAGGTGATATACAGAAAAATATTAATTATTGGACTAAAAATTCGTTATTATTGTTGTCATACTTGGTGGTGGAGACCACCACCACGATGTCACTGGCATCGTTTAGAATATTTTTTTATTAACCAAAACTAATATATATATATTACCTATTATTGCCGAATTCTAACTATTTCCACAGTCAGAAATTTCTTCTGAATGAAAGTTAAGACATTATTAAATATCGCCAAAGTCGTTCATAATGACACCTTTTTTTGGTTAATGTAATACAATTATACTTGTATAATCTTTAATAAATAGTGCACAAATTATAAAAACAAATGAGACGGTTTATCTTCTACAGCACATATCTTGAGCTCACCCAAATTCCACATATTTTTCGTTGCAAATAGTCGAATATAATCATAGTCAATTTTCTTTTGTTACAGAAATGCTTTTCAAAAGCTACGCTTGAATAAATTCATCTCGCTCGACGAATACAACACCGAGAAAGAGGTAAATATGAACTTTATTTAAACAATAAGTCTTTTATCACTCTTTAGTATAATTTTGATATTTGTTTCATGATAGCATTTTTATATTAAGAAAAACAGAATGATTATATCTGGTCATTACAAAAGAAATGTCAGTTTATGTCGGTGGACTGTAGAATGTGTCGATACAAGTTTTTCTGGAAAAGTTTAAGAATATTCACTATACCTGATACATAAATCGTTTTGGAGGATTGTTTTATTTTTACTTTTTTCAAAATATTCTTTCTTTCACTGGAACAAAACATAAACAGGTTTTTCCTCTATAAAACTAAAAAAAAGTCTTAGCGCGGTACCGTACATCTCGAAGAAATGGAATAGATTAGGCATCACAAATCACGTGTCAGGAAGGAAGGCTGTCTATGTCAATACAATTATTTACTGAAAACGTACTCGCTCTTCGACTACTCCTCAGGAGACTCTATTCCAAACAACCAAAAATTCGTTGTCATTTTTAAGTATCTTGTTTTACTAGCAAATTCATTTTACTGTTATAATCAACTGTAAATATGTGCTTCATGGCGAATAAAATTCCATTCTCTCGTGGATTAAGTATTTCTATAAAATAAGAAATAATGATAACTTCAGTTGTAACAGTATGAGGAAGGTTAAACAGGTAGGAGAATTAAAAACAAAAACATATGTATACGCCATCATGATTAGCCACACCCATCTTGATTACCACAGCCACTCCAAACTTATTTCCAATACATTTCACGGTTTCTTGGCTACCGATAAGTGCAATTTAAAACGAAAAGCAACTAATTTAAAACTGAGATAAACAAAGACAAAAACCGGTTGAAAACAAACACTTTTCACGTTTTAAGAGCTTATATCTCTGATTGACATTGCCCCATCGAATATTGCTTCAGAACCTTTTCTGTAGAGAATTTGGCAAGCGTTGGATTGATCACCTTCCACTTACCACGAGCTCCAAACTCCAAAAATAACCAAAATTTAAACATCTTAGTTGAGATGAATTTCCAAGATGTAGAAAATATTTCAAATGAATCCCGAGATTCTAAGTACCCACAAAAAAAAAAAATAATGAGTTACAAAAACATTTTTTCCACTTTTCTCAAAAACGGTTACAGATATCGCCTTAAAAATGGTTTCATTTGTTTTTCTATGTTAAGAAACCTATAAAACAAGTACCTTCAAGCATATATATATATATATATATATATTTTTTTTTTTTTTTTTTTTTTTTTTTTTTTTTACGGCGCATCTACAACTTGGCCATTAGCGCCTGGCTATCTACAGGTCGCCACCCTTTTCTAACGCCAACAGTACATGGTCGGTCAACCATTCAAGTACTGACCACCCGACGTTGCTTAACTTTGGTGATCTACGGGAACCGGTGTATTCAACGTGGCTATGGATGTATTCAAGCATATTAACTCAAAAACGGAAGCGTTACGATTTTTTTTTTTTTGCGCGCGAATTTCGCCCTAAACACCATCTTCCAGTGGGCGGATTCTGCTGGTTAACGAACATGACGTTTCAAATTAGACGACAGAATTTTGTACCCCATTTTATCAAAATCGGACCATTTTTGAGCTTGTCAGAAAGCCAAGAGACAAATATATATATATATATATATATATATATATATATATATATATATACATATATATATATATATATATATATATATATATATATATATATATGGGGTGTGAAACGAGAAAGGAGAAAGTTTCTAGTCGGCAGTTCCGGATTGCGTCGTAAGGTCAACCTCATAGGCGGGTATCCTTCCTATTGAGGGAGGGAGGAAACGCGCTAAATGTCACTGGCAGTTTAGGCTATGCTTTCATTTTTAGAAAGCAGGTTTATTTATTTTTTGGAGATAAGGATTTATTCTGGAATTAATTTTTAGTGTTATTCCTATAATATCATTATGCAGAAATACTGATGTAAATATTTGAACGCTCTTAGATCCGCTTATTGTAATTTATATTGAAAGGCTTAGCTATGTGTCAGTTTCTTATATAATAATATCAATTAAAAATACATAAAATAATTCTGATTCCAAAATGTCATTACATTGTAAACACCAAAAGCCTGACCTATAGTAATTTATTCAGTCCTTCATATTGTTAATCAATTTGCCTCAAATTATCATTTTAATTAGACTAAGTCGTTGTTGATATTGATTTATTCGATACGATAAATTAATTGCTTTTAACACTTGATTTGTGACCCTCACGATGAACCTCCACCCTCCGCTCCTAAAATCTCAGATTTGGTTAGTTTAAAGATTTGAATAGATTTTTTGAAATCAGTAATAAGTAGTTCTGGATAACGTATTTGAAACGGACAGTAAAATGCATTTATTGGCATATACATGTCCCATAAACCTATATCACAAATTGTTTTTACAGTCTCTAAACAGAAACATTACTACGTACTGGTTACCATAAAACAAAGACTTGGGTCATTGCATTTATGACGCTAAAAACGCAGTAAGACATATGAGTTACGATACAACAAATAACGGATAAAAACTAGAATAAATCAACAAAAACAAGATATTATAACATTGGAATAAACGAAAGACGCAACTACCTGACTATAAACTTCGAATAATTAAAAATATCGTCGAGGAATGGTCATCCAGTCACAGGAAAAATAAATGTGAAGAAATAGTTCTGGCTCGAATACGGATTGGGCATATTTAACTAATAAAAGGGTAGTTATTGACAATACATAGCTCTAAATACAACACTATTATAAATATTGAACTAATTATCAAGGAATTTAGTGTCATTTAAGCAAGACAAATAGATACTTACAAGCTTATAAAGGTACAATGTTGTATATATTTCTCTGTTCGCGGTCAAGCACAGCGAATAATGGTCCGATTTTGATGAAATTTGGTACAAAAATCTTTCGTCTAATTTGAATCCAGTCTAATTGTTAAGCAGCACAATACGCATTCCGGAACATTGTTTTTGAAGCGAAATTCGCGCGAAAAAAATCGTTGCGATTACTTCATATGCTTGCAAGTACTCGTTTTATAGGCTCCTTGGCCTAGTAAAACGAATGAAACCATTTTTTAAGGCGATAGCTTTAACCGTTTTTGAGAAAATTGGAAAAATAGTTGTTCAATAACGTTTTTGGTTTGGGTACTTTTAATCATGGGATTCAGTTGAAACATTTAACAACGTATTCAAATTTCATCAAAACTAATATGTTGAAATTTTGGTTACGTTTGGAGTTAAGGAAGGGTTAGAATAAAATATTTTATTAACAGACATGATAAGCTTTGGGAACTTCGTATACTTTCATTAATATCTCGAAAACGGTTGAGAATCTTGGTAAGCGAAAGGTTACCATTTGAAAGCTTACCAAATGCTCTACAAAAAAGATTCTGAAGAAAGTTTTGATTAGGCGATGCCAATTGGAGAAATAAGTGCTTAAACTTCGAAGTAATTGATTTAGTTTATTCGAACGGTGCTTTTTGTCTGTTTTATTCCTTGTTATTTTTTAATTGCTTATAGTTGGATAATGTATTTGAAAATAAAACAGATTAAGTAAAATACGAAAAACAATTTATTGTTAGAAATGCAATCTTTCAAAGAGAGAGATTCGAAGGCTTTCCAACTGCCTTTACGCGAGGGCCCTTTCAGGTAGGATCATAAAATCTTTTCAAGAATGGTCGAACCAAAATAATAACTGTTTCTATTTTAATCTTTCCAAATTAGACTAGGGATAAGAACGGAACCGCGCTTTGATGACGCAGTTCCTGCGAGTCGGACGTTTTAGATCTCAACATTTTTTTCTAGTTTCGAATTTTTTTCTAGTTTTAATAGTTATTTTTGTCGAGGCATGGATTTGCATTAATTTTTGACAATAACAAAAAAATTTCCAATTCCAATGAGCATGAAGCTATGAACGCTATGAATCTATTGTAGACATTACAATGGTTTCACTTACGTAAGTGGCGGATGTAAAAGCGTGAAAACATAAATTAACAGGATAATAATAGAGATTTTTTCTCTATTTATTTCTGAATAAAAAGTTTCCGCTGCGCAGGAGTAGCACAAAGTATATCTCACTAAGTGAACAACTATAATCTGTTCAGATAGACAGAAAAGTTTAATTCTGCATGCGCGAAATTCCAAGGGAATTATTCGAGAAGGTTCCGCCATTTGCGAATTCCTATTTCAAGAAATAACACAAGAAGAGAAACACAATAAAAATTGTCAATTTCTTGTTTAAGACTAGGCGAGGCTTTCATAGATCAGGCAAGATATATGGTGTTTATCATATCGTCCCTACCATGTCAAACTATTCAATATGCAAATCGGAGCAAACTGGAGAACCAACATATCCTATCTTGACGAAGTAATATATTGAAGGCATTAAAGGCTATTTCAAAAGGATTAAAGTTGCGACAATTTACGACTAGCCGTATCGTCCACAATCCAAGAGCTAAGTCTCGAATCTAAAAACGAGTTTTTGCATATTCGATAGCTTGAAATGGTAGGGACGATATCTAGTAATTCCATAAGTTTATGTCGATGGACTGTAGAATGTGTGATCCAAGTTTTTCTGTTAGCTCTTCGAATGTTACAACAAGATTTTCTTCTACAGTAGCCTGCAGGAGTTCATCGTCGAGCTCTGTTAGTCCACCTATACTCGTCATAAAGCTTGCGGTTTCCCGCTCGATCATTCAAACCACCGCTGCACTTGTCGCTCACTAATGACATTTTCCCAATATATGTCTACAAGTTTTCAATAAGTTGAAGCAGCATATAATAATATATTGAAAAATGGTCTTATTCGATACTTTATTTAAGGCATTAAAGGCTATTCTAAAGGGGTTAGAGTTTCGACAATTTGCGACAAGCCGTTTCATCCACAATCCAAGAGTCTCGAATCTGAAAAACGAAATTTTTCGTATTCGATAGTTTGACATGGTAGGGACGATATATCAATAATACACAGCCAAAGCTCAGGCTAAAAACATTTTAAACCTTATTATTGATAAGGTTATATCAATGGATATTTTTACCGCTCAATTTACTGCAGCGGGAATATAGGCCATGCAATTTTCTCTCAAACAAAACCATATATTTGGTAAGGCAATGTTGTAGTTTAAATTATTTTTAGCCTTAGCTTTGGATAAGTATTGTATAAAGGTACAACAATTACACTAAGGTTAAGGTATTACATTAAGGTTTCTCTCTTGCCTGCCGATAAATCAAGAGCATCTACGATCCCCCCCCCACACACTTGAATCGCCTTTTTGTTAAATAGCTAATAAGTTGAATCAAAAGAATAATAAAATCAGGAGATCAGTGCAGTTCATTCATGGAACGTCACTGATTGCCACCACTATTTCTGGCTTATCTATTATCGTTATCAAAACTATTCAAGTGAAAAGTGATAAGGACTCGGTGTAGTTCTAAACAAACATCTATGAAAAAAGAATAATCAGAACAAAGTAACACATCAATCTTTTTTATTTGCAACATTTCGCAACTTTATTATTTCGACGATCTTTGTTTGAATTTTTGTCTCTGTGCTGTGTTTATCATGTTACGAAACCGGTTTAACGTGTATCTGAACGGATAAGGGCCTCCTCTAGGGCATGTCCCCTCTGGAGTTTATTTCATTGGTCATCTCACGAATAATTAATTGTTTTTTGTTCACTCCACAACACTTCACTGCCTAAGTAGATCTCGGGGCCACTTCCTGTTAAGTCCTGAGTTCCATTCCGTATGTCCATATAGGTTTTATTAGTGAGTTGTAGACAGTTAGTTTGTTATGTACGGTTAATTTTGATGATCAGTTTAATATTCTGTATAGCTGTCTGAATCGTCGATTGAGTTCTTGTCGTTTGAGTTTAGTGTGTGCGTTCCAAGTCAATCGTGAGTCAAGATAAAACCCAGGGTATCGAATGGTATTGGTTATGGGAACTGGGTTGTAGTTAAAAGAGACGGGTGGACAGACTTTACGTCGTAGAGTAAAGGTTATTTGGTGACATTTTTCGACGTTTATCTTAATGCGCCTCTTTTTGCACCACTGTTCAATTTGAGTTAAATGGGTTTGTAGGTTTTGGGAAGCAGTGTCCGGATTTATTTCGGGCGAAAGGATTGCTGTATCATCTGCATACGTAGCCAGGAGTGTGTCAGGATGTGTTGGAATCTCAGCTGTATAAAGGGTATAATGGATGGGACCGAGGAAACTACCCTGAGGAACTCCCGATTCCTCAGGGATTCCCTCTGAAGTATTTTTTTTTTTTTTTTTTTTTTTTTTTTTTTTTTTACGGCGCATCTACATCTTGGCCATTAGCGCCGGGCTATCTACAGGTTGCCAGCCTTTTCTAATGCCAACAGCACGTGGTCGGTCACCCATTCAGGTTCTGACCACGCCCGACGTTGCATAACTTCGGTGATCTACGGGAACCGGTGCACTCAACGTGGCTATGGCCGTTGGCTCCCTCTGAAGTAGTAGTTAGTTTTACTCAGTATACATTTGTATCTATCGCACTGTGAAAATTATATATATTTATTTTTAATTTTGTCACTAATTCATATTTATGATCAGTATTCAATTTATGATCTGTATTCAAATTGTAAATAATACGTCTCTTCTGTCCGTTTTTATTTACATTCTTGATGACGGCTTGAAATTCCAGTCAAAACGTTGACAATAAATATTCAAATTTATTTTAAAATTTTTTATTAACTATTATGACCAAATCCCGTTTATTCCTCCACGGTCAACAACCCCTTCCGAATTTGTGTGGAAGAATACTGGGAGAACGGCTTCGTAATTAAAGGTTTTGTGGGAGGAGGTTTTAAGACGAGTCTAAATATGAGTTTTGTGGGAAATTGGGTTCTTGAAAATATCCTGAAAAAAAAAAGCGGCTCGTTATTTTCGGAAGTTAAGTGTTGATTTGTTTTGCAAGAAAGCAATCCTTTTAGAACTCATTTATGATGATCAAAAAAGATTGTCAGACATTTCTTAGCCGAAACACGTTCTTCGAGCGTTGAAGTACTTGAAACCTAAAAGTAAGTATAAAGAACAAATGGTTGTAAATTGTTCAATTTACGTTTTTGTCACGATTTTTCCCCATATATATATATATATATATATATATATATATATATATATATATATATATATATATATATATATATATATATATATTGCCTAATTGGTATTTTTAATTGAGTCTAATAAAACCACTTCCCAGACAATACCTTTAATTGGGGGTCTGCCGTGGTCTAATGGCTAGCGCCTTGGATTCATAAGCGGGAAATGGTGGGTTCGATTCCCAACCTCCGGCAGGAATTTTATCATCCCACGGCTCGCTGGTAAAATTCCTCGCTGCACCCTGGATGTCGGCGCTAATGACCTAGATGTAGATGCGCCTTAAAAAAAAAAAAAATACCTTTAATTGTTTTTTGGTCAAGGTGGAAAAAAAAGCAGAATTTATGGTTTCGACTTAAAAATTCTTTCACCTCCCCCTACCCACTAAGACTTACATTGGGAGTTAATTGTATTAGGTAGGCAAAATTTTCTTCAATTTTATTTTAATTTATCGTTAAAATAGAAAAATTCACAACTATGTGAATTTCTTTGTGAATAAAGTTACATTCACAAACCATAATGTGAATAAATTCAAATTCATAGATTTTAACGTGATTTTTTTGTTCACATTTTTTTGTGAATATTTACAATTTTTCCTCTAAATGTATTAGTATTTACAGGTAAATTTCTGAATACAAATTTATCTATATTCAGATGTATAAGTACAATTACAATTATGAATAAAAATGTATTTATATTCTTATTTACAATTAAGTGAAGTCGTTATCATAATTATAAAAAGAATTACGCCCACCTCTGATTGAGGCCATTTAAGCGTCTAAAATGTTGAGCGGCTGAATTTGTTTGACCGTAAATTAGATTATCAATGTATGATTCACACAAAAATAGCAAGAATGTATATATACACACACATTATTATATCTGTACCTCGGAGGTAAAGAACACCATGTCACATAATTCTAATTATTCAGGAAAGCAAATTGTCCATAACTGTGTTTCTTCTCTACTTATAGAAACTGTTTAAAGAAAATGTTTTTCACTGTTATTGACATTGATAGGTAGTTCGGAGTATTAATCCTAGTAAAAAAAAAAACAAGTCCTCCACAAGGTGTCTCTTACCTCTAATTAAAACGGAACATGATTTCATTTTTCACTGTCTTATCTTCGTTATTTATGGGAGCAGGACAAAGTGCCCTATATCACTATATGGATCGAAAAATCCACATCAAGAATGATAAAAAAAAAAAAAAAAAATGGAAATGGTGTCCTTTACCTCCGGGGTACAGTTATAATAATTTATTATTAAACAAGTAAAATATATTCTTACTATACTTGTGCTCATAAAATAGTACATAATAAATAACTTATGCCGGAAATGTGATAAGAAAGGAAGATGTAGGATTTAAACAATTTTATAATTATCCTTGTTGAATAATTCAAAGAAACATTACTGCCGGTGCTATCTTCAACGAGATTCAATGGGCAATAGCCGTATATCTTCTTTTCAAGGATAATCCTCCAAGATCAAGAATAAAGAGAAAAGCACTCGTAATAGGCTAATTTACATTGTGAAAACAATCGGAGATTTCGGAAAAAATTTGGTAGGGTTCGTTCATTCGTTAAACATCTAAAATAAAATCTCAAAAAGTTTAAGGCGTCACAACAGGAAACTGACAGTACCTTAAGTGCAAATGACTCCCCCGCCTTTTCAACGTTCACTCAGGGGTAACACTATTACCAATAAGTTTCTCATTTTCTGGCCTTCTTTTCCTAAAATTCTAATTTTACTGATTTAAAACCATTAAACAAAGACAAATAGCCGTTAAAAAGAACAAAACAACCACTGTCGATGTTTTAAGCACATGTAATTTACAGAGCTCTTGAATAGTCACCTATCACTTACGACGATTTCCCAACTGTTTTCGAGATATTTGCGAAAATATACGATGATCCCAAATCTTTTCATGTCTATTAATATTTTTTTTTTCGAATACTTCCTCAACTCCAATTGTTACCAAAATTTATTTAGATGATTGCCAAACGACAGGAACAAATTTTTGACGGATGACAGTCCACACATCAACACAAAAATCACCCACCTCAAAGATACAAACATTTACAATTACATTTAGAATACACTCATTGTAGAAATTATATGAACGTGTATGACTTAATGTGAAGTAATGTAATGGACACAGTATTTTAAAACCTAAAATTTTCAAGCTTTTTTTTTTTTTTTTTTTAAGAGAATTTGTCTAATATATATATATATATATACATATATATATACTATATATTTGTCGGGGTCTCCCGTGGCCTAGTGGCTAGCGCGCTTGATTCATAAGCGGGAGATGGTGGGTTCGATCCCCACCGGCGCCAGAAATTTTCTAATGGCCAAGAATTATGTCGATGCGCCGTAAAAAAAAAAAAAAAAAAAAAAAAAAAAAAAAAAAAAAAAAAAAAAAAAAAAAAAAAAAAAACTATATATTTGTCAAATACCACTCACTCACTCACTGACCTATCATCGCCTAGCCCAAACCACTCGACAGAAAATTTTGAAATTTTACATGGACACTCCCTACATAACGTAGGCACTCACTAAGAAAGGATTTTTTGATATTCGAATTTTTAAGTATTGTTAGGGGGGTTTAAAGTTTTAGTTGGTTAGAGCAGGCAAGCCAAGACAGCATGTGTTGCTAGGATGATAACAGAACAGCTGTTACCGTACATTATCTATTTCATAGTATTATTTTTAATTGAGGTTAATTTCCACTATGATGGCGGTCCTTAAATTACTAGAAATAAAATGTGATTTTGTCCCTCATAGAGTTTACACCCTTGTGATGGCCCATCCGAGGTAATAATATCCCGAACCACTTGACACAAAAATTTGAAATTTTGCACGGACAATACGTTTAGAGTGTATACACTCGCTAAGAAAGTTTTTTTTGATATTCAAATTTTTAAGTACTTTTAGGGGGGTTTGAATTATTAAGAAGTTCCTCATCGGCTCATAGATGGTTCGATTTTGATAACATTTGGTACAAAAATCTTTCTTCTCATTTAAAAGGTCAAGTTCATTAACCAGTAACATGGTTTTTGGAGCGAAATTTGTGCGAGAGATTCCTTAACTTAGGAATACGAATGAAACCATTTTTTAAGCGAGTTCTGTAGCCATTTACCAGAAAAATTGATAGAAATACTTTTTAAAACTAATTTTCTGTTTGGGTATTCATAAACGAAGAATATGGAAACAAACTGTATGAATGGTGATACAAAGTTTTCGGATCTCAGTATATTTTCTAAAATATCTCGAAAACGGTTGGGAACTCGTAGTAAGTGGAAGGCGGCTATTCGAAAGGTTACTAAATTCTCTACAATAAGATTCTGTTGTTCGGTGGGGCGATGTCAATTGAAGAGATAAGTGCTTAAAACTTCAAATTTGTTAGTTTTATGCTTTTCAACGTGTATTTGTCTCTGTTTACCTAACTTTTTAAGCGGTTGTTGTATTTTTTTTTTTTTTTTTTTACTCTCCTACGGAAACACGCACGGTTACCTCCACATGGTGTTTCCTGGGTAACTTTAAAGTCCGTGCAATAATAAGCTGTACAAAATTATGTAGTAGCGTTAATTTTGATCATATCTTATTTAACTCAATATAAAAAATACTTATCGGCCGTAGTGAAGCACGGGTATTCAGCTAGTACATATATATATATATATATATATATATATATATATATATATATATATATATATATATATATATATATATCTTCTATTCCACTTATTTCTGACCATTAATTACGTATATTTATTTTTTTATACATATGGCGCAGGTAAAAAAAAAAATACTCGTTTTTCTTATGTACTAGTTTATTGTTGGCTTGCCCTACATGCTTCGTGGCCTTTATGCCACCTCCTCAGGGGCCATTAGCCTCAGGGGGTATTAATATGGGCGGCGAACTGACCACATGCGGGGATTTAATGGCCCCTGAGGAGGTGGCGTAAAGGCCAGGAAACATGTAGGGCAAGTCAACAATAAAGTAGTACATAAGAAAAAGGAGTACTATTTTTTTTTTTTTTTTTTACCTGCGCCATATATATATACAAAAAATATATATTTATCTATACCCATTTTGTAATAATTTTCAATACCCCAAATATTTTCCATTTTTTGTAAATTTATATTAGGATAATCGGTTTTTCAGTGGTTTCTAACGCCAACATTTGAAAAAGAGCGAATCGATACTTTCGCGAGCTCTGCATTCAGAAGTTTGTTCTGAGAGCAAAAGCAGTTATGTTGGTCCAATATTTTGGAACATATTCCAACTGAATCAATCGTTGTACTCAAACCGCAAATGAGTTACAATTATATTTTTTCCACTTTTCTCAAAAACGGCTACACCCATTGCCTTTAAAAATGGTCATTGAAGGTTGCCGCTCTAATAATAATAATAATACTCATTCATATGTCAATAATAACGATTTTTAGTATAGAAGCCGCATCTATAGTCAATAACGAAATTTAATACTTCCCCTAGTGTTTTTTACATCTTATTACTTTTCTAAATAGATTTACATTATTTTTGTCATTATTGCAGATAAACGAATATGTGGACTATCTAGGGAGAACCTATCCTAACAGAGTGAAGACTCCAATCCTTGGCTACAGCGTGGAAGGTAGGCCTATCAAAGCTGTTATCATCAACACGGGATTCACCAAGAAACCAGGAATCATCATTGATGCAGGTAATTATAGAAATTAGGTTATTTCGGCTCAACTCATTTATCTTACGCCATAAAAAAAGCCCGACTCGCAGGAACTGCATCATCTTAGCGCGGTTCCGTTCTTAATATTAATTTCATTTAGAAAGGTTGAAATAGAAACAATTATAATTTTGGTTAGATCTATCATGAAATAATTTATGACCTCAAATAGGTCCGCCCAGACCCTCACCTGTTCCTGGCAGAAAAAGAGTCAGACAGCGCCCTTCATCCACTCCTGGAAATACTAATATTACTGATCAATGATTTGAAAAATATCAAAATGTTTACATTTTCTTGTACTCTTCTACTACAGTGCTACTAATACTCAACAAATAATTCCAATTAAAAAGTGAGCTAAAAATCTACAAAAACCCGTTTAAAAGAACAAAACAAACACATTTGAAGTTTTAAGCGCTTTTTTCTCCGATTGACATCGCCTAATCGAAAATTGTTTCAGAATCGTTTTTGTAGAGCATTTATTAGGCGTTTGAACAGTTACCTCCTGCTTACCAAGATTCCCAACCGTTTTCGAGATATTAAGGAAAATATACGAAGTTCCCAAAACTTTTCACGACTAAAAATAAAATATTTTGTTCTAATGCTTCCTTAACTCCGAACGTAACCTAAATTAAACATCTTTGTTTACATGGCTTTCAAACATACAGAAAATATTTTAAATGAATCCCATGATTCTGAGTACCCAAACCAAAAACTTGATTTAACAAATATTTGTCCACTTTTCTTAAAAACGGTTAAAGCTATTTCCTTAAAAATGGATTCATTCGTTTTTATAGGCGAATAAACCTATAAAACGAGTACTTGCAAGCATATGAAGTAAGCATAACGATTTTTTTCGCGAGATTTTCGCTCCAAATACCATGTTCCGGTGGACGGATTCTGCTGGTTAACAAACTTGACCTTTCAAATTAGACGAAAGATTTTTGTACCGAATTTCATCAAAATCGGACCATTATTGAGGCCAGGAAAGAGCGAACAGACAAATATATATATATATATATATATATATATATATATATATATATATATATATATATATACAAATTTGAACCACAGTTATTTTCGTTCTCTAAGGGCTCTGAAACGTAAACTTTTCTAGTCGGCACTTCCGGATTGTTTCATGAGATCAACCTTATAAGCGGGGTTCCTCCCTATGAAGGGAGGGAGGAACCGCGCTAAAAGCACATACAATAAAGTAAATACCAAACTATAACATTTGCTTAAAATTTATTAAGATCTTATATGCTGTTAAGATTCTAAAATGCTAATCGACAGTTTTACATCGCCCTCTATTGAAAAGTGAGGAATAACATGCAATTCGCAAAAAATGCGAATTAATAATAATAATAAATTTATGCAAATATAAAAATATATATACATATAAAAGGGATTAGGATTATATTAAAATACACAATACCTGAAAATATGACTTTCCTTGGCTCTTTTCTCCGTCATTTAGGTCACAGAAGAGAACGACCAAGGTTTCTTTTACTAAACATTTAGCCCAAAAATGGATGCAAATTGCTGATTTCGCCAAGAGCCCACGAATGGATAGAGAAGATTAAGACATATTTAAACCCCCTTTGAAAATGAGCGTTAAAATTATGAAACCAGTAAAGGGATAAACGCTTTGGTGTTTTCTCTTTGGCACCAATAACCGTAGAAAGACTTAAAAAAAAATACGATGTCCAGGAACTGCGACATCTCAGCATGTATCTATAATATAGGTACCCCAGACTTGGAAAGCTTTTTTTCAGGCTTTCTTGCAAACTGTTAAAAACGTCACCTTGAAAATGGTTTCATTTCATTCCCACCGTCTTTATATCTGTGCAAAGTGAATCTAAAATCCTCTTAACGAAAAGCAGTAAATTAGATTTTTCGTGCGAATTTAGCCGATTTAATGCTACATTTGGCCTATATTCGACAACGTTTTAGAAGAAGTATTTCTGTACAAAATTTAATCATGATTCGATCATCAAGTACTCGAGACATTGCGAAAGAACCTGTTGTTGACCTCTTCACAGTTGAACGCCATGAGGAACGAATTGGCAATTGAATAAAGGGTTTCGAGCAGATTCTTTTTTTTTTTTTTTTTTTTTTTTTTTTTTTTTTTTTTTTTTTTTTTTTTTTTTTAGTTATTTAACCTTCGCTATGAGTTTATCGTTACAGTCACGGAACTCATAACCTTCGCCTCATTTAGTGATATCAAAGATCAGAATAGTATACAGGGCGTATCGCAAGTTAATGACAATACTCCAGGGGGTGAAACTAGACAGAAAATGTGGTTCAACACCACCAACCACACATTTCCATCTCACTCCGTTCCAGACATACGACGTTATAAAGGTTCTTTAGGGTGGGTTTACACTAGGACAATTATTGCAGGACATTTATATCAGAGAGAAATTCTGCCTAATGTAAACCATGAACAATTTATGTCTGATATATATATTTCTATCACGAGCTATAAGTGTCGACACTTCTATACCGTCAGGTACTGATTATAAAGAGAAGAATAAATCTCAGAGAGAAATATCTTGGCTACTCCAGGTAAATGAAAAACCGTCTAGTTCCTTCACAACAGTTGAGATGGTAACAAGAGCTACCGAAAGCGCTCAGTGTGGAAATAAGCTGTTGTGAAGGAACTAGACGGTTTTTCATTTACCTGAAGATCTTCCTTCTCTGCCAGCAACCTCAAAGTTTTCGAATCTTGGCTACTAGCTGTATTGTCGACACTTCTATACCAACAGATGTAAACACTGATTATTTGCTAGTTGCAACAGAACTATTTGATTTATCCCTGGAGTTTTAACAGTTCGTCTACATTTCTCTTGCCTAGCTATTTCTCTCCGTATGTAAACTTGCAAGAGAATATCTATCCGATACATATATATCCTGCGAGAAGTGTCAGGTGTAAACGCACCCTAAGAAAAAATCGTGTTTTTTGTAGTACAACTCTAATTTTCTCTGCTTGTACACATTTTTTTTCAACGTTACAATACATTTTTGAAATTAACATTAAATTTGCTTTAAGACTAATGCGCATTCAATGTTCACAATTATCTCATTCAAACCGTAATATCAATTCAAAAAGTAGAAATGAATAAAAGCTTCTGGTTTGCGCCAACATTTCGAAACTCACCACTCTTCCAAAATAAATCCTGCAGGCTGCCAAATCTCACAAATTTTGTAAAATTTAATCAGCTTTCCAACGATATACTCAGAACTGAGATTATCTCTCAATTTTATAATGTAATTGGAATTCAAGAGCGAAAAAAACATCAAATAAATAAAAGTAATATAATCTTATCAGAAAAAAAAACTACTTTACTTTTATTACTAAAACAGTTATTTATCGTATCATTAAGTTAATAGTTATGAAGAACAGATGTTTAAACTAATAATTAGTTAAAAAAAAAAAAAAAAAAAAAAAATCAGTCCCGTAACAGGCCACAAGGGCCCAGAGGGGCAGATTCTGTAGAGGTATCTGATTCTTGACCGTACGGCACACTAGGGAGATAGTGTGGTCAACACTATGCTCCGGCCGCCGGATTTTCCCCTTGGCTGCTTCGACTGCTAGAGTCATTAGCACCCAAAAAAAAAAAAAAAAAAAAAAAAAAAATCAGTCCCGTAACAGGCCACAAGGGCCCAGAGGGGCAGATACTGTAGAGGTATCTGATTCATGGCCATACGGCACTCTAGGGAGATAGTGTGGTCAATACTATGCTCCTGCCGCCTGATTTTCCCCTTGGCTGCTTCGACTGCTAGTCATTAGCACCCAAGGTACCCATTATTAATTAAATTAATTAAAGGCTGGGTGAGCCTAGGGACGATCTGGGACCCCAAATCCAACCCTCGAACGGCAGCACTAGAAGAAAAAATCTTTAGTGCGCGCTCGGGTTTTGAACCTGGTCCTCCAGTTCATTAGTCGAGTGCTCTACCACTGAGCTAACCTCGCCCCTCATTAGCACCCAAGGTACCCATTATTAATTAAATTAAGTAAAGGCTGGGTGAGCCTAGGGACGATCTGGGACCCCAAATCCAACTCTCGAACGGCAGCACTAAAGAAAAAATCTTTAGAGCGCGTTCTGGTTTTGAACCTGGTCCTCCAGTTCATTAGTCGAGTGCTCTACCACTGAGCTAACCTCGCCCCCTAATCTTATCAGAAATAAATGAAAATTATTCTTGCTGAAATTTATATCAATGATAATAATAAGTTTTTCATACATTTTTATACAAAACAAAAATCGAAGGTTATAAGCCTGGAGCCACACTGTTTCACAAATTATATCAAATATACACAATTCTCTGACTTATCAAATAAATCTATTGTAGTGATGATCTTGATACGTAATCGTGAATGACGGAAATCACGATAAGATATGTTGTAACAATTAAAAGTCCTTAAGGATGACACTTCAGTACCTCTCTGGAGATGATCACAATCATTGTAAACAATGATTAAACCTTGAATGACTATGATAAATAATAATACGAACTTACTACCTCATTGATAAACCTGATTAACATGTATTTCTTCATTGGCTTCTCAGGTTGCATAGGTAGCTGTAATTGGAGTTCGTGATTTACGTTGGACAAACAATTTCTTGAGAATTAAAATGTATTCTCCAAGGAGGTGTGTTGAAATAGCAATAACTAACGTCATCGACAATAGGAGACTGTTTTTATGAAGAAATTGCAGAGTTAATAAGTAAGGGATTTTTAGGGAAGACTAGTGATTCTCAAAAATTTGTCGCTGACTAAAATCTTATATTAATATCAACATTTTGAGCTGGTTTTGCGGTTTGGAAAAGACACTTGTGAACATTAAAAGTGCATTAGGTTTAAAGGAAATTTAAGACTAACGTCCGACTCGCAGGAAATGCGTCATCATGGCGCGTTTCCGTTCATATCCCTAGTGTCATTTGTAAACGAATAGAATCAGGTATTAGTAGGTTTTGATCTTTCTTGAAAAAAATTAAATTAAATCATCAAAGAGAAGGAAGATTTATGGCGCCGAGTGAATTTGAACCACCGTTATAAGGCCAACCTCTTATGCGGTTTTCCTCCCCTGTGAATAAAATAAATACAAAAATATCTATACAAAAAAAAAAGAACAAACAAAAAGTATAAGGAAAAAAAATGATATAAAATAAAAAGAAAAGAAGTATGAATGACTAAACATGTCAAAAAGTAATAAAAAAAATAATTCCAAAAAATAAAATATATAAAGAAAGAAAGAAAAATAAATAAATAATGAAAAGACGTCTAAAACTGGTTCTTATATCTAAGCAACAATATTTATTTCCACAGCAACATTCTAACAAATGCAATATTAGACAACTCTGTCTCGGACAGACAATACTGAAAACACTTTCCACCCTAACATCACACTGTACACAATTAAACTATACTCTTAGGGCTGAGATGACCAAGCAGTTTTCTGCCCTTAAACAACTAAACCAACCCAACCCTCCCTGAAAAACGGTATTATTCTCAGCTTGTTTTGTAACGACTATACTATAAGTCGGATTTAGCAGCAAAACAAGCTATTAAATTACCGCCACTCCCTAATTTTGGACAAGCTCTGGCAATTTCTTTGTCTACATACAAAGGAACGATTGTCTCAAGACAATAGGCTGGCTAATTTGTTGTTTTTCGAACAAAATTGTAGAACATTGGCCTATCATTTGAAAAGCAAGACACGAGAGCCCAACCTTTTTGTATGTGTACGTTTTGAATGACATCGTGGAGAAAAGGGGCTTGTCAGAATCTACCTCCCCCCCCCTTAACACATAGTTTCGTAGCTCTAACACTTTTGCACTAATCGTAAGCGTGAAAACGTTTTAAAGGTAATTTACATGTGAAATGGAATACAAACCCATTTAAGGAGAAATTCTTAATAATTTTCTTGAAAATTGGATAAACCTAGTATTTCGGTTCCTGGTATAAAAAAATTATGGATTGAAATGATTATTTTGTCATATTAGAAAAAGAGAAAAGTCTAAAAAAAAAAAATCAGAAATTTATAACAGACTCAAGCATTTTGGAATTTATTAAATTTTTCAAAACTGAGGAATGTTAAAGAGATAATTAGATAGCAATAAACATTTTCTGTATAAAAACTTTAGCTTATAAAATATGATGACAGATAAATCAGTGCTTAAATCTTTATTACTTTTCTTTAAAAAAAGAAACTTTAAAATTGCATTAATCAAATTATATTATTTATTTATTTATTTAGGGTTTCAAAATATATCATTCAGCCCAGGTCCACCTTGGTTGTTTTCCAGTCTTCACCTGTAATCAATAAGATACGGAGAAATAAACTGGGAACAAATATTTATTATTAAACTATCTACTAAAATATTAATTTAGCTACACATTGTCACCACCAGCTCAACTAAACGATATGTTTGATTGTTATACTTGTAATTTTGGATATTCCCCTGAACCGCATTATAACTCCTACGAGAATGAAAGAAATTAATGACCAAATATATTTTTGTTCTATGGCGTTCTATGGAGAACACTAAAATAATAGCTGGTTATCATAGCAAATATAGAATTATCTATATATTTTTTTTTTTTTTTTTTTTGTATAATGCATATATTATAATGTATAAATGTACGAATTATATTATTCAAAAACTATTTAATGTAAGAACAGGTGTTCTTCTTCATATGTTGACCCATCTATTATTTAAGGTCGGAAATTAGGACAAAGTAGGGGAATTGTTCATCTAAGCAAATTTTACCGAAATTCGGATCTATGTCTTCTCTGAGGTGTATAATAATAATTTTAGAATCAAAATTTCGCTTTCTTGGTACTCCTGATAAGACTGATTTATTATCTTGGAAATTATATCTATTTGTTAGTTATATTGTTGTTGTTCGTTGCAGGTATTCACGCTAGAGAGTGGATTGCTCCAGCTGTTGCCCTCAAGATAATCCACGAACTTGTGGAGAACTACGAAGACAACAAGGCCCTTGCTGATTCTGTAGAATGGACTATAATACCACTCCTGAATCCAGACGGATATGTCTACTCCATGACTCAGGTAGGTATTTTGAGATGGAAACTTAGAAATTGTAAAGAAAGACTGGAGGATTCGCAGTATATTATACCCGCAAAAAAAAACTAACGTCGAGAAAAAGAGGCCAAGTTTCAGGCACCTCCCAAAAACAGTTTTCCTATGATAATTTGTTATCATAGTATTGAGCTAGGCTTTAGGCTCTTAATAACTTGTTAAGAACCTAATAATACCCTCTCGCATATTTGTACAATTCCAGCTTGGCCAGTTTTCGTTAAATGATGGCCACTGTAACGATCGGATTTATTATAAAATGTCTGTCATTTAAAGATTCACGCCCTTAGGGTAACGATTCAGGGCTATTATAAACTCTTTGGTGGCTAAAAGCGATCGGGTTTCTATGAACTCTATGTAAGTTAAAGCGGCCACGGCCATATGATAGTTACCGAAAACTTGCCAAGTTGGAATAGCACAAATAAGTGAGAGGGTATTATTAGGTTCTTGACAAGATATTAAGATCCTAAAACTTGGCCCAATACTATGATATCATAACTATCATAGGCTTACTGTTTTTGGGCGGGGCCTGGAACTTGGCCTCTTTTTTTGAACGTTAGTTTTTTTTCGGGTGAATTTCGAGTTTGCGTCGTCAATGTTTGGCTTGTGGAGGATGACGCGGGGACGCTAACTATGTTTATTATTCTACCTATTTTTTATCGAGTCGGTATTTTATTGTTTATAATGCCTTCCAGATGGATCATTATTTGGAAATGCCCTTGTGTACTTGTCAGACACTTCAAAACTTCAAGTCTAACTAATATAAAAATGTTAAGATGCGTCCAAATGTTTCTTAAAACATCAATAATATATTCTCCTTACCCGAGAGGATTCATTTGATACCCTACACGATGGGTTTCGGAAGGAATGATGGGTTTCCGAAGGAACAAGTACAAAACGCCCCCCCCCCCCCCCCCCGAAAGCGGAGTGAAACACAACTTTTCAGGATTTTTCGATTTGTTCCTTTAATAACACTCTAAAGTCTTTCATCCTGCAAAATTTTAAGTCTCTAGCTTTTCGGAAAGTGCCTAATAATTTTGATGAGTGAGTGATTGAGTCCTATAAATTCCGATATTCCATCGCCTATATCTCAGAAACTATTCAATGTAGAATTATAAAACTTTCCAATTTTACTCACATCTATTGGTGTAATACCTGTGTAAAATTTCATAAGTTTATCTTTAACCGATTCAATGCTATGAGAGGGTAAAAATCGGCTTTAATACTTCGTGTAATATACACACAGTATGCTTAGGCCGGAACTGGGCCTGGCTCACTACCGTGCACCTAGAATCTAGTGATGGGCGATTCTCGAATATAAATCGATCTTTTGAATCGATTTGAATCCCAATGTAAAAATCTATTCACAAATAAGAACGGCGATCTCAGATCGATCTTCTAGACTCAGAAGATCGATCTTCAATATGGATCGATTTCACGATTACTTACAATTACCAAAGAAATTCTTATTTCATTTCATGAATTCTAATCGAATCACATTCGAGAATCGTCCCTCACTACGAATCTTCCTAAGAAAGTCAATTTGAATACTTGGTGATATGAAAAATATATATGTAACCTAAAAGTAGTTGTCGCCTCAACATATTAATTCATTTTCTAGCCAGGATAGGGCTGATGTTTTCAATTTTTTGGAAAGAAAGAACACCACCCCTAGCGGAAATCGAACGCAAACCTTAGGTACGATAAGGTTTGCCCTTAAGGACATCGGGTCTCCACCGTTATTGAATTATTACCCGTTTCTGTCTCTTCGTTGATTTCTGTTTAATGCTTCGTTAGTTATTTGAATGATTTTTTTCTTTTCTTTTTTTTTTTTTTTTTAAATCGATTTAAAAGACCTTTTGAAACCAAATCGCCTCTCTAGTGATTCTAAAAATAAATAAAGGTAAAACTGAAGGAGAGCGTCCTCAGCTACGATTTTCTTCAAAGTTTGCACTATAACGTATTTTGATGCACTAAACACGAATCCGTTGAAAAAAAATCCCGCTCTCAACTAGGAAAGAAGTTATTAAAAAAAAAAGTTCACTGTTATGGCGGTTATAAAAGACGGGGTAAACAGCTTATATGTAAACACGCGCATGCGCAATAGTCCTTAATCACGAAGTGTAATTGAAATTCAGACTCACCTGTGGTAGCTGACTTGGTCGTAAACTGTCGCTTTTGGGCATACGTGCTATGCGTTTCCGCTCGCTCAAGGAAACATCAAAACCCCTAGTCAATCCAACTCGCAGAAGTGAAAAGAATTCTATGCCCAAAAGTCGTCCTAGGCAATCTTCCCTAACCTTCATAACAGTGAACTTTTTTTTTTAATAACTTCTTTCCTAGTTGAGAGCGGGATTTTTTTTCAACGGATTCGTGTTTAGTGCATCAAAATACGTTATAGTGCAAACTTTGAAGAAAATCGTAGCTGAGGACGCTCTCCTTCAGTTTTACCTAAATAAATAACAATTTATTATTAGCGGCCGTCCTTTATATTGTTTCGGCTTATAATAGCAGGCAGTGAATCGTGAAAGAACTTTCTACTTCCCGAAGGCAAATCTTGCACCATTGGCCTTTTCTTACCGCAATTCTCATCTGGCCATTGGATCCGCGACCTTCATATCCTTCTCAGCGTTATCTAACCATGAACTATGTACTTCATTGGGTTTGAATTGACCGATAATAATCATAAGTGGTTATAAAAATTTTTGAAAATTCTTTTATTTCGTTTAAACATTGCCAAAGTTACGGCTACTGTTGATCAATAGTTCTTTCAGGACAGAGGTTTAATTTTCGGCATTGTTATTTACTGGTTACCTGGATTTTCCAGCACGGATATGGCTCATGTTCTTTCACTTTTTGTAAAAAAAAAAAACATCACCCATTATGGGAATCCAAACCACGTAAATTAATAAAATTATGGTAATACACGTTTTTCATTACTTTGAATGATATATATCTGTCGCTTAGTTGCCCAAAACTGAAATTTTACCCGTCAAATGAATATTTTGGTGTGGGTTGGGCAGTTTCAGGTAAATTTATGGGCCGCTTTTTGTAATTCGCAAAGAAAGTTAGCCTCCAACAACTAAAACTAACGATAATATCAGCTGAATAAGTACTGCATATTACTCAGAAATGTAGGCTACAATAGATCATAAAATAATTTTTAATTGACTATTGATGTAGAGAACTATTTTTGAAACGATGTTTGAAACATTTACCATATGTTTACAGGACAGGATGTGGAGGAAAAATCGAGCTAACACGAGCGACCCTCTATGCCCAGGAGTTGACCTCAATAGAAATTTTGATCTCTTCTTCGGTGGTAAGTTAATGTATTAATATTTCATTATCACATTTCACAGGCTACCCAAAAATGACTACCTACATTTCAGCATAACTAAGAACCTAAAATGTGTACAAAAATATAATTGTCTGTTCGCTCTAGTGTCAACCAATGGCTTTGTTTGAAAAAAAAAATTGATACAATTATGTTACATGGATGTCACCACGGCAAGGTGGCCAGCTTACTACATTTTAACGTAGGAGATGCGATTTTGAATTCAGCGTGTTTCAGGTAGAGACTTTCAGCGATGGGTTTGCTGAAAAGATCCATGCTTCATCATAAAAGTTTATAGAGGGTGCAAAATCTTAAGACAGCTTAGCGCTAATAGCTATAGAACTAGGTAAATAGAGAAAAAAAATACTGAATATAAATTGAAAGATCAAGGGAGTGTGGCTTGCCTCTTTATTTCGAACGTTTTCGAGTATCAAATAGCGATATTCTGGGTCAATTTTTGCCTTGTAGAAAAACGTTTAAAATTTCTCTCATTTTTTAAAAAAATTGAGTAACATATTAATGGAAATGATGAGGTTGCACAACTTCTGGGCAACATATGCTATTGTTTTAATTTTTTATAATTTCAGAAGATAGCACATGAATTAAAATTATATAATTCATAACATGTAAATTATGTAAATATGATAATATCTTGTTTGTTTGTAATGTCTACCCCTTTTTATGAGTTTTTTTTTTTTTTTTTTTTTTTTTTTTTTTTTTTTTTTTTTTTTTTTGTTCAAGGCTCTTCTGAGCTCATAGAAATAATTTGTGTACTTAAAACTTTTTATTTCTTCAAACGTTACTCTTATATTAACTTATATTTTACCTTGACTGCCACAAGATTCTACTTAAGAAAAATCTTAAGTAGAATTTGCAACGTTCCACTGACAATTAAACACCTACTTACATACTGCAGAGAAAGAGAAAACATTGACTTACCAAATGATTTACACGAACTACTTACAGAGGACAGTACACACATAGACAATATATTAAAATATCTGATACTTAAAAAGAAATTTCAACTTTTTTAATACACTATTGTTTATTTAACAGTTAAATGCATTTAACATTATAATTCATTTAAAATTACAAGTTTTCAAGTTGTATATATATATACATATATATATATATATATATATATATACATATATATATATAGGTAATATAACATATATTTTCATGTTTAATTTTTTAATTAAAAACTTTATTTTGGTTGCATTTTCAATCCGACCGTTCAAAATTTTATGAAATATATTCCCAAATTCATTGTTTTTTGTTTATATTTGTCAGACAAGTTTGTATAATGCTGTATAATTGTTAGCTTTGTTCGCACATTGACCTAAAGAGCATATCGCTTCGTTGTGACATCTCAATAAATAAATTAAGAAAAATCTAGTGTTGTGAGAATCGGTGGTATGAGTCGAGCGATTGAATTTGAGTAACAGGTAATAGCTCAGTTTTCTCGTAGAATCTAGAGTAATTAATAAAGGTAAGCATTCTTTGAAATAACTCAAACTACGAGTTTAATTGAAGGGGTCGGTGCAAAATAGTGCCAAGCAACATTTTTAAGAAAACATAACTGTAGCTGCTATATGTTGGATATTATGTGGGACTATCAGTTGATATTTTAGAAGCATTTGCATCATAGACTGAAAGTCCCACATAATATCAAACATATTGCACCTAAGGTTAAGTTTCGTTCAAAATGTTGCTTGGCACTATTTTGCCCCGACCCCTTTAATTGTTGTTGGCAGTGAACATGTTGGAATATCATTGCAAAACAAATATGTGCAAAGGTAAAAACAGTTCTGCAGCGAACTTCGTTTTATTAAGAAAGTTATCTACTCGTCTAGGTGCTGGTACCAGTTTGGACCCCTGCGACGAGACTTACACCGGATCCGGTCCGTTCTCAGAGCCCGAGACTAGAGCCCTCAGGAACTATGCTCTAACTAAGGACAACACCAAGTTATACCTCACTCTGCACAGCTATGGAAAGGTATTCTATTGATTTTTTTTCTGGCTAAAAAAAATGAGTCCCGTAACAGGCCACGAGGGCCCTAAGGGGCAGATACTAAAGAAGGATCTGATTCACGACCATATGGCACAATAGGGAGATAGTGTGGCCAGTGCTATGCTCCGGCTTTGCCTTTGTTGCTTCGACTGCTAGGGTCATTACCACCAAGGTACCCATTATTAAATTAATGAAAGGCTGGGTTGGCCTAGGGCCGGTCAGGGAAGCCGAATTCAACCCATGAACGAAGACACTAGAAGAAAAAATCTTAGTGCTTGCTCGGGATTTGAACTCAGGTCCTTTGGAGTCCAGTGCTCTACCACTGAGCTAACCTAGCCCCCTTTTTTTGTGGTTGTTAAAACCTAAATAGCTGTCCGTAAGAGGGACAGGGATTGTAATATTATTCAGTAAAATTTCACTAACACTTGAATTATAATTATTTAAACTCTACCCTTCATGTTTCACTACGTTGTGGTGCGTCTTCAGGGCAACCGATCTTCGTGGCTGACGAACTCTTTTAATCGTTTGCTAGGGGACTGTTATATATCAAGTGTTGTACTAACAAAAAAAAACAAAAAACTATATATATATATATATATATATATATATATATATATATAGAGAGAGAGAGAGAGAGAGAGAGAGAGAGAGAGAGAGAGAGAGAGAGAGAGAGAAGGGAGAACGAAATTTTAACAGGGGTCATTTTCGGTATCTAGTTGGATGGATGGATGGATTGGGTGTTTAAGGGCAGAAAACATCTAGGTCCTCACCGCCCTGAAGTGTAATGTTAGAGAGTCGTGTATATGTCATGAAAGGGTTAGTAATTTGTGTTACGGACAGTGCATGACAATGAACTGTTTTTTTGTTTTTTTTTATAACTTGTATTCAATTTTCTTTTTTAACTAATATCATTGCTTACTACTAACTTACTAGGTAATGGAACTATTTGTACTAAAAGTAATACTAATATACACTATAGCACTATCAATACAAATAATATACTACATAACAAATAATAGACTACATAACCATATTAATATTTACATATTTATTTTTCCCCCTCTTGTATAGTTTTTTATTTATTTATTTTTTATATTTTTTATTTATTTTTTTTATTTATTTATTTATTTTTATTTTTTATTTATTTTTTTTTGTTTATTTTTTCCTTTATGTATAATTTTATTTGTTATATTTTTTAATACATATATATTTTTTTTATGTATATATTTTTTTTTTCCTCTTTTGTAATTTTTTATATATCATTTTTTTTTTTTTTTAGTCAAACACTAACTAACTAATACAAACTAAGTAACTAATAAAAACTAAACATAACTAATACAACTACTTGTACTAAAAATAATGCTAATGTAAGCAATATTAATACTAAAACTATACTACATAACAAAATTTATAATAATGCCAATTCTAAATTAAACTAGCACACGTATATACACATTCGCCCACGTTCATACAATCATACACCCACATATGTACATACATACGTACCCGCAAATGTGTATATACCCGTGCACGTATACATACATATATTTATTTATTATTAAATTATTATTTTATATCATGAGATATAGTTGCGCCTTTTTTAAGAATTCCACAACTAGGTCAACTGCTTTGCCATCTAGTTGGTATCTAGTTGGTTTGAAGACATTTTTCAGAACTTCTTTCATGAGTTCAACCTCAATAGCTACAGGCCTTCGAAAATTGCGAAAAAAGGCTTAACTTGAGGAGGAAAACCCTTCACAAACAAGACCATCCTCGACGTGGCCCTGGTGGTGGAGGTTATAATCATGTGTATTTATAAAGCATTCCCCCGAAGAGGTGCCAAAAATATGTGAAACATGAAGGAAAGTAAGATAATAAATTTGCTTAAATGTGTTCTAAGAACTTTTGATCACCTTCCACTTCTTTATTATTCCTACTCGTGGTATCAGTCAAATGGTATTTTTTTAAATTTTATTTTGTATGTTTATATTTTTTTTTCTTGGATAACTGTACATACTAATGATTGCTACTACGATTTGTCTTCCGCAAGAAACTAAAAATTACGAACCTAAGCCGTCAACCAGAACTGATGCAAAACAGGTAGGTGAAAAGTCTAAGACGTCAAATGTACTGATGGGGTTAAAATATTAACAAAACACATGAATCCATCAGTTGAGATTATGTAAAGGACAGAAGCATTTTGTCATTCCAAAGAGAATACATTTTGCAAAAAAATATTGTAAAAAATATCATCCTTGGAATGATAATGAAGCTGTCGTCAAATAAGGTCAGCGGTCAATTGGAAATTACTGTTCATTCATTATAGCTTAAAAATACTATCATGGACGTGTGAGTAATTCTTATTTATGCAAGCAAATAAAGCCAACACTCTGTAAAAAGGCACTATTTATTATGTATTTATGTAGCAGTAGGTCAAAACTCATTGACTACACTCCATTCATCAACAATCTTTTATTTTGCTTGACGTTTCACGTCTTCTTGTCGTCTCTTCAGGAGCCTTTAAAATAACAAAATTACCGCCGTAACCTTGGAGAACCTTCTGCAGCCAAGGCCACGAAGAATCGGGCCCTGACTGCTGAAAGGGTAATTGGGTCAACAATATTTACTTCAAGTCGACTCCCATGGAAAGCAAACAAGGCTTGACGACATGCTAAATTGAAGAAGCACAATAGTGAAACTGTGTACTCAGCCAACTGTTTGATAGTTACTTCTGAACCGTTAAGTAAACGGTGTGCTAAAAAATATTGCTAACATGGATGACAGCCTTTCTACCAACTTTCTAGACTTTTATGTAAACATCGAGAAATATAAATAGTATAAGTAAAGATGGAATGGTTGGGATTCGGCTAAATAAACCTCAATATGATTTTGTTTTAAAAAATCTATATTTCGGACGTTTCGGCTACTCATTGGTAGCCTTCGTCAGCTAAAATGACAAAAAAAAAAATTAATACAAAAAAAAAAAAAATATGATTGTGATAGGTAACAGAGCTATAGATACAATTAACTTATAAAAGAACATATCTTCTTAAATTCTTAGAATGAAAAAGTGAATAGGTACAATAATTGATTTTAATAGTAATTAGTAACGTTAATTGATTTTACAAAGAAATAAGAAGCTACATACCAATGACAAATATAGTAGCTAATAGTAACATTAATTAATTTGACAAAGAAATAAAGAACTCATTGACTACACTCCAGAAGATTAATTAAGAAATTAATTAATGTTACTATTAGCTACTATATTTGTCATTGGTATGTAGCTTCTTATTTCTTTGTAAAATCAATTAACGTTACTAATTACTATTAAAATCAATTATTGTACCTATTCACTTTTTTATTCTAAGAATTTAAGACGATATGTTCTTTTATAAGTTAATTGTATCTATAGCTCTGTTACCTATCACAATCATAATTTTTTTTTTTTTTTTGTTTTTGTATTAATTTCTTTTTGTTTTTTGTCATTTTAGCTGACGTAGGCTACCAATGAGTAGCCGAAACGTTCGAAATATAGATTTTTTAAAACAAAATCATATTGAGGTTTATTTAGCCGAATCTCAACCATTCCATCTTTACTTATCACCTCGACGGCTAACTATCTAATCATCATTATATTTTTTATTGTGTTAACTAGCAAACCCTAAAATAGTCTTCTCATTAATTATTATAGCATATAATCCCCGTCATGTCTGTAACTTTGATTAAACCCTATCCTGGAAATCCCATGAACCTGAATCTGTTCCAGATGGTCAAAAGTAGCCATAGTTGACAAACCCTAAAATGGTTTTCATATCTAATATTAGTGTTTATAAACCCCGCTAAGTCTTTCACCCGTTTGCGTCTAGTAACACAGATCTGTGCGATGGGCAGACGCACAGTGGGGCCAAACGACTTTTTGTGTTTCAAAAAAGGATACAGCCTCCAAATCTCAACCGATTGCAATCCATTTTTATTTTTATTTTTTAAATGAAAGCTAATAAATTTTGGAGCAACTTGGTCTGCCCAGATTTTTGTTTCTTCTTTGCCCGTTTATTAAATTAGGTATAAATAATTCACAAAATTTTAAAATTGTACATAAAATAATAATATTTTTTTCATCTAACTTAATATCAGCACTGATATCGTTGAAATTAAACATTTTATTTATTTATTTATTAAAAGTTTCGCAGTTTTTAGAGATATACTCTATAACAATAAACGATGATTACATGATTACAAAATAAATGATGATTACATAAATGATAATAACAGTGATTACAATAGGTGATGATTTAACAATAAATGATGATGACATGATTACAGAATTCATACACATACACACACATATATACATATGCGTATATTATTGCACTATATCTATATTGTTTATATTTACATAATACATTATTATTATCTATAGACTTATAGCGTACATTATTATATCTATATAATTATTTTATTCATTAATATTATTATTATTACATTTATTCCTTATTATTATATATATACTTATATTACACATTATTATTACATTATTCCTTATCATTATCCATATACTAATATTGCACATTATTACTACATTGCTTGTTTTTATCGTTATTGTTTTTCGCTACACAGTAATTTACCAATTAAAATGTATTTAATGCTGCAATTTGTTCATAGCAAACAGTTTAGTTAGTGTCTGTATTGTTTATGATCAGATTTAGTTAATGCTTGAAATAGATTGGTGTAATGTTATTCTAAAAGATAGATATATCTGCTTTTCAGATTACCTGTATAAATAATGTTAGACAGATACGTAAATAGAGGATCTTATTATGTGACGTATCGTCACAGTTTGTTAAATATATTTGTATTTTATAAATATGTGTATATCTTGTCTATATACTGGCTTTTATCTGAGAGTAGTTGAGTCATGTTGTCCGGTAAGTCATAGTTTTCTCTCAACCGACATTCAGTCAGTATGTGTTTTATTGTCAGTGGAGTGTTACATACTTCACATGTCGCTCTGTCCTGTCTCGTCATGAGGTGTACGTGCGTCAGCCGTGAATGGCCTATTCTTAGGCGGCATAAGACAACTTCTTCTCTTCTATTCTGCCTTATGCTGGATGACCATTTACCGACTGTTTGTTTAATTTCTCTTAGTTTGTTGTCTATTGTCATGTGCCAGGATCTCTGCCACTTCTCTATAATTATTTTCTTGGCTTCATTCTGCATATCTCTGTGCGTTATGTGGTTTATGTCCTGATGTTGTTGTTTTGTTGCAGTCTTGGCAATTTTGTCGACTATTGTATTTTGTTCAATGTCTTCGTGTCCTGGGGTTAAATTAAACATTTAACCCCCGATTAGACTTGGAAAAAAAATCAAAATCTATTTTCAAATCATATTATCATATTATTTCAATTAATCTCGTTGTTGAATTAGTCAGTCTGATGTTTTCCACGTCGAATCGGGTTTTGAATGTTTAATTTCAACGATATTCGTGCTGATGTTAAGTTAGATGAAAAATAAAATATTATTTTATGTTGAATTGTAAAGGTTTGTGAATTATTTATGCGTAATTTAATAAATAGGGGAAACAAAAAACTAAAATCTGGCCACACAAAGTTGTTCCAAATTTTATTAGCTTTCATTAAAAAAAAAAAAACATTGAAATCGGTTAGAATTTGGAGGCTGTAGCCTTTTTTGAATCACGAAAAGTCGTTTGGCCTCACTGTGCGGCGCAAAGGTGGTCCAACATGGCAGAATAGAGGAAAAAATTGTTTTTTTTTTTTTTAACACATCGTTAGACTTCTGTAAATAATATTCTTTCGCCCTAGAGGACCTAAACGTACCGTGTTCCATTTGAGGGCACTCAAATTCAAATACTTTTAGGCATTATCGGAATTTCTACATTTAACCCTTAACATTGAAACTTAGATTAAAAAAAATCAGGATTTATTTGTCGTTGCTAAACATATGATTAACTATTTTTACGTTTAAAAATAATAAAAATAAACGGTCTGCCCATTTTTTAAGAGCTTTGTGTCATAATTTACAGCAGGAATGTAAAAATAAGTTAATTTTTAGAGCTATATTCTGAAAGCCTCTACCTTGGCCCTTTAAAATTGGTCTTATCATGCTGATGAATGTAACCATATATAGTTTATATGCGACCTTCATATCCAGCTTCCTTTATTTGCGCGTGATAGTTGCTGTGATGATGGAATCGGTTGCGGGTGATACTCGCATGGGCGTATATAAAAGGGGGGGGGCTGAGGGGGCTACAGCTCCCTCCCTCGAAATTGGTAAAATGTGTCATAAAAAACCTTTAACATTTAATATTTTTTTAGGGTTTTAATTGTCTAACTATTCCACGTTCTAGATTGTTAGAATTCCATACTCCCTAAATGCTCTCAGCCCCCCCCCCGAAATTCTCTCAGCCCTCCCCTGAAATTATTTCCTATATACGTTAGTGGATAATCGTATTTCATCAATGTCACTCATCAATCACTCCATAGGCATACTGAATGCCTTGTAGGTGCAATAAATAGTGCTGTTTGTAAGTTAAGAAAAAAACAAATATTTTCTTTCACTATGCGGTAAAAAATAGGGTCTGTGTCCATTGACGTAAAAAAACATAGATCAAGTGAATTTTTGGTTGTGTCATCCATCCAGTGACCGTTCATAAATTGGTAGACTGTCAAGGTGAAAAATATGAGATTGCAGAAAAGTATCTCCCTATGCTGGTAGGCTCACTTAGTAAAAAATTCATTCACAAGTTTGATCGGAAGGGGGCTTAAAGTACAAGAAATAAAAAAAGATTTTTTTTTAGAAAAATCATTTTCGGCTAGATTCTCCAGTCCAAACTCAGTAGTTTTGATAAACCTAGACTGAAGCCCTTTCTACAAGGAATAATAAAAAAAGTCCGTCACGCAGAAGCTGCATAACTAAGCACTTTCCTGAGAATTTGGGTAGTGTAGACTGCTTTCCAGAACAATTTGCTTAAAATATCCTACATAAATAAAATAAAAACATGAATAGTTCTCTTTTAAATTTGTAATGAGTAACTGATCAATTATTAATTTGCTTCCAGAGTTATGTTTACACATGGTACCTACTACACTACGTAATAAATACAAAAAACCTCATATTATCGTATTTTCATCTAACGCAGGAACAAGATACAGTCCCTCTAGATACAAAGCGCTTCTTGCGGCGGCTTTGTGAACCTACCTCTGGCGGGCTTTTCTATTGAAATATATTACAAAGAAAACCCCCGCTTTCCGATTGACCGATTCAGCTCATTTTTACAACACTTCTTTCTCATGAGTTACCCACGACGTATACCGCGTTTCGTTTCAATACAGCAGAAATTACGACCGGTATGAGTATATTAGGAATTTGGGGCCGGAGTAAACCCCCCCTTCTAATGAACCGATTTAGTTTATTTTTACAACACATATTTACCTGTAGATTACGACTACGAATACCGAGTTTCGTCGAAACATACCAAAAATCACGGCTGGTAGTGGCGAATTGGTATTGTGGGTCCGGAGTAAACCCCCCCTCCTAATGAACTGATTTAGTTCATTTTTATATCTCACTTTTCCCTCCATATTACCACTACGAATACCAAGTTTCGTTGAAATATAACAAATATTACGGCTGACATGGTCAAATTAGTGTTTTGGGTTCGGGGTAAACCCCCCCCCCTTCCGGTGGACCGACTTTGGTGGTTAACGAACTCGTTCAATCGTTTGCTAATTGAATGCTATATACCAAGTTTCGTGACGAAAAAACAAAAACTCTGGCCGCTATCGTGTTAACAGACACATATATATATATATATATATATATATATATATATATATATATATATATATATATATATATATATATATATATATATATATGGTTTGTTTTAAGTTACTTCGCTGGGGTTGAAATGATTGATTTGTGAGACGGCTTCTCTCTCCAGCGGTGGTCTTCCTCTCCTTACTGCAATATTTCGTCGGGTTCATCTCCGACTTCTTCAGGCTGCTGTGTCGTCCTCGGTGGTTGTCAAGGGAATGATTTTTTCAGTCTACGAAGCAGGGCTATAAAGGAGGGTAATTCCGGGAAAAAATCATTCCCTTGACAACCACCGAGGACGACGCAGCAGCCTGAAGAAGTCGGAGATGAACCCGACGAAATATTGCAGTAAGGAGAGGAAGACCACCGCTGGAGAGAGAAGCCGTCTCACAAATCAATCATATATATATATATATATATATATATATATATATATATATATATATATATATATATATATATATAAATTTTAACGGGGGTCATTTTCGGTGTCTACTAGTGATCGATAAAGATTTGAAGAATTTTTTCAAAAATTCCGTCATGAGTCCAACCTCAATAGCTACTTTCCTTCGGAGGAAAGTGCTAAAAATAGGACTATGTTTCTATGGCAACTATGAATTGGACTGAAGTCCTTTTAACATAGAAATGTTAAACTTCAGAGACACCAAATCCATCACTAACTCATTTTGGGAAAAATGGACTGAAGCTCATTTTGCATGGATCGATACAATTTTGAGTGGGTAGAGGCATTGCATTTACATAGGTATTGTCAGTCGTCGGAAAAAATATTTTCAGTTGCTTGATGTGTGTGAAATCTATCTTGTAATTAGCCCAGAGAAACCCTTTCCTATGAAGCCCAGAATCATTTTGTGTCTGCTGAAGATAACTTGGACATATATTGTCTTCTTACGGTGTTCTGTCTAGTTAAGGTCGGGGTGTTTTAGAACCCAGAGGTAAAAAAAATTAAGGACTTTCAAATTTGGTTAATAGTCAAATTCCATTAGTATGTGGTCCACTAGTAGCCCCAAGGTAGACCAGTTTATTTTTAAGGGTGCCCAAAATTTTAAAATAAAAGTAAGAGTAGCAGTAATCGTCGTATATAAAAGAATTATAATAATATAAGTTGTAAAGTATCAGGAAATTGAGTTAAAAATATATTCAAATATTATAAAAATATTAATGTAATAATAAAAAAATGAAACATAAAAGAAAATTAATGCCTATGAAAGGAAGACGATTCTTCATTTCTTAAGTTATTTATAACATCTTCGAAGTTTATTGATTCAACTAAGTTCAATAGATCCTCTTTACCATAAATTTAAAATCATATTTTTATAATAAGAAGTCGTAGTCTTTGTATATCGTGAATCTTATAGCCATAATTTATGTGAGTAAATCTTGTATTTGCCATCAGTTATTTTAAGTGGGTTTGAGTAGTGTTCTGAACGGCCTAAAATAATTCTGTTTTTATTGTTTAAAAAAGTGGTTAATAAGAAATTAAATAATATATTTTTTTGTGGTATCGAATTTTATTTTTGGATTCATTCGATATTTTATACAGCAGACTACAAATACAGTTGATTGTTTATATCCTCCAGTTATGAGTTAGCCATTACGGCGTAAGGTTCGTCTACGTTCCATTCAGCTGTAGATAGTTTTTGAGCTCCTGAAGGGGCTTCACAGGATATGAAACATGTAGAGCCATTTCAATAAATTCACTACTACGTTAAAAAAACGTTGAAATTTTATTAATCGGCCTTCACTCACCGCAAGACAAAAGAAAAGTTTTGTGTCACATAACAGGACCTTTGAAGAGAAAGGGCTAATCTGAAAAAAATACTTTTTTTTTTTCTTAGTCAGAAAGATTTAGGTAACACAACGCATCGCCTTGTTTCTCTGGTTCGCCTTTAGTTCTCTCATAGTTTCAAGTTAAAGTGAATAGCACCATCATCTATGAAAAATGCAATGTCCGATTTGAAGGGCGAATCCCGGGTGAGAAAGACCCCTCCTAGCATTTTTTTAGGTACCCATAAATCAGTCGTATAAATTATAATTAAAACATTTAATTTTAATTGCATACAATTTCAATCAGGTTCATGAATCAGCATTCCATAGAGTAAACATTCGCCTTTGCTATCGTGAAGAACTTTTACTTCGATTTCCCAACATCCAGATTTCGTGATTCGCCTTTTCTCTTCCAAGGTCCTGAATTTATTTGAAAGCAAAATCAAATATATGTCGCATTATATTGTAGAAATTAAGTCTATCCCAGATTTTGAAAGCCAATATTTTCTTGATGCTTATATTTTCTCTACTTCTTATGACACTTTGTAGTTAATTATAAGATAGACTAACAGCCTTTTTCCATCCACCAATCATGGGCGTATATAGAAAATAATTTCGGGGGGGGGGGCTGAGAGCATTTGGGGGGTATGGAATACTAACAATCTAGAACTTGGAATGGTTAGCCAACTAAAACACTATTACACACAAAAAAAAAACATCTATTCTGAACTAAGTTTCTTTTTAAGGTTTTTACAGCACATTTTTACCGATCAATGCAGCCCTCCTTGTATACGCCCATGCCACCAATCACCTAAGCAACTAATTTCCCTATATTTATGATGAGTCAGATGGAATGACTGGACATATCGGGCTTTGGGATTTGGGGTCAGCCGTCATAAAAGGAAGGTCACTTTCTTTTCCTCCGACATTCTAGGCCCGTGTCCACTTAACGGTCTCTTTTTAATATGACTCCTTTCGGGGTCTCTCGATCGGCTCTCTATCGTCCCGATTTCTCCTTCATAAGCATCTTCATGAGGGCCACGGTGGCACCAATCGCCTAAGCACTAATCTGATATAGGCACTCCAATCTGAACAATTTGGATCCACTAAACAATTCATTTATTATATCAGCGAGACTTGTACAGGGGTGCCAACGGCCATAGCCACGTTGATTGCACAAGTTTCCGTTGATCACCGAAGTTAAGCAACTTTGGGCTTCGTCAGTGCCTGCTGGCCGACCACGAGCTGTTGGTATAATAAATGGGTGGCAAACTATATATAGCCCAACGTTAATAGCTAAACTGATGATACGCCATTAAACATACACAACAAAAAAAATACAGCGTGTATTGCAAGTAGATGACAATGCTCAATGTGGTGAAACTAAACCAAAAAAGTATATAAATCCTGCTAACCTCACGTTTTTATCTGATTTTGTTCCAGAGATATGCCGTTCTAAATGTTGTTTGGGGTAAAAAAACTCAGCTCTTTGTAGAAAAACCCTAATTTTCAAATTTACAAATTATTTTTCAACGTAACATTACGTTTTTGAAATCAGCATTAAAATTTCTATAAGGCTAATGCACATTCAATGTCCAAAAGTGTTTTTTACAAACCGCAATAACTGCGCAAAACGTTGATATTAATAAAACGTTCTAGTTAGTGACAAATTTTCAAGAATCACTATTATTCCCAAAAATATTCTTTAAGCTGCCGAATCTCACGAACATTGTAAAATTTAATTAAATGAAAATTATCCTTGATGAAATTGATATTTAATGATTACAGTAAGCCTTATATTAATTTTGAATAAAAAAGAAAAATAATTACTTCAACAGTTTTAAAATTTGCTACAACTGGCCTCCTCTCGGGGTCTCCCGTGGTGTAGTGGCTAGTGCGCTAGATTCATAAGCGGGAGATGGTGAGTTCGATCCCCACCGGCGCACCAGTGGGCAAAAGTCCACTTTTAGGACGACAACATTTTTTTTTTGTGTTTTCCAATATTTTTGAGGTCGCTGAGATAGGGAAAAATATTTAAAAAAATCGTTGACCCATAGTTTTTTTAGCGCGGTTCCTCCCTCCCCCATAGGGAGGAACCCCGCTTATAGGGTTGATACAATGAAACAATCCGAAAGTGCCGACTAGAAAATTTCGCGTTTCAGAACCCCTAGAGACCGAAAATAACGGTGGTTCAAATTTGTATATATATATATATATATATATGTATATATTTATTTATATATATATATATATATATATATATATATATATATATATATGTATATATTTATTTATATATATATATATATATATATATATATATATATATTTGTCTGTTCGCTCTCTAGATAGAAGACGAATGGTCCGATTTTGATGAAATTTGGTACAAAAATCCTTCGTCCAATTTGAAAGGTCAAGTTCGTTAACCAGCAAAATCCGCCTACTGGAAGATGGCGTTTGGGGTGAAATTCGCGCAAAAAAAATCGTAACGCTTACGTTTTTGAGTTCATAAGCTTCTAAGTACTCGTTTTATATGATTCCTGGGCTAGGAAAACGAATGAAACCATTTTCAAGGCGATAGCTTTAACCGTTTTCGAGAAAATTGGAAAAATAGTTTTTGAATACCGTTTTTGGTTTGGGTACTTAGAATCATGGGATTCAGTTGAAACATTTTCTGCATGTTCTACTTTCATCAAAACTAATATGTTGAAATTTTGGTTACGTTTGGAGTTAAGGAAGGGTTAGAATAAAATATTTTATTAACAGACATAAAAAGTTTTAGTAACTTTGTTTACTTTCCTTAATATCTCGAAAAAGGTTGAGAATCTTGGTAAACGGAAGGATACCATTAGAAAGCTTATTAAATGCTCTAAAAAAAAGGTTCTAATGAAAGTTTTGATTAGGCGATGTCAATCGGAGAAATAAGAGCTTAAAACTTTAAAGTAATTGATTTCGCTCATTCGAACTGTTCTTTTTGTCTGTTTTTTATTCCTTGTTATTTTTTAATTGCTTATTGTTGGATAATGTATTTGAAAATAAAACAGGTTAAGAAAAATAAGAAAAACAATTTAATGTTAGAGATATGGATTTCCAAGATATATAGCTTTTCAACTGCCTAGCGTCCTTCCTAGGGAGGGTTCTTTGTCTTTGACTTTGGTACTTAGAATTATGGGATACAGTTGAAACATTTTCTGCATGTTGGAGTTTCATCAACACTAATATGTTGAAATTTTTGTTACGTTTAGAGTAAAGGAAGGGTTAGAATAAAATATTTTATTAACAGAAATAAAAAGTTTTGGTAACTTTGTATACTTTCCTTAATATCTCGAAAAAGGTTGAGTATCTTGGGAAACGGAAGAATACCATTAAAAAGCTTACTAAATGCTCTACAAAAAAGGTTCTGCTAAAAGTTTTGATTAGACGATGTCAATCAGAGAAATAAGTGCTTAAAACTTTAAAGTAATTGATTTCCCTTATTCGAACTGTTCTTTTTGTCTGTTTTTATTCCTTCTTATTTTTTAACTGCTTATAGTTGGATAATGTATTTGATAACAAATCAGGTTAAGAAAACTAAGAAAAACAATTTAATCTTAGAGATATGGATTTCCAAGATAATATGGCTTTTCAAATGCCTAGCGGGGTCCTTCCTAGGGCGGGGACCCACCCAGGTAAGATCGTAAATATCACCTTTCTTGAGAGTAAAGATGGAACTGTCAACTTTGGTCCTCCTCTACCTCCCGGCACTTTCATTGCTGACGAAGGCTACCACTGACTAGCCAAAACGTCCTAAATATAGATTTTTTAACAAAAATCGTATCGAGGTTTATTTAGCCGAATCCCAACCATTCCATCTTTACTTATCACCTCGACGGCTAACTATCTAATCTTCATGCTTTCTAGAAATGTGGACCCAAAATAATAACATCTTCTATTTTAATCATTTTAAATGAGTCTAGAGATAAGAACGGAACCGCGCTAAGATGATGCAGTTCCTGCGAGTCGGACTTTTTAGTATATACAACAAATGTTGTAGAAACACAAATTTTTTGACATAATAGATAAAAATGGGGAAAACATTTTGTAAATCTATGGAACATTTAAGTAGTACCTTTTTGCATCTATTATTTACATAAACATAATACATATATTCATAAAAAATAACAGGCTATAATTCGAAAAAAAAATAACAAAAATAGACAAACGACTTGAAGGAAAAAGTAATTGTACTGACTTGTTTTTTTTTTTTTTTTTTTTTTTTTTTTTTTTAATAATAACAAATATATACAATTATATTTTGCACTAAAAACGAATTATCCATCAATCATCGTCTGATTCTATACAGCTACATCCTTCAGCATTTTCTTTTGACGAGTCAGTATCGTCTGCCTCATTTTCTAATGGCAGTTCTTGAAGTGGATCATCTGGTAAACTGCACTTCAATAGGCTAATTACATATACATCGGTATCATGAAATTTAAATAAACACGTATAGTTTCTGTTCAAAAAATAGAAAAGTAATTACAAGAACAAAACTGCAATAAACACTGGGAAAAATGTTCCCTTTCTTAGAGTCCGATTAATATTCCCTTCCGCACCCTTTCAGGATCCAAGAAAGTAAATATTTACATTTTGCCTTAATCCTACTAATACTAGACAGTATTTAGTAAGTGATTTGTAAAATATTTTTTTGAATTTTGTCCACCTAAATGGTGATTTTCGCCCACTGTGCGCCGCGGATTCGTCAGCTTCTATCTGACTGCTGCCTAAACTAAATTTAAATTTACATTAAAAGGGGGAAGAAGGGGGAGCTGAAAGTCTCAAGACAGTAAAGTAGAAGCTTAAGGCTTATCGAAAAAAAATATTTGGAAGTGGAATTTTGTGGAACTTTTTTTAAAACCTTACTCAAACTTGAGAAATCAACAAAATATGAACAATCTAGTAATAATATCATTAATTTTTTTTTTATATGCCTTTCTGTTATTAGATATATATTATGTATTTATAAAGAACATACCACTAGGTAATAAATTCATTGTGAAAATAATTTATAAAATTTGCACACAATTTGTACAAATTTTTGCACACCTTACAAAGACCGTAGTTGGAACAAGTTTAAACAGAGGAAGCGGAAGAGACTAGCAATGGTTGCCTTCCTTATTGTCTTAAACAGGTTTGGGTTAAACTAGCTAAAAAAATTGTTCTGCTTTCAATGAATAGAAGACTTGAGCACGTTTTGACACGTAAATTGACTTTCTACGACGACATCACATTTTCGACTTTTGTCGCCGTAAATTCCTGGCTGCACCCTGGATGTCGGCGTTAATGGCCATGATTTGTCAATGCGCCGTAAAAAAAAGAAAAAAAAAAAAAAAAAAAAAAAAAAAAAAAAAAAAAACTGGCCTCCTCTTTGCGGAACTGTTATTACGGATATTCTATTACTGTATGAGTCATGCTGGCAAAAAAAATCCATCCTTTTAAAAAGACACAAATAAAATGTATCTATATATAAAATTTATACATCCACGCACACACAAACACAAAAAACTATTTGATTTGAGTAATGACTATTTAAACTCGGAAATAATTATTCTTTAATAGTCAACACCACAGGTCTCTCCAAATATTGGCACGTGAAATGATGAGCGTAAAGAAGTCCTCCTTTATTGGTTGTACGAAACAATATTACATCGCCAATTGACCCCTAATAACCTACTTAATCCAGAAATACTCTCCGTAATATAATCTTGTCGAAGGTTGCGATACTACCTTCTTGGAAAATGATATTTCTCACGTGTATTATTTATATTTGTAAATCCCAGGATTGTCCTAGCTATTGAGTTTTACTAGACTAATCAGATGTTTTGGAATAAAATACTGGATAACACAAATGGAGATTAAATATAATATAAATTAACTTAAATGTACAAATGGAGGCCCGGTGGCCGTAAGAGTTAAGGCGTGAGCACTTAACACTCCGCGCGAAGGATCGTGGTTCGATTCCCGCTATGGGGTAGTGGCGTTTCTTTAGAAAATAGAAAAGGCATCAGCCTTATCCTGGCTAGAAAAGGGTGGTAACCTATAGACAACCCGCCCTAAAATTCTTAGTTAATAATAATGGTCGTTAAAATTTAAATAAATGTACATATGACATATGTATGTACAGTTAATTTTATTTATTACCATATGTCGGCGCTAATGGCCGAGATTTGTCGATGCGCCGATAAAAAAAAAAAAATTATAAATAAAATGTTGGTGAGTGTAACTTTAAAACAGAATAAAACATGAATGAAAACTGTAAATGATCAGGATACTAAAACCGATCTAACAAATCATTCCATATTTTCAATATAAACTCTTATTCGATTCATAAAAGTAGAAATTAAAAGAAAAGAAAAAAAAATATACAAAGCGCAAAATTAAACAAAATCTTTATATTATCTAAAAGAGTAAAAAAAAAATTCATTAATAAAATAAAATAGTACATTTTATATATATATATATATATATATATATATATATATATATATATATATATATTTTATTCGTTGAGTAAATATATAATAAACTTGAACCTCCGCTTTTATCACGCCAGGAGCTTAACCTTCTTGGACACCTTCCCGCTATGAGCCTACTCCCAAAATTAAAAAAAATTAAAAAAAATCAGGAACATAAATAAGCTTTAGCACCACTCGACAAACCTATAACCTGTGTTAATAATTAACATGATTATCACATTAATATTTGCTAATTTTTGTACTAAAATAATTTCAATTATTGATAGTCCGATATTGAATAATATATATATATTTTTTTTTTCTTTTTAGTACTTTCTCTACCCTTGGGGTTTCGGTGACTCGTTACCCAGAGACTGGAAGGATTTGGTAAGTACAAAATTGTTATTAAAAATAAAATTAAATAATACAAAAAATTATTATTATTAACCTCTTTAGTAATTATTCGAAACTCATTTTTACTTTTGAAGGATATAATAACCAACATTTATGTTTTCCTATGTATTGTATAAGCTTTTTGAAATTCGCCATAAGCCAAGGTCACAGAGAACATTGGCATGTGTAACTAATATATAAATTAAACAGGAAAAAAATGAATACATGTTTTAATAGGGACCTACAAATCGTATATGTATATATAATGCTTAGGTAGAAATTTACTTACATAATACGAATTTCATTACATGAGTTTCAAGAGTTGCATATTCTTAAAAAAAGATCTTATGTCTGTTTGTACAGAACATTTTGATTCTTCCTCGTAAAAGTGTTCGCACTTATTAAGCCTGGAAAATACGTCGGCAGGAACACGATCTATGAACTGCAGTAAACGACGAATCGTATCAAATGCTGAAAACACTAGGCATTTTGCAGGTTCTTCCTGTACGTGCAAAAACACCGCACACCTAGTAAAACAAGGATCTTAGATCAATGCCTTTGAAACTCTACTGATGTGGGAGGAATGACGTGATCTCGTAACCATGGGCAGGGCAAGGTCAGGGAACGTAAACTTGCGGATTGGAATTCCAAAGTACCTGTTGCATTAATATCAATGTAACGTTTTCATTAACTGTATATGCATGTCAGTTATGGATACAGCCCTTCCTGGGAAGTTTGGGAGATGATCCATAAAAATAAGCGAAATTGTTGATTTTCAGTTACTCGAAACTATGGCGATTCAACGAAAGTAATATAAAATACAATAAAAACAAAATGACACAATTTTCTTTTTTCTTTTTCTTTTTTTTTTTTTTTTTTTTTTTTTTACTTTAGGGCATTGCAAAACACCTGCCAATCTGTACTTATTGTATTGATAAAAATCTGTTTTCAAGAAATAGGGTGGGACAAATATGTCCCTCTGATAGATCCTAATAATTTCTGGGCCTCTTCACAACTATTCACAGCCAAAGCATCTTAAGTGGGACATATATGTCCTTCTATGCGTTAAAGGGACACACACATATATATATATATACTTAATTACTAATATTATGACCCACCAATGAGCATTGGTCCTTCTTTCCATTGTTCCTTATTATAAGAATTTGAATTATTACAATATTTCATTTTATTATTTTGAATTTACAGGACAGATTAGCAAGAGTGGCTGAAAAAGCTTTGTCTTCTGTCTATGGAACTCATTACGAAGTTGGATCTTCAACAAGGCTGCTGGGTACTTATTTCAGTTTTATTTTATTTTATTTTTTTATGAGTTAAAAATAATGAAGTGAAAGGCCGTGACCTGTCCGCCATAGGTTCGAATAAAATCAAACTTTCTTCGATATGTTCCTAAAAAAAAAATTGTTTTAAATAGGTAAATTTCGTTTAATCTGTATTGTTTAAAAAAAAAGTGTCATAAAGTGTTTGAAAAAAAATGTATGACCCTAACAACGAAACATAAGAAGATATATGAAAATTTACCAGTGTGGAAATAGTTGGCATAAGATCAAAAAGAGTCCCAACTATTTTCACACTATTTAATCTCATTTGTCAAAAATATCTTTTGAATTGTATGTATATTGAGTTGTATCGATTATTCGAATGCTTTTACAAATTATATTTAAAATCTCAAAATCAAACTGTATACTGGTAATTTATTAGAGCAAATTTTAATATTGATTGTTCTCTTAAAGTCAATAATTATAACTATTTCACAAAATATAATATAATTAAAATTAATAAAAACATATTTTAATATATTATCAACTGATAAATGTACAGATATTCAAAGAATCGAAAGTTAATTAATTTTATTAATTGTACATATTATTTAGTATTTTTTGACGCGTTAGTCACAGAGATATCGACCTCAAAAAATCGTCGGATAATTTTAATAAATCCTATAATTTTTGAATAGCTCGCAGATATTAGTGGAAACATTTAAAAAGATTAGGCACCGGCGAGATTCGAACTCACGATCTCCTGTTTACTAGACAGGCGCTTTAACCAACTAAGCCACGGCGCCTTGGTCTCAGGGCTGGGACGCAGAGTATATACCCCGTATTAAGGTTTGATTCTCTTGTTTTACTTATTGGAACAGTTGATAAATTATAAATGAATGGTATTAATACTATATTACATAAATAATAATATTTTATTCATCCAGTGATTATACGAAAAAATGTTTTGATGCTATGCAAAAAAACTTGGCAAGAATACTGGACGAACGTTCATAACATCACAAAGAAATAAAAAATACCATCTGCGATTGGTGCACAATTAAACGAAAAGAAGTTATTCTATACAGATAACGATTTCGACACACTTTACTACCTCAGCGATATTTAAAAAAAAGAAAGAACAATATATTTACAGATAATCGTAGTGAAACCCCTACTAACGGTATGAAAAAAACCGTCCGACTCGCAGGAACTGCGTCTTCATAGCGCCTTTCCGTTCATATCCCTCGTGCCAGTAGTAAAGGAATAGAAGGAGTTATTAATAGGTTCTGATCTTTCTTGGCAAAACATAAAAGAAGATCCCAAAGAAATGGAAGATTTAAGGCAACACAACAGGAAACTGACAGTATCCTAAGCAGAAATTACCCCGCCTATAACCAATACGTTTCTCATTTTCTTACGTTGTTTCACTATAATACCTAATTTATATTAAATGCAATAAAATAAAACAAATAATAAAAATTAAAAACTGAGGCAAACTGATACAAAAAAAGAAACAGTCCAAAAATTGAAAACAACTGAAACTAATTACCTTGTGACGTACTGGATCTATTGACAGAGGGAGCCCTTTTATTAAAACTAGATTAACATTCTTAGAATACCCAGCCTACATATAAACAATTAATTCCAGACAAACATTTGATTTTTCATCCGAAGCCATTTGTAATATTATTTAAATTGTATAATAACAATGTGATTTTAATTAATTAATTTTTTTTTCTAGATTTCTTTTCTCTCTTTTAATGTAATTATCAACAACATTTTTTTTTTAATTCAAACTCAATAGCTACGTTCGTTCGGGATGTGCTACAGCCCGTTCAGTTAGATGGAATAGTTCTAATCCCGCATGCGCGAAATTCTGTGGGAAATATTCCGGACGGTTCCGCCATTTGCATTTCCATTACAATGAACATCACGCTACTTTAAACTCAATAAAACCTGATTATGTCTCATGCAGAACCTGACTATCTCTTTTTGAGAGCTCAGAAAAGAAGGATAGTGTTTAATAGATATCAATGGTTAGCCATTGATAAGGCTAAAAAACAATTTAGCTATAGCCTTTTTCTTCGAAAATACATGGTTTAGTGGGAGGGAAAAGGGCGTGGCCCGTGCAAGAAATTGGCGGTAAAAATTCGCACATACTATTCCTTAGTCTGACCTCACAAAGCCTTCCCTAATCTTAAACGAGACATAATCAGTTTCTATAATGATTCACGAAACGTGTTGTTCCTTGAACTGTCGGGAGTATCCCCCTCAACATTTCACACATGCGGAATTGATCTTTCATCTGTCTGAACAGGCACGCAAAATAAAAATGTAATCTTTTCCAAACAAACAATACATATAGTATTATGTATTTTGGCACCCTGATTCCGAATCCGGAGTCCGTTTCACTCCATCACGTAAGGTTTAAGGGCATTTGAGGGTCAAATTTCTTATGAAGTCGTCTAAGAAGAAATAACTAGAGCTTCCACGGTTTTCAGGGTTGCTGAATTCGAATCCGAGGTCTGTTTCACCCCATCGGCGCAAAATCAAGGTCATTTCAAGGACAAATATGTATATTTTATCAAAAATGAATTTTTGACTGCAGATTCATTTATTGCAAAATAAACATATAGAAATTACCTTGATTTTGTGCCGATGGGGTGAAATAGACCTCGGATTCGAATTCAGCGACCCTCAAAACCACGGAAGCTCTAGTTACTTATTCTTAAACGACTTCATATGAAATTTGACTTTCAAATGCCCTTAACCCTGACGTTATGGAGTAAAACGGACTACGGATTCGGATTCAGCGTGTCGAAATACATAAGAATATATGGAGGGTTCAGAGCACACCTAGACCAAGTCCATGTTATTCTATAGACCACTATAAGTCTGAAAACTATTTGAACGTAAACACTGACCTTAATTTTAAATATCACTGATATTATTTATGTTTAGCCTTGTTCATAAATAGTTACGATTTGGATTTGGCTTACTTGTGCCCTGAAAACAAATTATAATGACTTCCAGATTTGTATCAAGAACTGCTACAAGTGGAAGAATAATGAAGCTAGGACTTCGTCTCCCGTAGCACTGAAAAGAGCCATTTTAGTAATATTCTTCAATTCCATTACAATATAAAATATCAAAAATGGACTTGGTCTAGTTGTGCTCTAAACCCTCCATGTGTATGGTGCCTTTGGAAAAGACCACTTTTTTTAATTTTGTGTGCCTGTGTAATCTTTCTGGTTCCTCCACGATAATATTGCTTTTTTTGGTTTCATATATCCAATACTTGTTTTAATACGACGTATTCTTCCATTTCAGGCGCTGCAGCTGGCGGTAGCGACGACTGGATGAAAGCCAGAGCTGGAGTGAAGTACTCCTACACGGTGGAGTTACCCGGAGGCGGTGAGAAAGGGTTTGACCTTCCCGCAGAGAGTATCCCATTCGTAGCACGAGAACTCTGGGAAGCCGTCAAGTTACTGGGGTTCTACATCGCCGAAGAGTGGAGGTGACCTGTCCAGGATCTTAGGGAAACAACAGGGAAACCCAGAAGCTGCAGGAACAGCTCTACCATGATGGACGACAGAGTCCAATGAAAAATGCCCCAAAGTGCTTGTTGTTAACCAACTAAGTCACGCATTCATCACTCAATTTAACAATAAGTTGATAATGTAGTGTAAACTCTTTTTAAGTTCAAACATCAACCTTACACTGAAACCTTACATACTGAAGGTTTAAAATTAAACTTTAAAAAAATATAGAATAGTTTTTATATCCATTTTGTTTTCTTTTCCCTACTCCTGTACATTTTCCTCAAATTTAACACTTCTTCATAGTTAACAACATTTAAAATGAATAAGTCAAACATTGAAGAAACTACATATATTTTCAGCAGTCAAGGAGCCTTCAACATAAATGAAACATTATTTCAACGAAATAAATTGTCAATGAAGTTGATGAATTGACATTTTGTGATATTGATGTTTTCCTTGATCTTTCTTTAAATTATATTTCTTTATTTCCCTAATGTTTACAAAATCAAATTTATGTTTATATTTGATAGCATGATAAGCCAACGCTGTTTTATTTTCTCCTTTATCTATATTTTGAGCATAATTTAATTCGTTTTTGAAGTACCTGTTCCAATTTTCCTATGTATTTTTATGGATGTTATTGTAGAAAAGGGATGTACAATTTATGTGGGATTGGATTGCTTTTGCAAGAAAAGCGGGTGTCCACGCCTTGATCTTATTGAGATCAACTTGAAGCTTATCGGCAGAATCTCGCAGATCATTTATGTTGTGAGGAAAAGCATGGGAAAGGAAGGAACCCAGACACCAGTCAGCAATATTGACCATCAGCAGCTAGAGACCTGCATTGCTCTATAATTCCCACGATTCCCCAATCCTACCTGCCTATTTAGGCTGGGCTAAATCCTAGCCCAGGGTCAGTCTCACTCAGTCTCTCAGTCTCTCCTCACTCACACTCTCTACCACCGTCCAGGCCAGTTGTCCTATCAATACACGCTACTTCTCACAAGCCAGCCTTTCATTCTCAGCCCCCGAACCTCCATCACATTTGGTGGCAGCGGTGAACACGGTCAACACTATCACATTTGGTGGCAGCGGTAAAAGAGGACAACACCATCACATTTCAGCGGTAAGTACATATTTTCCTTTTAATATTTGCTTAAATCAAGTGGCTTACTAATATATTTTTTTTTTATGTTCAAATCTTCTAACCCATTCTTCTGGACTAACGAAGACATACATACATATTTACAAACACACAATTTAAGCACACAAGGAAACACCCTTCAATTAAAAAAGCGAATATATAAACACATAAACTCACCAACAATGTCTTTTGTAAACGAACAAGGACAAAAAATGTCAACACAGGAAGCCATTGCTGCTTTGCAAGACCAAATTAAAGAACTTTCAGCTCAATTACAGGACAGGAAACAAAACATACAAACTACTCCACACATCCCACACTCCACTCTACCGACACTTGCAGAAATTCCTGTATTTCAAGGATCAGGAACTTCACTAGTAATAACGGATTTTTTTTTGAAAAACTGGACAATTTAGGCAACATCGTAGGTTGGACTGACCAAGACAAATTAAAAATCTTAAATATTAGACTGGCGGGAGAAGCAAAAATTTACTGGGACTCATTAAACTCAGCAGACATACAACTGACTTACAAAGACGCAAAGGAATACTTAATCCAACGATTTTTCATTACACAACACCCCGCAGTACTACTCCAACCAATACTACAATACACGATCAAACCCGGCGAATCAATCAGAACAATGGGTGATGGACTCAAAGGACTTAAAAACAGGCTACACACAATGATGGCTAAAGATCCCATCAATACGATGAACACGATACTCGACAAAATAACTACAGACAAATACATGGGAAATCTAAGTCACATATCACCTGACCTACACAAAGAAATGAAATATCGGTTACCAAAAAACCTGGACGAGATAGAGAAGAGCATTATAGCGTACAGTGACATTGACACACCGAACACAAAATCGATATTTCACACTCGCTACATACCAATAAAACAAGATACAGAACAAAAACAAAATGCCATTATCAAATCACACATAGAGAGACGAGCACATACTAAATCAAACTCACCTACGTATCGTAAAACAAGTACTGACCCACAAAATAAAGAAAGATCACCACACAGGACAAAATCCCCACCATATCCATGCAGATTTTGTCAAGGGAACCACTGGCATTCAGAATGCTTTAAACGCCCAACACGTAGATTCTCCCCTAGAAAATCAAGGAAAGAATCACCATCACCTCCACGACGACATTCTCACACAAAGAGGACATACATGCGATACAACAGCCCTAACAGTAGATACAAAACTCACTCATCAACCGAGTGTCAAATATGCAAAGGTGGACATCTTGCACCTGACTGCCCACAATTGACTTACTTAATTGGTTCAAAAAAACTCACTGAGCCCACCTGTTCACGAGGTGGAAAACTGACACAAACAGCACCACTAAAGGGCATACTTAGGAAAGACAAAATGCATCCTCAACGGACTCACAACAAAACGGTATCATGGAAAAACTATTGTCACTCACAGCAACAAATACCCTTTCACAGCACAATATGGTCATATTCACAGGAATATCACAAAGACCTCACCATACCAGGGTATGTACACGACAAAAAAGTCAATATTTTAATTGACACCGGCGCATCAGTATCACTCATAAACAATACCTTCATTCAAAATGAATCACAAGTATCGCCGTGCAACATACAATTAAAATCCATGACTGGAAACTTGCTACAAATAAAACAAAACACGCACCAACACCACTATGACACTTCGATCTCGTACAAAAACAGCCACAGTATAGAAAATCACGACTTGAAAAAAAAAATACTATAAGAAGAATGACGTTATAAGGTTAATATAAAAAAAGATAGGTCAAGCCACATAGGTAGTAACATTGCATTTAAATTTTATCAAGAAAATTAATTTATTGTTTTATAATTTAGAAAATGATTCTTTTAGACCCTATTTAATAGAACCTTAGCATTCAAGTTACAGGCATTGGATAAATCCCATGAATATAGGTCACTAAGCCAGCCACGAGCGACAAGAAAATGATACTTCTGGGAAGAGCAGCCGCATCCTGCAAGAAGAGCATAAACCAATCTGAGCACCCAAGATATCATTACTGCTATCTTGCAATTCTACAGCCGGCTTCCCAATCCCTCTTTCCTGGGAATAACTCATTCAATCCAAGCATGATTTATTTAACAATCTGCATGAGTCATTCAAATCACTAACTAACATTTGTAAATATTACTAACCAAGGAATCAAAATCAAAAATGGACAAATACAGTGCACATATAGAGCATTTATATAGAGTACAGTAAATAGAGCATTTAAATTTGTACAAACATGCGCATTCCAATTATCACTATTTTAATAATGAACATTGAGTGTTTATATATTCAACATATGCGTATTAAAGGTAATAATTCTACATATTAAGCACCTAAATGTTTTAGTTATAGTAATTCTAATTTAAAATTTTACGAAGGGGTCACTCAAACCAATTCTTGTATATTGTTCTTAGAATTAAGCACAACATGTATAAAAAGTAATATTAAGCAAATTTTTGTAATAGAATTAAGTTGCCAAAGGCATCAATATCATCACCAATCATAATCATTGTATAATTCAAATCACTTTAATCACCATGTATATATGTTCTCAATTCATTCATCAAAAATTGTATTAATTTGAATTTGAAAGTTCCAGGGGACAACTGACCTTGCACAAATCCATCACATTTCCACCCAACAACCCATCCAATTCCTAAAAAGAGCTCAGCAGGCAGTCTCTGCAACAATCACCACTACACTGCTTGCACCAAATCTGGACAACACTTGGAGGCGGACAGACACCACTCATCACAAGCTCTCCACCTACCACCCCGCAGATTCTCCAAGACTTCGCAGCACCACAGCGAGAAGCACACACGCTCACATGCATATACCTCATCCTCTTTTCAACGCGTTCCGCTTTAAAGAGAAGGGGGGTATATGTGAGGAAAAGCATGGGAAAGGAAGGAACCCAGACACCAGTCAGCAATATTGACCATCAGCAGCTAGAGACCTGCATTGCTCTATAATTCCCACGATTCCCCAATCCTACCTGCCTATTTAGGCTGGGCTAAATCCTAGCCCAGGGTCAGTCTCACTCAGTCTCTCCTCACTCACACTCTCTACCACCGTCCAGGCCAGTTGTCTTATCAATACACGCTACTTCTCACAAGCCAGCCTTTCATTCTCAGCCCCCGAAACTCCATCACATTTGGTGGCAGCGGTGAACACAGCGAACACCATCACAATGTATAGATGAAATAAGTTTGTGAAAAATAAGGAGCTCCGGGCCACACCACAGTAAATAAGAAGGATATTATATAAATAGTTTTTAGGGATGACCTTCCAGAAGGAGACAGTTTGTTTAGAGACAGTTTTATTTACAATGTTATATTCATCAAATATAAACATAAATTTGATTGAAAGACATTATTATGTTGTGGCTACTAGGACATTTTAACTTATTGAAATAAACTGACGTGGACCTTCTGGCAAAATTAGCCACCAGACAATGTACCGAAGACTTTTCACAAATTACAGAACCCGACATGAAACAGGTTGTAAGGACTCACGTACTCAATAAATGGCAGGCTGAATGGTTATCTTTGAATGAAAACAAGCTTCGGGAGATAAAGCCATTCATAGCAAAATGGAACTCCAGCAATAGAACCTGCCGGAGAGAAGAAGTAGTCCTTACAAGACTTAGAATTGGACATTCACTACTAACTCACTCTTACTTAATGACAAAACAAGACATACCACTATGTACAGAATGCAATAAGATATTAACAGTAATACACTTACTAACAGACTGCAGGAAACGTGAAAACATCAACGTGCCACATGATATGTACGAACTTTTGACAGATGGTAGCCCACACATATCTATTATTTTACATTTTTTAAAACAGATAAACATGTACGAGAAAATTTAGAAAACCTTATTCTAATATGTTTCACCATTTATTAAATTTTATTTGTACAAAATAGACCGAAAAGATCGAATTTTAGTTTATTGAAAATAATTTATTAAATTTACCACCTTTTTGTTTATAAATTTATAGCTGACGTTTTATGTTTTACACACTCACTCACACACACACACACACACACACACACACACACATATATATATATATATATGTATATATATATATATATATATATATATATATATATATATATATATACATTCTTTTTGCCTTTCTTTTTAATGTTTCAAAATTTGGATTTTTAGATCTTTTAATTTGTTTGCACCCTACGTGTTTATAAAGCAAATCGCCCTGTTGCGGGCTCTGAAATCAAATAAATAAAAATATTTACAACGGCCTCAAAGCTCAGCATCTATGAGAACAAGAATAGTTGAATTGTGATCACCTAGAGCAGATTATAAGTCATGAGTGCTTTCAAAGCACAATTCAAGTACGCTGAATACAGAAGCCACATTTGTGTGGGTCAATGAGATGATTCTTCCAAAGCCATACTAAACATTTGGGGGGATTGGATAAAATGGAAATAGTACGAAAATCATTGCGAGAGCATGATGTAGCGGCGCCCCCCTAACTTCTCAGTTTTATTACACACTGGAGTTACTACAGCTAGGCTTCTGTACAACACTGCAGCCAGATCTAACGCCATTTAAGCCCCTCTGTGTCTAGCCACTGTCTGGGTACCTGACACGCTCCGTTCCCAGGCAGTGGCCACGTGCATATGACTCTGTTGGCCTAAGGACCTGGCTCCTGATATGTTAGTCTCACGCAACAACGGCTAAAATCAGGGAGCAGAAGGACGGCAGAACCACCTAGTTTTAAATGGAGCATGTGCCTCTTAAAGGGAGCGAAGGTTATGATATATTTTATTTATTCATTGTATTTACGAGCCCGCTAAGTAGCGACTTTATGTAAGTTTTATATATATATATATATATATATATATATATTCTTGATGTTTATTTTTCGTCGATGGGATGATATTAGCGCGGTTCCTCCCTCCCCCATAGGGAGGAACCCCGCTTATAAGGTTGACACAATGAAACAATCCGGAAGTGCCGACTAGAAAATGTCGCGTTTCAGAACCCCTAGAAACCGAAAATAACGGTGGTTCAAATTTGTATATATATATATGTATATATTTATTTATATATATATATATATATATATATATATATATATTTGTCTGTTCGCTCTCTAGGTAGAAGACGAATGGTCCGATTGTGATGAAATTTGGTACAAAAATCCGTCTTCTAATTTGAAAGGTCAAGTTCGTTAGCCAGCAGAATCCGCCCACTGGAAGATGGCGTTTGGGGCGAAATTCGCGCCAAAAAAATCGTAACGCTTACGTTTTTGAGTTCATAAGCTTGTAAGTACTCGTTTTATAGGCTTCTTGGGCTAGGAAAACGAATGAAATCATTTTCAAGGCGATAGCTTTAACCGTTTTCGAGAAAATTGGAAAAATAGTTTTTGAATACCGTTTTTGGTTTGGGTACTTAGAATAATGGGATTCAGTTGAAACATTTTCTGCATGTTCTACTTTCATTAAAACTAATATGTTGAAATTTTTGTTACGTTTGGAGTTTAGGAAGGGTTAGAATAAAATATTTTATTAACAGACATAAAAAGTTTTGGTAACTTTGTATACTTTCCTTAATATCTCGAAAATGGTTGAGAATCTTGGGAAACGGAAGATGACCATTAGAAAGCTCACTTAATGCTCTTCAAAAATGGTTCTGATGAAAGTTTTGATTAGGCGATGTCAATCGGAGAAATAAGTGCTTAAAACTTTAAAGTAATTGATTTCGCTTATTCGAACTGTTCTTTTTGTCTTTGATTTTGGTACTTAGAATTATGGGATTCAGTTGAAACATTTTCTGCATGTTCGAATTGTATCAACACTAATATGTTGAAATTTTAGTTACGTTTGGAGTAAAGGAAGGGTTAGAATAAAATATTTTATTAACAGACAAGAAAAGTTTTGGTAACCTTTTATACTTTCGTTAGTATCTCGAAAACCGTTGACAATCTTGGGAAGCGAAAGGTTACCATTCGAAAGCTTACTAAATGTTCTACAAAAAAAGTTCTAAAGAAAGTTTTGAATAAGCGATGTCAATCGGATAAATAAGTGCTTAAACTTTGAAGTAATTGATTTCGTTTATTCGAACGGTTCTTTTTGTCTTTGATTTTGGTACTTCGAATTATGGGATTCAGTTGAAACATTTTCTGCATGTTCTAATTTCATCAAAACTAGTATGCTGAAAATTTACTTACGTTTGGAGTTAAGGAAGGGTTAAATTAAAATAATTTATTAATAGAGATGAAAAGCTTTGGAAACTTCGTATACTTTCCTTAATATCTCGAAAACGGTTGAGAGTCTTGGTAAACGGATGGTTTCCATTCGAAAGCTTACTAAATGCTCTAGAAAACAGGTTCTGAAGAAAGTTTTGATTAGGCGATGTCAAACGGAGAAATAAGTACATATAACTTAGAAGTTTGATAAACGATAATTGATTTCGTTTATTTATACGGTTCTTTTTGTCTGTTTTTATTTCTTGTTATTTTGTTATTGCTTCTAGGAGGAGGATGTATTTCTCAATAAAACAGGGGATTAAATAGAAATTCTTTGAGCCCGTAACAGAACTGAAAACGTAAATATTCTTTGTGTAGAGTCAGTCCGGGTCGAGGTAGTAGGCCGGTTCAGGTAGGCTTTTATTGCACTTCATAAATCAAGATTCATTGTTCTCATCAAGCATTCTAGGACAGCTGACAGTTACCTTTACCTGTAGGAAGTCATGCAGCCAAATTCTATAAATTCTATACTAGAAATTATATTTTGTGGTTGAATGTGGCCGTAGTTCAATAAAAAATAACACTACTTTCTCATTTTTATGTACAATTTTATTTTGTTTAATTGCATTTAAAAGTAAAATGGATATGTTTGCACTGCAAGTTAAGTAAATTAGAAATATATTCGTAGAAGAGTCTTCGTAGACCGAAACTTGGGACGGCAGAAAGAGTAATTTCTGCTTAGGATAGTTTCATCCCTAGCCGAAAATCATGTTTTGTTTTTTTTCATATTTGTTTACATTAGGAATGATCCAAACAAAGTAATAACTGTTTCTATTCTAAGTCTACAAAATAACACTAGGGATATGAATGGAACCGCGCTAAGATGACGCAGTTCCTGCGAGTCGGACTTTTTTTTAGATGGAACGGCATTTTTCTCCAGCGGTTGTACTCCGCGTGGAGTACCACCGCTGGAGAAAAATGCCGTTCCATCTAAATATATATATATATATATATATATATATATATATATATATATATATATATATATATATAAATTCTTCTGAAAGATGACCCAATGTATATTTTTCTTGTTTCTTTTCAATGGCATGGGGTCGATAAAGGAGTACACCATACGTTCACATTAACTACTTTATTTGAAGTATTTTACCCGACATGTTTTGTGTTTGTGTCGCACCTCTTCAGGGGCTTTCGTGTACCAAATTATACTTCTTGTAAATCTCCTAATACATATTTTTTTTTTTAAATATATCCTTATCCCTTCCCTAAATATATAGGTATACGTTTAAACAAATTCTTTTAAATTCTAGTCTTACCTTGTCAGAAAGTCTTCTCGTCATGTTCACTCTTTTGAGTCACGGCGTAATACTGGCATGGCATGGCATCTGTAATAAATATGGCCATATTTTATCGATTCTTTTTAAATTGTACCGATTATTAGTAAGGTTTCAAAACGTTTAACCTATAATACTATGGAAAACGTTTTATGGCTGTTGGCACTAACCTGACCATAAATCCGGATGTGTTCCGAACAGGTGTAAATCGTTTCAAAAATTGGCAGTTTTTTATTGGAATTTCCTCATATTCCAGCGCTAAAATTTGACATCTACACCGCAATACTGGAATACTGACGGCTTCGATTACTTAACATCTTCATCTGATAAGAATCACTCCAAGACACATTGCCGCAATGTTCTCTCTTGTACATCTATTCAGCTGAATTGTGAAAGCCATCAATAATGATTAAAAGATTTGCTGTTTTAGTGTTTGTGACCTGTTCCTTTAAAAAAGTGGAAGTGGAGAAAGAGAGAGGAATGGGTTGATAGATTTAATTTTATAGAAAAAATAGCAAGACGTCTGAATCCGAAATATTAAAACTTTCTATTCTAAGCTTTCCTTGAAGTTTCTCTTAAGATCTTTACCATAAAAAATTGGGTAAATGTGAAGGAGCGCGGTCTCCACACCAATCCTTTTGAAATGTTGCACTATGACGTATTTTGATGCACTAAACACGAATCCGTTAAAAAAAAAAAAAAGCTCGCTTTTCACTAGGAAAGAAGTTATGAAACACTAAAGTTCACTGTTGTGCGGGTTCTGAAAGGTAATGTAACCTACTATGTTTGTCAACATGCGCATGCGCGGGTATGGAAAAGTTCGTAATAAGGATGTCTAATTGAAATTTACCATCAAATATTTATCAATTTATCTCCAGTTAGTTATTCAAAAAAATTTTTTTTTAATAATAAACCATTCTTTAATTTTTTTTTTTTTTTTAAATTTTAAGAAGATATCAAAACTCTAGTCAATCCAACTCGCTAAAATTAATAGAATTCTATTAATTTTAGCGAGTTGGATTGGCTAGGGGTTTTGATATCTTCTTGAGCGAGCGGAAACGCATAGCACGTATGCCCAAAAGCGACAATTTACGACCAAGTCAGCTACCACAAGGTGAGTCTAAATTTCAATTACACTTCGTCATTAAGGACTATTGCGCATGCGCGTGTTTACAAATACGCTGTTACCCCGTCTTTTAGCGCGGTTCCTCCCTCCCCCATAGGGAGGAACCCCGCTTATAAGGTTGATACAATGAAACAATCCGGAAGTGCCGACTAGAAAATTTCGCATTTCAGAACCCCTAGAAACCGAAAATAACGGTGGTTCAAATTTGTATATATATATATATATATATGTATATATTTATTTATATATATATATATATATATATATATATATATATATATATATATATATATATACATATTTGTCTGTTCGCTCATTTCTGGCTTCCCTGATGGTCCGATTGTGATGAAATTTGGTACAAAAATCCGTCGTCCAATTTGAAAGGTCAAGTTCGTTGACCAGCAGAATCCGCCCACTGGAAGATGGCGTTTGGGGCGAAATTCGCGCAAAAAAAATCGTAACGCTTACGTTTTTAACTTCATAAGCTTGTAAGTACTCGTTTTATAGGCTTCTTGGGCTAGAAAAACGAATGAAACCATTTCCAAGGCGATAGCTTTAACCATTTTCGAGAAAATTAGAAAAATAGTTTTCGAATACCGTTTTTGGGTTGGGTACTTAGAATCATAGGATTCAGTTGAAACATTTTCTACATGTTCTACTTTCATTAAAACTAATATGTTGAAATTTTGGTTACGTTTGGAGTTACGGAAGGATTAAAATAAAATATTTTATTAACAGACATGAAAAGTTTTGGGAACTTCGTATACCTTCCCTAATATCTCGAAAACTGTTTGAAATATTGGTAAACGGAGGGTTACCATGCGACAGCTTACTAAATGTTCTACGAAAGAGATTCTGAAACAATTTTTGATTAGGCGATGTCAATCGGAGAAATACGTGCTTAAACTTTGAAGTAATTGATTTCGTTTATTTGAACGGTTCTTCTTTTTTGTTTTTATTCCTTGTTATTTTGTCATTTCTTATAGTAGGATAATGTATTTGACAATAAAACAGATTAATAAAAATAAGAAAAACAATTCATTGCTAGAAATATATCAGGCTGTACCGTATGAAATGTCAGTTTTGGATTTGCCGATTTCCTTCAAATGACTTGAAACTGTCAAGGCTCCTACTCCGAGTTCTTCGGCATGTTCCCTAGTGTTTGTAATTGCTTATAGTAGTCAAATGTATTTGTCAATAAAACAGGATACGTATAATTAGAAACAATATTCAACTTCACACAGGTTAGATACTTTGAGGGAATAGAGAGTCCGTTCACTGCCTGTGGGTCCACAAAAAATGTACCTGCTACGAGTTAATCCTCAAGAGTTGTAAATATACCCCAGGTATCTGCCGACACAAATACAAAGCCTAGCTTGGTTTTGGTACTTACAATCATGGGATTCAGTTAAAACATTTTTTGCGTGTTTGAATTTCATCAAAACTAACATGTTAAACTTTTGGTTACGTTTGGAGTTGAGGAAGGGTTAGAATAAAATATGTTATGAACAGACATGAAAAGTTTTGGGAACTTCGTTTACTTTCATCAATATCTCGAACGCGGTTGGGAAATTATGATGAACAAAGGCCGAGGAAAATATTATCTGTTTCTATTCTAAGCTTTTCAAATGACAATAGGGATATGAACAGGAACCGCGCTAAGATGATGCAGTTCCTGCGAGTCGGACTTTTATTAATCTGTTTTATTGTCAAATACATTATCCTACTATAAGAAATGACAAAATAACAAGGAATAAAAACAAAAAAGAAGAACCGTTCAAATAAACGAAATCAATTACTTCAAAGTTTAAGCACGTATTTCTTCGATTGACATCGCCTAATCAAAAATTGTTTCAGAATCTCTTTTGTAGAACATTTAGTAAGCTGTCGCATGGTAACCCTCCGTTTACCAATATTTCAAACAGTTTTCGAGATATTAGGGAAGGTATACGAAGTTCCCAAAACTTTTCATGTCTGTTAATAAAATATTTTATTTTAATCCTTCCTTAACTCCAAACGTAACAAAAATTTCAACATATTAGTTTTAATGAAAGTAGAACATGTAGAGAATGTTTCAACTGAATCCTATGATTCTAAGTACCCAACCCAAAAACGGTATTCGAAAACTATTTTTCTAATTTTCTCGAAAATGGTTAAAGCTATCACCTTGGAAATGGTTTCATTCGTTTTCCTAGCCCAAGAAGCCTATAAAACGAGTACTTACAAGCTTATGAAGTCAAAAACGTAAGCGTTACGATTTTTTTTGCGCAAATTTCGCCCCAAACGCCATCTTCCAGTGGGCGGATTCTGCTGGTTAACGAACTTGACCTTTCAAATTGGACGACGGATTTTTGTACCAAATTTCATCACAATCGGACCATCAGGGAAGCCAGAAATGAGCGAACAGACAAATATATATATATATACATATATATATATATATATATATATATAAATAAATATATACATATATATATATATATATATATATATATATATGCAAATTTGAACCACCGTTATTTTCGGTTTCTAGGGGTTCTGAAACGCGAAATTTTCTAGTCGGCACTTCCGGATTGTTTCATTGTATCAACCTTATAAGCGGGGTTCCTCCCTGTGGGGGAGGGAGGAACCGCGCTAAAAATAAGAAAAACAATTCATTGCTAGAAATATATCAGGCTGTACCGTATGAAATGTCAGTTTTGGATTTGCCGATTTCCTTCAAATGACTTGAAACTGTCAAGGCTCCTACTCCGAGTTCTTTGGCATGTTCCCTAGTGTTTGTAATTGGTTATAGTAGTCAAATGTATTTGTCAATAAAACAGGATACGTATAATTAGAAACAATATTCAACTTCACACAGGTTAGATACTTTGAGGGAATAGAGAGTCCGTTCACTGCCTGTGGGTCCACAAAAAATGTACCTGCTACGAGTTAATCCTCAAGAGTTGTAAATATACCCCAAGTATCTGCCGACACAAATACAAAGCCTAGCTTGGTTTTGGTACTTACAATCATGGGATTCAGTTAAAACATTTTTTGCATGTTATAACTTCCATAACAGTGAACTTTAGTACTCTTTTTATAAAAAGATGGCCCAATTATTTTTTTTTTATATCGTTTAGGTTAATACCTGCTTTTGCTGACCGATATTTGCTGTTTTAGCGCGGTTCCTCCCTCCCCCATAGGGAGGAACCCCGCTTATAAGGTTGATACAATGAAACAGTCCGGAAGTGCCGACAAGAAAATTTCGCGTTTCAGAACCCCTAGAGACCGAAAATAACGGTGGTTCAAATTTATATATATATATATATATATATATATATATATATATATATATATATATATATATTTGTCTGTTCGCTCATTTCTGGCTTCCCTGATGGTCCGATTTTGATGAAATTTGGTACAAAAATCCATCGTCCAATTTGAAAGGTCAAGTTCGTTAACCAGCAAAATCCGCCCACTGGAAGATGGCGTTTGTGGCGAAATTCGCGCAGAAAAATCGTAACGCTTACGTTTTTGAGTTCATAAGCTTGTAAGTACTCTTTTTATACGCTTCTTGGGCTAGGAAAACGAATGAAACCATTTTCAAGGCGATAGCTTTAACCGTTTTTGAGAAAATTGGAAAAATAGTTTTTGAATACCGTTTTTGGTTTGGGTACTTAGAATCACGGGATTCAGTTGAAACATTATCTGCATGTTCTACTTTCATTAAAACTAATATGTTGAAAGTTATGTTAGGAAGGGTTAGAATAAAATATTTTATGAACAGACATGAAAAGTTTTGGGAACTTCGTATACTTTCATTAATATCTCGAACTCGGTTGGGAAATCGTGTTAAGTGGATAGAAACTATTTGAAAGCTTACTAAATTCTCTACAAAAATGATTCTAAAACTATTTTTGATTAGGTTATGTCAATCGGAGAAATAAGTGCTTAAAACTTCAAATACCTCTGTTTTGTTCTTATGGACGGGTTTTAGTCGATCTTTTTGTAATTTTTGTCTCTTTCCCTTGGTTTTTTATTGCTTTTTATTTTTGTAATTTCTTATGTTAGGAAAATGTATTTGTTTGTAAAACAGGATAGGAAAAATGAGACCAATTTTCTGTTGCTAGAAATAATGAAAATTTTGGGAACTTCGTATACTTTCATTAATATCTCGAAAACGGTTGAAAATCTTGGGAAGCGAAAGGTTACCATTCGAAAGCTTACTAAATGGTCTACAAAAAAGGTTCTAAAGAAAGTTTTGAATAAGCGATGTCAATCGGAGAAATAAGTGTTAAACTTTGAAGTAATTGATTTCGTTTATTCATACGGTTCTTTTTGTCTGTTTTTATTCCTATTTTTTCATTGCTTATAGTAGGATAATGTATTTGACAATAAAATAGATTAATTAACATAAGAAAAACAATTCATTGTTAGAAATATATCAGGCTGTACCCTATGAAATGTCAGTTTTGGATTTGCCGATTTCCTTCAAATGTCTTGAAACTGTCGAGGCTCCTATTCCGAGTTCTTTGGCATATTCCCTATTGTTTGCAATTGCTTATAGTAGTCAAATGTATTTGCCAATAAAACAGGATACGTATAATTAGAATATTTTATTTTTGCGGAATCTTGAGGTTCTCAGGTCCCGTATGAATATCTATTAGGCCCCTCCGTATTTTTTCCTTAATATCTCGAAAAGGGTTAGGAAATCGTGGCAAGTGAAATGTAACAGTTCGAAAGCTTACTAAATTCTCTACAAAAAATGTTTTGCAGAATTGTTTGATGGGGTCGTCACATTAGGAGAAATAAGTGCTTAAAACTTAGTTAGTTTCGTTTATTTAAACGGATCTATTTGTGTGTTTCCCGCAGTTTTTTTTTTTTTTTTCACTGCTCTTTATTTTTGTACTTGCTTAGAGCAGTCAAATGTATTTGTCAGTAAACAGGATACGTATAATTAGAAGCAATATTTTTTTTGTTAGAATTCGAAGAGGCCTTATGAATACCTAGATTACAGTACTGGTGTTGATTTCGTCTTCAGAATTGTTCTTGGTATTCTCTATTTTCATCTGTTACCCATAGTTTTTTATTGCTAGTAGTTTTTTCTTATTGATTATAGAATATAAATCTATTTGGTTATAAAACTGGATACGTAAAATTAGTAAGAATATTTCGGAGATTTCTGAGCGAAATGCCTTGCAAGATTGTCTACCACCACGAACGGCGTTTTTCCTCTATTTACCTCACCTTTTAATTGGTTGCTGTTTTTAACTCGTTTCCTGTTTCACTCCACAGATAGGAAACACGCTTCTGACGTCGACCCAATGACGTCATCCGAAGTGCCTAATAAATGATTTCAAGTTTTAGAAAAGGTAGATATCGAAAATAGCTGTGCTTCAAATTAGAATCTATTGTTGAGTAATTATATGAATCTTTGGATAATAATTCCAATAGTTAAAATTATAACTACAGTGGAAAATATGTAATTAATAGAACTCATTAAACCTTTTTCAGAGAACTCTATTTTTTATTTTAATTTTATTGATCAACAGGTCTTTGCATATATTTAAAAACTCTGTTGATATAACCTCTATATCGTTTTTGTTTGATTCAATAATAAGAAATCCTTTTTTCAATGATTTTATGTTTTTAGGCCAATCTATAATTCCTGTGGGTTAATATGTTTTTTAAATTGAAGCTTTAAAGCCTCAACAGGCATATTTGTGTAATCACCCTTCACAGTTAATTTAATAGAATCATGAGTGACCGTTTTTGTGTTACAACTAACAATCTTTGAAAACGAAGTTTGACTATCCTTGTTATTGTTATTTTCCTTCTGTTTGGCCGAGATTTTCTATTCATGATCTAATTCATCTTGAATTTTTTGACTAGATCAAGAACCTATTTTAAGCACTCTTAAATTCCTTAATTTAATTCAGGAAGTTTATCAAGCTTGATATAATCACTTTTGGGTTAATACGGGTGGTCTATACCGAGTCCTTTGTTTGTAAACACAAAGAGCTTTCTGAGTAACGGTAAAGGGCAGTAAAAGTATATGACTTTACCTGGAAGTAGACCCTGCATACAGAGAATTACAATACGAGACCTTCTCATTCTTTCTTTCACCAGCTACCGTGTAACACCTTAGATCTGTTTATATTGTTAGCGCGGTTCCTCCCTCCCTTCATAGGGAGGTGATGTCAGTCGAAGAAATAAGTGCTTAAAACTTCAAATACGTCTGTTTAGTTCTTATGAACGGGTGTTTGTCGTTCTTTTTGTAATTTTTGTCTTTTTCCCTTAGTTTTTTATTGATTTTTATTTTTGTAATTTCTTATGTTAGGAAAATGTATTTGTGTGTAAAACAGGATAGGTAAAATGAGACCAATTTTCTATTGCTAGAAATAATGAAAAGTTTTGGGAACTTCGTATAATTTCTTAATATCTCGAAAACGGTTGAAAATCTTGGGAAGCGAAAGGTTACCATTCGAAAGCTTACTAAGTGCTCTACAAAAAATGTTCTGACGAAAGTTTTAATTAGGCGATGTCAATCGGAGAAATAAGTGCTTAAAACATTAAAGTAATTGATTTCGTTTATTCGAACGGTTTTTTTGTCTGTTTTTATTCCTTATTATTTCTTAATTGCTTATAGTTGGATAATTTATTTTACAATAAAACTGGTTAAGTAAAATTACAAAACAATTTATTGTTAGAAATATAGATTTCCTAGATTCCAAGACCTTGTAACTAGCGGGACCCTTTCTAGTGTTGACCGACACTTCCAGGTAAGATCGTAAATCAAGACCTTTCAAGACTGGTGGAACCAAAATAATAACTGCTTCTATTTTAATCATCAGGCGATTCGCCAAAGTTGCGAAGCCATATCAATAAATAAATATTTTAATCTTTCTAAATTAGACTAAGGATAAGAACGGAACCGCGCTAAGATGATGCAGTTCCTGCGAGTCGGACTTTTTATTTTAGCTTGTTATCATAATGTCAAGGGTATGTACCTTGCAGGTGTCCCCCGGGGGTACATTTAAGTTTTAATTTGTTGCGGGATTCAGGTAAACCCTCCTAATGAATTTTGTGCATCTCGCTCATCAATTGCGTATAAAAAATGCACACAGAGTTTCGTTGTAATTTAACAAAATTATCCTCGACCGTAAATACCACATTAATTACTTGGGTCCGGAGTATAACACAATCCCTGATTGGCGCTTTAGTGGTTAAGGAACTCATCCAATCCCTCTGTATTGCACAGCAATATATCATCAATACATATCACGACTTTGGCCATCTTTTTCGCCCACAAAACGAGTCATTCTTTCCTCCGAAAGGGGGAAGCTTGAATACCAAGAAATAGCTGGTTTCATGATAACGTTAAAATTCTAACTATGACTAAATAAATTAGTATATAAGGAACGTTGGAAAAATTAATTATATGGATGAAATTCAGAAGATATTCTTTCAGAGATAAAGTTACATTTGGTCACGATATTCATTTGTAGGCCTTATTCTAAGTACTTCTTTGTCTCTTTCGAGGTATCGATTACACAGCATGTTCTGAAGCCTGTGGAAGGTAACATATGTTTACCTCGTTCTCAGTAGCGTTTGTTTACATTTTCTGGTGTTTAGGTTACCGTCAACTTTGTTTCGATTCTTTTAATAATTCTTTAGCCTGAATGTTAAGTACCTAAAGGCCTTTTCGTTACCGGGTTACTTCGTATATTAATTTCTAACGTAAAATATTCGTTTGAGTTTATTTTTTTGTAGTCACAATGAACAAACAAAAATCCGGGCCTTGGTTTGGGAATTTCTACTTCAAAGACACGAAATTGGCTCATAGAATACAAAATGTAAGGTTTGAAGAATTTTGTATTTTCCCTAGCACAGATATCTTAATGATTGTTTTCAGAGTTACTAGTTTAACTGATTTTCCAATGATTCTTCTCAAATTCTTATTGGTTTTTAAATTTTAGTATATTAATGAATCAGAAAATCCCGATAAGATTAATAAGGACTCCATGGTTGAAGACTTAAGGATAAAATACAAAGAATATGGCCGAAGACAAAAATGTGCATTTAGAGCTTTGGTTTTCCAAGGTAAGTGTTTTTCTGAATAAAAGTTTTTTAAATTGTTTGGAATTTATTCATAAGCGTTCTTTTTCCTCATGATTGCAATTAACTTAACTGTTTTCTTGAGAAAACATTCTGATTAATTTCTTCAATATATTAGATTAGTTCAACTTTAATTGCATTCCCATTAATATAACTTTAAGGAAATCAAAATTTTCCCAAATACTTTTAGCTTGGCTATTTAATAAATACAGCAGCTGTTCTATGCTCTAGTATTACAATTATTCCCATTACCTTAAGTATTCTTAAACCACTACTGCTTTCAACTGTAGGTATTTGAGCTTACTCAACTGTACATATATCTCTGAAACGTATGATTCACAGTAATATCAGTATTACTTTCAGCATACAATAAATACCTGGTATTTATTAAAATAATAATTTATGATTTCAATAATTAAATATTATTTGACAAGATTTCTCGTTAATGCTGTTTATACCTAAAAACAGCCAACTTCTTCTTCAGTAACCTTAGTTTTTATTATTGCCAACACACTGCTGTCTTTAATTGAAGTCTGAACTCAATTGTTCCGCAATTACTATAATAAACTATAGCACTTCTTAAGGATATTCATTGCCAAATTACCGTGGTCCACTGGGACAATATGCTATAAACTAAGCTCGTCTTCCTTTGTTACCCAAGTGCCCTCATTTTATTTTTATAAGTGACTTTCTCAATCTCTAGGCTTATAATTTTATTAAATTGTTTGAATAATTCTTTAAGTTGTGGACATTTATTGTTATTGGTATGCATTATTATTTGTATTGATCACTAGGTTGTCATTCATTTTTGTTGTAGTATTTATTATATGGACTCGCTGTTAGTACTTAGGATATACTGGTGTATCATTAGAGAGATCCTGACTCGGATCCAGCTTGGAGTGTGTTGAATTTTCAAGATTAAAAAGTATTATATTATATTAAGAGACGTGGCCCTACCTGCGGAAGGTTCTCGGTGGTGTAGAATTTAATTGTACATTAGTTTAAGAGCTCCTGAAGAGGCGTCATAGGAACACGAAACATGTAGAGCACAATAAAAGAGTACTGTGGAATGTGAGTGGTTTTGTTCGAATTTGACCTTCTGCCACATATAAATATAAAAAGATTAAAAATGATTCCATGAAAGTATTGAAAATAATATTTTTTATTGTCTTTATGGTAATCGAAAAACTCATTTCATTAGTAAACAGTTTATTGTCCGCAAATGTATTGCTATCTGGTTATTCAAAATAATTAACTCAAAGGAAATGATCAGTAATAAAAAAATAGTATGAAACAAAATTTAAAATCTTAGAAATTAAGAATAAAATAGACTTACACTCACAGCTCCAACAAAGCTTTTTTCCATAAAAAGCTTAGGAAAACTAAGTGGTGGGGTTAGGAAAACTTAGAATGTTTCTTTTATATTTGTTTCTGTTCCTAATTTATTTATTCATTTTTTTAGCTTATAAAATTATCTCAGAGATGCAAAAGAATGCTGCTGAGGAATCAGATCCTCCTGAGAAGAATTCAGATTCTGAGAGTGATGTTGAAATAGAAAATGTTGATGATAATGAGGAAGACGAAAATAATGATAACAATTTCGAAGACGATGAAAGAATGGAATTAGATGACTCAATTGAAATCTCCGGAGACCTCGATATTGTGCAGGTCCTTATATTATCACAAAAAATATTTTTATTTGATATGCACCATTTTTCTTTTTCATTTATATATATTTTTTTTTCTTTTAGCCTCGTTCGGTTTCTTACATGGACCGTTTGGAAAAAATGGCCAATAGTTCTAGACCGTAAGTTGTCACTCAATATTTGTTTTTTGCTAATATTATTATTTTTTTGTTTGCATTTGATGATTTACAAAACTTTGTTTGTAGAAAATTCGGAGCAGTTAGCGAACTTATAAACATAAGCAGTGATGAAGAAGACCCAGACCCCCTTATTGAAGATGAACCAGATGGAACGACGCTGGACTCTGGGAATAACAACCACATTATACCAGAAAATCCAACTACGCAAAGAGCTGTTTGTTTCTTTTTTATTCATCTGATCAATTAATGTTATTTTTAACCTATTATTATATAGAATAGAGGTATTTTGTTTAAACAGAGATTATTTTGGTAAAAAGAAAAAAATACGTGTGAGAAAAATAATGAGTCTGCCAGGACTCTACTTGGTGTGTTTCTTAACCCTCTCAGTTTGCCGGGTTTCCACTCAGTTCAGTCAACATGTGATTTTCGAAAGCACTACCAGTCAAATTATCTTTCATGCAAACTGAAACAAAAAAATTAGGCTCAGTGTTGAGCCGTCGATGAAGTCAATTTAAAGGTTCAAACTACCAACCCATGTCACGAGTTCAATTCCCACTAGGGGTACTGTCTTCTCTTTCGAAAAAAGAAAAAAACATTAGCCCTATTCTGGTCAGAAAAGTGTGGTAACCTGTAGTTAACGCTTATTAAAAGTCACTTATGTATAAGTGGACGTTAGAATTTAAATAAATAAAAATATTATATGTGACTTAGCGCCATTTTGACCCTTCAACAGGTCATTGTTACCATTTGGGAACATTAAATAAAACATACAATTCAGCGTTTGTTTTTTGTTTTGTTTTTTAAAAAAAAGAGCATTAAAATATTTTAATATAAAAATAAGAAAGCTAATAATAATAAGAAAATGTTAAAATTTCAACCGGAACTGGGTTCAGTCTTCTTCTTCCCCCCCCCCTTCGCTTACGGTGGTTAGTGCTGGTTGGCGGACATTGAAGTACGGCGATGTCTCTACCTGGCCGAGCCACTTTTACGAAGCTATTCTCGCTCTCCTATCTACGTCCGTGGGCACTCATATAATTTCCTCCCTTAAAATTCCTAGTTGTAGGAAAAATGTATTTTGTTATTTATTTACGATTTCTTTTTAGCTCTAAATATTTAGGTTGAATTATTTAATTATATGCCCCAATCAATTTTTTTATAGTCTATTCTTTTTAGTACAAAAAATAATTTCTTTTATGATATAGGTACGAATCAATGAAGCTAAATAAATAACTTCTTTTTTATTTAAAAAGAAAAAATAAATAAATAAATCTATCCTCCTTTTCGATTTGGATCGAGTTGGATCTAACACTAGTGGCGTTAACTTTTTTGATCCTGACCAAGGTATCCCTAATCCGAAGCTCCTTCGTCACAAGCAATTAATTCCACCGACAACTAGTAATTGAATGAAATAGCTAAAATTTCCCTCAGTCCTTGCTTAACCCTTTCGTTGCTGACGAATGAAACTACTCGCAGCATCCGGTACGCTAAATGCTTATACGTCTAACTTCCCCCGTACGCTCGCCAATATCTCCTTGTCTCTATCTCGGTACCGTTCAACTCTTTTGTCTCTCTCAGCATCCTCTTGTTATATATTTGGAATTATTAACTTATAAGTTCATACTTTTACATTTGTAATATTATACTAAACTAAAATACATTTTCTATCATGGAAGAGACAATTACTAAGACAAGAAATGATGATATAATTACTTGAATGATATTGTGTATAGTTTATAATAATAAAGGAGGATATTTATACCTACGACCAAACTAAACATGATCCTAATTGAGACTGAAAGATATAAACAGCAACAATACGGTTAGAGAGACAAATTTGAGTACCACCCTACAAATAGGCGGCAAGGCGTGGCAGCTTCAACCTCCAACAATTGCTATAGCAATGTCGATTGTAGGACTTTACAATTTTTGTTATAGATAATAATAGACTTGCACAATGTTTAATTTAAATTAATATACGAAGAAGATCTGATAAGGTCCCACTGATTTTATACGAGTTAATAGCACTAGGCCGGAGAAGCAACATACAGGGCTAACGGGAGCACGAGTTAACTCGTGTGGAGCGCGAGGAGCACTGACAGTGGAACACGAGTTATCTCGTGTGGAGCGTCTGGGGACCTGCAAGTCGAACACGAGTTAACTCGTTCAGAGCAACGAAAGGGTTAATAGCCCCAAGGTCAAACTCCTGGAAAAGTCAGCCGTAGAGAGCCTGTAAACGAGAGAGGAGGCTCGGACTGCTGTTCAAGTCCTTTGTTTTAGGGGCACGGCAGCTCTCGACTGCTAATCAAGTCCTTCTTGCAAGGGTATGGCGCACCTCGACTTCTACAGAAGTCTTTAGTAAGGAAATGGTTAAGGTTTAAAAAGAAAGTAAATCAGCTAATAAGTATTTTTATTTTATCTTTAGCTCAAGAAATGTAATATCATTTGTTTAACACATATGAAATAAATTAATATTTACTAAGGCATCATGAAAACACATATGAGAAAAATTTACATCTACTGAGACTCTATATTTGTAATGAGTAATAAGATAGTTATGCTTGAATAGAGACAGAGCTATTCTCTCTCTGACAGAGAAAGAGTAGTCTCATATGTTTTTTAGAATTCTTTATTTTGTTTAATTATTATTATTATTAGTCATGTTGTAACTTCTTTATGCCTGTTTATTTCTGTCAAATATTTTAAAAAGTCCAACTCGCAGGAACTGTGTCGTCTTATGGCAGTTCTATTCATATCGCTATTGCGCGGTTCTGTTAATGGCTATTTCCATTAGAGCAATAACTTTTTATTTATGAACCGATTGACATGAATCAAACACTAAATGTTAAGTGAAGCTTACCACAATACATTATTGAAAACTGCATCTAAATTGAATGAGCCGTTTCTGTGATTAGCCTGCACAAACGGACGAAAACTCTAACAATCATTGTTTTGGGTGCTATTGCATTGTTAAAGGCCCTCAATAATATTTTTTCCCATATATCTTCCATGTACAGACAGAGATCCGTTACATTTTTATTATATGTAAAGATAAAATTATTTTATTTTATTTTTGTTTATTTAAAAATCTATCATGATTCATGTTTAATGCACTCTTATTTTTTTTTTTCCAGCGGAAAAGTATTGGTAGCTACCAAATGCCTAATCTTCCTCATGTCAAGATAACACCTATTGGTAGAGGTACAAAACGACCATCCGAAGCACCAATACTGCCAAGTTCTAAGAGGCAGCAGAGGGATCCTCAATCTTCATTAGTGCCTAATGTCTCTTTTAAGCTGTTTGGAGGCTTTTCAAAAATACTGAAAGTATGACTTTTTTTAAAGTATATTATTCTAACAACTGTTGATTTCTGAAAGCAAAGACAAATATCATTGAATGAAAGTCTTCTACTCATTAAAATGGTATTAATTTGCCTACCCAACTGTCATCAGAAGTACTGACTATAAACAATGTAATCGTCTACTGAGAACTGATAAGGAGATGCTTACGAAAATGGATTCTTGGTTTGAAAATGACTGTTTTCTTACCAATGATTACACTGGTGTACTATTCATGTTCTAGAGTTTTCTTGACTACTGGAATCCTAAACTCCCAGTTTCTTTCTTCAACAATATTCGGTATCATAGTATGAGGTCGATCAAAATGTTTTACTCATTTTTGGAAATGTTTTGAATGGTGTAAATAAAACACGATTTAACATTTTAATCAAGGATATATTTTTCTTTACTATCTAAAAGATAGTTCTCGCTATTTCATTGCCGCAGAAAAGTTCTTTTAGTACATCATGTTTAGACTTATGAACATTGTTAGTAATACTCTACAATTGTGGTTGGTTGGCTGGTGAAGGTTCATCATAGTAAATAGGATGTAAAACAAGTCAACACACCTCCACTGTTTAATTCCTTTATTTTAACATAACGTTTTCGAGGCCAGCACCTCATCCTCCTGTATAGTCAGAGGAAGGTCCGAGTGAACCTCGCCCAGCTATAGGAGGACACTGAGGATGAGGTGCTGACCTCGAAAACATTATGTTAAAATAAAGGAATTCAACAGTGGAGGTGTGTTGACTTCTTTTACATCCTATTTACTATTGTTAGTAATCATTTTCACTTTTAAAAAATTGTCTAAGGCACGAAATAACTGAAAATCTGTTGCGGAAATGTCCGAGGAGTAAGCAGGATGTGGCTGAAGCTCTCAAATACATTCAATTTTGTTCATTTTTCATAAACATCGAATGCATAATAATAACTATAGAAAATGAATGGCGATAACCAGTACAAACGTGCTATGTTGGTACATTTTTATTCCCGTGTGGCGAAGCTGCAAGATCGGCTGAAATAAAAGTAAATAGTGTACACGGTGAACATACTTTTAGTGTAAGGATGGCCCAGAAATGGTTTAAAAACTTTGAATTCGGAGAAAGCAGCATTTATGATGAACGTCGTTCAGGACATCCAATACATTTGTATAACAATGTTCTTAAACACCTTGTAAGGCAGAGCACCAATTACAAGATGGCAGGAAAGACAGATTCATCTCAAGAATTAAAAACTGCACGTGAACGGTGAATGTTAACAAAGTGTTGCTTTATCATGATAATATTAGGCCACTTAAGCCTCGGACATTACAACAATTATTGAATGGTTAATCACTTTGCTCCTTTGTAAATTATCGAACTATGTAGTAGATCAAAAAATAAAAACTTTACTGAATAGTTTCACAAACTATATTTTTCCCTACATGTTTTGCGCCTTTTTGGTGATTCTTTAATATGTTTTAAGTATTACTTCAGCCTCAACCTAAGGAGGAGAACCTTCCACTAGTAAGGACATGTCTAAATTTTCAGGGGAGTTTTTATTTATTTGTTCCTTCCGACTAGTTCGATAATTGGCTAAACTGGTGCAACAGATGAAATTTCCCCAGGAATATATTCTTCATGAGAACCTGTTTATACAAGGCCGTAGAACCTATGTTTTTAATTCTCAAAGGAAACCTAAAACATACAAAATTATTGTGGTTTAATAAAGTATTTGCCTTATACTTTTTATTAGTAACTTATTTTATTACTTTCAGTAATTAAAAGTTGTTACATGAATATAATTGTTTTATACCTGTTACTTTGTTTCAGACTGTAAGTGAGTTGGTTGTTCATATAAAAGAAGCAGAAATTTATGAAACACTCGGTGTAAATCCACCCAGAGGATTTCTTTTGCACGGGCCTCCTGGTTGTGGCAAAACACTGTTGGCTCAAGCAATTGCTGGAGTAAGTAAGTCACGTCAAGCAGGGATTTGGTGTAATATTATTTTTCTTTATACAGTTGATTCTGCCTTACCCGGTGTTCTCTTATCCGGGGGTCTCCGAGAGGAATGAATGATGGATCTCGGAACTCGTCGGAGCTCTATAACTTTTAGTTTTAGTCAATATTATGTTTTCATATATCGCCTATACTTTAAATCACGGGTGCTTAGAAATGTTTTTAGAAATGGCTATTAGCCATGGCTGAACCACTGTAGCTGCCAAAATTTCTTTGGAATTAGAGAGAGACGCAACATATTTTATTAGTGAATTTAGTGGCTTTAATAAATGAAACGGATTTAGTTTACATAATGTACAAACAAAACTATTATTATAATTACCTAGATAAGAGTAAAAGGCTTTTTAACACACGATTAGAAATTTTATAAGAACATTTGGTTGAACCCTCAACATGTATTTAACGACTATTATATTCTTTGAAACAAATTTTAAAAAAAGTTAAGGTTCATATTGGAAGGACAGGCATAGTCGAAAGTATTTTTTTCTCATGTTCTACTTTATTTTTAAGTAACTCTATGCTCTACATGTTTCACTGCCTTTTACTACCTCTTCAGAGAATCTTATTTCTATTGCTTGCCGTATTCATATTTCTACCCGAGGAAAAGGGAATGCTGTAGACGCTCCCTAATCCGGCTTCGTCGGGGTATAGTCATATTAGAATTATATATTTGAAGAACCTTATTACTTGATGATATAATAATGTGTACTATTTTTAATATTGCATATTTAAGTAAAATTTAGCTACCAAATTATAAAATAAATTCAAAATATGTAAATCCTTGCTCGTGTATTAGTGCATATGTATGTCAAAGTTTCAAGGAATAAAAATATGTAGACAGGCAGTCCAGCCGCAGGTGCCTTACTAGAATCATTTATTTTCTTAGTAGAAACACAAGTTCAAGCCTCTAAAACGAAAAATATATGCCTTCTTTGACTTCCATTCAATGAAATACCACAAAACGAATGTATGGTCTAGCTAGGAAGTGAAGTTTTCTAGGTACACTCGAGCTCCGGCAAGTTTCGAGATCCGTCACACATTCCTCTCGGAGACCGCCGTATTAGAGAGAGGGACAGATAAGGGAAAGTCTACTGTACTACTTATGATGACCCCTGTTGACCTTAATAAACTTGGTTATATAAAGTGTCTCAAAAATGAATTATATTTAAATTTTTACCAAGAAATAAAATGTTCTACATTTTATTTTTATCATTCGATTTTAGGAATTAGAAGTGCCTTTGGTTCGAGTTGCTGGACCTGAGCTTGTCGGGGGTGTGTCTGGCGAATCTGAATCTCGGATACGAGATCTGTTTGATACTGCTCTCAATTCTTCTCCCTGTATCCTCTTCATTGATGAAATCGATGCTATCTGCCCTCCAAGAGAGACTGCTCGGCGTGAAATGGAGCGAAGGATTGTTGCACAACTCCTCACTTGCATTGACGGTACTCATTTTGTTCTTAATTTTATATTCTTAAACTAATTACTAATTAACCACCAACAAAACATTGATTCTCACCTTATTTAACTTTTCTGAAAAATGTAAGGCACTGACAGTATATGAAGGTCTGTAGAAGCATTATTCTGCTCTGAATAAAGCTTTGTTGTCACTTGCTCCTCTAGAAGAGTTAATTTGTCACGAAATGGGCATCTTTTGGTTAGATTCTTGAGCCTGAATCGAAATTAATGAGTTTGATTTCTAGTTTGACAAGTTGTTTGCATACACTTTTACCAAAATCTGCCAAACTTCACATTTTTAGATTAAATTAGTGAGAAATATAATCATGTTCTAACAAATATTTATCAGTAAAAATTTTGGTTTGTCACAGTACACTCGTATAATCACGGTAATTTCTTAGTATATACACTCTAATTTTCTTGTATACACACGGTAATTTCCTCGACTTTGAATATTTCTGAAGATTTATTTAGACATCTTGTATGATCATGTGCGGGGGTTCTTACTCCATGTTTTGAAACGTTCCCTACGCACGCAACTGTGAGATAAGATTAAAGAGAAACTGGTTATAATAATTTAAGTTCATTACATAGATATAATCAAATTAGCATCTTTAATATCAGCACATAACATTATTATTATACATGTTCCCTATCAACGTAATAAGAGCAGCCACCTACATCAAGAACCCAGCCTGGGTACACTCTTCTTCAATACCTAAGGCACACACAGAGAGATGAAAATAAACATTGTCCTGTAAAGAAATGTATTCATTTATAGACTTATCCTCACTTCCTATGTACTTTTTTATGCTTAAAATACAGCTTTTTTTCTCTCTTTAATTGGACTTATTAAAAGTTAATGACATTTTTACTTACAAAGTTTCTTGTTCTCATTAGTACTATCAAGTTCTATAGCATTGTAATGTATTTTAATGGTTTAGACAATTTATCAAGATGTTCGTTACCTTAGTTTTTATTGCATAGTTATCTGAGTCTGATTTTATGCTATCATTTATTTTCTTTAGTTTCCTTTTTTCTTTTTTTTTAAATTTGCCACAATATAGAAATTACTATACATCAAAAACTATCATTCGATCTAAATATAGTAAAAAAAAAAAAAATAAAAAAAAAAAAATAAAAATAAGATAACGCACTTGCTTGGGCTGGTGTATTTCATAAGATTTTAACGTTTATAATAAGTATTTGTTTTTAATGGAATATTTACAATCTATTTAATTTTAGAGGACCATATTTCTTTATTGTTCTGACTTATAGGTTTTTATGCTTGTACTTGTGTTTTATATGTTGATATAAAACAAGAGTTATAAATGGCATGAGTAGATCAGGGCATCTAATGAAGAAGAACAATGAATACTGAACAATGACCCTAAATCCAATCCACGAATGAAGACACTAGAAGATAAAATCTTTAGTGCACCCGAATTTTAAACTCAGGTCCTCCAGCATATAGGGGTCTACCACTGAGCTAACCTCGTCTAAATGTTATCTAAAGAGTGCTGAATATTAGATGATGAGAAAGACCTATGCTCTAATAAATGTTTTTTCGAGAGGAGTTGATGTCCATTCTTTTGAAGCTGATAACATATTAAAATAAACAGAAGATGGATGTTTTTCTTCCTTCTGCCTGAATTCTTCTTCTTTATCATATCTTCATTTCTCATTGGCATTTATTATTCTTGACTTTTCTATTAACAGCACATCTGCCGTACAAATTTTTATTTTATATTTTAAGCATGTGTTTAATTCATTTCAGGTCTCAGTGAATCTCTAGTTGGAGAAAAAGTTGCAATAATTGGTGCAACAAATAGGCCGGACGCTCTTGATCCTGCGCTTCGACGAGCTGGAAGGTTCGACAGGGAAATATGTTTGGGTATTCCTGATAGAACTGCCCGTTACGAAATACTCCAAGTCATAACTACGGGAATGAAACTCAAACCCGGCTTGGATCTCGAATATTTGGCTTCGGCGACTCCTGGATTTGTCGGTGCAGATTTGAAAGCTCTCACAGCAGAAGCAGCAATAGCTGCTGTTAATAGGTATGTTCTATTAATTATTTAGGAGATATTTTCAGTAAGAGTTTCGATAGTTTTTGCTTAATTTAGGCTTTGTTAACCAGTGACATACATATGCCTTACTGCAAAAACGTTAACGATATGCTCCCAAATAACCATGCTACATCCCTATAAAAATTAATGTGTTAAAAACTACATAAAAATAATGTTTTCAAAATATTAAGGCTAATTTTCATGACTAAAACTGTCCAAGCCATTTGGGGTAGTAGAAGTGTATGAGAAATTACTTCATCATACACAGTTAATAGGTTCAAGTGACGTAAATGAGTTACAAAACATTTTTTTTTTTTTTTTTTAAATGGGTTTTAATATGCCAATGTTTTGATTTTATTTATTAGTACGAAAGTGATTTAATCAATGTGTATGAGTAGTAATCAATTGTTCCTTCCTACTAGTGTGCTTATGACAGTGATGCCATGACGCAATCCAGAACTTTAGATGAAAAAGTTTTGCGTTTCATAACCCAGAGGTCATAAAAAAATAGTTTTCGATATATTTAAGAAAATATAGAACAATTCCAAATCTGCGTGTTGTAAAATCTTTTATAATAAAATACTTCCTTTACTCGAAATTCAACCTAAATTTAGGATAGAGCTGAAACCTTTTCTTTTGTCCAAAGAAAAGCCACCACCCCTAGTGGGAATCGAACCCACGACCCTTGGCACGGAGAGTTAAGTGCACACGCCACCGGGCCTCAGATTCTTAACTTAATTCTATGAAAAACTATTGTTCATTTGCCTTTTTATCATTTTTTGTTGCTTATTTGATACAAAAAAAATGTTTTTATAAGCGACGTTTATGTTGTTGACGTAACATATTGTTTTTAATTATTCTTTTAGTATTTTTTTTTTCTTTTTTAAGCAAAGCTGCAAAAATGCATGCTGAAACATTCTAAACATAGATTTTTATGAAACTCTTATTGTCGTTTCTCAGTCGAATCTCAACTATTACCTCATTGCTTATCACCACGACGGCTAACTATCTACTCCTCGTTAATAAATATTATTAGTTTTATTAATTTGTCTTAACTTTTCCTTAGGTGTCTGGAAAATCAAAGGAAGCTATGCCACGAACAGGAGAATGAAAGCATTAAAAAAAAGAAGGAAGAGGAAATGGTAAATGGAATAGAACACCCTGATAAAAATAAAGATAGTAAGGAAAATACCAATGATAAATCAGGAGAAATGCCCGATCAGACCGATGTTGAAATGCCTGAGCAGTCAGATACTAATAAACCCGAAGAGTCAAATTCTCAAAAGCCAGAGGAGTCGAGACCCGAAAATCCTGAAGAATCGAATACTGAAAAGCCAGAAGACTCAAATACTCAAAGCCCAGATGAATCAAACACAAAAAAGCCAGACGAATCAAACACGAAAAAGCCAGATGAATCAAACATGAAAAAGCCAGATGAGTCAAGCACGAAAAAGCCAGATGAATCTAATACGAAAAAAGTAGAACATTCAGATGCTGTAAAGCCTTCCAAAAGCAAACAGGAATCCGAAGAAGAAAAAGGTTATTTATCAATATTAAAGACAAAAGGTCCGCTTTTAACTCCTGAACAACTGGAGGATCTTTTCATTGAAATGGAAGATTTTCTCAAAGCTCTCAAATCTGTGCAACCGTCTGCTAAGAGGGAAGGTTTTGCTACTGTACCTGATGTTACCTGGGACGATATTGGTTCTTTGAGAGATATCAGGAGTGAGTTAGAAATGTCCATTATGGTAAGAATGAAATTTCATTAAAACATTTTTATGAAATTTGCTCATTCTTTGCTAAACACAATTTCAAACAACGCCTCAAATTTATAAGCTTGCTTTCAATAAGCTGTTTTTGATTAGATTAAACCTTTTAGGCTCTTTATGATTAGACGAAATACCCTGGCGTTTACTGCTCTCCCCCACCAGAGCAACTTTTTTGAAGCAAAAAAAAAATCATTGCACTTATTATTTCGCATTAATAGGTTTTGAGATGCACTTTTTATAGATATTTTCATGCTCGGAATCAAATAAAACCATTTTAGAGTAAAATGAAAAACAGCAGAATTTTGGTTTCGGTCACTCTCCAACCTCCAGAACTAGCAAGGTGCTGGTTCTGGATCTTGGAGATCAATCATTGTCCTCCGTGAAGGATTCAGCCCACCTTGTAGACTGCCTCATGGACATTTGTGAGCAAGGAGAAGGATTAGAGTTAAATGAACAAAATTGATTGTCAAAATTGTCAAAAGCTTTGGGGAAATTCAAGGAAACTAGAATAGTGAATTGCAAAGATATCCTAAAATTTTTTTTATGACATTTTTGTTGTATTTCTTAGGACCCAATGCACATAGGACTTTACAGGCTAAGATGCTTACAATGAAGCTAAAGGACTTTTAAATAGTACCTTATGTTATGATCGTCAGATTTTGAATTCCATATCACCCCTACTACCGTTAATGGGTACTTGTTAAGGAAAACAAATTCTTTGATCTATGGGCCCGCTGCAAGAGGACCCTGCTACACCATGGATTTTTATGAGCTGAAGGTCTTGATACGGGGAGTGTAATAGGCAAGGTCAATTTCCCTGTGGGAAATAGCTTGTATCGTGGATTTGTCTAAAGGGGGCATAATGAGTTATCCACACAATTTCTTATTCATCTGGAAAAGGGCCCATTAGTAATGCTCAATATTACACTGTAACTAACTCCACTGATTTAATCTCCAATGATTTTACGCCTTAACCTAAAAATTGACAGTTTCGATAGTACGGGTAAGTCACCATAGCAACGAAACCCTCGTGTACCATCGTCCGGATATAACCAAAGTGTTACAGTTTTAGCGTCTCACTAGGCCATAGCTAAGACATATCCATGTGAAAATCTTGTGGCTGGAACATACTATTGACTGCACTATGTCCCTTGTTCCTTGTGTAGTCAGGAATTAGACACCTGTACTAGGCCTTCCGAGCCGTTTGGACGCCTGTAGCCTGTCACAGAAATGATCGATTTTGAATAATTTTTAGGAATAAAGCTTTCATCCAAAATCTATTTCCACACTAGACTACAGAGGAATTATTGATGTTCGCTAGCCAGGTGTCATTTAAATCTTTAATATTTAAGGAGTATCCGTTTTTTTGGATAAGTAAAAATTTATTTTTTGCTAGAAAGGTATTTTAAAACATATGCTAATGCAAAAATGAGATTTCGAATTTATGACACTGAATTGCTTTATTTATAGTAATTTTTCCAGTCTTCCAAAACGTTTCCTTTCTTTTTGGCCTGCTGACTTTTATAAAACTTGTCATGAATTTCACCTAGCCAAGAATCAAGAAGCAAATCAAATTTTATTTTAAAATAATATTGGTGATAGTCTACAAACATTGAAAATACTTGAGTTATTTAAATTTTTTTGGTGCATCGAGGGTTGTTTAATTATAATTATTTTTGTTGGTTTTGTTTAGATGCCTGTAAAATATCCAAAGGAATTCAGTTTACTAGGAATTAATGCTCCAGCTGGGATATTGTTGTGCGGGCCTCCAGGCTGTGGGAAAACGTTATTAGCTAAAGCTGTCGCCAATGAAGCAAATATAAACTTCATATCGGTTAAAGGACCAGAATTACTCAACATGGTGAGAAAATTTCAGATATTTTTTATCATATTTAGCAGCAGACTATCAAATGATTGTCTTCTATTCCAAACTATTCTTTATTTGCAAGGACGTGGGAAACATTACATGGTGTTGTAGCAACAAAGTAAAGAATAATTACACTAGAATAAAAGACCGAATAACCTAATATAATAATATTTATAAAATTAATTGCACGGATTGTAGCAAGGTATATATTGGAGAGTCGTTGCAGTTACTCAGAAAGAGGATAAAACTAGATGTGGAAAATGTGGATGATCAGGATAATAAAAGTCCTAATTGTTCTGATTAATCGTTCCATAAAATATAACGATGGCATAGAATGAAAACCTTGTATCTAAAAAAAAAACTTTAATAACTTTTATACGTTATTAGATGGATAGATTCTATTTGACAATCCTTGAGTGTCAAAGAAACTCTATCTTACTCGTCCTGGACTATATCGACGAAGAAGCAAACCTTGCGGGCTTCTCAGTAACCATAATATCCATCTAATTAGGTATAAAAGTTAATTAATTTTATTTTTGAGTTACGAGGTTTTCATTCTAGGCCATCGATAAGCACGTATTCGACTTCACAAATGTAGACATTATAGAAAATGAAAGAAACTTGACGAAGCGAAAAATAAAATAAAACATTCATTTTATAAAAAAACATTTAAAAAGCAGTTTATAAAAAAACAGATATCTAATATTTAAATAGTGTATTTTTTAATTTACTAACCAAAATTTAATTAATTTTATCCGGTGACAAAATCTAAAAATGTATATTATTATAATAGACTATTCTTTTTCCGGATGATCAATTTTTGTTTTCTTGGAATTTATCGATTTTACACAGCTGATTGAGGCTATACGTAGTAGTAACCTCAGTTTCGACGTGGCTATTGTACGGGAAGGTTCGCCTTAATACAAGTAGGTTGTATTTTTAGGTTAGTGAGTTTTTAGCTCCTGAAGAGGCACCTAAGGTGTGAAACATGTAGAGCTTGTATAAATAAATTTAATTTTCTTTGTTAATACTCTTTTATTGACTTTCCACCTGAAAAATATTGGAATAAATTTGTTATTAATACTGCTATCTCAGCAGTGAGAACATATAACAACCTTATTCATAATCTGCTTTACAGTCTTAGATTTTTTATTCATACATCACAAAGATTTTATGAATTTACTTGGATTGAAAATTGTATTTTTTTATTGTTTTCTGGTTCATTTCAGTACGTTGGTGAAAGTGAACGAGCAGTACGACAGTGTTTTCAAAGAGCGAGAAACTCGCAGCCTTGCGTAATATTCTTTGATGAAATAGATGCCCTTTGTCCAAAGCGAGCTGCATCCACTGAGGTAAATCAGTTAAACTTTCTATTTTTTTTTTTTTTTTTTTTAGCCGTTTAAATACTAAAAGGAGCTGCATAACTAATAAGGGAACATCCCCCAGTGTCCGGAGCCAATTTTAATGAAACTTTGTATACTTATTAAACACATGAAAATAACTGATACATAAAAATGTTATAAAGAAAAATAACATTTTCCTTATAATATTTTTTCCTATCTACGATAGTTTAAAAGTTAGAATATTTGAGGTGTTACTTGGAACCAGGGTGTCAACGATTTAAATCATGATTAAAATCATTTGATTTTTTTTAAAAAAATCATTGATTTAAATCAATTTATTTCATGAAAAAAAAATTGATTTAAACTAATTGATTTTATTGTTATATATTTTTTTTAACTTTAGTTTATTTTTTTAACTTAAATCTAACTAGTTCTGCCTTTTTTTCAGCCATTTCAACATTTCGTCTTTATTTTTGTCCCTAGGGCCTACACTCACTTGACCATTCTTATCTATTCAAAGTCTGTTTCTTTTATGACCCTTTCTTTGTTTTTAATTCTGCAAATAAATCTCCTTTTAAGCTTAAGATAAAAGAGATTGGCAGGTAGTGGGCGAAGTGAATGCTTTAAATTGGTGGAAGTCTTCGTTGGCCTTAATATATTGTATTTCCTCAAAAGAAATGTTAATAATAGAGCAGCTTATGACAGGAAAGGCAACTTCTGCAGGGGTTGAAAGAATGCTTTCAACCCTTGGTTTTGTTAACTGTCAAATGAGAAACTACCTAATTAGATGTGAAAAGACTGACAAACTGGGTTTTTTGTTCAAAGCTTTAAATAAATAATATCACTGTTAGTGTACGTGATTAATAGGGAACGGATGTTCATGTAACATAAAATTCAAAATATTTACATATATATTTAACTATTTATAACAAAATATTTAATACAAAATTGAAAATATTTAGTAAACAAATACCTTAAACACGATAAAATATTGAAAAGAAAATCATAAATAATAAGTAGGAACTCGGTTATTATTAATGGAAAGAACAAAAGTATAGAAGAAAATGACTAAAACTGTTTAAAATATTGAAAAATAAAGCATAAATACAAATTAGGAATTCATTATAAAAGGTGGAAAAGTTGAAAATTTTTAAAGATGAACATTATTTTGGAAGATTGTTTGCTACATCTTGAATTTTAAAATTTTCAATCATGAAATAATGCCGATCTGATCTGAGTATACTTTTGAAGCGACTGAATTGTCTTTCAACATCTACTAAAGTCACTGGTGTGTATTTTATGGCTACAATCAACTGCTCTGAAGAGTGGGATTCAACTAAACTGTTAATCGTTTTGCCACTATGGATATCTCCAATAATGTGGATATTTTTCCATCCAGGGGTTTATTCTAGACTGTCTTTTCGCTTTATTTTTAATTTATTCCCAGTATCTCCTACTAAAACCTGGATTTTCTCTATTACTCTCGTATGATTCTAATGCTATCCACTAACAACATGCCTTTTGTACAGGGTATCACAAAAATAATGGTCTTCCGTTGGCCAGATGATTCTCCAATGCGAGATCGGAAAAAATAATCCCCATATTAACCCCCGCAAAATTGACCTGGAGATGGTATTCCAAGGTCAAATTTTTTTTATTGCATATTTCAAAACTGCGAGTCATGTGGAAGAAAAAAGTCAACAGCACCATAGATCAGAAATGACTCATTTTGGTCAAAATGACCATTAACAGCGTATACGTGGGCCATTCTATTACAATCAACAGATGGTGGCCAATTTTGATATTTTTTTTTTTCTTTAGCATGTTCTAACATTGCCTTACACAAAAATACCTTGTTTGATTTTTTTAAAAAAAGCATCTTCCAGTATAAAAAAATGTAAGTATATTGAACAACGGCCCTCACAGCGGCAATCATAGGAGGACCAGAACGCATATTTTACAATTGACAGAAAAGCCTTCATGGTAAAGTTTTATTTTCTTTCTCGGTTTTCCTTTATTTCTTCAATTACAAAATAAAAAGAATATTAAAATATGTAGCAAACATATGTATTTATGGCAGAATATGTAAAAATATGGAGTTTTGACAAAATATGTTAAATAAAAAACTGTTTAAATACTTTTAAAACACTTAAAACAAGCATAATTACATCAATACTTAGGATTTACAAATCAGAAAAGAATATGTAAATACAATTACATCTGTTCCCTAGTGATTAATATTTCTGTAAAGCTTCATTTCTAAAATTGTTGTTTTAAAATTTGAAAATTAAGTCATTATATATACAGGGGTCGAAATTGTCCTATATTTTGAGACCAGAGTTTCTGTACATTTAAATTTAAACGCCGAAAATTAATGATTTTTGTTGATTTAAGCCTTTAAATTTACAGAAATTCCTGTTTCAAAATAGGTCGACTTCAACCCCTGTATATAAGATCCGTCAATTCTGCTATACTCCCAAAATTATCCACTTAAGACCCACCACTTTAGAGTAGTTATTTTATTATTTGCATTGTAAATAAACAAATATTTTAGTTGCAGATTTATATAATGAATAACTAGGTAATAACCAGCTCTCTATATAGACTAGATACATTTCAAAAGTCTGATTTCTTTTTTAAAGTCGGTTTTAGTAAACAAATTCAATTTAAATAAAAAAAAATCCGATTTAAATAAAAAAAATCTGATTTAAATCAAATAAATCCGATTTTTTTTTATTTTTAAAAAAAAATCATGATTTTTTTACACCCTGCTTGGAACGGTGGTTTTACGCCTTAAACGTTCGATTGGGCCGAGTTTTTATTATTCACTTTTTATCTCCACATAAATAACGCTAATTTTGATCTGTTGGCATTTTTTTATTCCCCATGAGCTTTATTAATTTATAAATATTACGCTACAGGGACACAACACTTCCTCAAGGGTCGTCAACCAAGTCCTCACCGAAATGGATGGTGTTGAAGGAAGAGCTGGAGTATTCTTGATGGCAGCCACAAACAGACCTGATATGGTGGACCCTGCTGTACTGCGTCCTGGCAGGCTCGACAAAATACTTTATGTCGGGCTACCATCTGCATCTGACAGAATTGACATTCTCAAGGCTTTGACTAAGGTAGTATTTTTTTTTTTTTTTATTCTTTTAGGAAGGAATGATTGAGATTCGGCTATGAGAAAACGTCAAATTTTCAGAAAAAAAAAACAACTAAATTTTGAACATTTCACCATGCTCTTTGGCAGCCTTTTTCATCAACAAATGCAACATTAGTTTTTTTTGGGGGGGGGGGGTAGATTTTTCTGAAAATTTGACGTTTTCTCTTAGTTGAATCCCAATCAGGATCAGATATTAGGGCGAGCAAATTTTTGGTTCTTACGCCCCAAATGAACTTTCAACTTATCTTGAGAATAACGCTGGGTTGTTTTCCACCACTCTTTTTAAACATCTCTAGTGAAGTCAGGAATTTTTTGAAAGAACCATTAAATAATTGATGATTTTTGGTGGAATTTGGCTCCAATTTGGCTTTTGGAATTTTCATGTTGCTATAGCCTGTCCAGTTAGACAGAAAACTTCAATTCAGTTTTTGAACAGCCTATAACTTAAATTGTTTTTAGGCTTAGTTTTGGCTAAGTATTAATAACTATCTTCCTTGCCTAACCTCTCAAAGCCTTCCCCGGTCCTAAACGAGATATAATCAGTTTTTATTGAGTTTAAAGTAGCGCGTTCTTCATTGTAATGGAAATGCAAATGGCAGAACGGTTGGGAATATTTCCCTCAGAATTTCGTGCATGTAGTATTAGAACTATTCCATCTAACTGAACAGGCTATAGATCCAAGATTACTCAACATTGGCCCTTTTAGAAATCGATGATATTTTTAGGATTAATCGTTTACCTAATCATTAAAAAAAAAAAATTAATTAATCACTGAGATTATTGGGTGGGTTATCTACAGGTTACCACCCTTTTCTAGTCAGGAAAGAGGTGGTGCCTTTCCTTTTTCCAAAAGAAAAGCCTCAATGCTATAATAATGTTTTAATATTCTTTAATAAGGTTAAATCTATTATTAATTTTAATTTACAAAATAAATTATTAAAGTGGCAAATTACATTTTTCTTCATGTGAATAGCATTTTGACTTTGTACCTGTTGTTTCATATCTAATTCCTTTCTATTTGGCATATTCACTTTTCATACATTTCTTTGTTATAAATATTTTAATCTAAAGCCATCAATGTTGATATTTTATGTGCTTGTTTGATCCTTTTTTTTATATTTTTTTAATAAATTTTCTTTGTTTACAGAATGGTACTAAACCTCCAATGAAGGACATTGACCTAGCTGCTGTGGGCGCTGATCCTTTACTCGAAGGGTATACAGGAGCAGATTTGGCCGCTCTCGTGAAAGAAGCTTCGGTACTTGCCTTAACTGAATATATGAAACACAAAGATGACACTAAACTATTAGTCACTTCAGAGATGGTTCATCAAGCTGCCGCAAAGATTCGTCCATCTGTGTCACCAAGGGTTAGTTATAAACGGTCTTTTTGTTGTTCTGTATGCACGAAAATAGTTCTGAGATTGCATGAGTGACTCTCTTCCTATAAGCATTGTTATTTCTCATTTCTTCTAAAACTGCTGCACTTCTGTCTGTTTCGATGAATTCTCGATATCCTTGTTCTGACTTGAGAATTGTCTGTATTTTATCTTTGGGAAGAAGATACAAGTGAAGATAAATGATAGTCATTGCCTGTGCTGCTAGTGTAGCATCTTCTATGCTATTTTTGAACTGGTCCCAAGTCAGTAAAAGTTTTATATCGATGTCTTTATCCATCAATTCTCGTGAAAGGTGGTTATAATAATGAACAAGAAGAGACTCAAAATTGTTTACTCTTAATGTGCTGTTTGTTGTCAAATGTATAGCCAAAAGGACGTCTAAAGCTGGTGTGTTATATCTGACATTTTGAAAGCTTGTTATAGCACTCTCGATTACCTCGTCGTGTTCATTGTACTTGAAGAGTATGTGGTTCGCAGTCAGTCCTCCGTGGCACAAGACGTTCTTGTATTTGCGTGAAGGTATTACTCGGTAAGGGAGCGTTCTTATGACGTCATAAGCTCGCTCATAAACCTCTGCTGGAGTGTGTGGAAAGTATGCTTCGACTATAGCTTCAATCGCATTCATACTCGTACATCCATTATGAAACCACGGATGAGTCATGTCCGAAACAAAATGTGTCTCGAGCAAAGCGTTCGGGTGCAATTTGTCTAGAGTAACTCCGGACTCCTCTTCGTATGCTATTGATGCTGCGTGAAGTTTGCTCAGTGCTTCTAGAGCAGATTCAACTTGGTCCAGAGTAAATGTTTTTCTTGGATTTACAGTTTTGAAACCGAGAACAGTGAGATCTTCTAGTATAATTACTTGATCCTTGCGAGCAAGATAACAATCCGGGTATAGTTTAATATCAACAAATTTTTTGAATTCATTAAGCAGCCCATTGTACAGTTCAGTTTCTTTTGAAAACACTCCTAATTTTATAATCAAATCTTTATGATACTGATTATTCGATGGAATCCTTCTTATAAACAAATGTAAACCCGTTATTTTCCCACTCGGCAACTTGATACCTACATACTCTTTACTGGGAAATCCAAAGAAACCCGAAGACAGTTCATCTTTCTTGAATGTCCACTCAACTATTTCAAAATCTGAACACATGAACTTATTTTTTATTATTTCCTCAATGTCTGCCTGTGATGTAAAGGTGTCCATGTTGCTGGTAGTTGGAACACTGAGAATATAAATAGGAATTTTACAAAGAAAGTAGTGTTACCTAATTATTTACCAGCTGAGGCTCCCATAAATCAGGGTTTGTTTATACAAGTACTTTTGTTTTCTTTTACAACGTCACTCTGACCTTGTTAACTAAATATATTCACGAGTCTCCTTTTCTAGAATAATTAGCTTGTAATAAAGTGCACAACCACATTAGTTTTACTCAATGTTTTTCTTAATAAAAACCAATTCCTTTGTATTTTCTGAACTTAAGTTCCATTATATTTTTTTTTTCAATGTAAATTTGTAAGCTCTATTTTCAAGATGGGTTTTAATTTATCTTTTTGTTAAAATAAACATATATTGTGAAACATTTGTTCATTACATGTCTTACAAATAACTCTCAATTATTAAATTTAATCTTAGTGTACTTAGGATGAGGGGAAAGTTCAATTTTTGTATCCGAGTATATATTTGGAAAAAAAATATATTTACATCATCTATATGTTATTTGAAATATTAAATTTATACTTATGGTCCTAAATTGTATTAAAGAAAATTCTTTTAATTTAGGACAGCCTGTAAATCGTGTTTATGATTACACTAATCAAAAACATTAAATTTAATGTTAGTACTAGAGAAATTAGATACATTTTTTTTTAGCACTTTTAAAACTTAAATTTTTAGTACTTGAGAATTAGATGCAGATGTGCCATAAATAAAACAAAAAGTACTATAATAAAAAAAAATGTATCAACTGACATAAGTTATTTTGGACTTTTCATATATTTTCTTAAATATTTTGACAAAGGTTGCAAAATCATCGCAAGTGGAGAGGGACTCTTTTAAAGCTCAATGAAAAAAAAGAAAACTACTAATGGAATTTTGTTGGAAAAATCCCAGCCAGAGAAAAAATTTCGAATATGTAGATTTAATTTCCATAAACGTCTCTGTTTCCTTACTTGCTTTTTTTTTTTTTTTTTTTTTTGTTTTTATTGATTGTTGTTTTAATTATTCCTTTTAGTAGTAATTGAGTTTGTCAAAACTAGGGAAGCAAAAGGATTTTTATTATTTGATGTTTCTCCTAAAACTTGTCTTAACCCCTCGTGTGAATAAAGTGTCTGACAGACACGAGGGAAATTTCAGTGAAGTATGTTGGCATTAGTGAGCATCTAGGCTCTAGATCAGGTGGCTGGAGCATAGAACAGACCACACTATCTTCTTCTTTTTTTTATTTATAATGGTATATGACCTTTAAGGTCATTAATGCCAGCACACTATCTTCCCAGTGTGCCTTATGGTCAAGAAACAGATACCTCTACAATATCTGCCCCTCTGGGCCCTTTTAATGGCAAAATGAGTTAAAAAGTTTGACAAAAAAATATTAACAATTCCATTTCATGCTTTTCCACATTTCATCAGCGATAAGGATTACAATGGAAATGCACCAAAATGATACACTTCTTACGAGTCAGGCTTTTATAATGTATTGTATGAGAGAATTCACTCATTATTTTTAATATTTTTAAAAATGTTTATTCATAGTTTCTTTATTTTTAGGAAAGACAGCACTATGAAAAACTTAAGTATACATATGGGCCTTCAAGCAGTCTGCCAGGACTAAGTGAAGGAGTTTCGTAACTCATTTGTGTAATATGGTTATAAGGTATTGTATATATGTAAAAAAAATTTAAAATTTTTAAAGATAAATATTTTTTGGTGATTTAGACCAAAGAAAATTAATCTAAAAGTTATTTGTTAACAGGAGCCTTTTGTTCAGATCTTGTAACTATCTTTTAAGTTAATAGTACATAGGCCCATTGGACTTTAAAATGTAACAGATGATTCATATCATTCAGTTTTATTAGTAAAAACATATAACAATTTGTTTATCTATGTAAATTAAAATCTAAAAGCTTAAGATGGAGCAATAAAATTACAGTTTTGATATGAAATGTCAACTTAGTAAATGTTTTCTTAAGGAACCACAGGTAGCTTGAAGGTGACGGATAAATGAAACGTTTCTTTCTTGAATGAAGGAATCTTATTGTGGATACATTAAATATTAACAAGAGAGAATGTTACTTTAATGTTGCTAACATTTCAACCCAAATTTCACAGCGATGTGGAAGTTCTGCTAGTTATGATTGTGTGGTTAGATGGGATATCTTGATACTTAACCCATTCGAAGGGACGCCTGAGAATACTCACCGGAGAAAGATGTTCCTCAGAGGCGACGCCCGAGTATTCTCGCCACAGCTGTATCTCTTGATTGGGAGCCCTCTTTAGCCTTGAGCGTGTACAGAGTGCTCTAGCAGGAATGGGGGATAATTGCTGGTTTAACCCTTAACTGGTAACATACAAATGTTGAACGTTATAAGTAACATGCGTCTGTGAGGCATGCGCATGATAAAAATGTTCTTAGGGCATTTTTTTAGTGAAACTGTAAATAATAAAGGAATAGCTTTTTATAATAATAAATAAAAAGCATTTTCATTGCTACATTTAAAAACAAGCAGTGGTTTTGGAATGAAGTAGAAAGAGAAATATAGGGAAGAAAAGTAAGTAAACTTTGTTTTAAATAAGGTAGGTTTGCTACCTTAATTGTAGTAAATAAATCGTTCAAGTGATACACGTTGTCGTTCGCGTAAGATAAACATGAAAATGAAAATGATGATAACGAGCGCCTAAGTAATAAAAAAAAAAATACGGGTGCGTACTGCCGCCCTAGAAGAGGGAGTTTGGTCCGCCTGTGGAGGGGGGGCAACTAGCCCACGTTGCATCGAAAAGGTTAAGGAAATATTTGAGGTTGCTCCAAATGATCTCATGCTTTGTTCGAGTTACTGCTGCTTGTTGCAAGGGACTGCTAGATGGGATCCAAGTCATAATAGATCCAGGATAGACAAAGTCCCTTCATTGTCACATTCTGTTGCTTATGATTCCATTCTGACAAATCCCAGGCAATTGTCGCAAGACATGTCCCCGGGACTTGTTGCACAGTTTTCTTTCCAATTCACTGTGACATGTTGCAGAGGTATAACATATGTTAATCGTATGTAAAGATTTTACAATTTTTAGGTTGGGTTCTGTGGACACTAGACAGGGTTGTATGTGTAAACAGTCTTTTGGGCATGCACATGTTACGGGCTGTTTCCATTACCCTAGGAACAAGTCACAGGCACATGTTTTTGGCATGGTTGTCTGGTAGATTTGTATCTCAGGCACATGTGCCGCGACTTGTTGCTAATGGTTTCCATTCTGCGATTTGTGCCCAGCACATGTCGTGCGACAGATCGCAGGGCAGATTTGTAGTAATGGATACAAGGCTTCTTGATGTATTCGGCAAAGCTCTTTGTCAGTTCATCAAAGGAAAATAACTGGGAATGTCTGGCCTAATAAGGATAGTAGGAATTCATACAGAACTCACATGTTGAGAATACCTATAAAATTTGGAACCGATAAATAGGACTATTACTAAAAGAGAAATACATTTTCTTTGTGAATGCGAGACATTAGCCTACATTCAGATGATGCACTTTGTCTTGGCTATCATGAAGCTAGGAAATATCTGGCTAAAGAAGGGAAGAAGTTGTCCTTTATCGCCTAAGAATAGGTCATTCACATATTGCATATTTCTACATTTCAACACAAATTTCATTGTAAAACGCTTACTACCTGAATGCAGACTGGTAAAAAATTTTGATATTCTTGATTTCGTAAATTAGAATTAAAACATCGAATTTCAATTGCATACTTTTTCAATCAGGTTTATGAATCAGCATTCCATAGAGTAAACATTGGCCTTTGTTATCCTGAAGCGCTTCTAGAACTTTGACTTCGATTTCCCAACATCCGGAATTCCTGATTCGCCCTTTCTCTTCCAAGGTCCTCAATTAAAAATGTCAGATAACATGTAGCTTACTTGTGTTTTACATCAATATAAATTTGATATGTGGCATTTTGATGTAATATTGATTGTAAGGTTTTAAAAAGATTTGGTTAATTTTTTCAATACCGGAGCTCCTATTGGAAATTTTGACGATTAATACATTAAAGGTGGGGATTGTAGTACTACAATTTATCTTGACTGTAGCTTAAAGACGGGAGTCGGGATCCCTGCCTTTAATGTGTAAATTAAACAAATTAATTTAATTAATAAGAATTATAAAATCAAGTTATATTTCAGAAATAGAAGTAGACCAATCCGAGTTTGTTACTGACCACAACTGGGTCAAACATTCTTCTAAATCAATAGGTTATTTGTTTCTACCGTTTAAAATTTATTTTTCTTCCCTTTATTATTTTTTATTCATCAAGAAAAGTACAAATTTAAAAAAATTATGATATTATGTCTTGACTGTTTTGAAAATTCCCACTGCTGGGGAAACATCGGTCAAGTCGTGAAACTTTTTATCTGAAAAAAAAAACATTGGAGCAAACATAAAAACAAATTTTGGCAAAGTTTTTGCAACAAATCAAGATTATTATACTCACTATTATAATGAGAAGAATGTGAAATGCTTTTGAAAATGAATAGTTTGAAGAGGTATTTATATTGGATTTGTTCAATATTTTGTTATGTATGAGTTCTTATTGTTCGAATAATTAACCAGCTTATAGTTATAAAAGGATAGTTATATAAATGGTTTTGTTATATTGTTTTTACCAAATTACTTTGAACCTATAAAGCAGTTTATGTTTTGAATGTTAAAAGTGATTGTCTTTCTGTTCCTGTGGTTTCTTGTCTGTTACATGAAGTAATATTAGTTGATTCTGCTAACATTAATCTTCAGGATCATTATCATAAATTATAACAAAATTTTTTAAATAAAATTTTGTCAGAAATAATTTTACAAAAGGCATAATTTTTGTAGTTTTAAGTAGGTAATTAATGTTAAACAAACGACATTGTGTAATATTAAAATTATTTATAATATTTGATGACTAAGTAGAAAATTATTGGTATTTAATTTAGTTGTGTATTTTTTCCTGGGGTATAAAACAAACAAAAATAAAATAAAAATAAAATCCTGAAAATTTGAGAGAATAGAAGTGAAGCAAAAAAATGTTTATTGATATATGTTCTTTATATTTCAATAAGAAAGCTAAAAATTAATAGGCAATTCCTTTTAAGGATTAGTACAACCATTTTTAGTGAATTTATTCTAAAACTGTAATTTAATTAAAACAGAGATCCTGATAAATTTAATAAGGACTTTTTTAGTATGTCGAAGCCAGTTTTTGATCGCTTATGAGAGCTAGTAGATCCACTGATGAAACGTGAAACTGAAGCAATAAAAAAACGAATTTCATGAAACCAATTGAATTTCATGAAACTCTGTGTTCACCAACCTATGGCTTTCTATCTATCGGTTTCACAAAACTAATTTCTTCTTTTTGCACCGGGCCTTAGACTTCAAAATCGGTGATTTAAAATTTCTAAAAAAACGTCCTACTTCATATTACTTAACAAAAGAGAACAACCCCAACCCAATTCTGCAATTGGACAACTGCCACCAAGTATGGATGATTGCCTGGGAAAACCACATGACATTTCCATTGTACATGGGAAGCGTGTTTGTGTGTATGGGCTGTAGATAGCCCAGCGCTTGGGGAAGTGTTCATTTGGTGAGAACGTCTTGGCTCCCCTACTTCAAAAACGCATCAATATAAGTAAAAGATCTCACTCTGTAAATGAGCTAAACATTGGGTGATGACTGATATTGTGTGCAAACTTTTTCTAGAGAATATATTAGTTAAGTTCTGGATTTTGATTGCCATTCATATTCGCCTGCCAGTAAGAGATAATTAAAAATGTCAAACTCGGATCCAAAACAAAGAAATCAGAATAACCGAGAATTATCAAAAGGTGTACAATAAAAATAAATCCTTTAAATGTAATAAAAATATTCTGGTTTAGAAAAAGAAAAGAAAAAAATATCATTATCTTCTACTGCCATATTCAGGAGCACTTACATGCATTTACAGATTAATTAAAAATGAAAATAGGCACTGTATCAGTATCTAGGAAGACACAGGAAACACTAATTTTGCCGGTAAATTATGCAATAAAAAAAATTGGAAGAAATACCTTTGCCTATTAAAAAAAGTGACCTTAGTTCCAAAGCAATTATCATTTGTTCAGATTCTTTAAGTTCTCTGCTTTTACTCAATAACATATTCAAAATACAGACAATAGCCAAAATATTTCATGAAATTTATCTCCTACAACATTCATAATGCATAATTCTCTTGAAATACAAAATTCAACACTCAAACCAAAGAACCAACAAAAAAATGTATATTGACAGTACAGGACTAACAAACAGACGTATAAATGTGCTTACAAAATGTACACTAAAACACTTGGGCTAATAACTTAGTGAAATAAAAGATTCTGAGCATAGAAAGGTAAATATGTAAGTGTTTGGCCTTCCGGAAACCAAGTATAAAGAAGTAATGCTACTAGAGTATGTATAAGACAATTATAGAACCAACCTGTCTTTTATGAACATACGCAATTGGATTTATAACTTGATTTAACCTTATAACCGCTAACTGTTGTGCGGGAAGGGGCATGAAGAGTGGGCTAGATCTACTTACATCGTAACTGTGAAATAAGATTGTTGCGCTCCCAGTGTTGGCTGGCCTCATCGTTCCTTCTATACCATTTTCCAGTCTTACAGTTGTTTAAAAATAATATTTTCCTCTCTTTGTATGCTCTTTCATTTTGGAGGGAAGGTTACGTAAGTCTATGAGTCAAGCCGATCGTGGTGAGTTGTCTAGAGCATTGGGGGCATTGCTTTTCACGTCCTCATATATGCGCACAGAGTGTTTGAAGGGTTAAAAATTAGTCTGAAGAAAAAATGAGCCTTCAAAATGCCAGCCATTCAAAAAAAATTCTCTCCTTACAAAATGAAAACGATGATTTATTGCGATGAAAAACCCTATAAAATATTAGGTTTACAAGGGAGATATACAAAAACAACATTCCCTACCATCACAGTTTATAAATAAATATATGTGAAATTGGTGACCAATCATATTCAAAAAGATGTTCAAACATACTAGAAACATAGCTCAGGTATAAAATGTAATTTTCTGATCTTATTTTTCCTTAATCAAATGAAACTTTTATTCTAAATTTGTTTTCTATTTACACTGAGAGAACTTATTTCTTGGCAGTAATTTTAAAGGCTCTCTCAAACCGGAATGGGACGACAGGAGTGGCAGCCATAGCGGGAATCCCGCTTAAGATGCGGGACAGAGTATCGCGGAGTATTCCACACCTTAGTGGGAACTTTGCGAAATACTAGATGCACGATTCGGAAAATACCTTGCATGCTGTGATCTGAGACTAGAACGCTGCAGATAGTGGGGGATCCCGTGCCTGTTTGAACATTCCCATAGCCCGCCATGTAAATAAGTCCTGCACATTATCCGCACCCGCTCCCGCCATCCTGCACTGGTTTGAGAGAGCCTTAATAGTTCATATATCTTTAACTTATTATTAAAGTGGCATTTCCATTAGTCTGCTAGTGAATGTCTAGTTAATTGTTTTATTTACTGATTAAATAAATAAATATATTTATTATAAGATATTTGAAGTACATTACGAAATATTCTTGTCAATTTAAATGTACACCATTCTTGTACTTAATAATTATGAATAACATTATAATATATGTATTCAAAGTACCTATTTGTTTGATGTTATCTGATAATTTTTTTTTTTAGACTTACGGAATTCTTTCAATTTTAATTTGTTACATGTAACACAAAAGTGTGTTTTACACGCTTCAAGCATTGTCCTCTTTTTATAATCTCATAACCTTCGAAATTTGCTAATAGTTTGTGTAAACTTCAACTGTGCCAGTTTGAAGTTGGCTTGATCAGTGTACTAACTATGAGAATTATAACTACAGTATGTTGAACACATGGCTATGTCATGATGGCTGCACATACCTCTATTTTTGTAAGTTACAATTTGTGGTTTTTATTATATTTTGTACATCATGTTTGTTGCAGTATATTATTCCACCCCCCCCCCCCCCCTAAATACCTCTGTTCATTTAGCTTGGGTCATATATTAGAATGGATATGTCCTCTTATGAATTAGTGAGAGCGATCACATTTACGAATTATTCAGACTATGTGTGCCAAGCTCATGTCAACTTCACTCGGCATGGGGGGGGGGAATTCCGACTCGCAGGAAGCGCGACAACTTAGCACATTTCCCTAGTGCCATTTGGAAAGCTTAGAATACTTACTTACTTACTGACGGGCCCTGCAGTCCGGGGTAGATCTTGGCCTCCTTCACGATCTTTGTCCATTCATCCCTATCCTTCATTCTTCCCCTCCAATTTACCACTCCCATCCGCTTCGGATCCTCTTGCCACTTTTCCACCCTTTCCTCGGTCTTCATCTTTTCCTTTTTCCAGGAAATTCCTCCCTAATTATCTTTTTCGTGGCTGTATCATCGGGCAGTCTTTCCACGTGTCATAGCCAGCTTCTTCTTCTAGCCTTAATAAAGCTTACTATATCCTCGCTTTTTATTTGTTCATCCAGCTCCTGGAAAGAGCTAGAAACAGGTAATTGTCTGCTTTAATCTTTTGTCAAAAATTTAAAAACCTTTAAAAATGAAATCTCAACACAAAGTAAGATATCAGGTGCCACAACAGGAAACTGACTTTATCCCAAAAGGAAATTACTCCATTAAGAGTATGTAGGTGCTGTTAATATGTTTCCTTAACCCTTTCTGGACTGGACTGTGTATGTTTACTCCCTCTGACTGTATTAGCCACTAAATGCTCCGATTCTTAGTATTCAATACATACTATTAAAAAGGCCCACTGTTTTCCTCGGAATCTTAACATGCTCTTCATCAACACTTCATGGAGCTGAGGAAGGACCACGCTTCAATATACGTTCTCCCCAGAACATATATCTACTCGAATATAGGGCACCTCAAATTCATGCACCAATATATTGGTACTTTGTTGCCTCGGCCTCAGCTGCTTACCACCAATATATGAGTACTTCGTTGTCTGGGCCAAAACCGCTCACCACAAATATATTGGTACTTCGTTGTGGAGGGTTAAAGAGGCACCAAAAAGGTTTGTAATATATAAGGAAGAGAATAAATGAATATGTTTAATGTATAAGTCAAGTTTTCATGACCTTCTGTATATTTTGCTAAAAGCTATAAACCATCAATTTATATCACCTAAAAAGAAGGGGGGAAAAACCAACTCAATTTTAGTAAGTTAAAAACAGATTTATTTATTTTAAAAAATACATACATAATCTAATAAAATGGAAGGACAAAGTAGTACTTGAAAAATAAATTATTCAAGTTGTTTAATTTTCTTTTTGTATAATAAAGCCTTTCATCGCACTTCTAGCATCCCAGGACCAATTATAGATGTATTAAAGACTGCATGGACAATATTGTGAAATCACTGAAAAATACTGACATTAAAATTTGCTAAACTGTTTTAAATTTAAAATACTCGAACAACTCCCTAAGAGATTCCACAACTCTACGTCTATAATGTAGATTTTCCTCAGCAACTTTTAACACATAATCGCTTCTATTTTTCTCATAATAATTAATCCACTTCTCTTCGCTTTGTAAAACATTTTTTAATATTTCATCTGGCATCAAAACAAATTGTATATATATACTACTGATTCCCAATAAAATTGGAAGTAATTCACATAACTTAGCTTCAAATTCCGAATATGGAAGAAGCTTCGTTAAATCCACTTCATCAGATTCCATCTTTTTTGATAAACTGCTGTAATAATGCTCAAATAAATATTTTAAGTGTTTATCTCTAAGTTGTTTATCAGTGCATAAATAAACAAGCATGAGTACATCGTAACCTATTGGTCTGTATGCAGCCATTTGAAAATCTATTATACAAGCTTCAGCAACTTTACCTTGGCTTGTGTAGCGAAACATTATGTTGTTTGCCCATAAATCACAATGGGATAGAACATTTGGGTATTTTGCCGACGGTCTAATTTCTTGGTACAGGTCGTTCAAATATTTAAAAACCTTTTCTGTCAGCACTTCGTCATATTGAGGCAGATATTTAATCTTTATACATCTTAAAGCTTCCAAACACTGCAATATCGATTTTCTAACCGCCGAATTATCGTCATTTTTAAAAAGTGTTTCTTCTTGCAGAATATTTATATGGTCACTGATTTTTCTACGTTGTTTTACTTCAAAAGCTAGAGAGACTGCATGTATTTTAGCGACTGATTCCAAAGCTTTTAAACAATGATCTAGAGAAAAAGTGTCTAGAAGAGGAACATTAGAAAAGCCTTCCTGAGAGAGATCTTTGAGTACAACTATTTCGTCTTGTCTGCCCAAATAGCACGTTGGTATTGGATTCCCATCAAATTTATCGTCCAGTTTATTTAAAAATTTTTCATATAAAATCACCTCTTTTCTGAATGTTCCACAGTAATTTATCAATCCTTGGATGTAGGGCGATGCTGGCATTCGTTTTATGAACAAACTTACTTCATCTTCTTGACCGTTTGCTCGATATTTAATAAATACTTTTTCTGGAGAACTGAAAATCACCGACGGGATTCCTTCCATTTCAACTCTTGTGCAGGAAACAAATTCGAAGTTTTTGCTCTTCAACTTATTTCTTAACACAATATGAATGTCCGCTGATGATAACGAAGACATACTTCTGTTCTTTTATTTTGACAATCTCTGCTTGACTGCAAGTAAACTGTACTAACGATGAGAATCTCTTCTTTTTTTATAATTTCAGAAATAATTGTTTAGTAATGATGCATAAAACTGCGAGCTAAGCATTAAATTTTATATGTTCTCTCTTATTAGACTACACCATTATAATAAGCCTATGAGGAAAACCCGCCTAAATACTGAAGAATACCTACTTATGACTATGTGTGTGTGTATATATATATATATATATATATATATATATATATATATATATATATATAGGTAGTTGGTAACAGCTTATTAAGTCTTCAATAATTTTGTATTTTAATTACATTTTTGTCGTGGAAACGTTTCGGCTATAAGCGATTTTCAATCTAATTGTCTGTATGATTTTGCATTATTTTTTTATATATACATTATATCTTCAGGTTATGTGCTTGTAAATTTGATATTATTTAATTTGAGGAGGAAATTTCATTTTTTATAAAATTGTATGGTTCATGTCTCAATTATTACATATTATTTTATATATTTGAGTCTGTTTCTCAACGGAATAGTCGTCCGTTACAGAAGCAGACTCAAATAAATAAAATAATATGTAATAATTGAGACATAAACCATACAGTTTTATAAAAAATGAAATGTCCTCCTCAAATTAAATGAAGCAGACTTAAATATATAAAATAATATGTAATAATTGAGACATGAACCATACAATTTTATAAAAAATGAAATTTCCTCCTCAAATTAAATAGTCTTGCACATCTAGTCGTCCGTTACAGAAGCAGACTCAAATATATAAAATAATATGTAATAATTGAGACATAAACCATACAGTTTTATAAAAAATGAAATGTCCTCCTCAAATTAAATGAAGCAGACTTAAATATATATAAAATAATATGTAATAATTGAGACATGAACCATACAATTTTATAAAAAATGAAATTTCCTCCTCAAATTAAATAGTCTTGCACATCTAGTCCTCCGTTACAGAAGCAGACTCAAATATATAAAATAATATGTAATAATTGAGACATAAACCATACAATTTTATAAAAAATGAAATTTCCTCCTCAAATTAAATAATATCAATTTTACAAGCACATAACCTGAAGATATAATGTATATATAAAAAAATAATGCAAAATCATACAGACAATTGGATTGAAAATGGCTTATAGCCGAAACGTTTCCACGACAAAAATGTAATTAAATTACAAAACTATTGAATACTTAATAAGCTGTTACCAACTACCTAGAACATCTTAGTTTTCAACTTAGGATCTACAACATATATATATATATATATATATATATATATATATATATATATATATATATACATACAAAAAGAGTGAATGCATCTATAAAAATGGTTCAATTTCTTTTACTGATTCAAAAGCACAAGTTCGTTAGCCAGCGGAATCTGCTTCCATCCAACAGAACACCAGTTTATGTAAAGTGATGAAATCGATTTAACTGAGCTTCTTCCACTATCGGAATATAATGCTGTTATGTGAATTACTCCCTGCTTTATTGGAGTTAAACGCAAAAAACTAAAACGCAGTTGTGGAAAGTCATTCTTTCATAATGCCTATATAAAAAATCATCTAAAGTATTTGTTTTTCTTCCACCTACTCTACCCACCCACCTCCCCCCCCCCAAAGAAAATCAAAAACAAACCTTCTTGGTGGAAAGATTAACTGTTGCCATGTAAAGCTGCAAGTTCAACATAATTTAATATAGCTACTTTCCTTCGGAGGTAAGTGCTAAAACACAAAACAAAAAAACTTTCAATTCTTAAGAAAAATTAATTTTCAATTCTTAACAGATTTTAAATTTAACACTGGAGGCATACATAATTATAAAAAAGTCCGACTCGCAGGAACTGTGTCATATTAGCGCGGTTACGTACATCTCGAAGAAATGTAATAGATTAGCACCACAAGTCACAGGAAACTGACACTAGCCAACTTACACAGAAGCGGACAACAACACTACAACACTTTTGTAGTTTTAAGCGCTTATATATGTAGAAAAATATTTAGAAAATATTTTTATATCCGGAAGTACCGACTAGAAACTTTCTCGTTTCAGACCCCATAGATCACGGAAATATAGGTGGTTCAAAATTGTATATATATATATATATACACACACAAATTTGAACCACCTATTTTCGTGATCTATGGGGTCTGAAACGAGAAAGTTTCTAGTCGGCACTTCTGGATTGCGTCGTGAGGTCAACCTCATAACCGGGTTCTCCCTATGGAGATAGGGAGTAACCGCGCTAAAAACAATTTCTTATTTTAATAATTCCTAATAATAAATTCAAAAACTGTTCAAAGGTTTGTCCCCTTGCATCAATACAGACATCACATCGCACATTGACAGACTGGATGGCATTTGTGCATTGCTCTGCTGTAATCTGTTCCTTGTCATCTGATGCGATGGATAAGGTTCTCTCTTAAACCAATGGGCTCCCTGTAGACCAAATCTTTAATGTGTCCCCACGCGAAGAACTCCAAGGGCATGAGGTCTGAACATTGCGCCGGCCAAGATACCGGCCCACCGCGTCTTATGTAACACCATAGATAGTTAATGCCATCCAATTTCGGACGGTCCTCCCATAGCTGGGTGAACAACCAAGAACAAAAGGACTTCCTCCATGAATAACAACAGTTTATTATCGAGGAATGCGTGGAAAGATTCTGTGTTAAGTCGAGGGGTCTAAAAATGGGGAACTATTATTTCATTATTCCTGAAAAAATCGGAGGCATACTGACCCTTATATTGGGGGGGATTAATGTAGGTGGGGTGTGGTGAGTGGAGGGGATGGGGGGTAAAACATATATTTTTAAAGATTTTTATATATGCCTTATGAGAAAGACTCCCTTTTCATAATTTATTATCGTTTTTTAAGTTTTCCTCGGAAACGAAGCATAAAAGAGATAAATGCCAAAGGCCTTTTTTCTTTATTTTTTCATCCTGCATTGATTCCCGAAGTTTGGCCGTTTATTTTAGAGACAGGCTTTATATATTGTTATGATATCTCATAACATAAATTTTTAAATTCTTGCGTAGTAATGTTAAATTAGACTCTGGGAATACAAAGTAATGGAGCAGGGACAAACAAATAAATAAAAATTTATTCTTAAAACTATATGTGGACAAATCAATTTAAAATTAAAAAATGATTAATACAAACAATTAAAAATATTTATATACATCTAACTGCTCTATAGAATGATGTAATTTTGAAAAGGGAAACAGTTAAATCTATATTAGTTTAGAAGGCTGTGACTTATAACTGCCAAAAAGCTCTATCTCAGCCTCCAGTTTAGGTGGGAAAGCAGTAATATGCCGCGATACTCTAACGAGTTGTATAAACAATTTAGATTATTTGTTGTTGACTCTATCTCAGGGTGGTTCAAAGTAATCGAAAAGTTAATATAGTTTATATTTTATGGGCAGAATAATAATTATATAATGATAATGAAAGCTCCTATAATGGGAGAATATATATGCATTCAAATAACACCAAATCTTATCTCTAATACAAATGAACTGTGGTCTGCCTTCTTTCTTCATGCGACTTCCTGTTCTTGGCATATGTCAACTGCTGCCTCAACTCAATGCCTTATTAGACTTTATTTCGCTCAAAATAGTATAAACACTCCAGAATGACCATTTATTTACTTAAACTTTCACAAACACAAATAATTTAACACTCATATATGTTACTCTGAGCTATCTGGACTTCCATATACGCTGAGCTCTTATCGCTAGGCCATTCCATCCAGAAGTGAAGAGTTTGCATGAACAATTATAGCCTCTGTATTGGTGCCAAGAACATGTAGATGCCTTTCTATGCAGTATATAAAAAATAAAATTTGTTGTCACACAATTGTGTTTGGTTGGCTGGTGAAGGTTCATCATAGTAACTAGGATGAAAAACAGTCAGAAAAAGGCCCGAGTGAACCTCGCTGAGCTATAGGACGACATTAAGGATGAGGTTGTGACCACGAAAACGTTTTGCTGAATAAAAGGAATATAAAGTGGAGGTGTTTGACCAGTTTTTCATCCTAGTTATTAAAATGTGTTGTTTTTACATCATATATTCCTACAAAACAGTGATTTCTTTTTTATTTATTTACCAAATGTTTAATTTAGATTGACTTGTATAGAAAATATATTATTTATTTTTGAAACATTTTATTTATTTCTCCCTTGTAATTTAGATTTTTGTCGTATTATTTATGTCTCTTTTTATTCAGTGGGTTTTTTATGTTTGATTATATCACAACAATATTTAAAGTATAAAGTGAAGTTTTATAGACCTTTTGCATATTTCGCTAATTCCTCTAAAAATTAAATGGAAAGGAAATAAACATCAACTCAGTTTTAGTTAGGTAAAAACAGATTTATTTCTTTAAAAAACACAAGCACATAATCTAAATAATGAAAGAAGAAAGGGATGTTGGTAAAATAAGTTATTCACAATTTTTTATTTTTTTTACATTAAAACCTCTCATCACACTTCTGGACTTCTGGTCCAGGTATAGATGGATGTAAGAGCATGTACAATATTGTGTAATCAGAAAAAATAAACTGACTTTTAAATTTCCTAAACTGTTTTACATTTAAAATAATCGAACAACTCTCTAAGAGCTTCCACAACTCTACTCCTATAAAGAAGATTTTCTTCGGCAACTTTTAAAACATAATCACTTCTATTTTTCTCATAATAATTAACCCACTTATCTTCACTTTGTAAAACATTTTTTAATATTTCATCTGGCATCAAAACAAATTGTAGATATAAACTAGTAATCCCCAATAAAACGGGGAGTAATTCACATAACATAACTTCAAATTCCGAATATGGAAGAAGCTTCGTTAAATATATTTCATCAGATTTCAACTCTTTTGATAAACTGCTGTAATAATGCTCAAATAAAACTTTTAAGTGTTTATCTCTAAGTTGTTTATCTGTGCATAAATAAACAAGCATAAGCACATCATAACCTAATGATCTATATGCAGCCAATTGAAAATCTATTATACAAGCTTCAGCAACTTTACCTTGGCTAGTGTAGCGAAACATTATGTTGTTTGCCCATAAATCACAATGGGATAAAACATTTGGATATTTTGTCGACGTTCTCTTTATTTTTTGGAGGTCGGTCAAATACTTAACAACCTTTTCTGTCACCACTTCGTCATAATAAGGCAGATATTTAATCTTTATACATCTTAAAGCTTCCAAACACTGCAATATCGGTTTTCTAGCTACTGAATTATCATCACCTTTGAGTAGTGATTCTTCCTGCAGAATTTTGATGTGATCACTGATTTTGGTTCGTTGTTTTACTTCAAAAGCTAGAGAAGCGGCATGTATTTTAGCGACTGATTCCAAAGCTTTTAAACAATGATCTAGAGAAAAAGTGTCTAGAAGAGGAACATTTGAAAAGCCTTCCTGAGAGAGATCTTTAAGAACAACTATTTCGTCTTCTCTCCCCAAATAGCATGTCGGTATTGGGTTCCCATCAAATTTATCAATCAATGTATTTAAAAATTTGTCATATAAAATCACTTCTTTTCTGAATGTTCCACAGTAATTTATCCACCTTTGGATACAGGGCGATGCTGGCATTCGTTTTATGAACAAATAAATCTCTTCTTCCCGACCATCTACTCTATATTTAATAGATACTTTTTCCGGAGAACTGAAAATCACCGATGGTATGCCTGCCATATCAACACTCGAGCATGAAACAAATTCAAAGTTTTTGCTCTTCAACTTATTTCTTAACACAAGATGGATATCTGCAGCTGATAACAAAGACATACCTCTATGCTCCTATTTTGATTGTCTCTCCTTGACTGCAAGTAAAATGAACTATGAGAATCTCCTGTCTTGTAATTTCTGAAATAATTGTTTAGTAATGAGGCGTAAAACTGTAAGTTAAGCATTAAATTTTATACGTTTTCTTTTAATAGACTACACCATTATAATAATCCTACTTACCAACATAGAACAACTGCAAGCCATATGCACCAAAGCATGGCACAATACCAACTATAAGACACAATCCTTTGACTTCAAAATAGGTACTTAAACATTTCTAAAGAAAAGTCCTACTTCATATTATTTAACAAAAGAAAAAAAAAAAAAAAAAAAAAAAAAAACCCTGGTCTGCAATTGGATAATAACTGCCACCACTTATGGGTGATTGCCTGCAAAAACCAAATGTCATGTTTGTATACATGGGAAGCATATGCGTTTGTATACATAATGGGGTTAACAGAGTAAAAAAATGTAAATTTAAACAGAAAATTATAAAAAGGTATACATTTAAAAAACAACTCATTTTTTTAAGAAATTGAATTATATATTCTACTGCTACATTCAGATACACATACATAAGCATTTACAGAACGATTAAAAATTAAAGTAGTTACTCTACCAGCATCTACCAATCACACTAATTTCATCCCTAAATTTAGCAATATAATAATCTTTTTCTTCTGCTGAATTAGAAGAAATACTTTTGCCTTAAATAAAGTAACCTTAGGTCCAAATACAGAATTTATCATTTGTTCAGATTCTTTTTGAAGCTCTCTACTCTTTCTGAATAACATATTTAAAATGCCGGAAATCACCAAAATATTTTGTGAAATTCATCTCCTACAATGATTCGTTTTATAGTCATGAATCTCTTGAAACACAAAATCCAACTCTGCTATGAAAATATATATTACACATTAGGAATTGACACAAAATGTTACAATGCACTCACAAAATTTAAACCAAAACACTTGGACTAACAATCGATTTATAAGAATCCGAGGAGAGAAAGATAAAGTTGTGTGTGTTTGGCCTTCCAGAAACCAAGTATAGAGAAGTAGTATTACTAGACTATGTATTGGCCACTTGTTGCTGACAAGGCAGGACAAATCTGCCCTAAGGTAACAAAAACAATTGGATTTAAAACTTTAATTAAGAATTAGACTAAAGAAAAAATAAGACTTCAAAATGCCAGCCATTAAAATAAGTTTCTCTCCATGCAAAAAAAATTATCATTGATTACTATAAAAAAAACCTGCTAAAATATTAGGTTTAGAAAGGAGATTACAAAAATATCATAGTTTGTATGTGTATCAAACATCAAGAAAAAGTTTCAAATGAGTTCATCTACTATATATTTGTCAAATACCACTCACTCACTGACCTATCATCGCCCAGCCCAAACCACTTGACAGAAAAATTTGAAATTTTGCATGGACACTCTCTTTAGCATGTAAACACTCACTAAGGGTGCGTTTACACTAGGATAGTTATTGCAGGATATTTATATCAGAGAGAAATTCTGACTAATGTGAACCATGTAAAATTTATGTCTGACATAAATTCTACATGGTTTACATTAGTCAGAATTTCTCTCTGATATAAATATCCTGCAATAACTATCCTAGTGTAAACGCACCCTAAGAAAGGATTTTTTGATATTCAAACTAAGTATTTTTAGAGGGGTTTGAATTTTTAGTTGGTTAGTGCAGGCAAGCCTAGGCAGCAAGTGTTGCTAGGATGATAACAGTTCAGCTGTCACCGTATTGTATTTATTTCTTAATATTATTTCTATTTGAGCTTCATTTCAACTATGATGGCAGACCTTGAATTAATTATAGAGTTTACAGTATACCTGGTGATTGTCCATCCGAGGTAATAATATCCTGAGCCCTTGCACACCCACCAGTCAGAGCACTTCTTGGTAATTCTCGCAAATATAATGGGTGTTTCCAAATGACATCTTGGAAACATAAATTTTTAAATTTTAACATACATTTATTATTGACAGCGAATTTTAGCCTGTACTGGTTAAACTGCTGTTACTGCTAACCTATAGATAACGGGTTATCTCTGCGTTTTCTGTTTCTTGACACTTGCCCGGAGTGCCTCATTGTCAAGAAACGTTATACTTTGATTACTTATCAATTGATGAATAACTTATAGTAATACGGGAACTGTGCTATAATAAACTACACAAAATTATGTAGTCACGTTAATTTTGGTGATACATTATTTAACTTATCTGCTGTTACGAAGCACGGGTATTCAGCTAGTTATTTATAAGTACTTGAGCTGAAAATAAGTTCTGAAACTAGTATTTTTCACTTTTCTCAAAAAAGGATATAGATATCGTTTTAATTTGTTTCCCTACAGTCAAAAATCTACAAAAAGTATCTACAAGCTTATAAACGCAAAATGTTAGTGTTGAGAGGTTTTTTTTGCACGAATATCGCTTGAATACAATGTTCCGATTGGATGCTTGTTAATGAACTTGATCTTAGAAATCACACAATGTACTTTTTTACCAAATTTCATTAAATACATTCCATTTTTTAGCCAATTATAGAGCGACAAATATATACGTTTATAATTGAACCACTGTTATTTTTGTGATCTATGGGTTCAGGAACATGAAATTTTCTAGTCAGCATTTCCAGATTGCGTCATGAGGTCCTCATAAGCAGGGTTCCTTCCTATGGAGGCAGAGAGGAAACACCCTAAACGATGTTTCATACCATAAAAATTTGTAAATGAATATAAGTGAAAGTGGTGACCAATCATATTCAAAAAGATGTTCAAATAAACTAGATAGCGCATGTAAAAATTTAAATAATATGAACATTTTCTTAACTTTAGGAATAGAGAAATAAAAAAAAGGTAAAATAAAACTTCACTTTAGACTTTAAATATATTTATTTACTCTCTTCGAGAAATTTCACGGCTTTTTGTGCCTCTTCAGGGAAATACGCAATAAATACATGGGCTGCTCACACCCTCAAGACCATATTGCAAGTATTTACATGTCCCTAGTGGTGAAAAGAGACATGTTCTCCCTCTCAAGTTTAGGCTGCAAGATTTCCTATTTATAATATTTTTCCTTGAAGAGGGACCACAAAAGTGTGTAACATTCAGGTCTATATCTAGACCTATTCAGGTCAAATATCTAGGTCTGTGTCGATAATTACTCGATACATAAAATGGTAGGGAAAAAAGCATCAACCCAGTTTCAGTAAGATAAATAGAGATTTATTTCCTTAAAAACACAAGCACATAAATCATGGAAGAAGAAAAGGATGTTGGTAAAATAAGTTATTCACAATATTTTATTATATTTATATGTTTATTTTTTTACAGTAATTCCTCTCATCCACATTCCAGGTCTAGGTATAAACGTAAGAGCATGGACAATATTTTGAAATTAGAAAAAAAACTGCCCTTAAAATTTCCTAAACTGTTTTACATTTAAAATACTCAAACAACTCTCTAAGAGCTTCCACAACTCTATTCCTATAAAGAAGATTTTCTTCAGCAACTTTTAACACATAATCACTTCTATTTTTCTCATAATAATTAATCCACTTCTCTTCGGTTTGTAAAACATTTTTTAATATTTCATCTGGCATCAAAACAAATTGTAGATATAAACTAGTAATCCCCAATAAAACGGGGAGTAATTCACATAACATAGCTTCAAATTCCGAATGTGGAAGAAGCTTCGTTAAATCTATTTCATCAGATTTCATCTCTTTTGATAAACTGCTGTAATAATGCTCAAATAAATGTTTTAAGTGTTTATCTCTAAGTTGTTTATCTGTGCATAAATAAACAAGCATAAGCACATCATAACCTAATGATCTATATGCAGCCAATTGAAAATCTATTATACAAGCTTCAGCAACTTTACCTTGGCTAGTGTAGCGAAACATTATGTTATTTGCCCATAAATCACAATGGGATAGAACATTTGGGTATTTTGTAGACGGTCTCATTTCTTGGTACAGGTCGTTCAAGTATTTAAAAACCTTTTCTGTCAACACTTCGTCATATTGAGGCAGATATTTAATCTTTATACATCTTAAAGCTTTTAAGCCCTGCAATATAGATTTTCTAATCCCTGAATCATCGTCACCTTTGAGTAATGTTTCTTCCTGTAGAACTTTGATGTGATCACTGATTTTGATATTTTGTTTTATTTCAAAAGCTAGAGAGGCTGCATGTATTTTAGCGACTGATTCCAAAGCTTTTATACAATGATCTAGAGAAAAAGTGTCTAGAAGAGGAACATTAGAAAAGCCTTCCTGAGAGAGATCTTTAAGAACAACTATTTCGTCTTCTCTTCCCAAATAGCATGTCGGTATTGGGTTCCCATCAAATTTATCGCTCAATTTATTTAAAAATTTGTCATATAAAATCACTTCTTTCCTGAATGTTCCACAGTAATTTATCAAGAGTTGAAAATAGGAAGATGCTGGCATTTTTTTTATGAACAAACATACTTCTTCTTCCCGACCGTCTGCTATATATTTAATTAATGCTTTTTCTGGAGAACTGAAAATCACCGATGGTATGCCTGCCATATCAACACTCGAGCATGAAACAAATTCAAAGTTTTCACTCTTCAACTTATTTCTTAACACAATATGTATGTCCGCTGATGATAACGAAGACATACTTCTGTTCTTTTATTTTGACAATCTCTGCTTGACTGCAAGTAAACTGAACTAATGATGAGAATCTCCTTTCTTGTAATTTCAGAAATAATTGTGGAGTAATGAGGCATAAAACTGTTGTTAAATATCAAATTTTATGAATTTTTCTTTTAATAACTAAACCATTATGATAAAACTGGTATACAAATAGATTAAAAAATTCATGGTATGATGAGAACTATTATATTTCTTAATTTCACTTTTTAATTTGGTTTTGAATAGTTTGGCTGAGAAAAAAAATTAAATAACTCGACCAAATGGCTTTGATACTCCCTCTTTTTTTTTTTTGTTCTCTCTCTCTCTTTTATGTACATTACAAATGTTTGGTTTTATTTATAACGTTGATTATATAAATTGTTTCATTCCTATTATTATTCCCCTCTCATTCCTATGATTTATAATGTATTTATAACACTTAAAATTTAATATGTACATACATTATTTTAAATGCTCTAATCAATGAGTCAAAATGTCCTGAAATAATGTCTATGATCACATTGGCTTAAAAACTAAAACTGATTTTTCAATAAAACCTCTGATACTACAAGACTATAATGTCACCCATTGAAAAATCACTAATGTAGCAGGTGCTTTACTTGCATGAGAAATATATAAAAATAATTTCTTATATTAGTAAACTTTTCTCAACAAGGAGGCTCGATGGCCGTGAGTGTTAAGGCATGAGCACTTAACACTCCGTGCCAAGGGTCGTGAGTTCGATTTCCACTAGGGGTGGTCGCTTTTCTTTGGAAAAAGGGTGGTGACCTATAGACAACCCATCCTAAAATTCTATGTTAATTATAATAGACGTTAAAATTTAAATTTTCTCAACAATTAGTCAAGAAATTTCTATTGACCATCTGTTTTTATAGTGCATTGACTTCTCTGCCTATAAGCAACATTCCTCTCCTTCTTTCACTTTCTAGTACTTTAGCATTAGGGTCACAATCTTAAAAAATGTTTTCAACAAATCCATACACACACACTTAATGAATTGAGGCATAATAAGGTTGGATGTAAAAAATGCTTTAAATTCCACAAGGTGGGATAATAACATGGAAGGATTGTGAAGAATGTAATACGATTCCAGAGATATATAACATATGATGACTCAAGAACCGATAAGATTACAGGTGGCATTCCTCAGGGTTCCATTTTAGGCCTGTTGCTGTGGAATATGATGTAGGACCTAGGACTCAAAATTACTAAGCCGGTGGCAACGACCACAGTGGGTTTTGCGGTTAATCTAGTGATAGTGGTTTGTGGAAACATGGAAGAAATTATCTAGGTTGTTACAACCATTCACCAACAATCACCATTCAGTGAATTTCAATGGTATTTCTACAGTTTGCAGATCATAAAGCCAAGACAGTATTAGTTACAAGCTAGAATGTCATGGAGACCATTGCCCTGACTCTCAGAGTGCAGATTGGTGCAAGATTATGTTTTGATGAATATTTGCTCATGTGCATACTACAGAAGCAATGCGAACTACAGGTGCACTGGCTCGGACAATGCCAAGCATTGGGCCATGCCAAAAACCAAAGATGATTGCTGGCAACAGACTCAAGTTCTACCTTGTATGCAGCTCCTATAGGGCGAGCACATTCGTAGTAAGGGCATAAGCACATAATTTTAATTGTATTTATCATCAAAGAGCTCTACGTGTCATCCGAGCTTTCTATACTGTATCATATGATGCAACATGTGTTACTATTATCTTATGTTTTTCTTTAACGAAATATCAACAATTGGGCTATTAATGCCAAGCTATCTACAGGTTGCCACTCTTTTATGCTAACAGCACATGGTCAGGTACTGGCCACGCCTGACGTTGCTTAACTTTGATGATCAACAGGAACTGGTACATTCAATGAGACTATGACAATTGGCTATTATTATTTTATTTTATTTTTTATGGCGCATCTGCTTCTAGGCCATTAGTGCCGAATATTATTATTATTTTTGTTTATAGTGCATCGACATCTTGGCCATTAACATCGGGCTGTCTATAGGTTGCCACATTCCCTAAACATCCATGGTGTAGCAAGGACTTTTTTCAGCAAGCCCATTGTTGTTGCTGCATGTGTTATCGCAGATAAGTCAGTGGAGGGTAATAGGATCTACAGGAGAAGAGGAGAACCAGGTTCCCACTGGTAAACGGTTGCAACAGTGGAGAAGAATGTGAAAATGGAAAGGTGGTAAAGGCGTTGGAATAAATCAACATTGCGTAGATGGACACACAGAGTAATTCCAAACATCAAGCCATGGACAGAACGGAATCATGGAGATGTAGATTATTTATCTCACTCGATTGCTCACTAGGAATGGTTGCTTCAGAGCATATATTACTATATGAACAATGGACCATATTCTACATGCACTCTGATAGATGAGACTGTGGAACCTCGCAGTGTTCTTCAGATGCCGTTGCTTTTCCATCGAAAATCTGGTCCACCTAATCCTAGTCAATAGTGAGAACGGGAAGGTAGTAGCAAGCAAGAAGACTGTGGCTTAAAAATTTAGTCCAATAACAAAGAAGGCATTATCCCAATACTCCCTATCCGAAGTAATGCCTGACAGGGGTTCCTTAGGATGGTAAGGCGAATGGGGAAGTGCTTTTTTACTGAGTATGAATCACACTCTGTTGCCTAATGAAATATGTTTTCCCTCCCCTAAAAAAAGAACACATCTTGTCTGTAAACATGATAGTGAACACAATTTTTATTTTTCTGCCATGAAACTTAGTTAACTAGAAAAATCAGTCCATTAGAATGGAATGTTTAGTCCAGAAAAAAATTATTAATATGCCCCTAACGGTCGACATTTTTTTCATATTGCTAAAAAACTTGGCAAATTATGTCTTTTAAAAATATGTATTTATTGTTGGGTTGGATTGGTAGTTAAAGGGCAGAAAACTGCTTGGTCAACACCACCCTAAGAGTATAGTTACATTGTGCGTAGTTTAATGTTAGGGTGGAAAGTGTTTACAGTATTGTGTTTGAGACAGAGCTGTGTTTCTAATATTGCATTTGTTAGAATGTTGCTTTGGAAAAAAAAATTGAATGCATAGATATAAGAACCAGATATAGGCGGTCTTAAAAAAAGGAAGAAAAACACACATAAAAAATGCATATATTAATTTTATCTTTTTTTTATTTTATTTTATTTTTTCTTTATGTATTTTATTATTTTTTTTGTCATTACTTTTTGACATGTGTAGTCATTCATACTTCTTTTCTTTATTTTTATTTATTGTTGTTGATGATCTGCATTTTTAACTCAGTGTGAGCTGATGCACCTATCCATGCAGCTCATAAATAATTTTGGACAGTATAAGCACTAATAATATTAATATTAATGACTTATTTTGGCAGAACAGTTTTAGAAAAAGGTGGAAAATCAGCCAGGGTGTTGTAATTAAGTCAGCATGGAGGGGTCGGAAATTTCAGCATACTCTTGGCTTATCAGATGAACTTTATAGAAAAATACAGAAATCTGTAATCCAAGAAGGAAAGTAAGGAAGTTTTTCCTTGATTACATGTAATGCAGTGATACAGACATGTCCTGGATTCTCCTGGAATGATTAGTTCTTGATCTACAAAATTTCACCCAAAAAATAAAAATCAGATTCAATTAAAATAAAATATGTTTATTTCTCATTATTTGAAATGGTTTTTTTACGTAAATGTAAAAAACGAAATTTCAAATGGTATTAACCCCTGGTGTGTATAAAGTGTCTGACAGACAGGAGGGAAATTTCAGTGAAGCATGTTGGCAGCAGTGAGCATCTACAATCTAGATGATCACTGCTGCCAACATACTTCACTGAAATTTCCCTTGTCTTTCAGACTCTACATACACACCAGGGGTTAAACAAAAAAATATACCTATATATTCTGTAAATCAAGAATGTTTTTTGTTTTTATTTATATTTCTTGCTCTTTCCAATTCTTGATTTCAAATATTTAGGAAAGCTTACTAAATCCCTATTGTTAGTCATTCAAATTTTCTATTTCTGTTTTTAAAAATATTACTCCCAAATGATAAGAAATAATGATCAAATTATGATTTTTTTTTTTTTTATCTGATGATCAAAAATAAAAATGAATCTTATTAAAAAATCATAGCATGATGTTTATAATCGCCAGATAAAATTTTTAATTTTTATTTGTTTCTTTTTATCTATTTCAACAGACTTTATTTCTAAGAGGACTGTTAGCATAATATTTATACTTATGTAAAAGTGGAGAAACATTAAGAAAAAAAAAAAAAAAAAAAAAAAAAAAAAAAAAAAAAAAAAAAAAAAGATAAAATTGTAATAATAATACAGTAAGCCAGATAATGTTTTTATTTTTCATTATAAATAATGTTTTTAGATAAATTTAACAAAATAATAAGTTTGTTGTATTTATACTACTTAAATAAGGATTTTTAAAGTACTTACAAAGCTGTTCTATCTTTAAAATACTCAAAAACCTCTTTAAGAGATTCCAGAACTCTACTTCTATAAAGAGGATTTTCTGCAGCAGCTTTAAGCGCATAATCATTTCTATCATTCTCATAATAATTAATCCACTTTTCTTCATTGTTTATAACATCTTTTATTATTCCATCTGGCATCAAAACAAAATGTAGATACATAGGGGTCATTCCCAATAAAACAGGCAGTAATTCACATAACATAGCTTCATATTCCGATTCTGGAAGAAGCTTAGTTAAATCCATTTTATCAGATTCCATCTCTTTAGATAAACTATTATAATAATGTTCTAATAAATATTTTAATTGCTTATCTCTAAGTTGTTTATCGGTGCATAAATAAAGAAGCATAAGTACATCAAAACCTAATGGTCTATATGACGCAAATTGAAAATCTACTATACAAGCTTCAGCAACTTTACCTTGGCTAGTGTAGCGAAACATTACGTTATTTGTCCATAAATCACAATGGGATAGAACATTTGGGTATTTTTTTGATGGTCTTATTTTATTGGGCAGGTCGCTCAAATATTTAAAAACCTTTTCTGTCAACACTTCATCATAATGAGGCAGATATTTTGTCTTTATTCTTCTTAAAGCTTTCAAACCAGCCAACATAAATTTTCTAATGCTTGGAGAGAATATATCACTTTGTGACTGTACTTCATCTTGCAGCACTTCGAAGTGTTCATTGATTTTGCAACTTTTTTCCGCTTCAAAATCTAAAGACGCTGCATGTAGTTTAGCGAGTGATTCCAAAGCTTTTGAACAATGGTCTGTAGAAAAAGAGTCAAGACTATGGACATTAGAAAAGCCTTCCTCAGATAGATCTTTGAGTACGACTATTTCGTCTGGTTTTCCTAAATAACATGTCGGTACTGGATTTCCTCCATATTTTTTGATCAGTCTATTTAGAAATTCGTCATATAAAATCACTTCTTTTCTAAATGCTCCGCTGGAAGTTAACACGAATTGTCGGTAGGATGACGGTGGCATTCTCTTTATAAACAAACATACTTCTCCTTCTCGGCCTTCTTCTCTATATTTAATAAGAACTTTTTCTGTAGAACATAGAAAACCTGAGGAAATGGCGGACTTTTCATGTTCTGTACAGGAAACGACTTCAAACTTTATACTCTTCAACTTATTCAGTAACACAATATTTGTGTCTGCAGCTGACAATGGTAACATAGCTGAGTAAATTACAGCACTTATTTTGGTTGCCTCTGCTTTACTGAAAGTACATACTGAACTATTCAGGGTTTTATGCGTCCTGGTCTTATCAATTCATAAATAATGCTTGAGTAATGAGGTATAAGTTAAGTGTCAAATTTTATGTGTTTTCTTTTTATAGACTACACCATTATAGTAATCCTGCTCGCCAAACGAAGAGAATTGCAAGCCACCTTCGCATTCTTCTTTCCTGATGAGGAATACAACCTAAAACACTGAAGTACTTAAGAGAATGACTCAACGAAGAAATCCAGTTATGTTCATGAGGAATGTTCAAGTTTCAGAACCCAGGGTGACAAAAATACCAGTGGTTCTAATGGCTGAAAAATGTGTTCGATATGATGAAATTTGGTATAAAAATACTTTGTCTGATTCAAAATGACAACCAACAGAATCTACTCACCATCCACCAGAACAGTAGCTTAAAAGCTTTGGAATCCATCGCTAAAATACCTGCAGCCTCTCTAGCTTTTGAAATAAAAAAAAAAAAAATATATCAAAATCAGTGATCACAACAAAGTTCTGCAGGAAGAAAAACTACTCAAAGGTGACGATGATTCAGAGATTAGAAAATCGATATTGCAGTGTTTGGAAGCTTTAAGATGTATAAAGATTAATTAAATATCTGCCTCACTATGACGAAGTGTGTGGACAGAATAGGTTTTTAAGTATTTGACCGACCTGTACCAAGAAATGTTCTGTTGCTGAGCTTGTATAATAGATTTTCAAATGGCTGCATACAGACCAATAGATGATGTACTTATGCATGTTTGTTTATGCACAGATAAACAATTTAGAGATAAACACTTAAAGTATTTATTTGAGCATTATTATCACAGTTTATCAAAAGAGATGAAATCTGATGAAATATATTTAATGAAGCTTCTTCCATATTCGGAATTTAAAGCTATGTTATGTGAATTATTCCCCGTTTTATTGGGAATTAGTAGTATATATCTAAAATTTGTTTTGATACCAAATGAAATATTAAAAAATGTTTTATAAAGCGAAGAGGAGTGAATTATTTATTATGAGAAAAATAGAAGCGATTATGTGTTAAAAGTTGTTGAAGAAAATCTTCTTTATAGGAGTAGAGTTGTGGAACCTCTTAGAGAGTTGTCCGAGTACTTTGAATGTCAGCCAGGCTACACACGTTCAGGAAGGCCTTTATGTTAGACCTGAACAGTCCGCCAGAAAGACGGTCGCCTGAACTTGTATATATTCCGGCCTGTCAGTTAATACTGTTCACTGCCTATCTACTGTCGGAATATATACACGTTCAGGCAACCAGCTTTCCGGTGGACTGTTCAGGCCTGCCTGACCGTGTTTAGCCTGCTTAAAAGGATGGCAACCTGTAGATGGCCCATTGCTAATAACCGACTACTTAATACATAATTAAAAAAAAAAAAAAAAAAAAAAAAAAAAAAAAAAAAAAAGAATAGACATAATTTTAAAGATATTTGTCTAAATATATAATTGTATGTTACTTGTAATATTCTGAGTTAGATTAAGTTTCGGTAATAGTTTCATACAGAGCACTTAAAATGGAGGTGATCCTCTGAAAGTTGAAAAAAGTCCGACTCGCAGGAACTGCGTCATCTTAGCGCGGTTCCAGTTCATTTTTTTTTTTTTTTTTTTTTTTTTTTAACGCGCATCTACATCTAGGTCATTAGCGCCGACATCCAGGGTGAAGCGAGGAATTTTACCAGCGAGCCGTGGGATGATAAAATTCCTGCCGGAGGTTGGGAATCGAACCCACCATCTCCCGCTTATGAATCCAAGGCGCTAGCCATTAGACCACGGGAGACCCCGGTTCCTGTTCATATCCCTATTCTCATTTGAAAAGCATAGAATAGAAACAGATAATATTTTCCTCGGCCTTTGTTCAAAGGGTTTTATGGCTTTACCTGGGGTCGGGTCCGCAAGACCCTAGAATCCTCTTCTACCGATACTTCATTTCATACGTTTCAATGAATTGGAAAATATCAAATATTTTCACACATTACTGTGTTCTTTTACTATAGTAATAATTCTACAGATAAAATCAATTAAAAAATAAAATAAAAAAACCAACAGCATAAAGGCAATTGAAAATATTCAAAAGACGTCATCGAATCTTTTTCTCTTGACAAGCTATATTTCTAACAATGAATTGTTTTTCTTATTTTGCCTAATCTGTTTTATTGTAAAATACATTATCCAACTATAAGCAATTAAAAAATAACAAGGAATAAAAACAGACAAAAAGACCAGTTCGAATAAGCAAAATCAATTACTTTAATGTTTTAAGCACTTATTTCTCCGATTGACATCGCCTAATCAAAACTTTCATCAGAACCTTTTTTGTAGAGCATTTAGTAAGCTTTCCAATGGTATTCTTTTGTTTACCAAGATTCTCAACCTTTTTCGAGATATTAAGGAAAATATACAAAGTTACCAAAACTTTTTATGTCTGTTTATAAAATATTTTATTCTAACCCTTCCTTAACTCCAAACGTAACCAAAATTTCAACATATTAGTTTTAATGATAGTAAAACATGCAGAAAATGTTTCAACTGAATCCCATGATTCTAAGTACCCAAACCAAAAACGGTATTCAAAAACTATTTTTCCAATTTTCTCAAAAACGGTTAAAGCTATCGCCTTGAAAATGGTTTCATTCGCTTTCCTAGCCAAGGAAGCCTATAAAACGTGTACTTACAAGCTTATGAACTCAAAAACGTAAGCGTTACGATTTTTTTTGCGCGAATTTCGCCCCAAACGCCATCTTCCAGTGGGCGGATTTTGCTGGTTAACGAACTTGACCTTTCAAATCGGGCGACAGATTTTTGTACCAAATTTCATCAAAATCGGACCATTAGGGAGGCCAGAAATCCGCGAACAGACAAATATATATATATATATATATATATATATATATATATATATATATATATATACATATATATATGTACAAATTTTAACCACCGTTATTTTCGGTCTCTAGGGGTTCTGAAACGCGAAATTTTCTTGTCGGCACTTCCGGATTGTTTCATTGTATCAACCCTATAAGCGGGGTTCCTCCCTATGGGGGAGGGAGGAACCGCGCTAAAAAGATCTTGTAGGAGAAAAAAAAATTACATTTTGCATTTAACGCTTTTGTGCACTAAGTCGTTAAAATATTTTTTAATAAGAATTTTTTTTTTATTGGATCTCTTTGTCAAGATGTCATTCATCATAAGGAGCTACTTGTCTAGATTATTAAGGAAAAAGCACTAAAATAATTCAAAGAGAGCTAGACATTTTATCTTAATTTTATACCAAAATGAGATGTATACTGATCAAGATTAAATGAAAATTTACTTTCTACTGAGACAATCTTATCAAATGTAAAAACAAGCAATGAATTTTAACAAAAAATCTCTTGTTCACACAAACCTATTTTATCGCCAAGAGTACAATGAGTTTAAAAGAATAGGAAAACAAAAAAAAATGAATTATACCATTTCAGATAAACTTGTTTAAATTTTCTCAAATGATAAAACAAAGATAATTCTGTATTTAATTGTGGAAAGTTCCGGGAATATTCTGTTAGTAAGGAGATATGAGTGAAATCAGAATGTCTTTACTATCAAATGTTGACGCAAACATTGTGGTAAAAAATAAGCTGAAAACCCATAATTTTGAAATACTTTCGTGTGAGAAACTCGATTCAAGTGGCGTTCCAGTTGGTTTTCTTAGTGCTACAGAAAAAATATGTATAAAATATAGGACAAACGGTCAGGAAGAGGAATTATATTTATTTATAAAAAAGCTGCCAGAATCTACATACCATCAAAAAACAATAACATCCAGCGGAGCATTCAGGAAAGAGGTAATTTTGTTTGAAGAATTTTTAAATGCATTAATCGATAAATTTGACGGAAACCCATTTCCTACGTGTTATTTGGCAAGACCGGACGAAATAGTTGTGCTCAATGATCTCTCTAAGGAAGGCTTTTCTAATGTTCCTCTTTTTGATATTTTTTCAGTCAACCATTGTTCTAAAGCGTTGGAATCGCTAGCAAAATTACATGCTGCCTCTTTAGCATTTGAAGTTAAACGAGGTCGCAAAATCAATGAACACATAAAAATCCTGCAAGAAGAAACAATATTTACAGACGATGAAAATAGTGTGACCAGAAAAGCAGTGTTAGTTGGTTTGAATGTTTTAAGAAGGATAAAGATGAAATATCTGCCACACTATGACGAAGAATTGACAGAAAATGTTCTTAAATACTTGAAAAATTTGCACGAAAAACTGGGGCCATCGACAAAATACCCAAACGTTCTATCTCACAGTGATTTATGGACAAATAACATAATGTTTCGCTACACTAGCCAAGGCGATGTTGCTGAAGCGTGTATTATAGATTTTCAATTGGCGTCTTATAGACCAGTAGCTTATGATGCACTCATGCTTCTTTATTTATGCACTGATAAACAACTTAGAGATAAGCACTTGAAATATTTATTAGAACATTATTACAGCAGTTTATCTAAAGAGATGGAATCTGAAGAAATGCATTTAGCTCAGCTACTTCCATATTCAGAATTCAAGGCTATGGTCAATGAATTACATCCAGTTCTTTTAGGAATTGCTCCTGAATTTCTACATTTTGTTTTGATGCCAGATGCTATATTAAAAGATGTTCTGCATGATGAAGGTAAATGGATTAATTATTATGAGAAAGATAGAAGTGAATACGCGCTGAAAGCTTCAGCAGAATATCTTTCGTACAGAACAAGAGTCGTGGAAGCTCTTAGGGAGTTATTTGAATATTTTAATAAAAAAAAAGCTTTGTTACTTTAAAATTCCTTAATAAAACATTATAACTACAATAAGCTAATTTTTCTTTTAAATGTACCCAAAAGTTTTGTTTCTATTGAAATTTATTTAAATGTTAAAAATAACAGCTAGTATATTTTAAGGGGATAACTATATTTTAGCACACCTTAGAATGTTATTATTATTTTAAATTGGATATATATATATATATATATATATATATATATATATATATATATATATATATATATATATATTTTGTAACAATGTAAAAATACATTTTTAGTAAATTGTTCAATAAAAATGTGTCTTGAAGCTCATGAGGAGGGAAGCTGCACAGTTGCAGTACCCACAAGGCAGTGTGATTACAATCTGGATGAAATACTCCTGCAGCTGGGCTCTAGGCCAGTTACCCTTCAGTTGGCAAACGTGGTTATTTGGGATTAGATGTGATGATAGAGAGTTTATTAAAGAATTAGGATGGCTGTGTAATGTTGACTGACAGTTTTGAATGCATTTTTTTGATAAGGGTTGGATAAATGGAATATGGAGGTCATTATGGAGAGTCAAATTGGAGACAAAGAATAGAACGCCGGTTTTTTTATGGAATATTTTAGACAGTAATGATTGAATTATGTAGAATTTGGAGGGCTTTATGGATACCGAGAGTTCAATGCCATAAATCCATATTGGTCTGAGTATTGTCATGTAAATGAGTCTTTTGTTATTATATGTAAGCTCGGATCAGCTGTCAAGTAAGTTTAGTAAAAGTCTGTACCTCTGGTTGAGTTCTTTTCTTTGGGATTTTTGAGGAAGGAATGAGTTGTTAAGGGACACTGGTGGACAAATAGATCGCCTGAGGGTAAATGTTAGGTGGCAGGATTTCTGTGGGTTTACTTTAATTCTCCACTTGGTGAGCCAAGGATTGATGATGTTAAGGTGAGCCTGAAGGGGCTGCAGGCAAATATGGCTGTATCGTTGGCAAACATATGGAGAGATATGTCAGGATGAGTTGGAATATCAGCAGTGTATACTAGGAAAAGGACTGGACTAAGAATTCCACCTTGTGGAACACCTGTGAGTTGGGGGAAAAGAGGTGAGGATGAAGTGCCATATGAGACATGAAAAAATCTGTTGCAAAGATAGTAATTTATTATTAGATAGTATGTGGATGGAAGTATTTTGTTTAGTTTAAACAGTAATCCTTCATGCCACACGGGGTTAAAAGCCTGAGCTACATTGTTTGTTATTTTTATTTTTTTTTAATTTTTTTTTTTCATTTTTTTTTTTTTTTTGCACATCTACATCTAGGTCATTAGCGCCGACATCCAGGGTGCAGCGAGGAATTTTACCAGCGAGCCATGGGATGATAAAATTCCTGCCGGAGGTTGGGAATCGAACCCACCATCTCCCACTTATGAATCCAAGGCGCTAGCCATTAGACCATGGGCGACCCCTTGTTTGTTATCAAAGGCTTTCGAAATCTAATCCACAATTCTGTGACATTGATGAATAGCAGAATGAAATTGACGACAACCAAATTGGGATGATAGAATTACAGGTTCGAATATTGGATATAGGCGTTTGAGTTTCAATTTCTCAAGGTTTTTCCCTAAAATGGGTAGGAGGGAAACGGGACGATAAGATCTAGTGGTGTAAACGGTCTTTTTTGGTTTGTGTATCATACGGACTATAGAGTATTTCCCGAGGATGGGAAAATAAGTGGTTCTATGAATGACATTATAACTGTAAGTTAGAAATAGGACTGCTTTTTTTGGAAGGTGTTTGATTATTTGGGGTGTAATTCAATCACATCCTGGACTTTTTTTGTGATGTACATGCTGGATGACGTAAGTTACTTGAAGTAACTTACTTCCTTAGGATTGAAGACCTTAGGAGGAAGAGACATTGGAAGGGGAGTGTTATTTTAAATAATTCTTTACTACTATAAGTGAAGCGTTTTCATTTTTTCTTAGCTTATTCTGATCAAAGATAATATTCTGCAGATTGTCCTGTTTTTTTATGTAAAATGGGACATGAAATGTAATAAATTCCTACATTACAAGGATACAACAACAGTGACCTCTTGCTCGCCCTAGAAATTAGGTGACACATCATCGCAGGTGTATAGGTATACAAAAATACAAATATTTTCCAAGGTTCATTTGTAAAGAAAATATAACGAAAGAGACTGAGGGCAATAAAAAGGCATTTATAGGGAATTAGTTATTAATAATACCTACTGAAATAAAAAACAAACTGCTATGTACATCAAATAAAATAAATCAAACATGAATTACTTTGCCATAAGAAGAAAAAAGATAAAAATAACAATGACATCAAAAGAGTAAAAAATCCACATCACACCAGCAATATTTATTTATCATTTATAACAATTACAGCCTGGGCCATCCAATTGTAGTCATAAACAAAAATTATATAATAATAAATATACAACAAAATCATAAAACATACCAAAAATAATTAAACATTTATATCATAAATGTGAAAAATAATTTCACAACTATATACTGATATCACATGGCTTTAAATATTTTTTGGTAACTTCGCCATGACTTTATTTTTTGGGACTGTATCGTTTCAAAGTCTACAGCATCTGGATACAGTATCTCTAAAAGACAAGTGCTGAGTCGTAGGAGCGAATTGTTGACAAGCAAATATGAGGAATGAATGAACTTCCTACCTACAAAAAGCCCCGGACCTTCCGTGATGGGACAAGCGGCCGAAATGCAAATATTACATAATCCTCGTATACCGTCCACTACATGGACTATACGACATTCTCATTTATTTCAGACATGGGGTTACCAATTTCATTTATACGAGAACACTGTAGAAAAGGGTAAATCGTGGTTGTTACATTATCCTTTAGCATTGGTTCCAGTAGACTTCTTACCTTTTTATATGACACCTCAGGAATTTGATAATTTACCAACTGGTACGTTTATCGAAGAGGTACGTGTTAAGGTAACCCCGAAAGGTATACGATGTAGTTTTGATACAGCATCCACTCTCTCCGGACATGCTAATAATCAACAAACTATATTCGGGATAACAGCAGTCGGTTTGAATCATAAATACCTCCTTAGGCATAGACGGGCTAGGCCGAATGCAACGTCTCCTATGAATCCTACTTATAGTGTAATTGAACAGGGCGACGTGGATAAGATTGTAAATCGGCTGTGGGGTACTACAACAGCTAGTGCTGATTTTAATAAAGAATTTCCTACTAGTTTGTGGACAATAAGGTCCTTACCTTTTTATACCGGCATTTTTATGCCTAAGGAAAAGGATAATGATTCCTTTAAACTCGACACAGGTCATATAGACCTAACATCACATACAAATGTATTTAACGTCCTTGATCATAAGGACGTACCGTGTTTAAATTATAAATATAAACCAAAGTTTGCTCCTTTGAAGGTAAAGAAAAACGTGTCTAGCACTGATGCGGTAGTGAATAAGGACCATCAATGGCATGGTAACATATACTCTATGTATAATGTTAACGTAGCATCCGATGGTGGGTTACTAGACGCCAAAGCACCTTTAAAAGGTTCGTCTGTGCAATGGTCATTATCATGGGAAAAGGAAAATGCGTATAAAGTACCGGTCGAACAGGGTTATTATAAAACAACCCCCCAACGACCGTTTCATACAATGTCGCAGCCTCAAGTCCATATTGGTGTGTTACCTGTACAATCCAATGCTCCAAGTGATGTGGATGCCTCCTTTGTAAATGCCTCAGCATTATATTATATAGAAACTGAGATTGTATTAAATTCAAATATTAACTCTTTATATAACAGAGCTGACATTGTTGAACATGTCAGAGCTGTATATGATAGAGATTACAGTGTCCACGGTATGTATAATGTGGAACACTACCAGGGGATGGTATCATGTACAAAATAAAGACAATATTACTATAAAATGTTTTTTATTTAAGTTCCTTTATCAATAATATTATATTCCTCCAATAGCCGAACAAAGGCTATTGGAAGGATTTTTAAAGTGTAATTGCTGAAGTCATAAGGTTTGAAATTGTAGCTGGTCATTCGAACCTCAAATTCCTTGTTCTGAGGGAAAACACGTCTGTTAGTAGCAATCAGAGTCGGTGTTTTTGTCACCGGTCTATGTGTTTTATATTTAATATTAGCAGACATGTTTGCGCCCGAGAACAATAATTTGAATGTTTCGAATGACGCAGGTTCTACTGAAGGCTCGTCCATTAGAAGAAGATTACGGTCTATACAATCTTCGAAGGGAAACTGTGAATATTTATTAAAGTTACCTATTATTCCGAAGTTAATCATAACTTCGGACAGTAGGGAACAGTACATACAAAAAAAGGAAAGTCAAGAGGTCTAAGTGACATTTTTGAAAAAAAATGAGTTAGATACAGGCATGGGTTTTGAACACCATAATCTTGTGAGTGCTAAACAGAGATATGGCCACCTTCCACTTACCATGATTTTCCAACTGTTTTTGAGATATTAAGGAAACTATACGAAGAACATTTTGAGAAATAAGCCATTAAAACTTTGGAGTAGTAGTTTTCTCTTATCTAAACGGTTCTTTTTGTCTGTTACCCTTAGTTTTTTTTTATTGCTTGTAATTTTTTTATTGATTATAGGACAAAAATTTATTTGGCAATCAAACAGGATATGTAAAATTAGAAACAATATTTCGTTATAAGAAATAGATCTTTCTGTGTGAATATTTTTGTGTCTGTTTACCTGAGTTTTTAATTAGTTTTTTTTTTTTCTTTGTTTGCCTTAGTTTTTAATTAGTTGATGTTATTTTAATTGCAGTTTTTCCCTTAAAACATGAGAAAAATGTTAGTATTTTGAATTGGCTTATGGCTCCCTTGCTGGATGGCAAGGGAGTACCAGATCTTTACCTGTCGGAGGATAGTATGGTGGGTTCATTGCACTCCATAATTCAAGAAGCATTCTAGGAAAGCCGACAGCTATTTTACCGAGGTCCCATGTGTTTACAATTTTGATTACATTTGGAGTTAAGGAAGTATGCAAAAAAAAAAAAAAAGTTTTATTTTTTCTCCTAGCTGAGTCCAAACCATCCCTTGACTTCGCATCACCTAAACGGATAACTACCTTCATCTCATTTAGTATTTCTGTCCGCTCTTTAGCTGGCTAAAAAATGGACAGATGTTAATAAAATTAGGTATTATTCCTTTACTAATGGCACTCGGGAACTGCGCTAAAATGATGCAGCTCCTGGGAGTCGGACTTGCCTGTTTTCAATAGCAAATGACTGAATACAGATAATAATGGGGAAGATACTATATACTATATCACAGAAATGAGATTTTAAAATTGTATATTAAGATATCTTTGTAAAGCTTCATAGATATTTCTAATTTTAGAATATCCATGAAGATCAGAGACCCGATGGCCGTGAGGGTTAAGGCGTGAGCACTTAACACTCCGTGCCAAAGGTCGTGGGTTCCTTAGAAAAAAGTAAAGGCATCTCCCCTATCCTGGCTAGAAAAGGGTGGTAACCTATAGATAACCCGTCCTAAAATTCGTCGTTAATAATAAATGGACGTTAAAATTAAATTAATTAATTTTAGAATCTCTCTAATTAAGAATATTAATAAAATTATTTCTATTAAAAGGAGTGTGGCTCCTCACTAAAATACATAAATATTACATTCGTATACAGTACAACCCATATTAAAAGAAAATAGTTGAAGCAGCTGTAATATTGTTAGTTTTTGTTTTGAGATTCAAAGTACTCAAAGAGTTCGGCAAGAGAACCAACAACTCTGCTTCTATAGGGGGCGTATTCTTCAGCAGCTCTTAGTGCAAACTCGCTTCGATCTTCCTCAAAATAAGAAATCCACTTCTCCTCGTCCTCCGAAACTTCTTTAAGTATCTTACTCGGCATTATAACAAAATGTAACATTTGAGGTGCGAATGCCAAAAAAACAGGGCGAAGTTCTTCGACCATATCTTCAAATTGAGACCATGAGACAATGTCAGCTAAATTTACCCCCTCAGTTTGCACCTCATTGGATAAAGTTCTGTAATAATGCATCAATATTAAGTTTAAATGGTTGTCTCTTAGTTCTTTATTTGTGCATAAATAAATAAGCATGAGAATATCAAAGGCTAATGGCCTGTAAGCTGCCACCTGAAAATCTATAATGCAAGCTTCAGCAACTGTACCTTCGCTATTGTACCGAAACATGATATTGTTTGCCCACAAATCACTGTGAGATAGAACATTTTGGTATTTTGTGGATGCTCTCAAATGCTCGTATGTTTTATCCATATATTTAAAAACTAGTTCGGTTAATTCCTCTTCATACTGTGGAAAATACTTATCTTTTATTTTTCTTAACGCTTTTAAGCCCACCTTCACAGCTTTCCTTGTCGTAAGATTTTCGTCTTCTGTAAAAAGAGTTTCTTCTTTTAGAGCTGGTATATATTCATTTATTTTGTTGCCTCCTTTCGCTTCAAAAACTAAAGAGGCAGCATGGATTTTAGACATAGACTCAGAAGCTTTTAAACAGTGGTCCACTGAGAATGTTTCAAGGAGCGGCATATTAGAAAATCCTTCATAAGATATATCTTTGAGAACAACTATGTCATCTGGTCTTCCTAAATAATAAGTAGGTATCGGATCTCCTTGAAATTTACTATTTAAATCCTTTAAAAACTTTTCAAATATCATAACTTCTTTTCTGAAACCCCCACTAGAAATGATTAATTTCTGGTGGTAAGCAGATTCTGGCATTTTTTTAATGAACAAATTTAGTTTTTCGTCTCGGCTGTCTTTATTATATTTAATACACAGTTTTTGTGTAGCACTGAGAAACCCCGTTGCAATGTCACCTTTAAGTTCCTCGCATGAAATCAGCTGAAAGTTTTCACTCTTTAGCTTACTTTTTAGAACACTATTGATATCTTCAATTGATAATTGAGACATTGGATAAAATAATACTCACTTAAATTAAAAATGAACACTTTTTTCAGCTCTTCTTTACTTTGAAACCTATTTTAATACTAATTCAAAATGGTTCAAATTATCTTTTCTTATCAGCAGAAGATTATGAAGGAAGGACATGTGTGTAGAATTTCTTGTTTATTTTCTTTGGATGCTTGCACAATTTTTTACATTTTCTATCTCAGAATCAAGTTAATATTCCTTAAAAGATTTAAAAACTGTGATTGTCTAGAGGATTAATGTTATTGAATGTATAATTGGTTTTATAATAATATAAAATTATCTCATTTAGGAACTAGATAATTGAAATTCATTTTCACGATTTCAAATAAATAAACTTAAGAAATTGGCTAATTTTCATCGAATTCCTTAAATCATGGGGACTTTGAGCAAGTGAAAGTGTTTTGCATTAACACTTTGAATGCGGGAGCAGTAAACCCCAAACTATCCAAAAAATTATACTTTTTTTTTCATTTTATGATTTCATTTGTTTTGTTAATGTGAAAAAGTAACTTACCCATTTGAAATTCTGAATAATTTCTGTCAGAAACAGGTTTTTTACCATGTTTTTAATCTGGTGAAGAAACTCCTACAAAAATTCATAGAAAGGTCTGAGCCCAGAACGATTTCAGAATAAGGCATTTCCGGGTTATGGAATACTAACAATTTAGAACTTGGAATAGTTTTAGCCAAGTAAAACGCTATTACACCTAAAATAAAATATTTTTTATGAACTAAATAATTTTTTTAAATTTATTTTTAAAGGTTTTATGACACATTTTTCCTATCAAATGAAAATGTGGGGGGGGGGGCTGCAGCCCCCTCAGTCCTCCCCTTATATACGCTCATGTGTTATTCTGTGTCCTTGCTCGATTGTGTCCCATGCATTATGTCAGGAAATGTTGAACAGTTAATTCCTCATCGCGAAGTTTACAGGTGGGAGGGTAAAGTCCTTTTAGATAGTAGGTACGTTTTTTTCAATATTGCCGATTCGTATTCTTGCCAAAACCACTTCTTCCCTTCTGTTCAATCTTTCAGAGGTTTTTTTGTTTGTATTTATTTAAGTTATTTTGAACAAATTATTTAGGAATTAAGAGTACAATTGTCACCTTCTCAATTTTAGTTTTTCATATCTCTTCATGATTACCATGATAGAAAAGTACGGTCTGTATAAATAAACAATTCTCATTAGACGGAATATTTTATTTGTAGAAGAAAAATTAATTTCTGTTCGAAATTGCATCTAAGGAAGGTCAAACTGTTTCTTGTCTAAAACGCAGACAGAGCAAATAAATCAAACAAACTTCATCAGTATGAAAAGAACAAATGTTTAACAATGACATTTTTGGATTGTAAGTTTTACATAATGTACCCCCTGTTGTAGACGTGCCATTTGTCATCAGATTACAGATAAATTAGAACAAACAATGAAACAGTTAGTATGCATTACTATAGTGTGATGTTCTTGAAAGAATATGATTTTAATCTTGAATAGTTGGATTTTTTTACAGTTTTATATTCAATTTCAATGACTTCCTGAAGGTCTGACGTTTTTTCTCCTAGTCGAATCCCAACCATACCTTGTCTTCAATAGAACTAATGTTTCTGATAGATGGCGGAGTGTTATTGTTATCTGAAGCAGAAAATGTTACCATCAAAGAAGGCATAATAGATTAGATACCCCTATTAAAATTGATTAAATCCACTACTTATTAAACAGAATGACATACCCCATTAGAATTGTGATATAAAAATATTTATTTTTGTAACAAATGAACTCTGTTGATCCCACAAAGTGATGCCAGATAAATTCACTACTTCATATTACACCTCATCAGATAATTTTCTTTAGTAATGCTACATCAAATATCTGAAGTCCCACTAGGGGTGGTGGCTTTTCTTTAGAAAAAAGAAAAGGCATCAGCCCTATCCTGGCTAGAAAAGGGTGGTAACCTATAGATAACCCATCCTAAAATTCATAGTTAATAATAAATGGACGTTAAAATTTAATAAATAAATAAATATCTGATGTGCTTCTCCCGGAATTGCTTATTTGTACACTTGGAAAGAAACATTATTGCATCACAGGCAATAGGCTTGCAAGACAACAGCAGCTAAATATCAATAAGGTTCAACAATTTTACCTTCCTTATATCAAAGTATGACATCAGATCACAAATGTTCAAACCAATGAACCCTAGGCATAAAGAGAAAATATTATTGTTTTCTATGTCTTTACTTAAATGTCATCCAAGAAAGTTCAATTTCTCTGGAGATCCTCCCATAAAGGCATATTTGGCAATGATATAACAAACAAAGCAAAAAGGAAGCTGCCCTTGGTGCACAAAAGCCAATAGATACAGTCACATCAAGAGACACAGAGGTGACTTTGTAAACAGACTCTTGTGGCTTGGAAAACTGGGCCTTGAAGTTAATGCAGAAAATATTAAGTACCTGGTTACAGAGAAGGATCCCAAGCTGGGAGAAGATGTACAGATAGAGGAGTATAGCTTCGCAAAAGTGGCTGAATTTACCTATCTCGGGTCACTTGTGACAAGTCACAATAAACATGATCTGGAAATAAAGTGAATAATTCAAATAGCCAACAGGTGCTATTTCAGTGTACGGAAGCGGTTTTCCAGCCATGTCCTATCCAGAATGACTAATTCAGCCAGTCCTTTTGTATGGCTCTGAGTCTTGGACAACCTCTCAATCCTGTGATCACGATCTCATGATGTTTGAGAGGAAGATTCTGAGAAGCTATATGGAGGCAGACAAGTAGCTGGACAATGGAGGCATTGCCCAAACCAAGCTGTATGGAATGCTAGGGGAGCCAGACATAGTCTAGTTAATGAAATTGATGGACTGAGGTGGGCTGGACACGTTGCAAGAATGGTCGAGGGGGACATTCCGAAGAAACTCCACGCTGAACCTCTTTATGGGACCTCAAGAAGAGGAAGACCAAGACTGATATGGTCTGACTGTGTGGTGGAGGATACTAGGTCTATCCTGGGTTTCAGAAACTTGATGACCTCAGCACAAAATTAGAGACAATTGGCGGAAGCTGTTGGAGGAGGCCAAGACTCGACATCTGGTTGTAGGGCCATAGTAAATAAGTAATGCTTGGAAGGAAATGTGGGATTCAGTTGATTGTGAAAATAAGCATGTAGTAATTAAATCTACGATAAAACTATGGTATAGCTCCTACCGGACTAACTGACGAGAAGAAACAGCAAAAGCTCGACTCTGACAAAAGGACACACAAAACTGACTCATTGATATCTGATAGTGTTCGTCCCTCTCAGTTAGGTGACTTCACAGGTAGTGGACAAGTGCGTTCAGTACGATCCGCCCAGTAGCTAACTTGTCACTAAATACTTGGACTGACAACTGCATAGTAGAATGGTGGTTACTTGTTGCTTAGTAAAAATAATCCATTCCTATTCACTTCAATAAGTGCTTAGGTGATAAGCTTGTATAAGGTCTAAGGTTGTGTAAACTAGGTTTATGCAATCAAAAAATTAATTATGCAAAATGACATTGCAATCAATACAGATAAAAGACTCTAAATAATGTTTAAAAACTGGTTTTAATATTTAAAATCTTTTTTAAAAAAAAAAAAAAAAAAAAAAAAAAAAAAAAAAAAAAAAAAAAAAAAGCCTAAAATATTAAATGTCTTGAAAACGAGTAACTTTTGGATAAGGCATGGGCTTAAACTTTTTTGTTTTGACCAAAACTATCACTTCTTGATGGATATGGGTCAACTTACCAGTAACCCTATATAATCAAACCTTTATCAGCTACCGAAGAGTCATTAAATTTGTTTAACATTAATATGAGTTTGGTTAGCAAAAGTACCAGGAGAGGTTTTTTTCTCATTTACTGAAGAATGAGAAAAAAAATTCCCCCAAAATTTGATATACATAAATTGGACGACATTCAAGTTTAATTATAGTGTAAACAAATGAAGACAGTAGAAGCCTATGAACAAAACATAAGCTGTTTGTTCTTCAGGTGGATCAAAAAATAAGGTGGATCCAAAATAAACTTCTCTAATTTATGTTTTAACGCGGTTCTTCCCTCCCTCCATAGGGAGAAAACCTGCTTAGGAGGTTGATCTCATGGCACAATCCGAATGTGGCGACTAGAAAATTTAATATTTACAATTGGAGGCCCAGTGGCCTTGAGTGTTAAGGCATGAGGACTCAACACTCCGTGCCAAAGGTCTTGGGTTTGATTCCCATTATGTGGTGGTGGCTTTTCTTTAGAAAAAAAGAAAAGGCATCGGCCCTATCCTGGGTAGAAAAGGTGGTAACCTAAAGGTAACCCGTCCCAAAATTCTTAGTTAATAAGAATGGATGTTAAAATTTAAATAAATATTTGCAATTGTTGAAAATCATTCACAGGAGATAATGTTATGAAAATTCTTGATGTTTGCAATTTATTACGCTATGTTCATTTTAACCCTGGATTGACACTGCCATTGCCATCTACGCTAGTGACACCATGGGGTAAATTTTACCCCATACTTTGAAATTTTTTAAAATAAATAAATTTCAATTTTTTCTTTTGCTATTTTATACAACAACAACGTATAAAACAGGAACATCAATAAATAAATTCAAACTGGAATAAATCTGAAAAATATTAATTAAAATTCATGAAATAGCTAGGAAATCCTAAAGCTCAATAGTGTTCATACACTAAATAATTATCCTGAAAAAAATATTACTAAACTGAAAATATTTTTTACAACCAATAAACTAGAATGATCAAAAGCCATAAAAAATAGGAACTTAAGGAAAATACAATGTTCTGTCCATTTCAGACTTGTTAACATTTAACAAATTTTCGTGGTCGGGTTACATGGCCCTTCTACACACAGAACATAGCTTTTTCGTCATCCTGTCATCCTTTCTGTCACAAAATGAACATCTCACGGGTTTTTCTGAGATAGCGGAAGATGTTAAAGGTCCATCAGGAGTTGATTCATCTCTCAAAACAAGCATCAGTGTCTTCACTGGTTTTGGTATGTTTTCTAGTTGGGCACTAACTGCCACATGAACTTTCAACAGATGGTAGCCTAAATCAAGGAGAAAATCTTTTCTGGGCAGTTTTCAGGCCATTTTGTCATTTGGAAAGCCGTAACATGAAAGTAATCGACCTATGAAGATTTATCACATGAGCGAAAAAGTCATACATTAACTACACCGTGGGGTAAAAATACCCCATACATAACTCGCGGATTTCTCATGCAGCGATTAGCTGACAACTGGTCTTTTTTATATTAGGTTATACCAGATAATGTACTTCTGATTATTTAGGAAGAAGGATGGAGTCTCTCTGATTTACAGATATTAAGAAACACGCCTTAGAACAAATTGTGGGGTATTCTTCACCCCACGGTGTCAATCCAGGGTTAAGGGTCTTCTGTTTTGCTTCTTGATTCAGCAGAAACATATTTATAAGGAAAGTACAGAATTTCTTGAAAGTATTTATGAATGCCTTTGGTCTTCCCCTTATTCACACTTAGTTCTATGTTACTTTAAGCGTAAAACAAGAATATATTCAGGCTGGAAGAATTAATACTCTATTTTTCGTTGGTATAAATACTCGAATATTATAAATATGATTGAAATTATTTGTTATAGTCATTAGCTTATTATAAATGATGTGCATGCATTTTTTCAATAATTACAATGTAGTGGTAATACTTACTACATTTATTATCATTCTACAATTAATTACAGGGATTATTAGAAAACTCTATAAAAGTAAGTTAGTAAAAACTTTATAAGTAAAAAAAAAAAAAATATACCTACTGGGGCTTCCAATGATAGATTTTAAACTTTGATAATTTTCTCAGTAAATGCTTCCGGACTAATTTATGCAATCACATATTAACAGATGTGTTTTGATGGTTTGTATATGCAACACATTTGAAGGGAAAATGTTATATAGGAATATTAATTCATATATAATATTGCCACTTTTAATCAAATCCACACAGAATTGAATAAAGTTATTCAATACAAATGCTCATTTAGTTTTTTTATATTTAACGAACACGCATAGTTTCGTTCAAAAACTATATATATATATATATATATATATATATATATATATATATATATATATATATCCAAGCCATCTACAACCTTTTTGTTTAAAAAATATACTTATTTTTTGCCTATTTTCCTATGCATTAAGATAGCGCAGTTCCTGTGAGTTGGTCACTTATTTGTTAGAATATTCGGGAATACACCAAACTGAGGATTAACCTCATTTAAGAAGACAATTTCAATTGATATGATAATGCTCTCTGTAAATTAAATATTATGCAAGGGTTTGAGAATATGTCTCTATATTTTAGAACTTTTTCATGCACATATTTGATTTTTTTTTATTCTATTAGTTTCTTATCTCAAGGTAATCAATTACATTACACTTCAATTAATATCCAGGATTTAAATTCTCTAGAGAAAAGATGAAATACATAATCTTCTCTAAAAATAGAAAAATTCAAAGAGCTCACTTAACATTACATCAGACAAGAATTGACAAAACTGACTTACTTACTTTCTTTGGAATGACACTAGACATACCTAAAAAATTCCGATCTGCGCGGTACCGTTCTTATCCCTAGTGTCATTTGGAATAATTGAAATAGAAACAGTTATTATTACGGTTCTACCTTTTGTGAAATGCTTTTATCGCCCATGATACAAATGGCAAATGTACTCTTAGCTGGCAGGGTCAACCAGCCCCCACCATCCACCATAACACAAAATAAATACTTATTTCACAGTTCTATGCATTGAAAAATATTAAAATGTTTCTTATTTTCTTGTTTTCTTCTACTACAATACTAATTCTACAAAAAACAGCCAATTAAAAAGTGAGCTAAACATCTACAAAAACCCTTTCAAAAGAACAAAACAAACACATTTGAAGTTATAAGCACTTATTTCTCCTATTGACATCGCCTAATCGAAAATTGCTTCAGAACCTTTTTCGTAGAAAATTTAGTAAGATTTTAAATAATTACCTTCCACTTACCACGATTTATGACCTTCTTCAGAACGATATATGGATTGGGAGACTAGGCCCTGTGCATTGGCCTGCCAAAAACCCTCATTTTTTATTTAGGCGTTGGGTTGGCTTAAGTCGCAGGTGTACAAAGAACCCATTTAGGACCACCTGATTTCAAGGGTTTCTGAACCATTTGTGGACATGGGCGTATATAGAAAATAATTTCGGAGAGGGCTCGGAAAATATCGGGGGGGGGGGGGGTTGGCTGAGACCATTTCCGGTGAATGGAATCTTAACAATTTAGATCTTGGAAGAGTTTTAGCCAACTAAAACGCTACTACACCCATAATGGAATATTTTTTATGATCTTATTTAATATATTTTTAAGGATTTTATGAAATTTTTACCGATCAACTAAAAATTTCGGGTTGGGGGGGCTGCAGCCCCCCCCTTATATACGCCCATGTTTGTGGATATAAGACCTAACCATGTTGAGATTGGAAGGACAACATCAGTATGACTATGTGTCTTCTGCAAGACCAGTAGTAAAATCGTTTAAAATCTTTGAGGTATTTTTTTAATCAACCTTTATGTAAGACTTAATCAACTATTATGTAAGACTTACTATAAACATTAAATATCAAATTCATCAAGAATAAGTTTTATTTATTTCAGATAATATCACAGAAATAAACATAATATTTCTTTTATTTATTTAATGTTTTTTCACTCTAGAATTCCAATTACATTATGAAATTGAGAGATAATCTCATTTTTGAGTATACCATTAAAAAGCTGATTAAATTTTGCAACTTTTGTGAGATTCGGCATTCAGCAGGATTTTTTGGAAGAGTAGTGATTTTCAAAACGTTGTCGCTAACCAGAAGCTTTTATTAAAAACTAGCTGTTACCCGGCGTGCCATGCTACACCTACTTTATGCATCTAGCTGTTACCCGGCGTGCCATGCTACACCTACTTTATGCATCTAGCTGTTACCCGGCGTGCCATGCTACACCTACTTTATGCATCTAGCTGTTACCCGGCGTGCCATGCTACACCTACTTTATGCATCTAGCTGTTACCTGGCGTACCATGCTACACCTACTTTATGCATCTAGAAAATAAAAAAATTAGGAACCAAATAAGTAATTTCAAAATATAATAACGCAAATCTGTAACTTTTCGGATTCACAGTTTCGAACCCGTGACCTCTGAACTATAAGTCCTCGACGTTTTTGACGTAGGGTATGACACTCCCCGCGTCAAGTCCAAGGTGTGCACCCAGTTTGGATAAAATCAGTCAAACGGTTTGAATTTTTATAAGGAACAAACATACAGACAGACAGCTGGTGCACGTTTTTGACCTAGCTTACGAGACTTCCCGGATCAAGACCTACCTGTGTGCCAAGTTTGGATAAAATCGGTCAAACGGTGTGGATTTGTATAGGGAACAAACAGACACGTGATTTTTATATATAAAGATTGCATTTAATTGAAAATTGTATGTTTAAAGATATATTTGTTCTACCAATACTTGAAAATGTTAGTAGTTTTATTAATTCGAGCTCTCCTGTTATCTTATGTAAATCCTGTGATCTATGAATTGTTTTTTGTATTTTGTATACAAGACTGATAGTAATAAAGGACCGTTCTGTAATTTTACTCTCATTTGAATCATTGTATGACTAACATTAGAAAACACACAGCTCAATGTGCTTTCGAAACATTTCGATAAATATTTGCACTGTAATTCAGGAATGTGAGTCATATAGAGTTCCTGCAATATTATCTTGTCTAACAGAACAGTATTAAATGACTGTGACAGCTTTTATAGATCTGTTGATGCTCTTCTGAGAAGAAAAAAGTTCGATTTGCTGGAACTGCGTCATTTAGCGCGTTTTCATAAATGTCTTACCCGTATAGTCGTTTGGAGAGCTTGGAATAGAAACAGTTAATATTTTATTTTGAAATTTCTTGAAAAATTTAAGCACCCACTCCAATGAAATCTCAAAAGAAAAGAAAGAATTTTCTCTGTTAAAAGCAACTAAAAATTGAGAAAAACAGAGACAAAAAACTAAACCGAGACTTTAAAATTTTAAGCACCGATTCATATAGATACGATCGCAGTATAAAAAAAGTCATGCATTACGTTTGAGTAGTAAATGTATTAAGCTTTTGATTACTTTTCTTACGCTTACCATAAATTTCAAATATTTTTGAGATATTCAAGGAAACATACGAAAATTCCAACAAAAGTCCTTTGAAATGGTTGCATAAATATTTCAACGTAAAAGTACCTACAAAAAGTCCGACTCGCAGGAACTGCCTCATCTTAGCGCGGTTCCGTTCTTATCCCTAGTCTAATTTCGAAAGATTAAAATAGAAGCAGTTATTATTTTGTTGAGAGGAGATCGTTGACCGTTGATGATGCAAGGTAGGGATTGTCGGGGTTCGGTCACTGCTACTTAATAATATATACCCCATATGTGTATGTATGTGGGCATATATATGTACATATGTGTGCGTGTATATGTGTATGTGTATATGCTTATATATAAATATATAAATATATGTATATATATATATATATATATATATATATATATATATATATATATGTTAGGTATATTTACATAGATATGTGCATATATTAGTGTTAAATATGTCCTACTTGTATTTACAGCCCTGATGAAGGCTTGAAGTTCAAGCCGAAACGTCGGCACAATAATAAAACCATTTTTACGATAAAATGTAGTTTTATTAAGTAGCAGTGACCGAACCCCGACAGTTATTATTTTGGTTCCACCAGGCTTGAAAGGTAGGATTTACAATCTTACCTGGAAGGGTCAGCAACACTTGAAACGGTCCCGCTAGTTACAAGGTCTTGGAATCTTGGAACTCTATGTTTCTAACAATAAATTGTTTTTATTATTTTACTTAACCTGTTTTATTTTCGAATACATTATCCAACTATAAGCAATTAAAAAATAACAAGGAATAAAAAAACAGACAAAAAGAACAGTTCGAATAAACGAAATCAATTACTTTAAAAATTTAAGCTCTTATTTCTCCGATTGACATCACCTAATCAAAACTTTCATTAGAACCTTTTATGTAGAGCATTTAATAAGCTTTCTAATGGTATTCTTCCGTTTACCAAGATTTTCAACCGTTTTCGAGATATTAATGAAAGTTTCCAAAATTTACATTATTTCTAGCAACAGAAAATTGGTCTCATTTTTCATATCCTGTTTTACACACAAACTTTTCCCAACATAAGAAATTAAAAAAATAAAAAGTAATAAAAAACCAAGGAAAAGAGACAAAAATTACAAAAAAGTCCGACTCGCAGGAACTGCAGCATCTTAGGGCGGTTCCGTTCATGTCCCTAGTGCCATTTGATAAGCTTAGAAAATAAATAAACTTTTTTTTTTTTATATATCTCGTGAAAATTGTCAAAATCCTCTCAAACATCTAGAATAAAAGTGATATTAAGCCGTCAGGGACACCGACAGTAGCTAACTTATACACAGAAGCGGAAATTACAGAATCTGGCTCTCATTCTAAAGCAAAGCTCTATAAATCAATACAAAATATGCCTAATAAAGCCTTTCTAGAGGATACAGAAGCATGGGCGTATATGAGGGGGGGGGCTGAGGGGGCTGCAGCCCCTCGCGAAATTTTGAATTGATGATAAAAACTTCTCGTAAAACCCTTAAAAATAAATTAAATATGATCATTTAGTTCATAAAACATATTTTATTTTACGTGTAATAGCGTTTTAGTTGCCTAAAACTATTCCAAGCTCTAAATATTTAGTATTCCATACCCTGGAAATGGTCTCAGCCCCCCCCCCCCGAAATTGTTTTTATATACGCCCATGTACAGAAGGATCAAGAAGAAGTACACTAGATTGAGTAGAATACCCTGCCTAATATAGCCTATATAGAATAATATGCCGAATAAAACCTATCTAGTAAATACACAAGGATAAATAAAAGTCTTGACGAATAACAAGTCAAGAAAAAAAAACTTTATTTAACAAAATAAAACAAAGTTTAGTTGCCCAACTACAATAGAATAATATACCTAATTAAGTCTATGGAGTAGACACAAATGGACCAAAAACAAGTCTTGTGGAATATTGTTTTTTTTTTCTAATTAAATACTTTTTATCATTATTTAGTATATAACCTTTGTTGAAAACTATTGATTGCTAATTGATGAATCGGTTTACAACTAAGTAGTCTTTATGAATATTTAGTATATAACCTTATGTTTGGATCTGAGTTTTTGGGGTGCTCTCCGCCTAGACTTTGTATTTGTCTCGGCAGATACCTGGGGTATATTTACAGCTCTTGAGGATTAACTCTTAGCAGGTAAATTTCCTGCGGCCCCCTTGTACGGGCATTGAACTGCCATATTCGCTCATAGTATCTGACCGTTGTGAAGTTTATTTTTTGGATTTAGGACTTAATATACATATGTAGACTAAATCATAGCAAGAAGTAATCCTCCGTCGTCGGTTCTTAACTATGTAGACTCGCTAATGTTATCCAATCTTAGATACATCGTATTTAAAATCCACAGCAAAAACACAACATTTCATCAGAATCCCCTGCTGAATAAAACTTATATAGAATAATATGCAAAATAAAGCCTATCTAGTGGATAAAAATAGAGGAAAAAAGCCGTTCGTGGTGGTAGAAAATCTTAAAAGTATTTCGCTCAGAAATCTCCGAAATATGGTCACTAATTTTACATATCCTGTTTTATAGCCAAATAGATTAATATTCTATAATCAATAAGAAAAACCTACTAACAATAAAAAACTATGGGTAACAGATGAAAATAGGGAATACCAAGAATAATTCTAAAGAATGAAATCAACACCAGTACTGTAATCTAGATATTCATACGGCATCTTCGAATTCTAACAAACAAAATATTGATTCTAATTATACGTATCCTGTTTTATTGACAAATACATTAGACTACTATAAGCAATTAAAAACACTAGGGAATATGCCAAAGAACTCGGAGTAGGAGCCTCGACAGTTTCAAGACATTTGAAGGAAATCGACAAATCCAAAACTGACATTTCATACGGTACAGCCTGATATATTTTTAACAATGAATTGTTTTTCTTATTTTAATTAATCTGTTTTATTGTCAAATACATTATCCACCTTTAAGCAATTAAAAAGTAACAAGGAATAAAAACAAACAAAAAGAACCGTTCGAATTAACGAAATCAATTACTTCAAAGTTTAAGCACTTATTTCTCCGATTGACATAGCCTAATCAAAAATTGTTTCAGAATCTTTTTTGTAGAACATTTAGTAAGCTTTCGCATGGTAACCCTCCGTTTACCAATATTCCTAACCGTCTTCGAGATATTAGGGAATGTATACGAAGTTCCCAAAACATTTCATGTCTGTTAATAAAATATTTTATTCTAATCCTTCCTTAGCTCCAAACGCAACCAAAATTTTAACATATTAGTGTTGATGAAATTCAAACATGCTGAATCCCATAGAAAATGTTTCAACTGAATCCCATAATTTTAAGTATCAAAATCAAAGACAAAAAAACAGTTCGAATAAGCGAAATCAATTTCTCCGATTGACATCGCCTAATCAAAACTTTCATTAGAACCTTTTTTGTAGAGCATTTAGTAAGCTTTCTAATGGTATTCTGCCGTTTCCCAAATTCTCAACCTTTTTCGAGATATTAAGGAAAGTATACAAAGTTACCAAAACTTTTCATTATTTCTGACAACAGAAAATTGGTCTCATTTTACCTATCCTGTTTTACACACACATACATTTTCCTTAAATACAACATCAGAAATTAAAAAAATAAAAAGCAATAAAAAACCAAGGGAAAGAGACAAAAATTACAAAAAGAACGACAAAAACCCGTTCATAAGAACAAAACAGACGTATTTGAAGTTTTAAGCACTTATTTCTCCGATCGACATAACCTAATCAAAAATAGTTTTAAAATCATTGTTGTAGAGAATTTAGTAAGCTTTCAAATAGTTTCTATCTACTTACCACGATTTCCCAACCGTGTTCGAGATATTAATGAAAGTATACGAAGTTCCCAAAACTTTTCATGTCTGTTCATAAAATATTTTATTCTAACCCTTCCTTAACTCCAAACGTAACATAACTTTTAACATATTAGTTTTAATGAAAGTAGAACATGCAGATAATGTTTCAACTGAATCCCGTGATTCTAAGTACCCAAACCGAAAACGGTATTCAAAAACTATTTTTCCAATTTTCTCGAAAATGGTTAAAGCTATCGCTTTGAAAATGGTCTCATTCGTTTTCCTAGCCCAAGAAGCCTATAAAAAGAGTACTTACAAGCTTATGAACTCAAAAACGTAAGCGTTACGATTTTTTCTGCGCGAATTTCGCCCCAAACGCCATCTTCCAGTGGGCGGATTTTGCTGGTTAACGAACTTGACCTTTCAAATTGGACGAGGGATTTTTGTACCAAATTTCATCAAAATCGGACCATCAGGGAAGCCAGAAATGAGCGAACAGACAAATATATATATATATATATGTATATATATATATATATATATATATATATATATATATATATATATATATATAAATATATACATATATATATATATATATATATATATATATATATACAAATTTGAACCACCGTTATTTTCGGTCTCTAGGGGTTCTGAAACGCGAAATTTTCTTGTCGGCACTTCCGGATTGTTTCATTGTATCAACCTTATAAGTGGGGTTCCTCCCTATGGGGGAGGGAGGAACCGCGCTAAAAGTAGCATTTTTTGTTTGAGCGTTACCTGCCACTTTCCGCTAAACTAGCTTAATGAGAATGAGAGTTACGTACGGACCGTACTGAACGCAATTGTCCACCAATGTATTAACGATTGTGTAACTTAATAAATAAACTTCATTCCTGTTCACTTGTACTTCCGACGTTTTTACTTGTCACTAAAAAATAATCGGTTTATTTTTCAGTCACAAGTATTAGGTTGTCCGGAAAAAAATGCTGGATTTTTGTATTAAAATAATTAAGTACTGAAAGTTATTTAAGTACTGAAAACAAACTGATCATTTACAAATTACTACTGCAACCCATTTGGACATACGGTTCAGAACTCTGGGGAAATGCGAAAACATCGAACATCAGACGCATTCAAACATTCCAATCCAAGTCTTAAGAACAATGGTCAATTCCCTTCTACGTTTCCAACCTCAACCTCCATAAAGACCTCAATATCCCACTCGTTAAAGATTTTGTATTATCCAGATTCCAACTTTTCCATCCTAAACTTTCCACTCATCAAAGTCCTGAAGTCCTCACCCTATCAAGCGTCACCCACCCACTCTCTCCACCGAGGCGACTCAAAAGACATTGGTCTAGAGATCTGCTGCAGTGACCGAGTGAAGTGTTAGCAATACCTTTCTCTTTGTTCAAGTGCGACAATTTTCTGTGGCTCACCGATCTTCAACTCCAGCCAGTGGTCGGAGCAGAAGCGAGCTTGTGTAGGTCCCTCTCAACGTCGTCTGAGCGTCTTTCTGGCGTTTATCGAGGACGAAGTTGGGAGGCCTTGAGCACAGAACCTTCATATTGTATCATATATCATATTACCAGATGTATTTATATACAGGATGTAATAATCAATAAAGAAATATATATATATATAAAAATAAATAAAAAAAAGTATTTTATAACCGTGTTCTTTAATCAAAATAGTCTCTCATACTCTAAATACATTTCTCCCAACGATTTGGTCTCTTTTTAAAACCGTCTGAATAGAATTCAGAATTCTTAGAATTTATAATGTCAATAAACGCATTCCCTAATTCTGGTCAATCCATACATATTTTGTGTTTTAACTAGTAGTTCAGGCGTCTAAAAAAAAAATTATGTCCGTAGGCAAGAGGTCCGGAGAGTAGGGCGGATGTGGCTAGAAAAGGGTCATTTTTGTTTAAGCAAAGAAGTGCAGCACTAACTTCATAGCATTGATTTTTTGGCGGTCGTTTAATGCTTGTGGAACCCAACTTTCGAGCTTTTTCAGTTTTCTAATCGCCTTGAGGTGGTCATGGACGTTTGGTTTGCTAATAGTATGTTTATCTGCATGTTCCAGTACAGTTATTCTGGGGTTTTCTTCCACCGATGATCACAGAACATCGTCATCAAGAGAGGAAGGCCTTCCAAGACCTTCTTTATTTTCAGGGCTGAAGTATCCATACCGAAATTTTCTTAAACCACCTTTGAACTGTGCACTCATTTCACTGTGTGTGAAATTCATGATGTGACATCATAGGAAAGACTGAATTATTTCCAACTAGTGAAATGCTACAAAAGTAAACAAACATTATTGTTTAGAAGAGGATAAGTAAGCATGGGCGTATATAGGAAATACTTTTGGGGGGCTGAGACCATTTCCGGGGTATGGAATACTAACAATTTAGAACTTGGAATAGTTTTAGGCAACTAAAACGCTATTGCACCTCAATTAAAATATTTTTTATGAACTAAGTGATCTTATTTAATTTATTTTTAAGGGTTTTATGACACATTTTTACCATCAAGTCAACATTTCGGGGGGGGGGGGCTGCATTACTTTCCGGTCAACCCAATATTAGTAAATGTCAGAACAAATATTTAGTGATAAATTAGGTACTGGACGGACCGTACTGAATTTGTACACTACGTGTGAACGAGTACTTGTCAGCTTTTCACTTGAACAACAGCTTGTATTTATCTTACAATGCATTTTAGCACTTTCCTCCGAAGGAAAGTAGCTATTGAGGTTGCACTCATGACGGAATATTTGAAATTTTTTTTAAAAATCTTTATCGATCCTACCTAGTAGACACCGAAAATGACCCCCGTTAAAATTTATTTATATATATATATATATATATATATATATATATATATATATGTCTGTTAACACGATAGCGGCCAGAGTTTTTGTTTTTTCTTCACGACACGTGGTATATAGCGTTCAATTAGCAAACGATTGAACGAGGAAATCGGTCCACCGGGAGGGGGGTTTACCCCGGACCCAAAACACTAATTTGACCATGCCAGCCGTAGTTTTTGTTATATTTCAACGAAACTCGGTATTCGTTATGATGATCTAAAGAGATAAATACATTGTAAAAATAAACTAAATCGGTTCATTAGGGGGGGTTTACTCCGGACCCAAATTACCAATTTGCTAATACCAGCCGTAATTTTTGTTACATTTCAACGAAACTCGGTATTCGTGGTGATAATCAACAGAGAAAAATGGGTTGTAAAAATAAACTTAAATCGGGTTATTTGGAGGGGGGGGGTTTACTCCGGACCTAAAGTACTAATATACTCATACCGGTCGTAATTTCTGCTGTTTTGTAACTAAACGCGGTATACGTCGTGGGTATCTCATGAGAAAGAAGTGTTGTAAAAATAAAGTAAATCGGTCTATTGGAAAGGAGGGTTTACTTTAAACTCTGTTTCATTAGAATTGCCCGCCAGACGTAGGTTCACAAAGCCGCCGCGAGGAGCGCTCTCTACCACTAGGGGGACTGTATCCTGTTCCTGCGTCAGATCAAAAGACGGAAAATGAAGTTTTTGTGTATTTATTAAGTAGTACAGAATCATGTATTAACATAACTCTGGAATCAAATTATTTACAAAATTAATAATTGAACAGTTCTCATAAGAAATGTAAATGAGCAGAACTATTCAAGTTTTTATTTTATTTATATAGGTTATTTACAGCAAATTATTCAGTAATGTAGTCTACACTAAAAAAATCTGAAGAAAGTGCTTAGTTATGCAGCTCCTGCGTGACGGACTTTTGTTTTTAGCGCTTTCCTCCGAAGGAAAGTAGCTATTGAGGTTGCACTCATGACGGAATTTTTGAAAAATTTCCTCGACTCTTTATCGATCCTACCTAGTAGACACCGAAAATGACCCCCGTTAAAATTTATATATATATATATATATATATATATATATATATATATATATATATATATATATATATAACAGTAAGTCTCAAAAGTATTGATAAACTGAGGTAATTAGTCATCAATAAGTTATTCTATTTATTATAAAATACTCCGGGAAAGAAATATCAATAAAATGTCAGGAAATTTAGAATAGCTTTCTTTTGGTAAGATATACATACTTACATTCATTCATTTTTACGTTTACTCCCAACTAGTCTTATAGTAAATTTACTCAGCTTTTGATAGGTTTCACCCCCTTTCTAGTAGTACCACCTAGGACGGAGCTACAACGATTATTCTTCTAAAAACCACGTTTGTCTCGAAAAAACAATAAAACGACGTTTTCTCCCTTAGGGGCGAGAATTCGTGAAATCGTCATAGAACATTTTTTGTTCCCCTAAGGGTCCTCTATCACCCCTCACAATATGACTAGACATTTACGGGACACCCTGTATATATATATATATATATATATATATATATATATATATATATATATATATATATATATATAAATTTTCTATTCGGCACTTCCGGATTGCGTCATGAGGTCAACCATATAAGCGGGGTTCCTCCCTATGGAGGGAGGGAGGAACCGCCCTAAAACGTTGTTTGCAATGGCAGTTTTCAGGTATTGGACTTCAAAATTTTCAAATAGTATAGAAGACATAAAATATAGAGCAGACTGTAAAGAAAACGCTAGTGTTTGTGTTATTAGTTTATGACTTACCAGTCCTAAGGAAATAAGTTTTCCATAAGAGATTATAAACATAATGATGATGTATATATTGATAAGAGGAACCCCGCTTATATTGATGATGTACATAATGATGATGTATATATTGTTGATGTTGATGTATATATATAATGTTTTTGTAGGCACATATGTAATAACCAAATTGTATCCATGTATATATGCATGTAGATGTGTATGTATATATGTGTAATGTTTGTTCTGAGCAAGTCGCTATAGTTGCGAAAAGCTCATACAAATATATATATATATATATATATATATATATATATATATATATATATATATATATATATATATAAACTGAAAAATCAGCATGCGCGGTGAAACAAAGACTGCCGCCATTTTCAAACAGTTCACTCTAAAAAAAATTAAAAATTGTTTTGAACTACTCATTCTATATGTACCTAATTGATGTTAAAAATGTGATTTTTTTTCTAAAATGATCAACCAACCAGATTATTTTCTTCTGGACCATTTCAAATGGATTGACCCCTGAACGGTTACACATATCGCATTAATTGTTTTAGAGGCAGGAACCTTTGTTTCTAATGAGAAAACAAATGTTTCTACTAAGGCACCTTCGGCTGGAACGCCTCATATACACTAGCAAGGATTTACGTATTTAGAATTTATTTTATAATTTGGTACCTAAATTTTACTTAAATATGTAAATAAATAAATATATCAAAAACGGTATATATTATTATATAAAAAACACGCTTTATAATTACTATCAACCAAGATATTAAATCATCTAATGCCAATTATTAAATTTTATTTCCTTAATTATAAACTCACCATGTTCTGTCAATAATTAAAATTAGATTTACAACGTCATAAATTAAAACAAATGATTCCTAAAAGGAACCAAGTCAAAATACACTTGAAGACAATTAAAAATGTTCATCATCTCACAGCCATATTAAAAGACCTCATCAACTTATGTACTTAGGCCTATTATATTTTGTATAACTAAAATTACATTAAAACATCAAATTTCAAATGATTAAAATTTATAATAATTTATGTATGACATATCACAGATAATTTGACTAATCATTACTTAACATTATGGTGAGTTTATAATTAAGGAAATAAAATTTAATAATTGGCATTAGATGATGTAATATCTTGGTTGATAGTAATTATAAAGCTTGTTTTCTGCAGTATCTAGTAATTAATATACTATTGTAGATCTCCTGAAGATGGACGAATAGTCCGAAACGTTGTAATGGTGAAATAAAAGTATGTTGTGGAGCTGTGAAGGGTTATTCCTCATCTTTGTTGGTATTATTAATTAATACTCTTCATCTAGTCATCAAAAAAATAAAATTATTATATCCTCAAATATAAGTGACCGCTTCTAACCGAAATCTCGGGTTTCTCTAATCCGACTGCACCCCGGTCCCGACAACGCCGGATTAGGGATAGTCTACTGTACATATATATGTATATATATATATATATATATATATATATATATATATACATATATATATATATATATATATATATATATATATATATGTGTGTGTGTGTGTTTGTGTGTGTGTGTGTTTGTGTGTGTGTGTGTGTGTGTGTGTTTGTGTAGATAGACCTTTAGCGTATGAAAAGTGGAAATTTCTCATCGGCATCTTCGGATTACGTCGTCAGCTTAACGTCATAAGCGGGTTTCATCCCAGTGATAAGGAGGGAGGAAATGCGCTAAAATTATCCAAGACTGTATATTTTGTGAACATTTCGATTTTCGGCATATTTTCAATATTCCTGTCAAATATAGTGGCTGAGAAGAAAAAAAAATATATTAAATGGGATTTTCTTTATCAAACTTTGGAGCTTATTTATAGAAAATTATAGGATTAATGCGTAATTCGTTAGTGTCAATAAAATCCTATCACGATCAGTAAATACACGATTTATTTCTCGGATTACTACTCGACTCCCAATTGGTTGAGGTATTAAAGTCACCGGTACGAAGTCTGTTCTAGTAGCAGTGACTGTACCTGTGATTTTGGTAGTGGTGGGGAGGTGGGCGTTACAGTCTGCAGCAGTTCTCACTGAGGCATCAAGCAGTACAGACCTCGTCCTCACAACCAGCAATGGCAAACAGACTCTTCACCCTCATGGTCGCTCTTGCTTCAGCAACTGCTGTGGTCGTCGCCACAGAAGTATGTATACAAACTATTTTTATTGTTTGATGGCGATTTTTTTGGATTTTTTTCTAATCTTTGGACTTTGTTTGGACTATCTGTCTGTACACATTCAGAAATAAATCCGTGAGCTCTACAAATTCTTTAAAAGTATTCATAAAATAGATTAGTGAACTTTATCAAAATTCCTTATATTTTTCATTTTTTTAACAAGTGAATACAATCATTTTCCAAACAATCGAAGTTCTCAAATTTAAATTATAATAATAAAAGTAAAATTGTTTCAAAATAAAACATAAATGTGTAGGATCTTCTCCCAAATCCGGCAACGATTATAGAATTTCTAAGGACGCTTTCTAAAGAGTTTACACGCTTATGAGAATTTCATTTTAAATATTATTAGTAAATTTTTATAAGTTCAGAAAATAGTTTACTTTCTCTGTATGCATTATATTAAATTTCTTTTTATGGTGCTACTTTAATTATCACTTTTAACTCAAATCTTTATAATATATATCCTACTTGGGATTTAAGTTTTCCTGCATTTCGGTTTTTTTTTTGTAAACTCTTCTGTTCAATATTCATCCTTTTCATAATGAATACTAGATTTTATGTAATTTATAAGCATTTCAAGTCGAAATTTGTTATACATACCTATAAAAGTTGATCTATTATAAACTCTTAAGTATGTTTGTTTTATTAATTTTTATTCTATGGTTAATAATATTTCCGTAATGCTACATTTCAAGAGGTGTTTTGTTTTAGTTTATAAGATAAATTGCCAGTTAGTATTTTTTTTTTTTTTTTTTTTTTTTACGTGCGTTATTTTTATAAATCTTTTCCAGAATACATAATGCAATTAATTCATTTATACTATTCAAGACTTTACAAATTTTTCCACTTTTATGAAAACAGGTTTTTGTACTTTCTCTTTTGCATTAAAGAAATAAATATGAACTTACAAAAATAACTCATCCTTGCGTAGTTTCCTCACATTTTCTGGGAAGTTTTTTAAAGAAAGCTCTATACTAATGTTCCCCTACACTTTAAGAACTTGGCGATAAATTTGGAGAATTTGAATTTAAGAAATGGCGAAATCTATTATATAAAAAGATAAAAGGCTTAATAATCCGGGGGACTAAGGTTTTAGGATTAATATCCCTAAAGTATTGGTGGATTTTGTACCAAACACGAGCATCTAAATCCTCGAGAGAAGTTATTATTTATTTTTTCCGATGAAGTAGGATGAGCTGTTAAACTCTATATATTATAGTATATTATACTGCATGGAAGGGCGTTTCGAAAAGGAATTGTATATTATAGTGGAAGGTGGGCCTCTCCTGTTGGCACTGTATATTATACTGCAGGGAGGGGCGTTACTGGAAGGAGAGCGTCTCTTATAGGCACTGTATATTATACTGGAAGTTGGGGCGTCTCCCGTAGGAAGTGTATATTATACTGCATGGAGAGGCGATTCCAGAAGGCACTGTATATTATACTGGAAAGGTGGGGCGTGTCCAGGAGGCACTGTATATTATACTGCATGGAGGGGCGTTTCGAGAAGGAATTGTATATTATACTGGAAAAGTGGGTGTCTCCTCTTGGCACAGTATATTATACTGCATGGAAGGGCGTTTCGAAAAGGAATTGTATATTATAGTGGAAGGTGGGCGTCTCCTGTTGGCACTGTACATTATACTGCACGGAGGGGCGTTTCGAGAAAGAATTGTATATTATACTGGAAAAGTGGGTGTCTCCTCTTGGCACTTTATATTATACTGCATGGAGAGGCGTTTTGAGAAGGAATTGTATATTATACTGCATGGAGGGGCGTTTCAAAAAGGAATTGTATATTATACTGGAAGCTGGGGCGTGTCCAGGAGGAATTGTATATTATACTGGATGGTGGGCGTCTCCTGTTGACACTGTATATTATACTGCAGGGAGGGGCGTTTCTAGAAGGACTTGTGTATTATACTGGAAGCGGAGGCGTCGCCTGTAGGCATTGTATATTAAACTGTATGGAAGGGCGATTCCAAAAGGCTTTGTGTATATTTTAACTTCTCTATATTGTAATATAGTGCAAATTAAGGAACTAAGAATGAATCATACTAACAAAAATTATGTGATATCAGCAAGAGATTGTGAATTTTCTTCTTCAATAAATTTATAACAAATTTGAAATAGGAAGTAAAATTCACCCTTTGGGATGAAAATGAAATTCCTGAATGAATTAATAAAAACGATTTATGCTCGAGCTAGGATCAGAAATGGTCTCCTGGTATGAAGCATTCAGCTGGATACTTTGGTCTTCTAGGAGCACAGTTTTTCTATTGTCCTCCAGGCTTCAAAAGCTTAAAACTGGTCTTAGAGACTTTTTACTGACCACGGTATCCCTCTAGCGACACCGAACATATATTCCTGCTCTGATTAGTTCTCACTCCCTTTTCGCTGACTTAATATCTATGTTATCATGAGAAGCTGTTCAATTACATATTCTTATGCTCGCCTATTCCTAAAAGGCAGGTCGGAGAGCTGGCACGGTGTAGTAGATGCACCTTGGCTGTTTCGAATCGCTGCATAACTTCTCGAACACGGTCTTATTGCAGCTGCAAATCGGTGTATGAGGATTTGTGTTATCGCTGTTGGATATTTCCCCACGGTTCACATCTGCTTCCCATTGCAGCAGTTGCTCTTATGTATATGTATTACTATTTGATTCGAGCTGCCTATTTTTACTGGAGATCATATGCCAGAATATTTCTAATCCAAAGCTCATAAAGTCAAGTGACGGGGGTCAAGGAAAGGTAGCAATAAGACACACTAGTGTCAGAAAAAAAATTATTAATTACACAATCAGTGACATTCCTTGAGGGAAATCGGTAGAATTTTTAATAGGATCCACACTTACGTTCAAAAAATAATTTATAGTTAAGGGGAAACTAAACATTTTTCTTCCAAACAGAAAAGTGGGCTATATCTAAAAATTTATTTTTTGGTATTGTTGATAAATAAAATACTTCATTGATGATTTGTTATCACTTGTGTACAATTTCAATTATTTTTACCGGTATGGTGCTTCTAAAAATACATTTTTTCATGAAGTGAAAGTAGCGTATCAATACAATTGACTCATCATTTTTGTATATGTGGATTTATAATGCTAATTGTTAATATCTGACAATACATTTTATAATAAATAGAATAACTTATTGATGACTAATTACCTCAGTTTATCAATACTTTTGAGACTTACTGTTATATATATATGGGAATATAAGCGACTTTTCTCTGTTGAGATGTGAGGCTGGGATGCTAATAAGCTAAAGTTAAGTGTGCTAATTGTGAGCTGGTAGAAGGGGGGGCAGTTTGCAAACCGGTCTTTTCTATAAGAATACAATAGAGGTGCTCCAGCTGGGAAGTTGGCAACACTGTATAAAGTGAAAGATTTCAATAGTCTTCATTTTTTTAATATATTATTTAAATAGGTGGAAGGTCATGCATATATAAAACTCGTCAACTTCACTTTAGAAAAAGCTTTCTCTGGAATCGATATAAGCCAGGAAACTATCCATCTGAATCAGTTGATGGAGAACAGCCATATTTGCGTCATTTTATTAGAATGGACGTGGCCCTACCCGTGGAAGGTCATCCTTAGCTAAGGCTAAATTTATGTATATTTAATTAAGTTGGTCCTGAAGAGGCGTCAAGAGACGCGAAACATGTAGAGCGATTAATAAAGCATATAAAGTGAAGTTGACGAGTTTTATATGCTCATGACCTTCCGCCTATTCAAATAATATATTGAAAGAAAAAAGGGGACACAATTTTATAATATTAATTTTTTATTGTCACACATCTTAAAATTTCCTTGTTTAAAAAATGGAAAGAATAATTGTTGAGGAAATAGATATTAAAATCCGTCACGTGGTTTTGGCTGCATAACCAAAACAGGACATATAAACAAAAAATCATGATTATCTTGGCTCTTTTATATTTTTTATAAATATACATAAACTCTTTATTTTATTTTATTTATTTATTTTTTACGGCTATTAGAGCCGACGTCGATGGTGGCAAGAAACCTTCTTAATAAGTTATTCCTTTCCTCGTAGTCCTGAATCAAGCTTGGAACATGAAACAACCAAAAACTTTGCCAAATTTAACTAATTTTTATGTCGGGGAAAATGTAGTTCTATTAAATCTCTTGACCGAACTCCGACAATCTCCAATTTCATAAAGATCTTATAATTATTTTTCTCCAATTTTTATTGTGTAGACGGAAAGTCAATAAATGAAAGTAAAAATTAATTTTATTAAGGCGGCTTTGAGGTTTGGGCTATGGACCGCATTAAAGAAGGTAGGTTGAGCCTGTGGGCACCTACATTGGACCCGGTCCGATCCGATCCGATAGCCACCGACTGACGGAAGAAAAACAAAAGCATACATCTCAATGAAGGTACCCACATTGGTACCGACCCGATCCGATCCGATGGCCACCGATATATACAACATTTTACCTTTTTTTTATGATATGTGCATATTTTACGTTTCATTGACTTTCATTATTAAATATTAAACTTTGTCTCCTTGCTTTAGCTAAATAGTAACAGAAATTATCGCCACAGAAAAAGTAATTATATGTTATGATAACCGGCCACTAATGAGCAAGATATTTTAACCAGAACGAAAACTAGAAATTAGTGTATTAAAAAATGCTCTTTTTTTTTTTTTTTTTTTTTTTTTTTTATAATACGTTTATTTAACATCTGACTATTTTTAAGTACATTGGTTAAGTTTGCTCACAAATATGATTAATGAAATATACAAAAATTGATTAATACAACTGACAACAAAGTAAAAAAAATAAAAATAAATAAATAAAATAAAATAAAAAAAGAAATATCAAAATAATTTAAATATAAATAAATGAATAAATGGTAATCATAATAAAATAACTAAATAATACATGAGTAAAGACGAAAAAAAATAAATAAATAACTAATAATAATGATAATAACACTTATGGAAGGAGTCATAGCAATATTGGCACTTCCTAGTTTGGAATATATTTTTTCTCCACTAGTCATTTAGCTGGTCACGAGGCCAATGTATTAAAAAAATGCTACAAGGAAATAGTTTCACATTAGTTAATTTTGCATTCTTCCATTCCAAAAACTGACAAGTGTTTACAGTCATATAAATATTCGATAATTTATGTTGTCTTATTCATTATGTAATGAAATGCCATAGCGATGACCAACAATATTAATAAATAATGAATAGTTCCAATGAAATTTTAATTGAAAGAAAATAAACGAATATTATCCGAACGATTAGAATTTCCTATTTTACTCATTTTCTCTTATTTGTCTTCTTTATTGATTATCCTCGGTATCAGAGAAAGTGCTTTCTTTATCATCTCTTATCATTGTCATTTATCTGACTCATGTCGACCTCGTTTTGCTGCCTTTATTGATACTTTATTGAATCCATTCACATAACAATATTAAACAGTTTGTTAGTTTCTTGCTAAGGGAACTTATGGGAGACTTGATTATTTTAAAATCTACCTTTTAAATGTAATTGCGTCCATGTCTGCATGCAGCTTGTCTACAGCATCTCGTAGGAAAGCGGGCTTGAAGGATAGGTAGATCTGGGTATCTTCTGCGTAAAAGTGGAACTTGGAATGGCCTATGGAAAAAGGAAGATCATTGATGTAAACAGGAAATAGAGTTGGGGATAACGAGGAGCCCTGGGGTACACCACGGGAAAGAGGAAGAGGGCTAGAGGGATTGCTGTCGGGGATGACCACGTATTGGGATCGATTGGACAGAAAGGATTGGAACCAGCTAATGGCGCTGTTGGAAAAGGGAAGGGATTGGAGTTTGGTGAGGAGGATTTGATGGTCAACGGTATCAAATGCTTTTGGTCATCTATGGCAGATTGAATGTCATGGGTGATTTTTATGAGCGCTGATCGAGTGGTGTATGACGAACGGAAGCCAGATTGGAGAGGGTTAAGGAGATTGTTTTGTTCAAAGTGGTTGGATACTTGAGATTGGACCAGGCGCTCTAAAGGTTTGGAAAAATTGGATAAAAGCGAGATAAGGAGGATACAGGGAGAACAAGGGTTTGATATTTTGTGGAGAGGGCGAACCAACGTTTTTTTCCATTGAGCGAGAGTTTTGAAGGGAAAAGTTTTATATGTCTGAAGGGGAAGGAAGAGTGGCGACAGGAAGTTTGATTAATGTATATATATATATATATATATATATAAATTTTTGTCGGACTTGAAAGGATGGACACAACGTTTAACGTCCGAAAGTGTTGGTTTCGTGCAATTGAATGCAAAATTGTACTCTAACCTTTCCAAATGCCACTCAGACATTCATCCCATTTATGTTAGAAAATATTCTAATCAATCAAGTTCAAAACAATTTCTTCAATAATGTTTGCAAATTCCTGAAAACAACTTCGTAATTTGTTTTAAAAATATCAAATATTACACGTGCCTTTTGTATGTACTTAAGCGACGATTACATCTTGAGACAACGAGCTACTCCAGTAGTAAAATAAATAAATTCTTTATTGTTTACTTTATCAACTTCCTGATTCAAAAACATGCGTAGTTTTCCCTTTCCTTGAATCGTAAATACAAAAGTTGTCATATCAATCACATTTTTTTTCTTCCGCAAGAAAAAGGTTTTATACTTCTTTGTTTTTGCCTTTTGCGCATTCGAAGCTTTATGAGTCATCCAGAATAAATTCTTTCCTGAATGATCAGATTTGGAACGATTGGAGTTAGGGATGTTTTTGAAAAAAAAAATAATATCTTATTAACATACATGTTTATTTTTGGGATTTTATTAATTATCTTGGTTGGGAAATCGTGGTAAGTCGAGAGTAACCATTCGAAAGCTTGCTAAATGCTCTACTAAAACAGTTCTATAGATATTGTCAATGGGAAGAGACATAAAATGAGAGAGAATTTTTGTTTGTTTGTAATAGAGCTTTGTGAGCAGAAATCGAAGAGGCCGAGTTGGTAATTTCCGGTACCGTAAGTTTTCAGTACATAAAGGCCCATTTACACTTTAATTATTGCGAGTGTTAAGTGCAGGTGTTTTGTGATTAGTACTAAACACGTGTGAACAGCAATAGTCCAGAGCGAGTGATTAGTAATCAAGTGCAAGTGATTACTAAACAGAAAAATAGAAGCACGTTCTATTTTTCTGTTTAGTAGCCTACACTAATCACACTGTGTCCTATTTTATGCCTGCCAACAGGTATAAAATAGCGTGCCATTTTACTTTTGCTGGCAAAGCAGGTCTCAAAAATGTAACTGATTTCTGTATGACGGGTACGAAGAGGTTTAGTAATGTATTAAATGACTCTTCAGTCATCCTGATAACATAGTAATATTCCATGGTATCTTCAGAGGCCAATTTCAGAAGGAGTTGGTAGCTCGCACTATGAATGGCTCTTCTACTTATCCACTTTCGTTCCCATAGTCTTCTTAGTCTAGACTGTTCTGATTTCACGAGTTCTTCACAATCAGACACCGCCGCGCTTAATACTTCTTTTCTTGCAACTGCAAGCGGTCCTTAACAATTATTTCAGGCTGTTCGACGCACAGCAACTGAACTAAACAGTAAACGCTAAACGGTACAGTGGACACTACTTGCACTAAACACTAATCACTCACAGGGACCGCTAATCACTTAACACTCGCACTCATTAAAGTTTAAATGGGCATTAACGACTCCTAAATCTCACTCATCTTCAAAATTTTATGAGAGTAGGTGTTTAGTTATAAAACAATTAGTACACACATATTCCAAGCCTTTCAAATAACACCTGGAACAAGAAATTATGGAATCGCGCTATGATGACGCAGTTTCTACGGCTCAGACGTTTTATTAATATGGCAGAACATCATATGTGGATGTATGCGCGCACGCACAAAACACAAGATGTCGGATTTGAGAGAATGAGAGAGGGATGAGTGAGACGAGAGGTATGTGGAGAAGGCATGGTATGCCTATACCTTCCACGTGGATATCTTTCAATTCCTCCCTTCTTAGAAGCCATCTATCTCTCTCTTCACGGCATTTCTTCCGTGTCAGATTGCTGTTGTGTTCTCTTTCGGGCTGCCTTCTCTAGTTCCACAACACTCCATGTGTCATATCATCAGGGATGGGCCTTCTTATGACACTTTGTATGTCATGAGGGAAAAATATTTCCTAAAATATTTGGAGGGGTCGGGGCAAAATAGTGCCAAGTAACATTTTTAACAATACTTAACTGTAGCTGCTATATGTTGGATATTATGTAGGACTATCTGTTAAAATGGTTAGGGGCAACAAGATTAAGTAGCATACAGAGCTAGTAGTCATATTTTAGTAACATTTGCATCATAGACTGCTAGTCCCACATAATGTCCAACATATAGCAGCTACAGTTAAGTTTTGTTAAATATGTTGCTTGGCACTTTTTTGACCAGACTCCTTCATGTAAAATGTGCTGCAGATAGTCAGCCGTCGAGGTAAAAAAACAATTATACGAATATTTGTTAATTATAAGTTGTGATAAAGGAAAAAAATATCAAATTTATAAGCGAGTATGTACTATTTTTGTAGTGAATAAGGACCAATATTTATTTTATCCAGATATAAGGTAATGATTTAATATTGGGGAAAAATAATAATTATAACAATTCAGGTTAGAATTCAGTTTTTCTTAGATAAGAAGTATGTTATTTATTATTAATTAAATATTAACAAGGGGGCGAGGTTAGCTCAGTGGTAGAGCACTGGACTAATAAGCTGGAGGCCTGAGTTCAAATCCCGAGCAAGCACTAAAGATTCTTTCTTCTAGTGTCTTCGTTCATGGGTTGAATTCGGCCTCCCTGACCGTCCCTAGGCCGACCCAGCCTTTAATTAATTTAATAATGGGTACCTAGGGTGCTAATGACTCTAGCAGTCGAAGCAGCCAAGGGGAAAATCAGGCGGCCGGAGCATGGTACTGACCACACTATCTCCCTAGTGTGCCGTATGGTCATGAATCAGATACCTCTATAGTATCTGCCCCTCAGGGCCCTCGTGGCCTATTACGGGACTGATTTTTTTTTTTTAAATATTAATAAAAAAATAAAAAAATAATAATTGTTATTTATTTATATTAAGATTCTATTTTTATATTAAGACATTATAACCTCCACTATGTACCGTGAAACATTCACAAATACAATATTTTCTTCTTCTTCTTCTTCTTCACATGGTTAGTTGTCGAGGTGATAAGAAGTCACGGAATAGTTGGGATTCGGCTAGGAGCACCAATTAGATTTTGTTAAAAATCTAAATTTTTCAAATACTTCGGCATGCTTTGGGCAGCCTTCTTCAGCAATGAAAGCCAAGGGGATGGAGGAAAATCAAATATAGCAGTTAAGTGACCATAGAGAAAATATCGCCGCTATATTTTTACCGTAGCTAAATGAGTAAAATTGAAAAAAATAATTACCAAAAATTAAAAGAAGAATTGAAGGATGTCGAATCCATCTATAAGTTACCTGCAGGTCCCCACCTTTTCTAGCCGGAATAGGGTTGATGCCTTTTTTTTTCTAAAGAAAAGCTAACTCCCATAATGGGAATCAAAACCACGACCATAGCACACGGCCACCGGGTCCCCCTAGAATTTTGGCTTGGCTAAAATTGTTGGTTATACGTAGTCTTCGTATATTTTATTGTTGTCTTTGTGGTTTATAGGTGCGTCACTACAGTAGTAACATGAAGGTGAATTTATTTTAAAATGAACATTGCTTAAACTTGCGGCAAAAAAAATTTGCAATTCGGCTCTTTGGATCTACGGTATTATTCAGCCCACAACCAGGAAATTCCTCTTGAAAATAGCTAATTTGAAGCTCTAATGAGTTTATGAACAGCGGTCAAAATGCTTTTGAAAATAAAAATATTCTGAATAAAAATGAGGAGCCGTTTTCCTAAGGCTGATGACACAATGGCGAGACACTCAATTTACATTGCCTGAGGAAAATAGAGAATAAGTCGTGCGTAACATGTAATGAAGTCTAGGAAAACAATCATTTTTAGAAGTAATGATGGATGTGTTTCCTATGAAATTCAATAAACTTTCGAATATATACTTCACATTTACTACGATTTCCCAACTGGTCTCTTGATCATGGGCGTATATAGAATATAATTTTGGAGGGGACTGGATAATTTCGGGGGGGGCTGAGACTATTTCCGGTGTATGGAAATACTAACAATTTAGAACTTGGAAGAGTTTTAGCTAACTAAAACGCTATTAAACCCAAAATAAAATATTTTTTATGAACTAAGTGATCTTATTTAATTTATTTTTAAGGGGTTTATAAAATTTTTAGCGATCGAATCAAAATTTCGGGGGGGGCCCTTATATACGCCCTTGCTCTTGATATATGTATAATAATATATCCAAAAATCCCAATAAAGTATAGTTTTTTATATTTCTCTTGTTAATGTTATATATGTGACCTTGGAAATGGTTTCACTATATTCCCCACGTCCAATTACTCATAAAACATGTACCTTAAAGCCGCTCAATGAGAAAATGCAAATTTTACGATTTGTTTTGTCCGAATTTCGCCCAAAATCCATGTTCCGGTCTACGGATGCTGCTGGTTAAGCCACTTGACCTTATATATATATATATATATATATATATATAAATTATAACAAATCTTCAAAGAATACGTCAGTCTCCTAAAAGGCCATGAATGCCCAGAGGGCTTCGACCTTGATATAACTGGACTCTGGGCCTCGAAAGCGACATTGGAAGCTAATATATTTCAGTGGGCGCCCGAAATTCGAACTCATCCTCCTAAATAGGATTCGAGTGAAATCTACAAAATTTTGCTCAATTTATAAGTTGTAACTGTTTTTTTGTGCAGCGAAACCACCACCAAGAAAGAAATGCTCATGGCCAGCATCTCATGTACACTCGGTAGAGAGCGCAATACATGAATCAAAAATCGAAATAATAATCATTATAGTTATTCGTTTTATTATTTTCAATCAATATAATAAATGCTTGCAAACATGGAGGATTAAAGTGCAGCTTGGTCACATCAATTGCAACAAACTAGTCGTACTTGAAGTTGCAAGATTTTCGCAATAGCTTTCCCTCCCTACCCCCTCCAAAGGATAGTGCAACCCGATCCTATCTACTAACCACTCAACCATTCTAAATCTACTCTGACTTCTTTGAAATTTACTATTTAACAAACAGGTTGTTAAATACACAATCTTTCAGATGAATTTAACTAGTTGACCAAAATATATATATATTTTATTTACAGAATATTACAACCTACAATACAACTGTATTTTGCAATTTGATATTAGTGTGTTACTTGTCCACGCCTCAGGTATCCCCAGTTGTCAGCCGAATACCTTCCTCGAAGGAAGGATTCTAGGATGACCTGAAGTTACCTTACCCCATCCAACCACACCCTGCGGAACTAGTTGAATAGGTCGGTATTTACAGTTTTTCGAATGATACCCTATTTTAGTGACTTAATATTTCAGTCCAACTGTTTCCATTAATTGATTTCATCAAACACTAAAAGTAGAAATTGGCATTATTGACAGCTGGCCGCTGGAAATGTCTGAATTCAAAGGGTTGCGTCGAACTTCAACACAGCTAACAGTTGTAATTTATTCTCATACAAAATTCTTCCCAATATTGCGTTAACATTCACCGTGTTAATTTTTAATTTGTATTTTTTTCATTCGTTTTAGTTCTAGAACTCATTTTTAACTTAGCAATTTGAGTTAATTTTTTTTTTTTTTTTTTTTTTTTTTTTTTTTTTTTTTTTTTTTTTTTTTTTTTTTTTTTTTTTTACGGCGCATCAACTGTTCGGCTATTAGCGCCGGGCTATCTACAGGTTGCCACCCTTTTCCCTTTTCTAATGCCAACAGCACGTGGTCGGTCACCCATTCAGGTACTGACCACGCCCGACGTTGCTTAACTTCGGTGATCTACGAGAACCGGTGTATTCAACGTGGCTATGGCCGTTGGCCTTGAGTTAATATTACGAAAATGAATATCTTTAATTTAATTTGATATAAACGTGCTTTCAAAGTGATTAAACATGTTACTTGTTAATGACGTTGTCTTCTTTTCTATGTGTTGATGCATATATTATATAGACGACTCATAATTTATTTGAGCTCGCATACATTCTTATAAATACAGGTTTTTTTAAAATAAAACAAGGAAATATATTTTAGATATAAGTAATTAATATTACTATCTATAGGAAGGAAAACTCGGGGGCTGTTTTTGAAAAAAATATTGACAATTTCAGATACATCCAATCGACAGATTCACCTGAAACGTTTTCCACGCATATAGATTCATTCAAACTAAAATATGTAATTTTTCATACGACCAGCGGCATGTGGTTTTCCCTGGACGATCACCCATGTTCTGGCCACATCCGAAGCTGCTTAACGTCGGTGATGTACGGAAACCGATGTATTTAACGTATATGGTCTTTGATATATAAATGTTGGTTGCGTTTGGAGTACCGAGAGTATTAAAATAATAAATTTTATTATTTACAATGGTTTCTTTATTTATATGGACCCTCCTGAAGAAAATGCCTAACATTAATACCATTAAAAAAAATATAGATTAGATTCCTCGCTTGATTCGTTTCTAAAATATACAGCATCATTGTTCAAAATGCAAACATTATATTGTAGTAATTGTTCAAAGTATTTTAATTTGTTTCGTGGAGTTTTTCATAGAATATAGCGGAAAACTGTTGTGAACAATGTATAATTTTTTTCCTGATACGATTATTTTTATCTAGCCCTTTATCTTCTTGATTACACATCCCGGCCGCATCAATCATCAAAGAGGGTAAATTGACCTCCAGGAATGACATGGGGATTAACTATAACTTTTATGAAATATCACAACAACATCCGTTATGGAAGCTTGCTCAGAAGAATAAACCATGTTCGAATCATTATTTAGGATCATTGTATTTTTCGTTTGGAAAATACCTTTGTCCTGTTTTGAAGTTGTTGAGCAAAAATCCTTTGTCTTATTCTAATGGTTATGTAAGTACAAGTGCTTAGGCGACAATAACTAATGACAAGTACTTAGCTCTACATGCATTATGGCCTCCGTCGAAGTAGGTGGTAACCACATTTTTGACGTGTATGACCGTTCCTTAACTCTTTCGCTGCGGGTGTCATTACGGAAGGGCACTAGCGATCCTACCCGCTTACGAGTTTCCCTTCGGAAGGACACTCCTTCATTACTTTTCCCTTTAGACTCAAAAGGCTCGTAAATGGAGGGGATTCACTTTTACAGCCCCAGGTAAAGACAGTTGACTACAGTATTGTTTGTGCTTTAAAACAGTGTTTTCCGTTTTCAAATCAGCTGATTGGAAGATTTTTTATGAAAAAAACTTGTCTATATGAAAAATTCAAACAAAAAATGCACCTGATACTGAGGCATTCCCAAAAAATGACAGCCGCATCGAATGTGTTAAACGGGTTATGGCACATCTTCAAATCTTTTGGGAATACTTATCGGTCTCATAGTCGGAACGGAGTTCTCTACGTTTTGAAGAAACACAGTTCTATTTTTTTGTTCGTGCTACGATATTACTAAACTATCTAAATATGTTTGTAGAAGAGATTATTAGAGAAAATCGGAGACATTTCAACTTTCCAAGGTTTGGTTTAAGACCAAAACATGAAGCTAAACAATTTGGATTTGTTTATAGGTTGAAGCATAGGTAATTTAGAATAGAGAATAGTTTGTAGGCCGCCATCTTAGGAGCGGCTACCATGTGAATACTGAATGTTTCTCTGGCGTTTTGCCAGTGTTGAGAAAGCATGCTAATACACTTCAGTCTTATGTAAATAGTTAGCACTCCTAGTGTCTGGCAAGATGTTAATCAGAGCTTTGTTAACTCAATTACTATCACTTGTACATTTTTAGATAAATAGGTTTTTTAACCCGAAACAAAAGTTCTGACTTATATAATAATAACAGGCCACGAAGGGCCAGAGGGACAGTTCCAGTTTATGAACCCGAAGTTTGGCCATACGGTATAGACATGATGTGATTTTACTATGCTGCGGTTGCCTGATGTTTCCCTGTGTAGATAATGATTAAATTAATTACAGGCTGGGTGGGCCTAGGGATGGACTGGGACCCCAAATCCAACCATCGAATGACTACACTATAAGATGAGATCTTTCGTGCGCGCGCAAGTTTTGTGCTTAGTTCCTCAAGAATATGAGTAGAATGCTCTACTACTGAGCTGATCTCGGTCCTCCGCCTAAAAGATAAAATAATTGTTAAAAAAAAAAAAATCTTGCAATCCATGTGTCATCAGAGGATGTTTTCATATTATTCCTATTCAAGGGTTGGCTCGGAAAGGTTAGATTTCCTATGATTTTTTTTTTTTTTTTTTATATATATATATATTAACACTTAGAACTTTATTTTTTTAATTGTATCTACTTTCCATTATAACAAAGTTGTTTTGGGACGGTTTCTCTATAGATTGTCATACTTTTCTAGCCTGGATAGAGGTGAAGGCTTTCCCATTTTCGACATAAACACTTAGATCTCCGTGTCTGGTGTTAACATCAGAATTAACATTTACGGCAATCTGGCCTCCTTTAAAAAAGAAAAAAAAAAAAAAATCAGTCCCGTAACAGGCCACGAGGGCCCTGAGGGGCAGATACTATAGAGGTATCTGTTTCATGACCATACGGCACACTAGGGAGATAGTGTGGTCAGTACTATGCTCCGGGCGCCTGATTTTCCCCTTGGCTGCTTCGACTGCTAGAGTCATTAGCACCAACCAAGGTACCCATTATTAAATTAATTAAAGGCTGGGTTAGCCTAGGGACGGTCAGGGAGGCCGAATTCAACCCATGAACGAAGACACTAGAAGAAAAAATCTTTAGTGCTTGCTCGGGATTTGAACTCAGGCCTCCAGCTTATTAGTCCAGTGCTCTACCACTGAGCTAACCTCGCCCCCCTCTGGCCTCCTTTACTAAATCAAATAATCATCAAAATTAGGATGTTTAAATTTCGATTAGAGAATTTATTACAAAAAAAAATATATATTATGAACAGATTTGAATTTTTGGAAATTTCTTATATTTTCTTAAATGCCACGAAAAATATTGCGAAAGTGAAACGTATTCATTCAAAAGCACACTAAAGTTCCTACTAGTGTTTCAGTCGTAAATTGTGATATGGAAAACCTCAGTCAGAGAAAACCGTGCTGAGAAATGCCGGTTTCGTTCCATTGCTGGTGATTTCATGTTCTACCCTTTAAATTAAAGATGGACCAGTTCTTCGCTCGTTTTTATCTTCTCCGTCGTAATGAAGTCAATAAGGTTATGAGATAATTTGAGAAATGAATCAGTTCACGCGTTTTCGACTTGATGTAAATGAATGAATGAATAAAGTAAATATATTTTATCTAATATTTACATAAATTGCTCTAATAATAATAAACTCAAATTTACAAAAAAGCTTGGGCAAGGCCCATCAGCTGAAGTGGTACACAGTGACAGATTATTCTATCAGAATCATACAAAAATATCACTTCTCTATAATTAATCAACATAAATAAATAGTGAGGAAACCAATCGAATAGGCAAACTATATACAATAATATAAATAAAAAACATAAATCATACAAATTATTAAATTGTTCGATTAAAAATTGTCTGTATTTACAAATGGCTTTGAGATATTTGCCGAGGACTTCCCAATTTCTCCCTTTTAGTTCTTTCACTAACTCTTCCTTACTGAAAGATGTCTTGCCATAATTCCTGAGCCTAAACTTCTTCCATTCATTCTTTGCAGTATGCCCTGTTACTGCAAGGAAATGGAAGGTGTCTTCCTCTTCTTTCAGCTTGCACATAGAACAGCGGGATCTCTCTCCTATTCGCCAAGGCTTTTGTTGGACTTGATGCAGTGTATCGTCATCAAGGTCCTTTTCTAACCTTTCAGGGACCTTTTGCGACGCACCCATTACCAAAAAATTCAATCCACCCAAGATTAGATTTCATCCATCAGCTCGAAAAGAGTTAGTCTTTTACACTATTCGCAGAGTCACCCGTGTAATGTAACTTATTTCGCTTCGATACTCAGTAACCCAAGAAAGGACTTTACGAAACATTACATTAATGTAAACAAGAACAAAGAACATAAACCACCCGTCGCAATATCCTCCTTGGGCGTTGAATAGAGAGAGCCTATTGTGAAGAAACGCGTGCTGTCGTAGATCCATTCACAAGTTTTATCTTCGCAATATCTTGGCTTAAGCCCAACACCTTAGTCCCGGAGCTGTTTCTGGATGAATACTAATTTCTTATAAGAATCATTAGTAATACACGCCTCCATTGTGTGCGTGGACTTGTATGCCGATAAGGCTCAGGAGGGAGGGGGTTCCATCCATTTGGAAGAGGAGGGGGGGCGGGGGGTTACTCTGGACCGAAATTACTAATTTGTCTTTTAACGAAAGTCGGAATACAACGTGGGTATCTAAACGAAAATATGTGTTTTAAAAATAAACTAAATCGGTTCATTAGAAACTGGGGTTTACTCTGCATTATGTTCAAATATTCAAAGATACAAAAATTCCTTAGCGCAATAAATAAGGCTTTGTGAGCAAAATTATAGTCAATAAAATAGTTATAGTCAGAGCATTTCTTTGAGAGTTGAGGAAAAGTTATCGCGACAGGAAAATATAGCTTCATTTTGTATTGAAAGAGTCTTCATTAAGGTACATTGTATTTAAGTATTGTTTCTTTTTTTATATTTTTAATTATTTATTATTGTATATTTTATAAAAGAACATTTAAAAAGTAGCAACAGTTGAACATACTGTCACAGTCCTATTGTGGGGCTTTACATCTTGCTTCGCTTTGATATTTCAGTTTATATTTTTCATGAAAGATTAAGGCAAAACTTAACTGTTTCTATTCTAACTTTCTTAATGACACTAGGAATTAGAAGGAAAACGAGCGAAGATGGCGCAGTTCCTTCAAGTCGGTTTTGTTATATAATATTTATATAATGCAATTGATTTGTGGGGTTTTGTTTATTTATTCCTTTTAATTTAAATTTACCAGTCATATTGATACTTTGGATATTCAGTTGCCTAAAGACGTGGTCTCTTAAGCAGGCTACTCACGATTCAGGCAGGCCTGTCAGTTAGGCCTGAACAGTCCGCCGGGAAGCTGGTCACCTAAAGGTGTATATATTCTGGCTATCTAAACAGTCTTAATTGACAGACCTGCTGGAATATACTCACGTTTAGGCGGATTGTTCAGGCCTAACTGAGAGGCCCGTCTGACCGTGTGTAGCCTGCTTTAGATATAGTGATGAGAAAAGTCCCAAATTTCCACAGATATTTTATTTCATGCATTTTTCGGGGACTTAGCTCAATTTTGCAATACACACAACAAGTTCCCCACCCAGCCCGTCTGACGCAAGGCTACCTTTACAAGGAGTCTTGGAGCAAGCCTGTGGTAAATAAGGACCTTTGAAAGGGGCTAAGTCCTCATAAACGTTATGAATGGAATAAAACATCTGTGGTCATTTAGGCCTTTATTCATCACTATACACATCAATTTCCACCATCCAGCATATCCTACAATGGTCTTTTGCACTCTCAATTTACAAATGAAAACAAACAAATAGAACCAAAATAATAACAAATGTACATCTTCCATGATAAGAAGAGCGAACAGAAAGTGGAACCAGATCTCTGGATCCACTAAAGGTGTAGTGCCCTGAAGAGTCCTTGAGCCTTGGCAAGAAAACCGGTTCCGTTGTTCTCTCCACCTCCTTCAACACTCCCCCCCCCCCATTATAATATCAATAGAATCCGGGGGATTTTCAGGTAAGACCCAAGACCTTCTAGTTCATAGTGTGAGCCATCAAATGTCAACCTGTTCCCTATTGTCAGGTGGCATTCTATTGTAGTGATAACGACCTATGTCGCCGCTTCACACCTGGACATCAACAAGGCACTCCGGGATATGGATCCAACCTCAACGGTCATCGGATTTCAAAAGCTTCCAAAGTTAAACAGCCGTTAATCTGGCACTCCATCTGCAAAAAGGAAAAACTTATTATTGTCTTGAAGCCAGGATTATTATTGAAGAAGTCGGGGCAAAATAGTGCCAAGCAACATTTTTAACTATACCTAACTCTAGCTGCTATATGTTGAATATTATACGGGACTAGCAGTTGATATTGTTAGGGGAAAAAAGATTGAGTAGCATACTATTTAGTCATATTTGAGTGGCATCATCATAGACTGATAATCCCACATAATATCGAACATATATAAGCTGCAGTTAAGTTTTGTTAAAAATGTTGCTTGGCACTATTTTGCCACGACCCCTTCAATTATTTAACATTTCCTTACCCTATTACCTTCAAAGGTTTTATATGTATATATAAATTTTTGAGGGGGTTCATTTTTGGTGTCTAGTAGGTAGGCTGAAAAGAAAGATTCAAAAATTTGCTCATGACTGCAAACTCAATAGCATTAATCCTTTTAAATGTGCTAATATTGTAAATAAATCGTAGTTATGTGGTAATAATACCTTGTGCGATCAAACTCAAAATAATTTTCTTGATAAATAACCAATACATCTATATTGTCCAATTCTTTATATCGAACGTTTTATATAGCATGCTATAGATCCGAAAAAAATAAGTTTTAATTCTTCGGAAAAAAAAATGGCGGCGCTGTATCTGACGAACGGATGCCGCCTTTTTTCACGGACGATAGTCTGCAAGTGGCAATTTTTAATCTAGAACAAGAAGCTAAAATTATTTCGAAAGAAGAAGGTTAAATCTATTAAAGTACTTCAGAGTTTTAAGAAATATTAATTTTTTCAAAAATGGTGAACAATTATTCATATTCTATTAAAAAATCCAGAGTATCGTCCGATTTGAAAAACCTAGTTTTGAGAATACGATATTAAAGTTTCATGTTCACAAATGTTCATTTTTTTTTTTTTTTTTTTTTTTTATACTTTCATGTAATAAAGATAAAAAAAAATGGGTTTTAATTTTTAAATGTATTTAAGGAGGACCCAATCATAAGCGGGAGATGGTGGGTTCGATTCCCAACCTCCGGCAGGAATTTTATCATCCCACGGCTCGCTGGTAAAATTCCTCGCTACACCCTGGATGTCGGCGCTAATGACCTAGATGTAGATGCGCCGTAAAAAAAAAAAAAAAAAAAAAAAAAAAAAAAAAAAAAAAAAAAAGAAAAAAAAAAAAAAAAAGGAGGACCCAAAATAATCTTAACAATTAAAATTAGACCAATCGAAGCTCGCTCAAAAAATTATCTTCAAATCAGCACCGCGTTCACTCGGAAAATCGTATTTTTTGCCCATTTAAAAAAAAACTTTCTTCATATAAACACTCTTGGATATTATTTTTGATTTGTTAAGGAAGACATTTAGCCCATATAAATGGAATGGAAAAAAAGTTACAAGGCAGTCTTACCCCGTAACAAAAGAAGGAATAATAAACTGATTTAGAGGGTATGTATGATTATTTTAGTATTTATGGTATAGATTTAACAAAGTAGGTTATGATAAAGCATTCATTGCGTTTATTCTGTCACCATCCTACTTTATTCTTTAAGGCTCCTGACATACAAATAGGGTTCTGTATGTATATAATAATGAGTATGGCTATAGATGCAAAATGTGATTTCTATAGGTTGCCACTTATTTACAAACCTAAATGCATGGATTTCGACATGGAAATGTAATATGGCTGTGGTCTACTAATTTCTCTCATTTGGTTGTTTTGTACGTTTGTCCAGTATTCATACCTCGTTAGTTGTATAGTGTCAAAAATGTCATTGTTCATAAGTTGCGTAGTTTTTTCCAGCCCTTTATCTCAACAGGATCCCTATACAATATGGAAATCAGTTAAAAATCATCGAATCATATTTGATCAAAACTTTTCCTGGAAAAATCATATTTTTCAAATTTCCCGTTGATCCATATCTATCCTCAGACAGCTCAACCTCTCCCGCCATCTCCTGCCAACAAAGTCCCGTCAACTCCTCGTAACCTCCCTATTATTCCCCCAGTTTGACTATGGTTATTTGGTGTACGGTGGACTTTCTGGGGATCTCGAGGCAAAACTCAAACGCCCCATGAACTGTTTCATTCGTGTTATCCTCGGGATCCCCAGAGACCCCCATATATCAAATTTCTACCAGGAGCTAAATTTCCTATTCCCTCTTTATCGTCGACAGTACTTCCTCGGCTCAGTCCTTTACCAAGTAATTCAATCCTGAAGACCTTTTTATATTTTTCAATTCCTTAAATTAAAATCCTCTGTCCATTCCGCCCTTTTCGAACTTTATATTCCTTCTCACCGTACTGCATTATTCGAGAACTCATTGGTCACCCGTGCCACCTCGCTATGGAATTCCTTACCACTGTTTGTCCGCCATTCTACCAACCTAGAAACCTTTAAATCCCGACTCTTCCACCACTTTCTGTCCCTGCAATTTTCACCCAATCCCATGTTTATATACAAGCTGTACATTATATACTGGTAGTAATTATAATTTTATGTATTATATTGTTTATTATTTTGTAATTTCAAAAGTATTCCTATGGGACATGTGTCCCGGAATAAGAATAAAAATTTTCATTTCTTAGTCACTGTTTCTACGCCAGTAGTCTTTCGGCTAAACGTTTTTGTATGTTGACAATCAAAATACGACTGCCTTTGTATGTCCGGGTAGGATTGGTCATTGTGATCTAGATGTCGGCTATAAAAATTTGTAAAATTAGTCTTTTTGTAAACGATGATTCAGTTCTGAACGACAGACGACCAAAGTGGACAATTGTGAATTCCATTGACTGTATTCTATCTGTTGCTAGATAGGTGTTTATTAAAGGTCATGGAACGAGAAGGTCGATAGTTGCTATCGATATTGTGGCATTCCAATGAGGTTGACCCCTATTATAGGCACCGAGCAATCAAACGGGTCAATACCTTAGCGAAAACTGACATCATCACCAACAACTGCTTGGCTTTTAGCTTATTATTATTGTTTACTAGCTGTTACCCGGCGTGCCATGCTACACCTACTTGCTGCATATAGAAAAGCCTAAATAAATTAGAAACCAAATAAGTATTATTAAAATCAAATAACACGAATCTGTAACTGTTTCGAACCCGTGACCTCCCAACTGGGAGTCCTAGACGACTTTGACCTAACCCATAACACCTCCCCCCCCCCCCCGTATCAAGACATACATGTATGCCAAGTTTGGTAAAAATCTGTCAAACGGTGTGGGTTTGTATAAAGAACAAACATACAGACAGACAGATGGTAGCCGTTTTGACCTAGCATATGGCAATCGCCGTATCAAGACCTACCATTATTCCAAGTTTGGTCAAAATCGGACGAACGGTGTGGATTTGTATAAGGGACAAACATACAGACAGACAGCTGGTAGACGTCTTTGACTTAGCCTACGACACTCCTCAGATTAAGATCCACATGTGTACCGAGTTTAGTCAAAATCGGACGAACGGTGTGGATTTGTATAAGGGACAAACATACAGACAGACAGCTGTTAGATTTTTTTGACCTAGCCTAGGAGATTTCTCGTATCAAGACCTACCATTATTCCAAGTTTGGTCAAAATCGGTCAAACGGCGTGGATTTGTATAAGGAACAAACAAACAGACACGTGATTTTTATATATATAGACCTACTTTATATTTGTCAAATACCACTCACTCACTGACCTATCATCGCCCAGCTGAAACCACATGACAGAAAATTTTAAAATTTTGCATGGACACTCCCTTTCAACAGTTAATAAGAAAGGATTTTTTGATATTCAAATGTTTAAGTATTTTTTAGAGTCGTTTGAGTTTTTAGTTTGTTAGATCAGGCAAGCCTAGGCGTTGCTAGGACGATAACAGGTGCGCTCTTACCGTCCTGTATCTATTTCATAATATTATTTTTATTTGCAGTTAATTTCAACTATGATGGCAGACCTTGAATTACTAGAAATAAACTGTGATTTTGTCCCTCATAGAGTTTACGCTATACCTGGTGATGGTCCATCCAAGGTAATAATATCCTTGCACAGCCTCCTCGCCCATCAGCATCCCCAGTCAGAGTACTCATTGGTAATGCTCGCATATATAATGGCTTGTTCCAAATGACATCTTGGAAACATAAATTTTTAAATTTTATCGAACATTTATTATTGACAACGAATTTTAACCTGTACTGGTTAAACTGCTGTTACTGGTAACCTATATAAAACAGGTTATCTGTTTGTTGACACTGGTCCAGAGTGCCCCAATATCAAGAAACATTATATTTTGATTACTTATCAATTGATGAATAACTTATGGTATGACGGGAGCCGTGCTATACTAAACTGCACAACATTTTGTAGTAGTGTTAATTTTGATGATACATTATTTAACGCGATAAAATAACTGATTATTTGCCGTGACGAAGCATGGGTGTTCAGCTAGTTTCTGTTTAAGTGGTTCGCGACTACGGTGATTTCACTCCTACAAGGTGGTACCAGTTTGATCTAATGGACTAGCATTGTAATAAACATTTTGATTCGCCTATTCTCATAACCAGAGGTTTGGAAGTGTCTTTAATATGCATGGAAGCCATCGGCTATTCAGCAGATGTCTTCAAATGAAAGGTATATTTTAGTATTGTACAAGTAAGAAAGTATTGTGTACTGGCTGCTGTCCCTCAACAATTCGTACATGCCATGTGGTGTATTTAGGTTTTGTCGTCTTCTGCACTCCGTAAGTAGGTGTTTTACAGTAAAGTCTGTATTGCATATATCAAAAATCGGTTTGTTAAGTGCTGTCAGGAGATATTCTTGTGTTAGTCTTATGTGGCCAATTCGGAGTCGAACAAATACAATTTTTTTCGTTAGTTATACTTTTGATTCTACATAATTTATTGTCTATTAATAGTGACCAGGTGTAATTTGTACTATTTTGTTCAATTTCATTGGTCAAGTCTTTGTGTGGTCAGCTTTTAGGTTATTCCAACCTGCTTATAGTTTGCTAGTCAATCATTGATGTCAACTTCGTCAACGGTCAATTATTCTATTCACTATGCCTCTGCAATAGTTATGTAATGGATTGTATCCACTTGTAATTTGTGTAGCCGTGGTAAATTTGATAACACTTAATTTAACTACTCAAGTCAAACTCTCTGTGTTAATTCCTAAGGATTTTTTTTTTTAAAGCAATTTAACCACAATGGTTTTTGTTGCCTGTTTATATTTAAGTAATTGAAAATGTATTGACCTGAATGTGTTAAAAATGTAATAATTGGATCATAAAATTTTATAAAAGCAAAATATTTGTATCAAGTTATTTTGGAAAAAGAGAGAGAAAAAAAATTACGTTAAAAATTCTGACTCGCAGGAGCTGCCAGATGTTAGCGCGTTTCCATAATTCTTATCCCTAGTGTCATTTAGATAGCTTGAAATAAATATAATTATTAATATTTTGTGAAGAACTTCAATATATTCCAATTTTTCACTTTATTTTATCATTAAACATTATCAAAAAGAGGTAATTGTAGCCAAATAAGCTTATTCACCTTCAAAAAAAGAATAAACATATTCTATGCCACGTATTTCTGACCAATCACTATTGTGATATGTGGCGTAGGTAAAACCAAAAAAAAAAATCTTTGTTTTGTACAAGTAGTACAAAATAAAAAGAATTATTAATTTTTTTTACCTACGCCACACACACACACACACATATATATATATATATATATATATATATATATATATATGTGTGTGTGTGTGTGTGTGTGTGTGTGTGTGTGTGTGTGTGTGTGTGTGTGTAACGTCCATATATGACAACGATTTTTGGGTCGGGTTGTCTTTAGGTTACCACACCTACTTTAGCCAGGACTGTGCTTTTTCTTTCTTTTTTTTTTTTTTTTCGTAAGAAAGGCCTTATAGAGGGCTAGCTCTCCATTGGGCCTTCAAAAAGTTAAATAAATAACTAAAATTTAAATAGAAACATTATAAAACTAATATTAGAAGGGCAAAAGCAATAAAAAACAAAAAAATATATATCCATATACAAGGGGTTTAAAAAAAATATTTTCATTTGAAATGTTAATATTTCAAAGACTATGTAGTAACCTAGCAACATTATAGTATTTTCATGAGCCACAAAGAGTTTCTCAGTCTTTATGGTGACGTTTAGTGCGGTGACGACCAAACAGTTTTTGCTCCTAAACCCCAACCCCCTCCATTTATGAAATTTTTTTTTGTTACAGTATAATTCTGTTTAAAATTAGTACTGCTTTGAGTGAAATGGCCATAAGGTATGATGCATTGAAGTAGTGTAAAACAGTATTTTTAAAGAAGTGTATTCTGAAGGCTTTTAGAATTGTGGTGTTAAGGGCCACCGCCAGAACTACTTAATTGTTGTGTGTGTTTAACGTCTTGTCAACAATTGGGCTATTACCGTCGGGATACCTACAGGTTGCCACCCTTTTATTACGCCAACATAACGTGGTTGGTCACCCATTCAGAAATTGGCCACGCCCGACGTTGCTTAACTTGATCAGACCTCCTTAAGCTACTAAGTTCTGATGGTATCGTCGAATAATAGAATAAAACTACTTTCTGTAAAGAAGTCTGATTTAGTTCATCGCTAACATCGTTAAGCACATCGATATAATTATGTATTCCATGAAATATTGGACGTCTTCCTGTAAAAACGTTCTTTGCTTTCGATTCCTACATTTCTGTTCACATTTTATCTCTTACCTCTTTAATTTCATTCATATCTCAATTTTCGAAAGGATGTTATTTGAATGACATGCATTCCGGCGTAACTTACATTCGCATTCTGATTAAGTTCGGTTCCCCAGTGTGACTAAACCAATAGAAAGTAGGCTTTCCCCGTCTCCGATGACTCATGAAATTGAACATTAGGAAAACGGGAGTTTGTTTTGACAAAACAGCCCAAAACTAGATCTAAGGGAAAATAATTAGTGTCTAGCACAAGTGTGTATGTATGTATATGAATGAATGAATGAATGTAAATTTATTATTTCATACATATATACATATATATATATATATATATATATATATACAAATATAAAAAAAAATAATAAAACAATTTACTTAGGCTTGGACATTGTCCATCAGCCAGAGTGCATACCTCTATATACATAACTCAATTTCATAAAATAATAATATACATTTGAAAGTTATGGATACCTCTAATGAAGGCTTGATAAAAGAAGAAAAACAAAAATTAAAATAAATAATTAAACATAAAATGAAATAATAATTAATAAATACAGTTATAATGAAATAGGCAGAGAGAAAACAAAAATAAATAAAATAACTATAAAATAAAAATCAATAATTAAATTGAAGAATTAAAAATTGTCGGTATTTCCATATACTATTTAAATATTTATATTAGACGTCCCAGTTGTTTCCGTTAAGAATCTGCTTGACTTCTTCAAGGGTGAGTAGGTCCTTACCGTAGTGGGCTCTCATGAATTCCTTCATTATCAGACATCTCGCGAGAAAATGCAGTGTCTTCCTCCTCCTTGAGATTGCACATGGAGCAGTGACCACGCCCGTCTGTTCGCCATGGCCTGCTTGTATGTATATATATATATATATATATATATATATATATATATATATATTATGGCTTTTACAAAAAGAAGTATATATACATAGATAAGGGGGGATACATTATTATATTTTAACTTAAAAAATGTATCCAATTATCAAAAGAAAAGGTTGGAATTTGTATGCTGCATTATTTTTGTTTTAAATGCATTTACATAATATTTTAATTGTATAAATATAAATTATAGTATTTAAGGCAAATGACAATGACTGGGAAAAATAACCTTAAAAAAAAAAAAAAAAAATGAATAAGAAATCATGATTATATTTTCGCACTTTCATGGAAGATATTTGACTTTCTAATTACTAATTAACAACCTGTGAATGTAGGAATATTTCAAATGTATATATACACACAAGTAGATCATCATGCAATTATTTTTTTGAGGTTTAGACAGAAATAGATATGAACCTTTTCTGTCACCTGGTGAAAACTTTTTTTATATAAGTCCATATATATGTATATATACGTATATTTGGGGAAAGCTTAGAGGGGGCTCCCTAGGCGCGGGACAAGAAGATGGAGGAGTGGTAACCCAGCAAGGCCGTCATTGGCATAAGGTGCCCGCACCTTCTCTTACATGTCCATAGCCAAGTGACAAGTTATATCTATCAAACTGTAAAACTAAATTTTGCCCATGCTTTCGTACGTGTTCCATCTTTGAAGAGTGAAATATGCCTTGCATAGCTTTGTCCATATACCCCACATGTACGCTGATTAATATGCCTTGCATAGCTTTGTCCATATACCCCACATGTACGCTGATTAATATGCCTTGCATAGCTTTGTCCATATACCCCACATGTACGCTGATTAATATGCCTTGCATAGCTTTGTCCATATACCCCACATGTACGCTGATTAATATGCCTTGCATAGCTTTGTCCATATACCCCACATGTACGCTGATTAATATGCCTTGCATAGCTTTGTCCATATACCCCACATGTACGCTGATTAATATGCCTTGCATAGCTTTGTCCATATACCCCACATGTACGCTGATTAATATGCCTTGCATAGCTTTGTCCATATACCCCACATGTACGCTGATTAATATGCCTTGCATAGCTTTGTCCATATACCCCACATGTACGCTGATTAATATGCCTTGCATAGCTTTGTCCATATACCCCACATGTACGCTGATTAATATGCCTTGCATAGCTTTGTCCATATACCCCACATGTACGCTGATTAATATGCCTTTCATAGCTTTGTCCATATACCCCACATGTACGCTGATTAATATGCCTTGCATAGCTTTGTCCATATACCCCACATGTACGCTGATTAATATGCCTTGCATAGCTTTGTCCATATACCCCACAAGTACGCTGATTAATATGTCTTGCATAGCTTTGTCCATATACCCCACATGTACGCTGATTAATATGCCTTGCATAGCTTTGTCCATATACCCCACAAGTACGCTGATTAATATGTCTTGCATAGCTTTGTCCATATACCCCACATGTACGCTGATTAATATGCCTTGCATAGCTTTGTCCATATACCCCACAAGTACGCTGATTAATATGTCTTGCATAGCTTTGTCCATATACCCCACATGTACGCTGATTAATAACTGTTTAACTGATTAAGTCGTATTGCATTGTCTACACTGTGGTATGTCTTATTTTGTCATTAAATGGGAGGGAGTTGGTAGTGTATGTCCTATTCGAAGTGTTGTAAGGACTACTTCTCTCCGGCAGCTTCTGTAGCTGGAGTTCCATTGTTTTATGAATGTCGTTATCTCCCGAAGCTTGTCGTCATTCAAAGATAACCATTCAGCCTGCCATTTATTGAGAAAGTGGATCCTTACAATCTTTTTAAGTTGAGCTCTGTAATCAGTCAAGTGTCTTAAGTACATCATCTAGTGGCTGGCCAAATAATGTCGCTTCGAAAGAAAAATCGTAAGTCTTGCGCTTTGAATTTCGGGGAAAACCTTGTCCCCTTGGGCGGCTTCTCCTGGTTTATGAACCTAACTTTCTAATTTAGGAAAAGCATTTATGTTTCAAATTTCATAAAATTTGGACCACGCTAGAGTGAGAGCAAATAAATATATATACACATATTGCTGGCACGTACGGATTGCGACATGGAGTATATTTCAAAAGCGTGTTTCGCGAATTAATAATGCCATCGTGATTTTAATCATTAGAGTTTTATTCCAGCCAAATAAATTTCAAGATAATGACAGTATTTTTAGAACCAATCGACTGATAACAAAATAATAAAATGACTGAAATAAGAACTAGTTATGCGTCAGAGGTGATACCACAGACGAGGAAAAGTCAGCACTTAAAGTATCTTCGTTGAATACCACAGAACTTTCGAGAACTGCAAGATAAGATACTGAACCTTAATCCTTAGTAATCCTCGAAAGAAACTTAAGTGCCTTATTTCGAAAAGCTTAATCCTTTACTGTGCTGATATGAAGATAAGACATAAAACCACACATTCTATCAACTTAAGTACTGCAATTTCACCAGGATAACGGCATTACATATTAGTTTTAGCACTCAATTATATCCTGTAACACTTTTGCGTCGGGAAGTTATAGGTAGTTATATATATAACTCCATTATGTTATTAAAGATTGTTACCCTATTTGGCCTGCACAGTCAAAAGCTTCAGATATTCCTCAACATGTATGAGACAGCTTTGAGGCCGGAGTATAACTGTACATTCCATCGAAGTAGAATGAAAACACCAATAGATTAACTGTACAGTCTAATGTGGTAGGGTCTGTGCAGGCCTGATGTGTGTGGAAAAGTGGATATTTGCTTCACATACAGTGGGTCTACTATAACTGGACTGTGCAGTCCCTGCCTTGGGGTGTATTAACAGATCGTGTGTGTACTAGATCCGTACAGTCCAAACCTTGAGGCCAAACTGTGCAGTCCCGAACTGAACTGAACATGTATGGCCACCTTAAGGCCTCGGGTACGATACGAGCGATGAGCGACAGAGCGACCGAGCGTTTAGCAAAAGTGGGGCACTTGCTACGATACTGAGCGACTGGGCGGTAATTCCCTTTAGTCTCCGTCATCGCAAACTCCAATATAGTTTTTTTGATTAAAATATTTATTAAAAAAATTAATACTTTAAATGTTTAGTTAATAAAAATATCTTACTTTGCATGTTTAATGTGTTTCCTAGTTTCTTGGTTATGATTGTAATTTTAAAATCACTGTGTCTGTCATTCCATACTTTGTACTTCCGAAATTAAAAGCTCACATTCACTATCACCCAATTTACTCTTTTATTAGTATTTATATCTTAAAATTATTTATAAGAATGGTAGCTAGAAGGTTATAAACGTTGGAGAGTTATTAACATCTTTCCACGTAATTTAATAAAAAAGGGAAACAAAAACCATAAATGTGAATTGACAAAGTTGTTCTAAATTTTATTAGATTTCATTTAAAAAAAAAAAAAAATAAAAAAAAAAAAATAAAATAAAAAAAAAAAATGAATTGAAATCGGTCAAGATTTAGAGGCTGTATTCTTTTTTGTAGCACGCAAAAAATAATATCTGCGGTGAGCGACGAGACAAATTGTAATGTCTGGGCTAACCAATGAGCGACAGGCTGGAACCTGAAGCCACGTCGCCCGGTAGCTCATGCCTATTGTAACCAGTCCTCCCTCATTCCTACTGCCCTCCAGCTTAACATTAATGTGAGCGACGTCGCTCCGCGAAGCTTTTCGCTCATCGCTTATCGTTCTTCACTCGTATCGTACCCGAGGCCTATTATTGAGGCCAAATAAACGTGCAATGACACGGGGGGGTCATTGTCTGTTCGACTTATCCAAAATTGGCACATCAAGAGTTGACGGTATTACTTTCGGCTTAGAAATTTATTTAGAATACATTTTGAGTTATTTTGTCAACGACTTCGTTGTGTGCAGTCTTTTAATATCAAAGATAAATACGGAATTGTTGGTGCTTCAGAAATAAGTGTTTGCTCAGTTGAAAATTACAATGAAAACAAGTGTAATAATCATTTTTAGGGGGTTTGATGATAAAGCAAGTATTTGTACGATAAGACCTCAAGTACACCCTCTTGAGTAATCGACCAATAATTTGTTTGCGGATAATTTTTAATATCTGCTACAAATGCTCTGCCAACTGAATTAATAATTAAATATATGCGCGAATTATTGTACCAGTGTACGCTACGAACAATGAAAAATCGTTTCAATAATAAAATAAATGAATCAACATCTGCAACCACATATAATATAGTTAAGAGTTCAACTGAGCGTGGTGGGTGTGCTTTCGAAAGCACGAAAAGCATTCTCGTATTTAAAAGTACAATATGCTGATCTGTAGATGACTTATCAAAATATATTTTTAATGCGATGCAGATAGTCTGATTATAGTTTTGTAAATATTTTGTTTTTAGTCGTAAGCTTTGAGTAGGTTAGGTCCAAGTAGTCGTCGTAGGAGTCCATATCTCCTGTTCAGCTCTTGTCTTTTCAGTCGTGTGTGTGGGTTCCATGTGAGTCTGCTGTCTAGTAGAAGTCCCAGGTAACGTACATCATTCGATGCTGGAAGTTGGCTGCAAATGAATACAGGAGGGCAGGATTAAGAGTGAATGTAACATGAAAGCACTTTTCTGGGTTCAATTTGATTTTCCACATGTCGCAAAATTTCTCGACAGACTCAAGGTGCCCCAGCAATTGTTGGGAAGCTAGTGTAAATATAGTGTTTGTTTATATATGTTCACTACATGAACAAATACTTGTATATATATATATTATTGCCCTAGGCATTAATTGCTGAAGAAGGCTTCCAAAGTGCATGCCGAAATTTTCTAAATACAATATTTTCCTGGCGGAGGGTCAATCAAAGAGAATTAACAAAGTCAATTCAATTTATTAAACTGAAGCTCTACATGTTTCACACCCTAGATGCTTCATCAGGAGCTAAAAACTCACTACTAACTAAAAATACAGCCTAATTGTATTTAGTAAAACATTGTATTGGAAGGTTCGCCCTAATACAATTAGGCGTTATTTCTAGTTTTTGACCCCTGAAGAGGCACCTAAGGTGTGAAACATATAAAGCTTAAATAAAATAAATTGTTTTTGCTTTGGTAATTCTCTTTTATTGACCCTCCGTCAGGAAAATATTGTATTAAAGAAGACTGGGTCACTATACAATTACGAAATTCTGATTATTATTCTTAGCAGAATCCCAATTTCTTAAAAGAAAAGTAAATTATTTATTTGCAAAGAGGCTTACTTATTTTTCGAAAAAAGGCTTGACAGATTTGTTGCTTTTACTGGAATACAACTCGGTTTCCGGGAGATTTTTACTACGAGGTTCCGATGTGATTGTGCAAGGTTCTAATCGTGATTATTGAGGTGGACGGCCTCCTATTGTGGTATTCCTTGCGGTTTACACTTCATAAAAAAAAGAGAGAAAAAGAGAAAAAAAAAAAAATATGAAAACACCTCAAGCGAAAAACGTGCTCAGATAAACTCCATTTTCCGCGAGATTGGAGACCAAAAGTCATTCCCGAGAATTGTCCATTCATGGTCACGTTGTCAATGAAGAGTAAAACAGATGTAAACTTATTACAATATATTGTATATTGTTTTACTGATTTGGTGATTGTACTCGTTCTTGTTGCCTACCCAAATTTATTTGTTCGTAATAATTACAAATAATAGAATTGCAAGTAAGGGTAAAAATTAAGTTTCAGAAAATTAAAGCAATAAAATTTGTCTGCGACCAAAAAACTGCATGCGATTCCCATGGAGTCATTTTAAAGCATTGTATAGGTTTTTCACGTTCCTTATCATATCATCATTTAGTCATATCACTCACTGGAAAGATACCAAATGAAAGAGAGGTAGTAGTGGGATGCCCAAATTCATGCCATAAAAAGTCTTCAATTCGTTTCTCTGAAATGGCAGGATGCAGTTTTTTAAACATAAATATGCTTTAGCGATGACTAAACTGATAAAAAGTGTCACAAAAACGTGTCCGCTGGCGTTCGCGCATGCGCGGTGGCCATGTACGAACATAGCCACCGCGCATGGGCCTATTGTAGGGTGGACCTAAAGCATATTTATGTTCCTGAATTTGAGCAGCAGGCTCTAACGAAATTAATTTTTTTTAGTTAGTACATAATAAAACCTATGGTGCTTTTAGCGCGGTTCCTCCCTCCCCCATAGGGAGGAACCCCGCTTATAAGGTTGATACAATGAAACAATCCGAAAGTGCCGACTAGAAAATTTCGCGTTTCTGAACCCCTAGAGACCGAAAATAACGGTGGTTGAAATTTTTATATATATATATATATATATATATATATATATATATATATATATATTTATATTTGCCTGTTCGCTCATTTCTGGCTTCCCTAATGGTCCGATTGTGATGAAATTTGGTACAAAAATCCGTCGTCCAATTTAAAAGGTCAAGTTCGTTAACCAGCAGAATCCGCCCACTGAAAGATGGCTTTTGGGCGAAGTTCGCGCAAAAAAAAATCGTAACGCTTACGTTTTTGAGTTCATAAGCTTGTAAGTACTCGTTTTATAGCCTATAAATTATAGGCTTCTGGGGCTAGGAAAACGAATGAAACCATTTTCAAGGCGATAGCTTTAACCGTTTTCGAGAAAATTGGAAAGAGTTTTTGAATACCGTTTTTGGTTTGGGTACTTAGAATCATGGGATTCAGTTGAAACATTTTCTGCATCTTCTACTTTCATTAAAACTAATATGTTGAAATTTTTGTTACGTTTGGAGTTTAGGAAGGGTTAGAATAAAATATTCTATTAACAGACATAAAAAGTTTTGTTAACTTTGTATACTTTCCTTAATATATCGAAAAAGGTTGAGAATCTTGGTAAACGGAAGAATACCATTAGAAAGCTTATTAAATGTTCTAAAAAAAAGGTTCTAATGAAAGTTTTGATTAGGTGATGTCAATCGGAGAAATAAGAGCTTAAAACTTTAAAGTAATTGATTTCGCTTATTCGAACTGTTCTTTTTGTCTGTTTTTTATTCCTTGTTATTTTTTAATTGCTATTGTTGGATAATGTATTTGAAAATAAAACAAGTTAAGAAAAATAGGAAAAACAATTTAATGTTAGAGATATGGATTTCCAAGATTCCAAGACCTTGTCACTAGCGGGTCCGTTTGTAGTGTAGCAGACCGTTCCAGGTAAGATTGTAAATCATGACCTTTCAAGACTTTACTACTCACAGGAATGGCGTTAGTGACCTTAAGGGTTGACACGCCATTATAATAATTAATTAAAAAAAAAATACTGGTGGAACCAAAATAATAACTGCTTCTATTTTAATCTTTCCAAATTTGACTAGGGATATGAACGGAACCGCGCTAAGATGATGCAGTCCTGCGAGACGGACTTTTATGTACCCATACTTCGTTTTTTGCAAGATCACTTACTGTACGTGATGTACGAAAATGGCAGCTTTTTTTCAGCACACCTAAAGACATAAAATTGCTTGCAGCCGATCAAAAATGAAATTAGTCAGGCGTTAATGGCTATTTAGGCCGACCTATCGAAAAGTAGCCAAGCACACGTGTGTGTGTGTGTGTGAGTTTCGATGGATACGAAAATTTGCAAAATGTCCAAAACTGCTTACGTCTTTTGATAAAATATTTTTTTCTAATAATGATCTCTATCGAATCATAAAAGCGGGCTCCTGTTAAAAGGTTTGTCAATCCATTGTCATATTAGAAGGTTGTGTTTGCATGTTACATGTACTGATCAAAAAGGCAAAGGGCTGAGTCTGATTTTGAATTTGTAATATCAGTGCACCTAAAAGCTCTGAAAATGTGTACTCTCATAGTTCATTAAACGTCTTTATTCATGAATTTTTCTTTCTTTTTATTTTCTCTCGTGATCTTTCCAAAAGAACAAATACATTTTACTGGAGTTTTAATAGTAAAAAAAAAAACTGGTTAGAAATAATTAGCTTCGGAGTTGAATTTAATTTGAAAATCCTATTAAGCCACTTGTGGAAATTATCATAACAACAGCAATGACTCATAGCTAGTTTTCCTTTGTTGTTTTCATCTCTGTTTGAACAATTTCAGTCTTGCCTCACTGATTAGGCACTGATTTTAGATGAGCGATGCTCTCAGTGTGGGGGAAAACAAATTTGATTTGTCTTTTCAGGCAAATTAAGACCGAAACCTATCCATTCGTCCTTTCGACGCAGATATTTCAATTTATATAAGAGATATATTTTAATAATAATAAAAAATCATTCCTTTAAAATGCTTAAGAAAGCGCGTTAATTATTTATGAATAAAATAAAATGTTATATGTACATTAAATGGAAACAACCCATTTCATATTTTTCCAAGTCATAAATCAGAGACAACAATTCAACCCTTACAAAAATACTACCTGTCTGTCTGTATGTCAAAGGGATTTTTTAACGCAATTAGCCCAGCGGCTGATAGGACCCCTTTCAAAATGTTTATAGTAATTTCTAATTATTCTTGATTTCAAAAACAGCCTTTAACACAAGACATTCAAGAGATACTGATGGTAGCCCACATACATACATTGTAACCCAACATTTAAAAAGTCCGACTCGCAGGAAATGCGTCATCTTAGCACGTTTCCGTTTATATCCTTAAAGGCATTTGAAAAGCTTAGAATATACACAGTGAATGTTTCGTTTTTATCTTTCATGAAAAATTTAAAACACAGAAGTAAGATTTTAGGCGCTACAACAGGAAACTGACAGTATCCTAAGCGGAAATTACTCACTCCTCCTTCTCAATATTTGCTCGAGAAGAACTCTCAACCAAATACGTTTCTCGTTTTCCTATCTAATTTTACTTACTTTTCTATGTAATTAAAAACTAAGGCAAACAGGGACAAGAAACTGTCCAAATGAACGAAAAGGACAATTTCGAATTTTATGAACTGACTAGCTGTACCCGGCGTGTCATGCACATACTGTCTGCTTCTAGAAAAGCAAAAATAAATTCGAAACCAAATAAGTAATATTAAAATCTAATAACGCACATATGTAACTGTTCGAGTCCACAGTTTTGATCCCGTGACCTCCGAACTGTGAGTCCTGGACGATTTTGACCTAGCCAATGACACTCTGCGTTCAAGACCAACTTATTTGCTAGGTTCGGTCAAACAGTGTGAATTTTTATAAGGAAAAAGCAGACAGCATGGGCATATATAGAAAATAATATCGGGGGAGGGGGCTAGGAGAAATTCTGGGGCGCATTTGGGGCTGAGAGCATTTGGGGGTATGGGATACTAACAATCTAAGTTCTAACAGAACTTGGAATAGTTAGCCAATTACAACGCTTTTGCACCCCAAAAAAAATTTTTTTTTTAATAAGTAAACTTATTTCATTTATTTTTAAGGTATTTATGTCATTTTTTTACCGATTTCGGGGGATCTGCAGCCCCCCTTCTTATATACGTCCATGACAGAGCGACAGATAGCTGATAGACGATTTTGACCTAGCCTAGCGCACTCCCTAGATCAAGACCTACCTGTGTGCCAAATTTGGCCAAAATCGGTCAAACGGTGTGGATTTTTATAAGACAAACAGAAAAGCCGACAGACAAACGCCTGATTTTTATATGTATAGATTTCTCCAAGCGAGATCGTCTCATCGAATATTCGTTCGAATCTAATTCGTTTTCGTAGAAAATTTCGATTGTTTACTGTACATTTACCACGATTTCCCAACCGTTGTCGACATATTTAAGAAAATAAACTCCAAGAACTGCTTCCGCCTGTTTTTTCTTTTCTTCTAGTCTTTCCTTAACTCCAAATGTAACCAAAATTTAAATAACTTGGTTTGGACGAATGTCAAACAATCCTTTCATGTGTGCAACTTCAATAGCTTCGTTACATCGAAAAGTACTTATACACCTGTGTACACTATTGTTTTTACAGGTATGAAGTATTTTTTAGATGTTTTTCTAGCCCTTGAAATATTTCTGATATCAGAATGCTTGATCAATATCCCTGGTCATCATTCATCCGAGATTTAATGCTTATCGCAAATAATTGATTAAATTCTGGTACTAAGATGAAATTTTCCACTTAGATAATTATATAAGTTCGAGCAAATGGAATATTTTTATTTAATTATTTTGTTTATTATATTCAAGGATAACACAGCCACACACAAAAAAGAAAGGTCAGACCCAGAGAGCAGACCATGTTTACTACATGTTTTTGTGGTCGCTGAATCTGAATCCGGGGTCAGAAAAACCCCTGTACTTTTTGTTTAACCCTAACTCCCCCAAACTGATAATTTAGGATATTATACATTATGATCTTTTTATTCAAGTCGTTAACCAAAACAAGAAACTATTTTCAGAGCTCAAAAAGACAAATTGTTTGAGACCTCAACGAAGTCGATTGGTCCATTTGGGGCTAAGTTACAACCCTTTAAATATATAACTTTACTCAATGTTTTCTGATGCTAACAATCTTTGAGTTCTTAAAGAAAAATTTGACCGAAAGCCTTCGGAGGTGATTCTTGAGCTGATGCAATCCTTAAAATCCCAAAATACAACCCTTAAAAAATTCTCCCCATGTTTGATTCGAGCAATGTATGAATTCAATTAAATTAAATAAACGTCCTAAAATAAATAAATTAAGCATTCATTTTGGAACTATGTGTTTTATAAATTTGCCTACATGTTACTTAAAGTGTCCTCTATACTTTGGAAAAAGATGTGACCCTCCAAGCAGTACTCCTTTTCGAGATATTCAGCCTCAAAGATTCACTTTTTATCATGGGAGACAAAGGCGGGGTGTATCCATGTTTACTAAAAAAAAAGTCCGACTCGCAGGAACTGCGTCATCTTAGCGCGGTTCCAGTTTTTTTTTTTTTTTTTTTTTTTTTTTGTTTTTTTTTTTTTTTTTTTTACAGCACATCTACATCTAGGTCATTAGCGCCGACATCCAGGGTGTAGCGAGGAATTTCACCAGCGAGCCGTGGGATGATAAAATTCCTGCCGGAGGTTGGGAATCGAACCCGCCATCTCCCGCTTATGAATCCAAGGCGCTAGCCATTAGACCACGGGAGACCCCGGTTCCTGTTCATATCCCTATTCTCATTTGAAAAGCATAGAATAGAAACAGATAATATTTTCCTCGGCCTTTGTTCAAAGGGTTTTATGGCTGGCTATACCTGGGGTCAGGTCCGCAAGACCCTAGAATCCTCTTCTACCGATACTTCATTTCATACGTTTCAATGAATTGGAAAATATCAAATATTTTCACACATTCCTGTGTTCTTTTACTATAGTAATAATTCTACAGATAAAATCAATTAAAAAATAAAATAAAAAACCAACAGCATAAAGGCAATTGAAAATATTCAAAAGACGTCAACGAATCTTTTTCTCTTGGCAAGCTCTATTTCTAACAATGAATTGTTTTTCTTATTTTGCCTAATCTGTTTTATTGTAAAATACATTATCCAACTATAAGCAATTAAAAAATAACAAGGAATAAAAACAGACAAAAAGAACAGTTCGAATAAGCAAAATCAATTACTTTAATGTTTTAAGCACTTATTTCTCCGATTGACATCGCCTAATCAAAACTTTCATCAGAACCTTTTTTGTAGAGCATTTAGTAAGCTTTCTAATGGCATTCTTTCGTTTACCAAATTCTTAACCTTTTTCGAGATATTAAGGAAAATATACAAAGTTACCAAAACTTTTTATGTCTGTTAATAAAATATTTTATTCTAACCCTTCCTTAACTCCAAACGTAACCAAAATTTCAACATATTAGTTTTAATGAAAGTAGAACATGCAGAAAATGTTTCAACTGAATCCCATGATTCTAAGTACCCAAATTAAAAACGGTATTCAAAAACTATTTTTCCAATTTTCTCGAAAACGGTTAAAGCTATCGCCTTGAAAATGGTTTCATTCGTTTTCCTAGCCCAAGAAGCCTATAAAAAGAGTACTTACAAGCTTATGAACTCAAAAACGTAAGCGTTACAATTTTTTCTGCGCGAATTTCGCCCCAAACTCCATCTTCCAGTGGGCGGATTTTGCTGGTTAACGAACTTGACCTTTCATATTGGACGACTGATTTTTGTACCAAATTTCATCAAAATCGGACCATTCGTCTTCGAGCTAGAGAGCGAACAGACAAATATATATATATATATATATATATATATATATATATATATATAAATATATACATATATATATATAAATACAAATTTGAACCACCGTTATTTTCGGTCTCTAGGGGTTCTGAAACGCGAAATTTTCTTGTCGGCACTTCCGGATTGTTTCATTGTATCAACCTTATAAGCGGGGTTCCTCCCTATGGGGGAGGGAGGAACCGCGCTAAAAGGAGGGTTTGTTTACCATTTTTTTGGGAAACAAGCAAGCGGTACTTGTTTTTGGGATATAAACACTCGATTAATTTGTATGTGAAGCTGTTTCTATTTCAATGTTTAAAAATTGCACTAGGGATAAGACTGAAACGTGCTGACGTAGACCAGATGATGCAGTTCCTGCAAGTTGGTCTGTTTAGAATTTAGTTGGTTGTAGACAATGTACAAAAATAATTGATGAATTTATCTGTGGTAATGGTTTCAAGGGTTTGTTGACACGTCCTATCATTCGTCATCGATGAAACATCTGTTTCAACAATGAACATCCTGTTCCAGTTACTATCTGCTGAGGCGCTTTCCCTGTTCTCCGAGGGGCGGTTTCTTGTTTACAATTAATTTCATAAATGTGCTGAATGTGTTCGCTGCTTGTGTTGCTCGTGAAATGGGTCGATAGTGTTGTTTGCAGAGGATTGGGGAGTGTCTGGATCGGACCGGTTTGACAATTTCTTGGGGGTATTTTCGTCAAGATTGCTTCACTGTCTCATGTCTTGTTCGTATCATTTCAATTTTGCAGAAATACTTTAGCCTTTTTCTCAAGGATATAACATTCGTTGAATAGCACAAATTTATATGTTAGTTCGTAGTCGGATCCGATATAAACCCTCACTCTTAATGGACTTACTTGAATTTATATGTTAGTTCGTAGTCGGATCCGTTATAAACCCCCACTCTTAATGGACTTACTTGAATTTATATGTTAGTTCGTAGTCGGATCCGATATAAACCCTCACTCTTAATGGACTTACTTGAATTTATATGTTAGTTCGTAGTCGGATCCGATATAAACCCCCACTCTTAATGGACTTACTTGAATTTATATGTTAGTTCGTAGTCGGATCCAATATAAACCCCCACTCTTAATGGACTGACTTGAATTGTTTTCGTTTTAACTTATACATTCTCATAAATTTCCGGATTGTGTCCGAAGCTTATAGTCAACAAGCTGTGTCCGCAAGTAGTTCCAATTAATAATACGAAATAATTAACTAAATAAACATTTGTTGCTAATATTACCTTTGTTTTTGTTGTTTTATTTGCAGGCAGCACAATCAAAAGGGTCAGAGCGTTTGTATGTGCAATTCCATTATCTTCCCACGACCTCGGGAAACCCACGCATGCGTGGCGTCTACATGCTGCACAACTAGAACATTGTATTCCATTCCCATGAGCAATTGTTTTTTTTTTTTTTTTTCTTCTTTCGATGAATAGCTCAAACATAAATTTGCTTATTTTCCCCTTATTGATGAAAGCTGAAGACTTGTACCTTAAAAATTACGAATAATGTACAGCATTGATAAACAAAGCAATACATCTTTCTTCAATGAAAATACGTGACGTATTTACAAGTAAAGTGGATATCACGTCTTTCAACGACTAACAAAAAACATTTGATAAATTTTGATGCAATCCGCAGTGAATTTATAATTATTATAAACGGCGAGGTTATGTGCATAAACCATTTAAAAAAATAATTCAGGTGAACGCTTTGAAGAAAACAAACAAAAAATCATTTCGTTAACAATTTCAGTTAATAGACTTTTAGGTATCAAGAGTCAAATTCATTCAAGAGTCAAAAGTGTTGGTTCAGTTCCATTAAAAGGCATCAGGCCCGTAAGAGGCCACAGGGCCCATAGAGGCAGATACTGTAGTGGTATCTGATTCTTGACCATTCGATACCCTAGGGAGATAGTGTGGTCAGTACTATGCTCCAGCTGCCTGATTTCATCAAACGATCGCAGAATCGAACTCTCTCGAACGATGGCACTAGGTGTGCACCCGAGTTTTGAACTCAGGTCCTTCAGCATATTAATCAAATGCTCGACCACTCAGCTAACCTCGCCCCCTTTGTTCTATTAAGCGTTTTTTTTTTTTTATTTTTTTTTTTTTTATTACGCGCACATCGAAGTAACCCTCCGATGTGTGAGTTTATTGTTTTAGCCATCAATAATGTATTTTAGCATGTTTATCAAACTTTTTCTTTTGACTCGTCAACTGGTCTAACACATCACAAGGATTTCGGTCTTCGGTTATTGACCCGACCGGGTACACGCTGCCCTCAGACTTAACCCTGAGGAAGTTAGCAGCATGACTATAGACCGAGAGCTGGTAATGCACTTTTCATGAAGTGTTTTATGCACCCTGAAATTTTGCTATAATATACCTCTTAGGTAGATAAGAAGGTAAATATGTGTTTCCTGGACATACCTTGGAACACCAGGTACTCCGCATAGGGGAAAGGTGCAAAACAATATTGCCCAAAAGTAGAGTTTTATAGTGAGCACCTTGGGCATCGCCTCAGCTATTTATTTGGGCTTTACCAACTGGCGAACCGATATATTACGGAATTTGGCTGAATATCTTATTCTTATTGATCTAATATTTTGTATTTTGATTCACTAACTACCAATAATATTCGTAATCTACAGAATTTAGTTCAATCTTCCTAAACATAATTCCGCACCAACATTATGTTGTTCTTAAAACGTTGACAACGTTTCTTATTAGTGATTAACCTGAAATGAAGAACACCTTCCAGACTTCTTATCGAAGACAGAAGTCTTGCAGCTTCCCAGAAGAAATAGTAATAACTGATGTATGTTTTCTTCCTTATCTTCAAGTTTTATGTAGAAGTTGCAGTCTAGCTGGTTAGTTGCTGCCCACCACAGACATTCCTCCCACGGACTCCATTGTTGCGTAATAACCTGGTCTATCTTTATCTATTAATACTCACAAGAAGGAAAAACTTGAAGGATCACCGTGTTCAAGCGTCTTACTTTTTAATTCAAGGTTCAATTAAATCTTTTCAGTTAACTTCGACACCTTTAGTCAAAAAGTCACTTTACTTGTTTGATATGATCGCCTAAAATTTGATCTAAGGAGTCTGGCAATTGGTGTTGCCCTGTAATTCGTCAAAAGGCGTTTTCTAGTTAGCAGTACTTAGCATGAGCTACGAATTGAAAGATGGTCCTTTGACATGAAGAAGGAATGTGTGAGGTTTGTTTGGCCAATTGAAAGGGGTCGGGGCAAAATAGTGCCAAGAACATTTTTAAGAAAAAGTAACTGTAGGTGCTATATGTTAGATATTATGTAGGCCTATCAATCTATGATGCAAATGCTACTAGAATATGACTACAAGCTCCGTATGCTACTTAATCTTGTTGCCTTTAACCATATACCAACTGATAGTCCCACATAATCTCCAACACATCGCAGCTAAAGATAAGTATTTTTAAAAATGTGGCTTGGCACTATTTTGCTCCGACCTCTTCAATTCTCATACGCTTTAACACCACTTCATTTCTTAAATGTTTAGACCACATTAGTTCCAACGAAGCCAAAGAAACAGAATATTGTATTATGATATTATAATAAGAATATTGTAACAATTGTATTATGATTATACAGGATTGTAATGAATTATAGACCGTCCAGATAGATGAACTAGTTCAATGGCGCATGAGCGAACCGAAGGAGGGAACTTATGCCTACTGTTCGGCCATTTGCAAAGCTCTTTTGCTTTAGGAAAATTCCCTCTGTTACAACCTTATCAGTGGGCGTTTTCCACTCGTTTGTTTACTATACTATAAACCAATTTTTATTTTGAAATGCAATTCATATTTCAGTCCTATCCTGATGAGAAAAGAGTCTTAATCTATAGATAACCAGTCTTAAAGTTCTGTTTTAATAATAAATGGTCGTTAAAATTTAAATAAGTAAATAATCTTTTTAGTATATTTCTAAACTGTGTATACATTATTTCTATCCTTAGAGCATATTTTAATCTTTTTGGAATATTACTATACTCATTTGATTATATATTACTATACTCTCTCTTATGTATAGATTTTTATGTTTAATTTATTTTCTTATATTGTAGAATTGATGCTAATAAGATAACTAGACCGAATAATGATTATTAGAGCATTTTGCCTTTTTTGCCTATTTTAAGATTTAAAGCCTTTTTTTGCCTTTTTTGCTCGTTATGCAATTTTTTTTCTGCGATTTAAACACTTTAAAAAGCACATAAAGAAATTCGAATTTCAGTTCGTCGAAAACAAAAAAGGTTTCACAAATTAAATTACATTTTGCCGCCACAAATATCAATTCGGAAGGTTATTTTCCCAACCCGTGGATTGACCCTCTGTAACAGAGCCTTCCTTAGTAGAAGGAATGCACAGGCATAATGAATAGGAGGAAAGAGAGAGGATGAGAGAAGTACGTCTCCTTCCTTACACCCCTTTTGCTGTGACAATGGTGTAGTTACCTGGTATTCCGGATTTAGAAATGATAAGATAATGCAGAGGAAGTTTTTCCATAATGAAAAACATTTTTTCTTAGAAGGTCTAAGAGAGTGATACTTTGAAAAAGCATCTTGTTGCTTGTAAGAAAGGAAAGTAAGAGTAAGTACTCTAATTCTGTGATAAATTGATAATAAAGAAATAAATGATATTTAAAATACATATTTTCATTAATAATGAGTAAAATTCCTCTTTGCCTTCAGTCCTAATAAATGCCTATTTTTATTACGATACTGCCTATTTTCAGTATTTCAAGTGCCTTTTTGCCTGCCTATTTTAACCAAAAATAAATGCCTATCTTCCGGGCTCTAATTATTATGTAGACATTTTTACCTGGTATCTTGAATGAAAGGATTGTAAATTTTCTTTTACAATTTTCTACACATTCTACCTATTTTGATAAAAATTGGAAAAACTAAAGTAGTAGTTTTGGGAAGGCATGGATTTCGTTAAACGTTTTTAATTTATCCGAAATTCCTCTTCATTTTAGGAATATAATGCATGCCCAAGTCTATTCGGCTTATGTCGCCAGCATTGGTTGCTTTGTATTGTTAAATGTTCTTCGGTATTCTAACATATTTTGGCTGTTCGTTCCCTACATCCGTTAGCTGTAAAGGACTTTCCTCTCCAACAACAGCGAATAGTTCAACCATATTGAAGAATTTTGTAGTAAATTCATGTCGTTTTATTACGACGTTTAGAAAATGTGATAAAAAACCGAATTGTAACCAACCCAGTAAGGAATTGAAAAGGGATTCTATTTATCGTGTTAATGATAAATTTATTCGCACCAATCTATTTATTGAAAACGTCAGCAACAGCAGATACACCATCATTTCCAGAATATATTGGACCTGGAAGTGCTCCTCGCTTTGAACACTTTATGTTCCAGCCGACCACAAGAACGTGCCTAGCCAGCGACTCAGGTCTCGGCGTGACTAAGATCTCGGAGTGGGTTGAAAATTCCCTGAGTCAGACACCTCTCACTGACTCTAGTGGCCTCAGGCTTGGAAAGCCCTTAGCCAGAACACGAATGGGGCCGGCTTTCGAGGGCTGTTATGGGATCCACTCTCCTTTTTGGAGAATTGTTCTTTAGTATCGATCCCAAAAGAGATGATTCGTTAATAGGATGGGTCCTTATCCTATAGCCCGTTCAGATAGAAGGAAAAGTTCAATTCCGCATGCGCGAAATTTGGAGGGAAATATTCCCAAAGGTTCCACCATTTTCAAAATTCCCAATTTAAGTAACAACGCGATACGTGAAACATTATAAAAAAACTGATTATGTCTCGTTTAAGACTAGGGAAGGCTTTGAGATGTCAGACAAAGGACATAGTGTCTAATATTTATCAATACTTAGCCAAAGCTAATACGTAAAACGTTTTAACCTCCTAGTGATAAGGTTATGAAAGTGAGAATCTTTACCGCCAATTTCTTGCACGGGGAATATAGACCACGCCCTTTTCTTTCTAACTAAACCATCTATTTGAACAGGCTATAGCTTAAATTGTTTTTAGCCTTAGCTTTGGCTAAGTATTGATAAATATCAAACACTATCTCCCTTGCATATCAAAGCCTTCCCTGGTTCTAAACGAGACATAATCAGATTTCATAGAACGCGTTTTCATACGTTTAGAGAATTTTGAATCTACTCATTTCCAAATGTTAGCTCAGATGTATTGACCGCATCACAATGTCATCAATACAATAATACGCCTTCTTCTGTATTGATGATATGATGACACGATTGTACATTCAATCAATATGTTCATATTTAGAAGGAGGTCAGCTCAACTATAATATATAAATGTATGCCATGGCAAATATGTATTAGTGTCATAGTGGCCGCCACGTTTAGCGCGTTTCCACATAAGGAGGAAATCTCCTTATGACGTCCAAAATATTATGAAATCCTAAGAAATAAGAGGACTATTTCAAATATGAATTAAAGACTATTCGAAATATACTCCTTTTTTTTAATAAATCAGTATATTAGGCTTCCATTTTAAATGCTTATATTATAGCCCTCAATGTTCATTTTAAAGCCCCTTAATTTCATTTTTGTATGATTTCCAAAGACATTTAAGTAGTTTGTCAACACCTAGTTGTTATTATACACTTAATTTGTAACTGTTAATGGCAGTTTTTGAGAAATGTAATAGCATATCGCCCTTGTTGCAGTGTTCAAATAAATAAATAAAGAAGAAATATAAACGTTTCGGAATGTATGGATCAAAAAAATAACGGGCGATCAAATTCTTGTGTATATATTCAGAATATATATCCTTTATATATTACAGAAAAATGAATTTTTTAATATAATTGGCCGTAAAAGTGTGAAATAATTTGCTTTATTTTGTTTTTAATTGCCCTTCCAATGTACGTGCGAAAATCTACTAACATTCAATTTTTCAAATAAATGTCAAAGATAATTCACACAAATTTTATTCCATCGGATATTTAATTTTTTGTAACTAAGTTTCTTTCAATAAAATTTCAGATAGGTACCAAATTGTTACGTTTTCAGTGAAAAGTAACTTTTTTAATATTAAGTGACAATAAACTCGATTAAAATATAATTCGAATGAGCAGTATTAAAATAAAATAATTTATAATTCAATTACATACAATAAAATTTTATTTCAACCGATGCTGCGGTTTGGGGTATTGCAATGCGAAGAAAAAAATATTCATAAAACAAAAAATTATAATACCAACAATTAAACAAAACATTAAATAATTACAATGTTCTACTATTCAATAGGCTATATGCTGGCTCCTCTCCCTCTCTATATGTATGTATGTATATGCATGTGTATATATATATATATATATATATATATATATATATATAAATAAATAACATATAAAGCTGACCAAGTAAAATGTTATCTGTTTATTGATTTTAATGAATAGTTTAAATGTTATTGCAACGACGTCAGACTGGAAAAATATAGAAAGCATTAACATATTTTTGAAATTAAAAAAAGACAATCTTTCACTCCACCCTATTTCTAATATTTTCGATCCGGATTATCATGTTAACACAGTATACCTAACAATTTTAATTATATCCGTTGCAATCAATTATACTTATATATATATATATATATATATATATATATATATATATATATATATATATACACATAAAAGGAACATCACCTTCAAAGCTCAATTTTAACCCGAGAAATCAGAGAGCAGACAGTCAGTTTGGGTTATGGTTTTTTAGAAGCATTTTTCTAAAATGAGGGTTCATCCTTTTTTACCTGTATACCTCGTTGCATTCCTCCACGACAAGACAATTATACAGCTATAATAACGTAACTCTCATTAGGGTTTTATTATTATGAAAATCGTTTATTTTTAATAACGCCATCATTTATTTCGTTCTTCTAAGCAATTGCTTGCAAAGCTTTGCATTTCAATTGAATAGAAGAACAAAATTGAACTTTTTGCAATTGGAGTTCTGCATTCATAACTTTGGTTCTATTGAATATTTTGTTTTCCTTTAAGAATAATGTTTTAAGTCAAGGTCACCAACAAATACTGACAAAATCTCAAATATCAGGAATAGGCAGGTTTGAGCCTAAGGCCGATAAAATTTCGTTGGACATAAAGGAAAATTTGGTGTCTTTGATGAATAAAATAGAAATGATTAACTGCGTTAAATTTCCAGACAAAACCTTTATAAAGATATTTGCAATAATAAAAAACGGCAATTATTCCGGAACCCGTTCTAATTGGCTAATACCTCAATTGGAAAATTATTACGCAAAAAATGATTATATATTTTTCTCCTGAAGTGTGAGAGTCCTAAATGCATTTTAAGCTGCCGAAAAAATAATATAAAAACGTTATTTTTATCGTTTTTAAAAAAAATACTTATTGCTGTTTTGCAATGCAGCGAATTTTAATGTTTCGTCAGGAAATTTCATTACAAATCTCCTAGCGTGGTAACTTCCGGAAGTATGTGCGAACGAAGTGCAAAAAAAAACAATTTTTTCGATTTTATTTTATTTAAAAAAAATTCTGTTCCGGGAATTATTCGGCTTACGCATACATCAATTACTTGTGTTTTCCCTAAGATATTCTCACAAAAATTTGTGTGCACCTGTCAACATCCAGCACAAAATAATATAGCTAGAGTTTTACTGATGCGCCCCGGACTACAATGTGAAAGTTCTTGTGAGATCCACTTCTACAGACAATAAGATGTGAAAACATGATTGTAAAGGTTTTCTACAGCCGGACACCTAAGCCGGAGGTGTTTTTATGCGTTATCAGTTCCTTATCAGTAGTCCCCGTTAGGGAGAAGACGATAAAACCAGCTGATTAGTGGTTCAATACAATAATATCCTTGTACTTGCATAGAGTGGTTACACTCCTTTGTAATTCAATACTAGAAGATAGCTCATACCTCATATTGCAGCCATTATGATTAAAAAAACAAAACAAAAAAAACCCTGATATTTCCAGGACTGGTGTCATCTTAGCTCGTTCCCATAATCATTTTTTGTTTTGAAAAGTTAACAATAGAAAATCTTAATATTTTTTTTAGAATTAGTCAGGGATTGGGGTGTTTTTTGAATTTTAGAGCTATAAATAAACTCGTTTTAGAGCCAAAACGTTTCTGTAACACGCACTTGGCACTTCGGCATTTAAGAATGTTTATATATTTATATAATATATATAATGAACCAAAAAATTATTTAGGCAATTATTTTATATACTTATTGCGTTTCTTTATTACATATGATATATTTTATTTTTTTTTTTTTTTTTTTTTTTAACATTAGATCTACCATGTCCAATTCTGAGTCTCGTAAGCAAAACTTCTTCCCGTCTGTCATAAGATGTCTTCAACGACCAATCTGTCGTCACCCAGTTTGTATAATCTTTTTGTTAGTCTAAAAGTGTCTCAGCTAATCAGTCCAGGTTTTCCTTTTAATTGTCCAATCAGTTGGCGATTTCATCTTCAACACCAGTTGACCACTCCGTTGTGTTTCGTAACACCTTGCCAAACATTACGTAAACCAAACTTGTTCCTGGTTATTATGCAATTCAACGGACATAATAATCAAATATTAATTAATTAAAGCGTCAATTATGTTCTGTCATCTTTCAATATTTGATTTTTCTCCAAGATAAATTAAAACCTACGAATTCCATTAGAATAGACGTTTGGGCTTCATGTTCTGTTATTAGATGCTAGAGCTCTGGAGTAAATGTAAGTCTATTTCGGAAATGCTGCAATTTTAATGAAAAAAAAATAATAAAAGTAAGTAGATATCTAAAGTCAGGACAATCCAAGTCGCTAAAATTAATAGTATTCTATAACGTAATTTGATTTATTTTTTGGTTATTGCTTTGATTCGTTTATTAATTTTTTTTTTTACCTGCGTAACAGTCAACTTTAGTGCTCAATAACTTTTTCCTAGTAGAAAAAATAAGTTGTTTTTTTACAGATTCCTTTTTATAGCGTCAAAATACGTATTGAAAAATGTGAAGAAAATCGGCGAGGAGGCCTTTAATGTTAAAAATTGCCCCCAAAAAATGCTGTTATAGTCCTTTGCGTCATTTTGTTCACGTTTTTATTCTCAATTAAGTTGAAATGAATAAATGTACGAAGTTTTACGAAAATCGCAGTTGGGGTACTCATTGCTCAGAATTGCCTGTTTCAGCACTTATATATCACGATAATAACATGGTTCATATATATATATATATATATATATATATATATATATATATATATATATATATATATACCTATATATACCTATATTGACATTATTTTGATCACAATTAAAAAATACGCCGCTAATGGCCTTGTTAATGCTTCGTTAAAAAAAAGAAACAGGAAAATGTTTTTCCCAGTAAAAAACGATAAATAAATAAAAAAGGCTTAAATCTGGCTTTTCTTGGAGATCGAAGTAGATCCATGACACATCATGAATTTAAGATTATCTCATGGTAATTTTGTGATCTATTTTTTTGTTAGCCTTTTTTGTTAGCGTTCTCTGAAAGAAGCTTTACTGTGCCGTACCTAATTCTATATGACTAGACTACGTAAGTTTTATTAAGTCGAGGAATGCAAATTTGTTTAGGTTATCCCCAGCGATAAGAAATCAAATAATTAAACACGTTTTAATATTTAGGATAAACAGAGTTAAATTCATTCTCAAATAATAGTTCACAGATATCGTTTTTTTTTTTTCAAACAGAAAAGAAAATCAGTCCCGTAAAAGGCCGAGGGGCAGATACTATAAAGGTATCTGATTCATGACCATAAGGCACACTAGGGAGATACTGTGGTCAGTACTATGCTCCGGCCGCCTGATTTTCCCCTTGGCTGCTTCGACTGCTATGGTCATTAGAACCAAGGTACCCATTAAAGACTGGGATGGCCTTGGGACTTCAGGGATATATATATATATATATATATATATATATATATATATATTATTATTTTCATTATACTTATTAGAGTACTATTTTAAATAACACATAACATAGATCAATATTGTAATAATTTATTAGTCAATTTTAATATAATTTTCAAAAAAAATTATTTTAAAAGGGTAAAAGGGCCCAGAGGGGTAGGCACTGTCAGAACTATGCTCCGGCCGCCTGATTTTCCCCTTTGCAGGTACCCATTAATCAATTAATTATAGGCTGGGTAGCCGTAGATAATCTGGGACCCCGAATCCAACCCTCGAATGACGACACTTGAATATAAAATCTTTAGTGCGCAGGCGAGTTTTGAACTCAGGTCCTCTAACGTATTGGTCGAGTACTCTACCATTGAGCTAACCTCATCCCTCATTTATATTATATTGTATAAATAAATAAATCAACCAAAAACAATATTTAGGCAATTATTTTTTGTTTTGGGAAGCTTTCAAAGTTCTTGGTCTCTGAAGAGATTGGTTGTTTCTTGTCTCTTAAGAAGCCGAACCAAAATTAGTTCTGTTTATAAGTAAAACATCTGCCAAGGGCTCGGTGTACTTTAGTTGTTTGGTTAAAGGAGCCGGGTGTAGCCTGTTCATCAAAGATTAAAGGGTTTTAATTGCTTTAGGGCTTCTAGGATTTACAAGGATTCTCTTCATTGTACTTCAATCATTTCATTTGTTAACTATCCATCTTGGGAATTGTAGATATCTTGATGAATGGATATTTTTATGCGAATGGATATAGTTTATGTTATTATAATTAAATATATCCTGCGGCTTTGCGTGTGCTGGATGTGGTGGACCTACGAATAACACTAGGTGAAACCAAGGGCCTTTTTGTCAACAAATGTGTTATATTGACAAGGCAAAGCCAGTTTCGCAAAATAAGTTTCGTTAGAACATTTTATAGCGATGACAACTATTTAAAAAAAAATCTAGGTTATATTTAATTTTGGAGTATAAGAAATGTATAACTCATAAACCGGTGGAACTCTTGAGGTACTTTTGAGAAAAATGCGTTTGAATAGTTTTTCCATAAGTGCGAACGCCACTAGAGTATATACAAAACATTTTTTCGTTGTATGATGTCTCATTGTTCAAATTATAAAATAATTGACCAGGAATTAGTGTGAACGTCACTTTCAACGAGCATTTTATTTATATCATCGCCCAGCGGACCGATATTGGAGTGTTGAGTTCGCCTTTCGTATCCGCCTTCCTATGGCAGTTTCCAGCCAGCTTGTTTTCATTCTCCGTATTTTGTATTTTGAGAGGGAAAGGACGAACTCAACATGAAAAATGTACCTGTAGATTCTCTAAAGTGTCTAGTTTCGGAAGTTTATTTTATTTGGAATTTTATTGGATGTTGAGTTCGACCTTCGTATCCGCAACGCCGTATATCTTGTATACCAAATAGAAAATGAAATGGTTAAACATTTAAAACATATTCGAATCTCTGGCAAAAAAGACTCAACTTTTTGAAAATCTGAAGGTGATGTATCCCCTAAAAACCCAACCATAATAACTTGTTCGAAAAATAACTTTAAAGAATAGAAGAATACACATTTATCAGCTGTTTTTCTTTAAATATTTTTAAATGAGTAAATATCATTTTCTTCGTCTGAACTTAGGAAATTCTGTTTTCTGCTGCAATAACTGAATATTTTGTCCTAAAATGGCTTTCAAAGATCGAATTTCAAAGCCTCTAGGGATATTAATAAAGGAGCAGTCAAATAAAAAACAATTCCACTAATCCACCGTCTGAAAAATTGAGAAACCAAAATTTTGTCTAGAATGAAAAAAAAAAAAACAAACAAAAAAAAGGAAGCTACGCTCTCAGTTCGTAAAGACAGAGCGAGACTGCCGAGTGTTAACGAGAAATGCTGCAGCGAGACGGAGAAAAAAAACCTCCAACACACGCTAAGGTAGAAAAAACCTCGGAAGGCAGGTCCTGCCCAGTCTGAGGGCCGATAACGGCCAAAAAAACCCAGACTCCCTTTCACGAAATAGCCCAGCTGGGTCCAGTAAATATCGGACAAAAACATTCTCAGATATTTGCCTTTTAGCACCTTCCTAAGGAATGCGGCTATTGAGGTTGCACTCATAAAATAATTTCTTCAAACCTTAACCAATCCTACCATCTACATACAAATTACTACAGCAACAATTTTTCTATATAAATATTGCGGCGCACCGACTGCTAGGCCACCTTTACTAAAAAAAACTATGGTGCAGCAAGGAATCTTCTCAACGATCCAAGAAATGAGAAAAACCTCCGCTGCAGGTGGGACTCGAACCCCTATTCCCACATAAGAATCCTGGGCGTTAGCCACTAGACCACGTGGAGAGCCAAACATACTGAGTGCCCAAAAGGCATTCTTACGTAATACCTTTTTAAAAATCATTAAAAGTGCATGTTTTAGCTCCCACCCCCTATACCTACCTACCCCCCCCCCGAAATGAACAAAAAAAAATCTTCTTGGTGAAAGAATTAACTGGCGCAATGTAAAGCTGCATTTAAGTTCATCATAATTTATAAGGGGCGCCCCCTCTTATATACGCCCATGAATCACATCTTGGACCTTTTTCAGAGATTTATTCTATTTCTTTAAAACAAAAACTCGATCGTTTTTCGGTAAATTAATATTTCTTCTTTAGAATAAAAACAATTAAAATGTCAGTGTTTAAAATAATAAATATCAGAATAGAAATGAAAGTACGTTCGTTTCCTTTACAAGTAAATATACAAATTACAATCTATGATTGTGCTAAAGGCCATTGTAGTCGACGCACAATAAATTATATATATACAATCTATGATCTGCCTGGTAGTATCTCCTACTACATTTACTAACAGAATTTTGGTAATTGATGAAGATTAAAAGATACAGGATTTTATTATCTTTGAAAGGCTTTTGCAGTTTTTTTTTTAATCAATAAATGAACTGGAACAGCATATAATAACGGACTTTAATCCGAATTCTGATAAAGTTAATTATCAAATTCGCAAATGAATTGTAAAATAATTTATATTGGCTACATCATATAATTAGATTTCATCAGCAAATACTTGAGCATTAACTGATACGAATTGACGTCATTGTTTAATAATCATGTTTCTATTAGTAATCACTTTGATTTAGTTCTAATCTCTTAAGTATATTCAAAGTTTAAGAATTTATAGAAATGATTTCGAATTGATGCTAATTTAAAAATGTTTTGGGTAACCAATTAAAAATTATTCAGTAATTTTTAAATTGTCATTATTTCTCTCTCGCTTCCCCATGCAAGATATTTCACTTAGTGTTATGGAAGTTGTGTACTCTTGCTGGTCTGAAGATGGCTGGGTTTTTCCTCTGGTATTCTTGACGTCTTTCATCTCAAGACTAGAGGCTCTTTCCTCGCCAGCATTTTTTACTTCAATAGGTATGCCAGAAATCTAAATTCCTGAATTCTTATCGCAAATACTACTCTGTCGACTCAGTTCGAATTTCGACGACTCGCCTTACATCTACATTTTTCTTATTTCATAGGCTGTCAGAAAGTCTGAAACGTCGCTGATTGTTCGCAAATTTTCTTAACGGACGGGTGAATCCGAAACTCCTTTAGTATATTTTTTGCAAATGAAAGATCCTTATATTTTTTTAATTCTTACATTTACGGTTTATTCGGCAAGTCTTTCCTTGGGTTTTTCGATGACACTTGAAGAGACTTTTCTTTAACTCTGGAGACACGTTCCTTTTTCTTTGGGCTCTTATACGACGACGGCGGTATAAAATTAGAATTGGAATTACAAACGAGTGCCCGGAAAGTAAATAGCTGCCCTGAAAAGTTAAGATTTTGAACTTATTCGCTGTGAACATATGTATTCTAGAAACCGGTGAATTGGGACCATGAGAAATGAGGATTTACCTGAAACCCTTAGAGGAAAACCTTCAACGGCAGTTTTTTCTTTTCGAATTATGTTTGTTTTAACCTAATTAACTGGAAGATTAAAACGAATATGATGAGGCAAGAATAATTATAATAAATGCTTCTGAAATTCCATTTTAAGGAATTCTCTTTATCCGTCACAGTTTGTTCAACTCTGGGTGCTACAGTTTGCTCATCAGAAACCTACAAGCACTCCTTGATCTTGTTGGCGGTTCCTAAGGTCCGTCCTGCTTATCTGTTGTGCTTCGAAATGCTGTGTATTTGTGTGTTGATTGCCTCTGGAGGTATGCGAGCCGATGTAGAGAGTGTGTTAACCACACGGATAAAGACTCTGCTCCCAGAATGAGCCCTATTGTCTGTTTCGCTGAACAAAGCCTCGCAACCAAGACTCTTTTATAATTGCCGCCAAAGGCGTCCCCTCCTACTCTCCGAACCTCTACAGCTCCCAAGCGCTGCCGCTTATTTTTGAACGTCAATTCCCTTCAGTTCAGGCATACTTAGTTTAGTTCATGTATGCTTTAAACTGTATACATTTAACTACCCGTATAAGAGAGAATAGATTGGATTTCCGACATTATAGATGTAGGAATAATGGATCTGCAGACAATGTGTTGCAAAACAGGACGAAGTAAATCTCAACTAGCCATGTAGAGAGCAGCACTTCTCTCGCCTGGAATTGAAGTTTTCTATGTTTTCCTACTTGAGAGAGTCGCGAGCTGGAGTAGAGATGAGGTGAAGGGTTTATAAGGGCCGACATGCTTTTGGGCAGAGAGTCGCTTCAGTTTCAGAGTAGCTTAGCGACCTCAACAGATATGTCGCTATATTTCTCTCATCTCTCCTTAATCAATAGTTGTCTCTCTATCTAGCTCTCTCAAGCAACCTTATTTATCACTCTAGAGATATTTTATCTGCTTTATGATCTTTGTGCTAGTAATCTTAACCCTACTGTAAGTTAAGAGCTTTGAAATGGTATTTCGCTTCTATTTCTAGAGAATAATGAATAAATTATTTTCTGATCAAGATGCTGATTTTCAGGTCGTAATGATGAACACTTTGAAGGAGTTACTTGGTCGTTAAGCGAAAAACTTTTTCATTAAAAAATTAAAAAGCATTTTCGTATTCCGAGCGACATTATGGCTTGAAATAACCAACCCAGTTTATTTGAACTATTTAATTTCCACTAGTTCAAGGTTTTTAAATAAATTTATTTTTCATGTAATTAGAACGACTGATAAGAACTTGACATACTTTTTGGCGGGAAATTTTACGCGGGCGAAAAAGCCCGGGAATGGAGATTAAGTTGCACGCGATTTCCTCACCATTTTAAGTAGGGGATTCCCCGACGCTTTTAATGGCTACTCCAACATGAGCTCTATTATGAATTACATATTCAAGAAGTAATTTGCCTATTATTAAGACATCGCAGTTTGACACTTCATAAAGTGAAGGACCACGGACCCTAATCTGAACATACTCTAATAATAGATATGTTTATTTTTATTCCAATGATTAACGATCTAATGTTTTAGCGCGGTTCCTCCCTCCCCGATAGGGAGGAACCCCGCTTATAAGGTTGATACAATGAAACAATACGGAAGTGCCGACCAGAAAATTTACCCCCTAGAGACCGAAAATAACGGTGGTTAAAATTTGTATATATATATATATATATATATATATATATATATATATATATACGTTAAAAGAATTCCCTGTTGTACCGTGGATGTTTTGGAAGGTTATTAACCAGTGGATAGCCGGAGCTTTAAAAAAAAAATATATATAAACCAAAATATACTTTATATCATATTCCAAAGATGTGAAAGTATTCAGGTTGTACCTTTTAAATGTTCTTCTAGAAGAGAAACATATTATAATAATATTATACATATTTAATGTTTATTTTTGAAAAAAAAAATCTATCAAAATGGCTCAGCTTTTTAGCGCGGTTCCTCCCTCCCCCATAGGGAGGAACCCCGCTTATAAGGTTGATACAATGAAACAATCCGGAAGTGCCGACTAGAAAATTTCGCGTTTCAGAACCCCTAGAGACCGAAAATAACGGTGGTTCAAATTTGTATATATATATATATATATATATATATATATATATATATATATATATATATATATATGGGGGGTGAGGTTAGCTCAGTGGTAGAGCACTCGACTAATGAACTGGAGGACCAGGTTCAAAACCCGAGCGCGCACTAAAGATTTTTTCTTCTAGTGCTGCCGTTCCAGGGTTGGATTTGGGGTCCCAGATCGTCCCTAGGCTCACCCAGCCTTTAATTAATTAAATTAATAATGGGTACCTTGGGTGCAAATGACTCTAGCAGTGGAAGCAGCCAAGGGGAAAATCAGGCGGCCGGAGCGTAGTGTTGACCACACTATCTCCCTAGTGTGCCGTATGGTCAAGAATCAGATACCTCTACAGTATCTGCCCCTCTGGGCACTTGTGGCCTGTTACGGGACTGATTTTTTATATATATATATATATATATATATATATATATATATATATGTGTATATATTTATTTATATATATATATATATATATATATTTATTTATATATATGTCTGTTCGCGAATTTCTGGCTTCCCTAATGGTCCGATTTTGATGAAATTTGGTACAAAAATCTGTCGTCCGATTTGAAAGGTCAAGTTCGTTAACCAGCAAAATCCGCCCACTGGAAGATGGCGTTTGGGGCGAAATTCGCGCAAAAAAAATCGTAACGCTTACGTTTTTGAGTTCATAAGCGTGTAAGTACTCGTTTTATAGGCTTCTTTGGCTTGGAAAACGAATGAAACCATTTTCAAGGCGATAGCTTTAACCGTTTTTGAGAAAATTGGAAAAATAGTTTTTGAATACCGTTTTTGGTTTGGGTACTTAGAATCATGGGATTCAGTTGAAACATTTTCGGCATGTTTTACTATCATTAAAACTAATATGTTGAAATTTTGTTTACGTTTGGAGTTAAGGAAGGGTTAGAATAAAATATTTTATTAACAGACATAAAAAGTTTTGGTAACTTTGTATATTTTCCTTAATATCTCGAAAAAGGTTGAGAATCTTGGTAAACAAAAGAATACCATTAGAAAGCTTACTAAATGCTCTACAAAAAAGGTTCTGATGGAAGTTTTGATTAGGCGATGTCAATCGGAGAAATAAGTGCTTAAAACATTAAAGTAATTGATTTTGCTTATTCGAACTGTCCTTTTTGTCTGTTTTTATTCCTTGTTATTTTTTAATTGCTTATAGTTGGATAATGTATTTGACAATAAAACAGATTAGGCAAAATAAGAAAAACAATTCATTGTTAGAAATATAGCTTGCCAAGAGAAAAAGATTCGATGACGTCTTTTGAATATTTTCAATTGCCTTTATGCTGTTGGTTTTTTTATTTTATTTTTTAATTGATTTTATCTGTAGAATTATTACTATAGTAAAAGAACACAGGAATATGTGAAAATTTTTGATATTTTCCAATTCATTGAAACGTATGAAATGAAGTATCGGTAGAAGAGGTTTCTAGGGTCTTGCGGACCCGACCCCAGGTATAGCCATAAAACCCTTTGAACAAAGGCTGAGGAAAATATTATCTGTTTCTATTCTATGCATTTGAAATGAGAATAGGGCTATGAACAGGAACCGGGGTCTCCCGTGGTCTAATGGCTAGCGCCTTGGATTCATAAGCGGGAGATGGTGGGTTCGATTCCCAACCTCTGGCAGGAATTTTATCATCCCACGGCTCGCTGGTAAAATTCCTCGCTACACCCTGGATGTCGGCGCTAATGACCTAGATGTAGATGCGCCGTAAAAAAAAAAAAAAAAAAAAAAAAAAAAAAAAAAAAAAAAAAAAAAAAAAAAAAAAAAAAAAAAAAAATGAACAGGAACCGCGCTAAGATGACGCAGTTCCTGCGAGTCGGACTTTTTAAATTTTGTGGTGGCTACTTTTCGGTCTGATTGCTCTTATCAGATTGTCCATTAAAAAGTGAAAATGCAGTGCATACTTAATATGTATTTATACATTAAAATACTACCTCACTAGATCCCTTGTGATTAATAATAACAAATGAAATAATATTAATTTATTTAAATTTGAACGTCCACTTACACATGATGAAGATTTTTAGAATGGGGTTTCATTCAAGATAAATTCATAAAATGGTGGAAATCTGTAGATTGCCCGGCGCGAATAGCACTGCTGCTTATACAATTTTATATATATATATATATATATATATATATATATATATATATATATATAAAATGATGTGTGCATATATATATATATATATATATATATATATATATATATATATGCACACATCATTTTTTAAAATTTAATTGGTAATGTGGAATATGATTCTAGAGAATATTCTTTAATCCTGAGGAAAAATTGTCTCTTATAGCTTTGAATATCAATAATTTTTTATTGACTTTGAGTTGAATCTATTCTGGCAGAGGTATTCGAAGAATCAGAGTATTTGTGAAGATAAGATAACGTGGATTTGTATCTTCCTTTTAGGATCTACGTTTCTTCAAATAAAACTACTCGGAGAAACATTAATCTTGAACAAGTAATGAAATAACTCAATGATAGTAATGTATTCTTACGAAAAGATTAGTCTTAAAAAGGATTTAAATTATTTATGTCCAAATAACAAAAACAAATCATATCAACTAATAGTTTATATGTATCTAGCCGATAAGAATTTAAGAATCGTTTTTTGACAAGGACAGAATGGGGATCAGGCTGAAAATCTGTGCTCTCTGACTGACTGTCATATGGAATTGACAATATGATTTTATTATTATTATTGTTTAGATTAAATAAACAGTTTGGATCTTGTTGTCAAACATATATGTGTTATTTTAAAATGAAGTATAAAACATGGCGCAGTCGGTAGGACTGGCTGGATCCTCAACAATCTTTGGGGGAAAGATGTCATATGTAATTGACAACATGATTTTATTATTACGACTCTCTTCAGTAAATTTAGGTCGAACAAGTGACACACATGAAAAAGGCTAATTTTTCTACCTGCTGTTCACTTGCCCTACAACATTTCATTGCATTAACTAAAGTTAACCCATCTTGCCTTTTTAAAGCTTCTTGCTGACCATTGTCTCTTTATTCACTATCCCTGTTTACTTTAAACTATATAAACAAATTGCAAATCTTTTTCTCTTTATAATACACAACAATCTTCAGGATTTTCTAAAGAATAAGTGAAATCAATATTTTACTTCAAAATATTATGAGTAAAAAAATTAAAATTTTATAGGGAGGCATACAAAACTCCAGGTTTCAAAACAATGTGAGTAAAACATTGTAGAGGCCTGTATCAAACAGCTGACTAACAACAAAGGGATATCTTTTTTCGCTCCCTCCCCTCTAGGGTTATGAAGTAAAATTTGGATAGTAACATAATCATACCTAAAATTTGGATTTCGCTTATTCTCTGGGAAAAAACTTTAACGGTTGGTGGCACATTAGAGCTGGGTGGGCTTTACGGGTATCTCTAGTCAATTTGGTGTTTCAAATTATTCAAGCCTTAATAACTTTAGTTCTACTCAATATTCTGTTACCATTTAACACTTCAGTTTTAAGTCAAGGCTAGTTACAAATATTGTCAAAATGTTTACTACAGTTAACAGTTTTACCATTAACCACGCATGACGCTATGAAATAACATAGAAAATACAGTGATACTAAAACTGTCTTTTTAAGAGAGATAATTTTCTAAATATTTATAGATAATCTATTGTTATTAAACAATGTTGTAGGTTGAGTCTATCTAAAAGTAATAATAGATAACAAGTTACTGATATCTCTCTGGGAAAATACCATGAAATTAGTCGTAATAAAAACTAATTTTACAAATATTAGGGTCAGGAATTTATCTCTTTGACCTTAAATAAATTTGATACTAATCAAATGGGGAGGTGACAAATTGACCCGGATTGAATCCTGATAAATGTGAGGGTCGAAGAGCCATTTGACCTGAAAGTAGATCAAATAGATTGAGCAGTTCATTACGAACAGTTTAAGGTCCCTGATAATGGCATTAGCATCAGGCGAAAATGGTGCAATTTATAAGAGCTATTAAAGACATTTATTACGACAGACATTAATATTATTGATCGACTTCAAATCAGATGGATAAGCAATGCTGCTCCAATTTTAATATATTGTATACTAGCTGTTACCCAGTGTGCAATGCTACACCTACTTTATGTCTATGACTCTCCCCGTATCAAGATCTACTTGATACCTAGCATGGGCGTATATAGAAAATAATTTCGGGAGGGGCTGGGAAAATTTCGGGGGGGCTGAGACCATTTCCGGGGTATGGAATACTAAAAATTTGCTTGGAATAGTTTTAGGTAACTAAAACGCTATTACACGTAAAATAAAATAATTTTATGAACTAAGTGATCTTATTTAGTTTAATTCTAAGGGTTTTACGACAAGTTTTTACCATCAAATCAAAATTTCGGGAGGGGCTGCAGCCCCCCCCCTTATATACGCCCATGATACCTAGTTGTCTATACCCAGTTATGAAAATCGGTCAAACGATGTGAATTTGTTTTAATTCATAATGATAAGCCGACAGAGGCCAGTAGTTGTTGATTCAAAATGGCCGTCACAACCTGAATGGTTCAGTGTAGCCAATTTTTCTTGAACCAAGCTTTTGACCTTTTGACCAAATTTTGTAATTTGACTATTTTGACCTAGCCTAGGAGATTTCTCGTATCAAGACCTACCTGTGTGCCAAGTTTGGTCAAAATGGGTCAAACAGTAGATTTGTATAAGGAACAAACAAATAAATAAATAAACAGAAAAACAGACGGACACGTGATTTATATATATATATATATATATATATATATATATATATATATATATATATAGAGAGAGAGAGAGAGAGAGAGAGATTAACAATAACATTGTCGTATTATTTAATTTTGAACCATCTACGCAGTGCGCGTACGTATTTGCGCATAAGTGTGGCCCACAATTAAACTTGAATATCGTCCAATATATTGTTCGTAATATTGAAGAAAACATATTTCAATAAGAGAAAAAGCACAATGTTTTTTGTTCTTTAAATGTGAGATGGTTGGAGAAGAAAATGAGATCACTTCGGAGGTTATCATTTCTCTTGGAACACGTTCGTGCAGAAACCTAGCACGACACCACTCCATTAGCCCTGAGGGGGTTTTGTAGGTCAAGCTGATACAAAATACGCCCAATCCTAGAGATTAAAGGGTCAAGCAAGGAATACAGGTCGCTCATTGGCCCGCAATGTTTTTGATAAATTTTCATTTTTTTTGTGACTTTGATATTAGCCAATATTTCAGATTATGCCACTCAAAGGTGTGTATGTCTACAAGAAGGTTATTCAAAGTCAAAATGTCTAGAGAATATCTACATTAGGGTCTCCCGGTGGTCCAGTGGCTAACGCCTAGGATTCTCATGCGGGAGATACGGGTTCGAGACCTGCCTGTAGCAGGTTGAGTGGTTTTTCACTTCAGGGCCGATTTAAAAAAAAACTCCTTCGTCCAACATGAATGTTCAGGAAGGTTGGCAACATATGGATAGCCCGACGCTAATGACCAAACATGTCGATGCACCATAAAAACAATGTCTAAATTAATTTTAGCTAAAGAGACGTTGACCCAATGACAATAACTAAGTGCTTACAAGAAATAAGGACGTTTCACAAACCGGAGATAATGAATAAAGAACTAGGTTGTTGAAATTTTAATTAATTTATTAATTGCAAAAAGGAAAATCAGACGGCGGGAACATAGTACTGGCCACAATATGCTCATAGTCTGCTGTAAGGTCAAGAATCAGATACCTCTACAGTATCTGCCCCTCTCGAGTTTGTTTTTAAGTATATATATTTTTGTCAGTTCATATCCTACCTCCTGACTTGCATGAAAATTGGAACAATTATACTTTATCTATAAAGGAAGGTCAAGTTCTTGGCTTACTAGAATCAGCAAACCAAAACAGTCCTTGTTCTGGGAAAGAACGGTTACACTTAAATAGGCAATCAGGTACAATTTAGACAGGTATTTTGAAGCGGTGAATCAGATTAAACAACTCATCAAGGTCAAAATTAGAATGTTGATTGAGCTTACTCTAATACAAATGATTAAGCTGAATATTTTTTTCGCTTTTGATATTCACCTAAACTAGATTAGATTAGATGACCGCGTGTCTCGTTAATCCAGAAGAACCGCACCGAAGTCTATAAGATCTATTGTGCCACCCGACGTGTCGTTCTGATATAATACCAGACCCGTGTCAGAAATGAACCTCCTTAGAGTTCAGCTCTGATATCCTCCTGGGATTATCAATAGTTGCTGCTACGAAGTGCAGAAACCTTTTGGCTTTAAGCGCTGTACAACTCCACACAATATGATATGGAGTTTCGTCATCCTCAGAGCACAGTCGACACCATGTTGTATTGGTGAGCAACATTACGTTGCTCACCAATGCAACGTACGTACGTTTGGAGTTTAGGAAGTATAACAATTAATTTTTTTCCCGGCGCATCGACATCTCGGCCATTACCAAGGTGTAGCGAGGAATTTTCTCAACGAGCCCTGAGATGAGAAAATTCCTGCCGCAGGTACACCCGCATGAGAATCTAAGGCGTTAGCCACTAGACCACGGGGAGACCTCCATTACAATTAAATATCGTAAAAACAGACAAGAGCACCGTTGACAACAACAGCACTATTCTTCAATTTCTTGAGTGTCCCGAAAACGATGCGAAATTAAAAAAAAAAAAAAAAAAAAATTGTTCCAAAGACTAATAAATGTTCTAATCATTGGGGTCCTTGCGTAAATGTGGACAATTCGGAAAAAACGGGGCTTGAAGTTTGGGAAGTGTTACTTTCGTTCCATGGACGGTGACATAATAAGAGTTTAGGCTCAAACCTTTCCAAATCCTACTAGATATAATCATTATATGAAAACGCGCTAAGATGGCGCTGTTCCTGCAATTACATTTGTGACCTTTCCCGCAACTGTCCATATTCAACGTTGTCTCCGTCCGTAGCCACAACTGTTCTCACGTTTTGGCGAAGCTACATATATTCCGCTTTCCCGCCAGCCAACAGATGCTTCCCTTGAAACAGCTTCGTCAAAAGGAAACAGATGCCAGGGAACATCTGGGCTCTTTTTATCCCTTATCAAACACTGCCTTTTCTGCACGATAATAATTTGCGGGAGGGCTCATTACGAAATGTCAATCTAGTTGTTAATTACAAATTCTGGAAACATATTTAAAACAACAGTTGTAAAGGAATATGACCCATTTGGATTGTCGGCCTCTTGTTGCAGCTGGTAATTTCTGGGCAATGGCAGAATATTTTCAAGAACATCGACGAAGAAAGTACGTCCCACTTATATACCAATATATATATATATATATATATATATATATATATATATATATATATATATATATATATATATATATATTGGTATATAAGTGGGACGTACTTTCTTCGTCGATGTTCCTGATATATATATATATATATATATATATATATATATATCAGGAGCTTCGGACGCAGGCGAATATAATGAAATGTGAAAATTGCAAAATCAAAAGTAAAACAAGTTCCGAGTATTTTAGCGGATGACAGCTGTTTCTAAGAAAAACTGTTTTCCTAAATTTCAGTTTTCCCATTTTGAGTCGTTTAAGTTACCTTTGGCTTCGCTAGTCAACAGCCATCAAAGATGTTCACCGAAGTTACGCAACGTCGGGCGTGCCAGTAGCTGAATGGGTGACCGACCACGTGGAGTTGGCATTATAAAAGGTTGGAAACCTGTAGATACCCCTGTGTAAATAGCCCAAATGTTTATATGCCGTTAAACACACACTTTTGCTTCGCTGAAAATAGTCGCCCTTTTCTTCCCTTCACATTTGTTCAACCTCTTCGTCTTCTAGATTTCCTTACCAATACCTTTCCTCGGATCCTTCGAAGCAACTTGCAACTTCACTTCGTGGGCGGCTGTCTTGTTGCGAAGGCAGATCTGGAATATCTTTATCAATCATGCATTTTCAAATTTCTGAATCATTGTCTCGTTTAAGCGAGTCAATACACAAAGATATCAGTTGATACCATAAGTAATGCTGGTGGACTGTAGAATGTGTCGATCCAAGTTTTTCTGGTAGCTCTTCGACTGTTTCTGCCCAGGAGTTCGTCGTCAAGCTCTGTAGGGATACCTGTACGAGACTCGTCTTCAAGCCTACGGTTTCCCGCTCGAAATCCTTCAAACCACAGCTGCACTTGTGCTCGCTAATGACATTTTCGCCATATATTTCTACAAGTTTTCGATAAGTTGAAGTAGCATTTTCTCCTTTATCGAATTCCCAAAGCATAACATGGCGTAATAGGTGTTTTGGGAGATCCGTTTGAAATGAAATTTGAGCACAGAATAAATAAGTTTCATCAAACAATACATGATAAATATAAGTGTTTTTAATGCTATAATAAAAAATGGAGGGAACAGAAACAGACTAAATATTAAAAACCGACATTACTTATGGGGTGACCTGATATTTATCTTGACATTGATTTGGCTTGGTGGTGATGTATGCCTCTTTTCAGTATGCCTTTATGAATACTTAATCACATTGACAATCTTTGAGTGCTTATCGATTTAAAATTGAGTCGATTGTATTGTAAGAGCCCCGGACAGGTTGACAGTTTTTCAATTTATTAATACCGCCTGCTCCGTCTTTGAGGAATGGTTTTTTATTTGCTAACCTTTCCGCTAGGTGGTCGATGTTCGACCCTTGAATAGACGAACACCCCGAGGTCTATCTTCTATTCCGAGGTCCTTGTCCTTCCAGTAAAACATTACTTGGCTAAGAGCCAGAGCTTCAGGGCGTTCCTATTCCTTCCGATGGATTGCTATACCTATTAAGCAGTATTGGAAACATTCTTCTTATTTTCCTTTCTACATAATGCCTTTCAGCGTGGGGTTGCAATGGGCCACGTTAGCCAGTTTTCTCCGTTAGAAAACTGGCTTCCATTCCGTTCAGGGTTCTACCTTTGGTACTCCCAAATCTTTCCATTTGCTCATACGAAGTAATGAAATTCTTGGGCGTCCTCTGGTCCTTTTGCTTAGCGAAAACGCTTGAAGAAAGTATGAGCCCCATAAAATTAAACAACTTAAAATTTAAAAATGAACAAATAAGTGATAGATACATAGGACCCAAAACACGTATGAGAGATAAATTATTATAAAAATGATGCGAGAAAGTATATATTAGCATAAATATGCTTTAGCGATGACTGAACTGGAAAAAACGCTACAAAAAAGTGTCCGCTGGCGTTCGCGCATGCGCGGTGGCCGTGTATAAAAAAGAAGACTGTGAGTTATACAGAACATTACATAGGTTTGTCGGGTGGACCTAAAGCATATTTATGATCCTGAATTTGAGCAGAAGGTTCTAAACGATCTATACTTTATAAGTATAATATAAGTATTTATAATATAGAAGTTTTATTACGGTCGATAGTCCTTGTAATCTGGCTCAGTGATCAGTGAAATATGTTCAGTACACCGTCTTGTGGCTAATACAGAATATTTTAGTGTCCTGCTATCAACATCAAAATGCCTCAATGTTGCTGTTTTTAGTGTATTTATTTTTTAAAGGATATCTTTAACAATTGGGCCTAAATCTCCTACAGAAGTGGATAATTTTTTATAAAAATGGGGGCAAAAATACATCATGCAATATGAATGATGAAGTTGTAGAAACGGGAAAATAAGTTTAGGGCATCGTGTTTTAATCAAGCCGTTCGTTCCTAGAGAGTGTTTCATGTGTTTGCGCACTTATTTGAATTACCCATAAATAATGACGGAGGGCTTAATTAATTTCAATACATCCTTTAATTAACCACGACTAGTTGATAAAGGTCATTAATAAAGGCTAATTCTTATGACATTACATCACATGTTTGTTTATGTACGTCACGCAATCTACTTAGGTTACCCATTAATTAAGGAAATTCTTCTCTTGGAATGAATTTCTACTAAGGTTAACTTGTTTCCTCCCGCTTTAGATTGGTCCATATCCATTTCAAATCGAATTGTCGGCCCTTCGATTTGAATCTTGATAGGCGACACAGTGCACCTCTTCAAATATTTTTAAGCCCGCTTTCGGACGGAACATGTCGGCTATGATAGTATGTGCCTATAAATCCTCATTACCTCAATCTTCCGGCAGGCACACAGGACGTGCGGAAGGGATTCTAAGTTCCTACGGGGATCCAACTGAAGTTCAGTTTGATAGCTGTGAACCACTATCTATTAGATAATCCTGATTTGGAGAACATGCAAGAGTTCCTTTTATTGGATTTTGAGGAAAGAGTTACCGCTTTGCCTTTTGAAGGAAGTGAAGCCAACTGGTCGAAACTCTTTTGTTCGCCTACAATACAGTATTTTTGCGGGCTGTCCTCCTCAAGAGAGTGCACCGCGGCCGTGCGACCTATTGACGCTTTTCCAGCCTCTTTCAGAGATGTCGTTATGTCTGTAACAAATCATTTTTAGAGAACCACACAATAAATGCACAAATAATTATTTATGTACGTCAGGTTTAATCTATACACACCCCATCGGGCGCAATGCAATCTGCAATACCTGACTGCCCTGATAAGAGCCATCCTCAGCTAGCTTAGGCAAATGGAAAGTGCAAATATCGGTCAGAGTTCACCGACCTGTTTCTATTCCCGCTCTTTCTCCCTACAGTCCTGGCAACAAACAGTTATAGTTGGCAATTTTTTGAACACAATTTTTGATTTCGTAACATTATTTTGGACCAGTTAGGAGGTCAACATATCAAAAGTCCCCGCCCGTAGCCTTTGAGGCAGGTCCCATTTTTCCAAGTTTCGCTTATATCTCGGAAACCCTGCGTCCTAGCGATATGACCATTCTATAACAAATGAAAGCTGATTAAATTTTCTACAAGTTCTAGTCAATCACGTTTTTCGAGATATCTTTAGTTTTCGAAATATCCGCTCTTGAAATTCTATCATTTTGGGTAAAAACTCTTTTGCCGCACATTTTGACCGGATAACTCTTCAACGATGTTATAAGGTTGTAAAATATTACATTCACTTCAATAATATATATTAATTTGCTATTTTATATATTTTTCTTCAAACGTTAAAACAATTTCAGTGTTGATCGTAAAATCTGAAATTTGGCGACAACTGTCGACTAATAGTCCAGGCAACGAAGAGCTATAGATGGAAATGTTTCGAACACAATTTTTGACTTCGTAACTTTGTTTGGGCTAGTTAGGTCAACATATCAAAAGTCCCTGCTCGTACCCTTTGAGCCGGGGGTAGAGGGGGTTTAGAAGGTCCCATTTTTCGGAGTTTCGCTTATATCTCGGAAACCCTGCGTCCTAGCGATATGACCATTCTATAACAAATGAAAGCTGATTAAATTTTCTACAAGTTCTACTCAATCAAGTTTTACAAGATATATTTAGTTTTCAAAATATTCGCTCTTGAAATTCTATCATTTTGGGTAAAAACACTTTTGCCGCACATTTTGACCGGATAACTCTTCAACGATGCACCCAAAAAATAAATGCCGGTTATAGGATTGTAGAGCTTTGCATTCCCTTCAATAATATATATTAATTTGCTATTTTCCTTCAAACGTTAAAACAATTTCAGTGTTGATCGTGAAATCTGAAATTTGCCGACAACTGTCGACTAATAGTCCAGGCAATGAAGAGTTATAGATGGAAATGTTTCGAACACAATTTTTGATTTGGTAACTTATTTTGGGCTAGTTAGGTCAACATATCAAAAGTCCACATCCGTAGTGTTTGTGCCGGGGGAGGGGGGGTTAGAAGGTCCTGTTTTTAGGAGTTTCACTTATATCTTGGTAAGCATGTGTCCTAGCGACTTGACCATTCTTAGCGAAATTTTTTAAATCATCCACAAAACTGACAATGTTCTAAAAATATTTCTCTCAAACCTTCTTGGTATATTGGTAACTTACCACTTATAATTTACAGACAATCTGACCTGTTTCATGGTTATTCTATACTCCGATTTAGTATATATTTAAAGTTTTAATTGTTTTACATGATGGTTGCAAACAAACAGTAAATATACCATGTGAAAATTAATAAAACACTTTTTCAATTTTAGAAATATTTAATTGATTTTTTTTTTTTTCAGGTTCAAGTAACGATCTACTATGAGTCGCTATGCCCAGATAGCTTGAAGTTTTTTAAACAACAATTTGTTCCAGTTTACAACAGTTCTTCATTCAAGAAATATATAAAGCCAAGCTTTGTTCCATGGGGAAAGGCCAATGTAAGTAATTCCAAACATACACTTCAATATTTTTTCTAATTAAATAATTACTTATTTAAGCAGGCCATTCACGTTCCGATTTGCAGTACGACTTGTGGTCCAACTTCCAAAGTTGGACCACAAGTTGGATCGTGAATGGGCTTGTTGGATTGTTGTAAGTCTAGTTGGACGAGTCAGATCATTTAGAGGGACAAATGGAAGGTCCGACATCCGACTAGCGACCGAGTTGGAGCTTGAGTGGGGGAGTCGGATAAAAGTTGTCCAACTTAGCTCATTTCAAAGCTTGGCCTTCGGGCAACTTTGGTCCATACTCGATACATTTTTCGGCTCATGAGCAACATACACAGAAAACAGACTACAACTAAAGTTGGATAGCAGGAATGAGCATGAGTGGTGTCGATTGACCCCTTGTTTAACATTGCATTAGTGCTTAGCATGTAAGAAGTAAACTTTCAAAAGAAGCCTGTTTCAGTTTTGGACAAAAATAAATTATTTAAGAGTATAATTTCCACGAGATTAATGAACTTTTGAATGAATCAATTAATATCCTGCTGTCATGATATACTGACCGAAACCCATTGAGAGAGAAAACATATGATTTTGTCAAAATTAATCAATTTTCAGCAGGTAGAATAATTTAAACTAGGAACTTTTTGAACTTGGGCTTCACTCATTTTTTGAAGTGAAGTTTGAATAGTTAAGTACTTATCTGGATTTCAAAGACGAATTTTCCATCTCTTCGTACATGCATATACATAAAACAATCTTTTTCTACGATCCTCGACACCAGAATATTGTATCTTAATGGAGACATTCAATTCAAGCAAAGGATTCACTATGTTGCCAAGCAACCGTCCCTGATAGAATATAAAATACACCACAAACACACTGAAAAAAAAGTAATTGAAAAATTAATAATTGAGTCAGCGGCTATATAAATATAAAAGGATAATAATAATAAAAATATAAAAGGATGAATCAATTCAAATTTTGAAAAGGAAGATTTTGCCAGGGTTTGGTCTTGGTATCATAATAAAACTACATTTTTTATAAGAAAATTTATATATATATATAGATGTGTTTTATTTTTGTCTGATGCTTTTGCTTGAAATTCAAGTCTTCATCAGTGCTGTAAAACAAGGAGTACAGAGTTTATACTAATTTATAAACAGAAGACATGAAAGGAAAAACATTATACATAGAATAGGATGAATGATTCATATGGGAAATGTATATTATAGCTAGAGCTTAAATAAAGGCAAATTAATAAAGATTAAAACATAGGGATAGATATAAATGAATAAGTGCTGGATAAAAACAGGCTTGCCGATGAGAAGAAGGTGACCACAAGTCTCCTGCAAGTATTTCTGAATCTGGTGAATCGCTTTAAGTTTGAGGAAAAGAGCAAAAAATCAACTCCTTCTCTGCTCGTTTTATCAAACTTACAGCGACCAACCAGATTCAGAAATGACTGCACATCCTGTGTTTATTTAAGTTATTTTAAACCAACAAGTTATTAAGGAATTGAGGATACATTTCGCACCTTCTAAAGAACGGGCTTAGCTATGCAGCTCCTGCGTGATGGAATTTGTTTAAATTTTATTGTGCCAGGGAGGCCCCTGTGAGTGGCCGTGAGTGTTGAGGCGTGATCACTCCGGGCCATGGGGGGGCCAGGGAACAAGGTCATGGGTTGCTTTCCCACAAGGGCCAGTGCATGGGCGTATATAGGAAATAATTTTGGGGGGAGGGGGGGCTGGGACCATTTTCGAGGTATGGAATACTAAAACTTTAGAAATTGGAATAGTTTTAGCCAACTAAGCCACTATTACACCTAAAATATAATATTTTTTATGACATTCATTTAATTTATTTTTAAGGGTTTTATGACACATTTTACCATCAAATTTCGGGGGGGGGGCTGCAGCCTCTTTTGAAAAAAGAGAATGTACTAGCCCTACCCTGGCCAGATCCAGCCCCATGTAAGATTTGATCCGGCAAGCGAGACATTTTAAATGCCGAATTAGAAAAAAAAAAAAAAAAAAATAATATTTATTATAAAACTGGTACCGATAAATATGGATCAGAAGCAAAATGGTGAGTTGTAAGATTTTTTTTAAGCCTCACAAGTAACGGGAGTGGGGAATCTGGAACCCTAAATTGTTAGTCTACCAACCTTTTAAAAATAAAATTTTTGCTACTTAATTTACTTAAAAAAAATTGCTCATCCAAGTAGTAGAAGGGCTGGCCGCTGGCAGCACTGTGCAACCTTTGCTCACAGATTTCTCATAGAATACTTCTTACTTCTTTGACACTGTGAGCTGTAGTCAAAAACGTTTATTGTAGAAAAGTAACCGATGCATAAATATTCCTAAATATACATATACATCTGTACATCCGTTTTTGCATCGTACGGCCATTTCTGGGGCATTGATAAAACCGGGCGGGACACCGGGACAAGAGCAAAATACCGGGACGTTTGGCAAGCCTATTTATATAGATTATTTTAAGCCCGTTCTTCAGGAATTTGGTGTAAATCACCTGGCTGAGTAATGTGCTTTGTAATGCAGCTCCTGCTTTGCGGAGTTCTTTCCCCCATTTTGTATAAGATTTAAAATTAATTCATTTCTTATTATAGATTACTGACGGCGCTCTCCACTGCCAACATGGCAATTTGGAATGTGATGGAAACCGGCTACAAGCTTGTGGTCTTCATGTAATTAATACTCCTGATGTAGCAGCTATGTACATTGGCTGCTTAATGTCACTCAACATTACTCAGAGTACTATAACTGTATATCCAAACGATCAGGTAAGATGAAAGGAAGTATTTTTTTAATAATAATGATCTAAAAGAATGTACATAGTAATAATGTTAAATTGATTTATATTAAGGCAGGGCTTGTCGGGCTTCAGTCATTACTTCTTAATAAAATTACATTTTACAAATGAAAATGGTTTTATTGTTGCCGACTTTTATTGTTTCGGCTTGAAAGTCAAGCCTTCATCAGGGCTGGAAAAACTAGCAGGACAGATTTAATACTAACATATATATATATATATATATATATATATATATATATATTAGCTGACCCGGCAAACTTCGTACCGCCTAACAGTAGATTCGTCGTTAATACTTCTTCTGCTATTCGGGACGCCGGGTCTGCTAGTAAGATACGAAAAGAAAAAACAAAGTTAATAAGTCAACAATTACATTATGTCAAAAAATAAAAATTATAAAACACTTAAAATTCTTTTAATAGTCACTAACAAATTACAATGAAAATTACAATTTCAGATTTCTTATTATGATATCTAGCTTATATATTTCATTTTATTTTTACTTATTCAAAATTAAGTTCCATTTTTATTGTAGTACTTTATGGTACACGATATTTTTTGTTTGATTACCTGGCACGTTAAGAAAAGAAGCAGATGGTTTTCCAACACAGGAACAGGCAACATACAATTGATCATGCGAGAAACATGGGTTTTCTAGATTAATACCACCAACACTTAATGACTGCCCCTGGGATTTGTTTATAGTCAAACTGAGTACATAGGTCCAATAGCAACATAGTTGTAGCAGTCCAGGCAACAAATGCTTGAAAACAGCTATAGGTCGACATTTTTGGAACATAATTTTTGACTTCGTAACTTTGTTTAGGCGGGATAGGAGGTGAACATATCAAAAGTCCTCACTCGTAGCCTTTGTGCCGGGGGGAGGGGGGGGGGGGGTTAGAAGGTCCCATTTTTTGGGGTTTTCACTTGTATCTCGGAAACCCTGCGTCCTAGCGACATGACTATTCTATAACAAATAATAGCTTATTAAATTTCCTACAAGTTCTATTCAATGAAGTTTTTCGAGTTGTCTTTAGTTTTCAAAATATCCGCTCTTGAAAGTCTGTCATTTTGGGAAAAAACACACTTTTTTGTATTCTCGACCGGATATCTCTTCAACGATGAACCCAAAAAAATAAATGTCGGCTATAGGGTTGTAGAACATTCCCTTTGCTTCAATAATATATATAACTTTACTATTTTATTGAATTTCAAAATGTCACGTTACTTTTTCACTTACAATGTTCAGTCTCTTCCCGTCTGGGAAAAATCATTATTTTTTGTTTTAAATTATATTTACCACATTAGAGTTTTTACTTGAAAACGTGACCATATTTTTGAATTTATTTCACAAGAAATAAATTATTGTTTAACGATTCATATTTTTCCTTTACTCTACTCTTATAAAACAATTGGTGAAAGAATCATGTCCATATCATTTTCTAAACTCCATATAAAAAATAAAGCACTTTCAACCTATTTTATTTTATTTCTCGGCTCCTAAGGCGCATTAGATGGAACGCCCGGGCATGTGGGTAAGTATAGTTTATCCCATAGTCTTCTGTAATCAGGCCCCCTTTAAATATCACAAACATGAGTATATGCTTATTATCTACTATATCTATATATATATATATTGTAAAAAATAGAAAATACCTTCACCCATTCATAAATAGTAGGAAACAAGGAACTTAACTGTTGTTAATTATAGTTTATACAATGTATTACTTAATTTGTTTAATAATAACTTCTTTGTAATTTATGTTTAGTGCAAAGATGCTGCTGGTGCATTTTACAATGATATTCAAGCATGCTACACTAACATTTCTGGGAGTACATCTTATCTTAAATCTTACGGAGATCTCACTGATAAAGCATTTTCTGGAAGGAATTTGAGTGTCCCGTATGCTTCCTTTAATAACGTGAGTATAAATCTATCGCCTTACTAAAATAATTGTTGTTTTTTATTGAAATTGTAGTTTAAAAATCATAAACTACACTGTACGACGGAAAAAGTCATATTAACATTCTTGTTATTTTTATTATCAAAATGTTAGAATTTCTTTCACTGTAAAGATACCAAAAATTAACGATAATTCCAAAAATAAGATTTTCCTACCCCGAAAATCTAAAATTATTTTGGCAGTGATGCGTTTATTCTGTTAATGGAGATGCGCTTTGTACATTTTTAATGTCTTCAAAAAAGAAGATATTAAACACTTTATTCTTTGAGTGTACATTAATTCTAGAAGTTCCTTTATCAAGATTTATCATCTCATCCCATAAGTAATGTCGGTTTATGTCAGTGGACTGTAGAATGTGTCGATCCAAGTTTTTCTGCTAGCAATTCTAATGTAACGACAGGATTTTCTTCTACAGTAGCCTGCAGGAGATCGTCATCGAGCTCTGTTGATCGACCTGTACGAGGCTCGTCTTCAAGCTTGCGGTTTCCCACTCGAAATCGCTCATATAGACTGAATAGAAAAGCTGTATAATAGTTAATATTTTATATCTAACTACCTAAAAATAAGAGCGGTTATTGTAAATGAATAAATAAACATCAATACTGTGGTGTTTTGGTTTCAGCAAGAAAAAGAAAATTAATTATATTTAAAAGTTATTATAGAAAAAGTTGACTTGAAATGTTTTTATTATATCTCAAGGTTCATTTAATATTTCCAAACTCACCACATACGGAATTATGAATAAAACTATTTGAATAATTAAATTAATTTAATAAATTTCCTGAAAGAAAAGAATGAGAAATATTAAATTAGAACCACTTCTTACCATCTGTCCTCTTATCTGTTGAGACCATATTAAATACCAGGAGAAAGGTTCATAGTAAATAAAATAGAGTTGGAAACAAATGACTTATATTGAAATAAAAAATATAATTTAGGATTTGGCATGGCTGTGATATAAAATTAAATATAAAAAAGAAAAGGTGCTTGACTCACATAATTGTATCAATGTTGGGGTATTAAAGAAAAATTAGCACATAATTAAAATATTAAACTTACATACTAAAATATAAATATTGGCCATTATTGAATTTTTTTGCTAGCTTTTATATTGAATTTAATTGAGTATTGGCAGTTGTTGAGTTATACTCAGCTTATGATGCGGATTGTGTTCTGGAAGTGAAGAGGCAGACTGGTAGTAGTTATTGTCGGCATGTTGAGGAGAATGATGGTCGGCTGCTAGATCATAGAGTGGTGTCTGGCCATCAAGTGAAGATAAAGTGAGAGCTTGGTGTCGGCCGCTCGCTGGTGCTGCAATGAGATTGAGTGGTGGAGGGAGGCATTTTTATTGGCGTTACTCCCACCATACCAAGGGTGTTTGGCTTCAGCGATCGCCACTTGGATGTTCAAAGGGCAATTTTGGAAGCACCTCTATTCTTATCTTCCTGGGAAACTTGTATCTCTCTATGCCTTATCGCTCCTAGCCGAGACAATTTATAATTCATACTTCCTTTATAAAAATAAACACTGCTGAGCTAAGAACTGCCTTCTTTTTCTACAATTTAGTTGTTTGACAATAATAATATTTGTGATGGACTTATTGTACAGAAATGCTACTCTTTGCTGTGCCAGAAACTGCCTGTTTCTAAAGCACCCCCTTATAGATCATTACAATACATATTAATAAATATCAATAGAAATAGTTGTCCAAAGTCTCAACAATTCTTTTCCTGGATAGAAGATCAAAAAAGCGATATTAATACATTCATAAATTTATTGAAATCGGTTTACATTCTTTGCATTCTCAGATGAGTCTTTAGGAGCATGAAGTAAATACAGCATAATAGAAATCAAGCAAAACTATCTACATAGTATCAATCATCTGTTTGTAGAACTGGAATCAGCTGATTGATTCTATGTGGAAGATTCTTGGGTAAATTATGGCAGGCTTGCCTATTTTCCACTAGACTGTATTAGGGATTACGCTCCTGAAGAGGTATCTGAGGGTGCCTAATGTATATATATATATATATATATATATATATATATATATATATGTATATATATGCATATATATATTCTTGCATAGGCAGGTGCATAAATGAAAATAAAAATAAACACATTCCGCAATTTATTAAGATTGCTCTACATATTAGGTACCCTCAGTTACCTCTTCAGGAGCCTAATCCTTAGTACAGTCTAGTACTATATATATATATATATATATATATATATATATATATATATATAAAGGAAAAAGGAAGGAAAAATAATGGATAATAAATATTCTCCCGATAGACTGATTTGGCTTATTTTCACAATATAATTTTCTCACTTGTTGGGCATGATGTATATACTTTTTTTGTTGAAAGGAAGGAAAAATAATGGCTGGTGCAAGCAAATCAATACTTTTGACGTATATATATATATATATATATATATATATATATATATATATATATATATATATATTATTTATTTTTCCTTCCTTTCAACAAAAAAGTATATACATCATGCCCAACAAGTGAGAAAATTATATTGTGAAAATAAGCCAAATCAGTGTATCAGGAGAATAATGAAAACAATTTAAAACATGAAATTAAATACTACAGCTTGAATATAAACTAGGGGTTGGGTAAAATTTACAAGGTTAAAAAGTACTGGAAAGAACGGGATTTAAAGGTTTCTATGGTGGTAGCATGGTGGACCGACAGAGGTAAGGAATTCCATAGCAAGGTGGTATGGGTTATAAATGATTTTTCGAATAGAGGTGTATGGTGGGAAGGAATATAATGATCGGAAGAACGAGATCGGGTGATATGGGAGTGAACAGAGGATTTAAATTTAAGGAGTTGAAAAAATACAAGAAGGTCTTCAGGATTGAATTACTTGTTAAAGGACTGAACCAAGGAGTTATTGGCGACAATAAACAGGGAATGGCCAATTTAGCTCCTGGTGGAATTGCAATATGTGGGAGTCTCTGGGCCTCCAGTACGGTGGACTTTTACAGCAGCCTGACCCTCCTCTCTTGTTTACCGGCTCCCTACGGCCGACTTTTCTTGGAGTTCGACCTTGGGACTATTAACACTTTCGCTGCGGGTGTCCTTCCAGAAGGACACTAGCGATCTTACCTGCTTAGGATTGTCCCTTCGGAAGGACACTCCTCCATTACTTTTCCCATTATATTCAAAAGTCTCGTAAACGGAGGGGATTCACTTTTACAGCTGCCGAAGCAAAAGTGTTAAGCAAGGACTGAGGAAAGCTTTAGCTATTTCTTTCACCAGTAGTTGTCTGGGGAATTAACTCTTTGTGATGAGAGAGCTAGGGATTTGGGATACCCTGGGTCGGGCTTGCCGGGTGTCCCTTCAGCTATATACCTCTTAAATATATATATACCTGTTACTGTCCCTTATAGGAGAAAAATTGGGAGAAAAGGGGTTATTTATTTATTTAGGTTTATTGATTAGTACTGACATCATAGAAAAATATAATTCTTCATATTAAAAAATATAGTCTATAAAAAAATTGATTGGAGCATATAATTACAAAATTCAACCTAAATATTCAGAGCTAAAATAAAAAAGTAAAGCTTTCCTACAATTTGCAATTTTATCAGAGGAAATTATATGAAAGGGTCCATGTAGCTATGGAAAAGGGTGAGAATAGCATCGTAACAGGTAGAAAGATCACTGCACTCCAGGGTTGGCCATCCACTGTATTGTAAGGGTTAATTTGCATAGGAAAACTCTAAATTATAAATTTAACAAAAACTAACTAAATAAGGTATTCCAAATTGGCAGAAGGTCATACAATTAAAACACTAAATCTTTTCCTTAACATCCCTTTATTTGGTGCTCTGCATGTTTCACGCCTCTAGATGCCTCTTTTGTAGCAACTTAATTAATAGTAATTCATTTTAGTCTCAACTGAGGGAAGAACTTTCATAGGTAGGGCTATGTCTAGACATCCTAATGAAAAGGTGATGAGTTTTTAATGTATGACCTTCCAATTTTGAATATATTGATGAGAAAAAAGTGTCACAATTGTATAATAACTAAATAAGAATTTTTTATTAATGAAATCATTCATTTATGTTTTATTTCTGTTGATTTTGTTGAAGTTGGGTTTTATAAAATATTAAACCACATTCTAAGAACCCTTTTTACTGGGGGAAAAAAATCAGTCCCGTAACAGGCCACAAGGGCCCAGATACTGTAGAGGTATCTGATTCTTGACCATACGGCACATTAGGGAGATAGTGTGGTCAGTACTATGCTGCGACCGCCTGATTTTTGCCTTTGCAGATACGCATTAATTAATTAAAGGCTGGGTTAGCCTAGGGACGATCTGGGACCCCAAATGCAACCCTTAAACGACGACACAAGAAGATAAAAATCTTTAGTGTGCGCTCAGGTTTTGAACTCGGGTCTTCCAGTTCATTAGTAGAGTGCTCTACCACTGAGCTAACCCCTCGCCCCATTTTTACTGAGAAACAATACATAAAACATTAACTTGGTATTGTATTCCACAATGTGCTTAACGTGAGGAACTCTAGACTATAACAAGACAGAAGAAATTACACGGCCTTCCTGCTATTGATAATAATAATATAATAAAGTTTCATAATAGTATATGTTTAACATGTTTCATATTTTCATAATAGTATAATGGATCTTTAACATGTTTCATATTTTCATAATAGTATAATGGATCTTTAACATGTTTCATATTTTCATAATAGTATAGTGGATCTTTAACATGTTTCATATTTTCATAATAGTATAATTGATAGTCTAATACACATCACTAGACACCTCTTCAGGAGCAACTTAATTATTTACAATTCATTTGAGCCTCAACTGACGAAGACCTTTCGCAGGTAGAGCCACATCTAGACATCTTAATGAAAAATTGAAGTTTTTTTTTTTAATGTATAAACTTCTGCCAATTTGGAATACATTGAGAAAAAATTTTATAATGACTGAATAAGAATTATTTATAAATGAAATTATTGATATATGTTTTATTTCTGTTTATTTTTAGTCAATCGATGACAGTGTATCTGCTGAGGCTGTAAAAAATTTCCAAAAGTCTGTCTGCAACAACCTTAAGAGCGAAAACTTAAAAGAATGCGGTAATTCTGCTACTACATTCACAGCAACACTCATTCCTGCCGCAATCTTATTCTTCCTAGGAAGGCTTTAAAGTTTCATTAACTATTCATTTTTGTTTGTACTTAAGATTGTATGTACGTCACGATAAAATGTGTTTTTACTGAAGTAAAGATTTTCTAATTCTGTAACATAGAAATTTAGATTGTTCCGTCACATTGTTTGAGTCCTTATTGAGAATTATTAATATTTTGATGTGTCACAGAGTTGTTCATTTTATTGTTTGTCGTTCACGGCTTTGTTATAAGAGGTATCCTCAAGTAATTAAAAAAAATAAGGCTATATATTTATGCTGTATGAATTTGTAATATTTGCAAAACTTATAATAAGTATTTTATTGCTATTAATGTGCCTTAATCTAAGTTTGATGTAAAGAAAAAAAAAAAAAAATACAATTACGAGTGTCCTATCAACAATTTACCTTAGTCTAAATTCAAGTGTCTCTATACCAATGGAGTGTTATTCTGTTAGTTTTACAATGCCCAAACGTTGATATTTTAGAAAACTGTCTGTAAATAAACACCTATTTTCTTGAGTGATTTTAGTATGTGAATATAGCTTTTAAAAAAAATAAATGAATTATTTGTTAGAATAAATTTTGATAGTTTTATTTAGTCAACATTAACCCTGCCTTTCATTCTTCCAATTATGATTTTTTTTTTTTTTTTTTTTTTTTTTTTTATGCCTTCATGACTGCTTGCGTTAACCCTTTCATGGCTCTGAAAAAGTCAACTTGTGCTCGACAGGCAGGCCCACACTCCAAACAAGATAACTCGTGCTCCCCTCTCCGAACCCCTGAGGCTCCTATCGAGTTAACTCGATGGCCCCATGTGTTGCTTCTCCAGCTTGGTGCTATTAAATAGTATAAAATCAGTTTCTAAAGAAGTCATAATGAAATAATGCATTATATTATATTTTCTGACATTCTGAGATGTTTAGGGATCTATAATGACTATTAATTTTTTGTAAAGGTTAATGTAATGAAGGCTTTTTATCTCAATTTTCTTGGAATTGCTTGTACCATAGATTTTATTATTTACAAATAGTTTCACCCAATTCTTCAAATATACAATTTTTTATTAATTGTAATTTTGCATTTTTTTAGTATTTTATTACCTACAATTATTCACCCGCTTGGGGATCGGATAAATCAGATCCGAGGGGCAGATCGTAGTGAAACTCGTAGAACAAAATAGTCACCTAGCGATTCTAAATGATGGTTCTTCTACTCACTTTGTTGCGAGAGATGGTTCTTTCTCGGCCATCGATCTCAGCATTGTTGACTGTCGGCTTCTGCCAAACTGTAATTGGAAAGAGTTACAGGATCTGCACGGAAGTGACCACTTCCCCATTCAAATTACAATTACAAATTCTATAGACTCATATCAAGTAAACGTGTCAGAATTTTTTTATCGCTGGAAATTCAACCTAGCTAATTGGGAAAACTGTCAGAGAAATATTTCGCAAGCAATAGGCATTTTATCAGGAAATAATATTATGATGATTAGATAGTTAGCCGTCGAGGTGATAAGTAAAGATGGAATGGTTGGGATTCGGCTAAATAAACCTCAATATGATTTTGTTTTAAAAACTCTATATTTCGGACATTTCGGCTACTCATTGGTAGCCTTCGTCAGCTAAAATGACAAAAAAAAGAAATTAATACAAAAACAAAAAAAAAATTATGATTGTGATAGGTAACAGAGCTATAGATACAAGTAACTTATAAAAGAACATATCGTCTTAAATTCTTAGAATGAAAAAGTGAATAGGTACAATAATTGATTTTAATAGTAATTATTAACGTTAATTGATTTTACAAAGAAATAAGAAGCTACATACCAATGACAAATATAGTAGCTAATAGTAACATTAATTAATTTTACAAAGAAATAAGATACTACATACCAATAGAAATGCCGAGCTGGTAGATATCTTTTTCTCCTTAGACACTCTACAATGGTTACTTAATTGCCAACCTTGGTCTTCCTCTGCCGCTCGGCATTTCTATTGGTATGTAGTATCTTATTTCTTTGTAAAATTAATTAATGTTACTATTAGCTACTATATTTGTCATTGGTATGTAGCTTCTTATTTCTTTGTAAAATCAATTAACGTTAATAATTACTATTAAAATCAATTATTGTACCTATTCACTTTTTCATTCTAAGAATTTAAGACGATATGTTCTTTTATAAGTTACTTGTATCTATAGCTCTGTTACCTATCACAATCATAATTTTTTTTTGTTTTTGTATTAATTTCTTTTTTTTTGTCATTTTAGCTGACGAAGGCTACCAATGAGTAGCCGAAACGTCCGAAATATAGATTTTTTAAAACAAAATCATATTGAGGTTTATTTAGCCGAATCCCAACCATTCCATCTTTACTTAGGAAATAATATTAATGAAAAATTCAGGAATTTTAATAAATCCATTATTGAATCAGCAGAGATGAGCATTCCTAAAAGCATACCAACCAAAAGAAAAAGACTAGTGCCTTGGTGGAATGAAGAGTGCTATGAAGCAGTTAAGCAGAAAAAGAACGCTCTGAACAAATACAGGCGAACCAAAACTATTGAAGACTGTATTTAGTTCAAAGGGCTTAGAGCTATAGCCGACAAAACCATAAAGGATAGTATGAAAAAGTCTTGGTTCGCCTTTACTGAATCAATCAATTCTGAAACCCCTATACCAAAGATTTGGGCAAAAATTCGATCTATTCAAGATAAAAGAAGTTCATCAATTATTAAAGGTATAAAAATAGAAGACATCGTAGTAACAGAACCACAGCAAATTGTAAATATCCTTGGCCAACATTTTGAAGAGAAGTCCAGCTCGAGTAATTACGAGAAGACTTTTCTAGATAGAAGTAAAGAATTTGCCGATCCTCCAATGTCCTTCGACTCGTGCAACGAAAAATATTAAAATGCATTGTTTTCACAAAAAGAACTTGATGAAACACTACTGACCTGCAAGGGCCAATCAGCTCCCGGTCCCGACCACATACCTTATGAACTCCTTCAAAAATTGCCAGAAAAAGCAAAGATTATCTTACTGGAAATGTACAATGAAATCTGGAGAAAGGGAAACATCCCCAAATTATGGAACTTGGCTATCATTCATCCCATTAAGAAACAAGCTAATGCTTTACTTCTGAATGACTTCCGACCAATCTCCCTTCTATGTTGTAGTTCGAAAATCATGGAGAAGATGGTCAACCGTCGGCTGATTGAAACACAAGAGAAGATGGAGAAGATAGACCCTCAGCAATGCGGGTTCCGAAAATCCCATTCTACAGTGGATCAATTAGTACTGCTTGAATCCTACATTCAAAATGCATTCTCCAATAATCAGCATGTAATATCCATCTTTGTTGATTTAGAGAAGGCATAGGGCATGATGTGGCAAGGCAGGGTCTTAGCCATACTTAATTCTTGGGGTTTCAATGGAAGAATAATGAAGTATTTGGAAGCCTTTCTTACAGAGCGATTGTTTTAAGTTAGAATAAACCACTCAATTTCTGGAATATTTCAACAGGAGAATGGGACTCCGCAGGGTTCTCCACTGAGTGTAACTCTATTCTTTAATGATATTATAAGTTGTCTACCCGCTTCAGTTCAAGGTGGCCTTTTTGCCGATGACTTTGTATTCTACTTTGCACATGAGTCAATGGAATTTATACAGTGGAAGGTTCAAAATGCAATTAATAATCTTTTATTACGGTGTGGATTAACTGGATTCAAAATTTCCTTTGCAAAAACCCGAGGTGTCCATTTCTGCCGTAAGAGGAAATGTAGATTAAATCCAAATACTTCCAATAATAGCAGCTGGGAAACCAATTTTATTTTCAGACACAATTAAGTTTTTAGGCCTAAAAATTGATCTATGTCTAACCTGGTCAGAACATTTTAAAGATCTGAGATTCCAGTGTCTAAAAAGGATGAATATTCTGAAGGTAGCTTCAAACAGGAACTGGGGAAGTGATCGGTCAACCCTCCTTTACCTATACAGAACATTGATCCGATTGAAATTAGATTATGGTTCTGTAGTATATAGCTCTGCCACGACAAGGACCTTAAACATTCTTAACATTATCCAGAACGCTAGAATTAGAATTTCCACCGGAGCCTTCAGGATTACTCCAGTCAAGAGCATGTATGTTGAGAGTGGTGAACCTTCTCTGGAAATACGACATTCCATCTTGACTCTTTCCTATGCTAGTAAGATATACAGCAACCACATAGTATTCTCGTTGCTTCACAAGCTAGGGTGAAGAGAAGAATAATAAGTAGGTCTCAGAGGACGTTTAGAGAACTTAACGGAATATCTAGGAGTCGAGAGAATCACGCCAGTAGAAGAAAGCATCCACCTTTATCCTTCATGGTTTCCAGTAAACAGCATGGTAGATCTCAGCCTCCATTAAACGACTAAACAGAACATCAAACCAATGATTCTCCAGACAATGCTATGGGAACGTCAAGAAATATACGAGAAGTGAACGTGGATATACACAGACGCCTCAAAAACAGTAGACTCTATTTGTGGTTGTGCATGGACAATAAACGGAGTTGTAAAGAAATGCACACTTTGCCGTGAAAATTCTATATATACCCTGAAATGTTCTCAATATTCCGGACGATAAATGATGCTCTTGCTTCGTCTGAAGACAGTTGTACAATGGCCACAGACTTCTACAGTTGCCTACAAAGCCTGAGCAAACCTGGAGTCAAGAAATGTTGGCTTACAAATAAAGTAACTGCAACTCTGAGGAACTCGAGCAAGAGCATCATTTTCATTTGGGTGCCATATGGGAATAAGAGGAAACGAGCAAGCTGACGAAGAAGCCAAGAATGCGTTACAGGACTCAGTCAGGCTAGAACCATTCCTCTCTCAAAGTGATTGGAACCATTACCATCGGAAGAAATTAATAGAGAAATGGGAAATAACCTGGTCAACCAGCAATAGTAAACTATCTAAAATCAAAAAGACGGTTGGACCCTGGTATTCGGCTAACAGAAAAAACTGGAGAGAAGAAATAGTTCTAGCCAGACTGAGACTAGGCCACAGCATATTGACCCATTCTTATTTAATAAATAAGCTCTACCCCCCTACATGTTCTCCATGCGACAATGCTCCCCTCACTGTGGAACACAATCTCACTGAATGCCACCAATTTACGGAGAAGAAGAAAAAGTGGAAACAGCAGAAACATTTATCAGAATTATTGGGAGAAGACTAAAGAAGTTTAAAGAAGAAAGAAATCAACATGTACTGTTTCATTTAATTAAATAGTCACCGCTAATGACTTTTGTAGAAGAGGTGTAAAACAATAAAATAAAAAAAAATAAAAAATATTACCTATAATTAAAAAAAATTTAAATTCATACAATTATCCTTGTAATCGATAACACTAGTCTACAAAATTTAACTTTTTGTCTGAGGTTTTTATTTTAATACGTCATTATCGGGGTCTCCCGTGATCTAGTGGCTAGCACCTTAGATTCATAAGCGGGAGATGTTGGGTTCGATCGCCACCAGTGGCAGGAATTTTCTCATCCCACGGCTCGTTGGGAAAATTTCTCGCTTTACCCTGGATGTCAACGCTAATTGTCTAGTTGTCAAAGCACCATAAAAAAAAAAAAAAAAAAAAAAATATTATCCCTAATTTGAGTATGCCATCACATACAAATTTTTCACAAAAGAAATAGTAAAATGCATTTTTATTCTAGCCTCTATTGAATTTATGTTACAATTAAATATAAGTTAATAGATCCATAATCCATAATAAATCCAACACAACACTTTTCAAAATTAACTAATGTTTCACATCATCGCTTGATTTGGTCCGTTCCATATGCACTTGACCAGTTTTTTACATACTGCCTTGAAATGAACGTTTTGTTGAGTTCCTACTATTTTATTGAATAGTTGAGTTCCTACTATTTTATATGTAAACCCAACTAAAATACTAAATTGAACAAAATTAACTAAGATAAGAAAAAAAAAAACATACATGTGATATACTGTACCTTGTATGATACATGTAGTACAATAAACGACCTTCTAAAAGGGGTACTTTTAGAAGGAAACAAAAAAAAAAAAAAAAAAAAAAAAATACTACGAAAAGAATTTGATTCATCTCTTCCCAAAAATCAGCTGTCATATTTATATTTCACTTTCCCTGTTAGTGTCTTTCCATTCCCTTTATGTTCTGGTGAAATCTTTCACCATGCTCTTCACTGAGCCGAAATTTTTTGGAACAAATCCCAAATGAGGGTGTAGGAAATTTACTTTCACACTCAAATTGCAGCCCAGATTTTGGAAGTGTATTTCTAAATTTTTTTAATTTCCCAAAAAGTTTTAAAAAATTTAAGTCAGTATCCGTCATCGTTTCTTAAAATAAGGTATTAGAAATCAACTTTCTAATTAAGTACCCCCTCTTTAAATTTAGGATCAGATATTCCAGGGAATGTCTTGCAGATACGATATAATAATATTGGTAGCAGTTGCCATCCTTATTCAAAGCCTTCACATATTGCGCCATTAAGCCTAATTTTAAGTGCAAAGGTGGTAAAAGAACATTTTTGGGCTCCACAAGACACTCAAGAAATACATTTTTTATTCCTGGCACGACACTGTTTTGTCCAGTGATTGGATTGGGCTCTACTATCCCATTCACAAATAAAACATGGCATTTTAATGTAGCCTTACTTCTTGCCTAGTAGCCAAAAATCTCCACAAACCTGCCACTTACGTTCAAATTTTACTTTTTCTAGAACAAATTTTAAATTATGGTATGTTTCCTAAAGCTACATTTGCATGTATTGGACTTAAATAAGGCATTTTTGTTGTCTGTTACATTGTTGTGAAGCACATTAATTTCAACAATGATATCAGTATTTTTTTTTTTTTCGTTTTCTGGTTTATTTTGAGTTCCATATGCACAGAACTACATTAAAACATTTTAGGTATAATAGTCCGAGAGCCAGTAACCGCATGGTTCATGAAGTGTTTTATGCACCTTGAAATTTTCCTATAATATACCTCTTGGGTAGATAAGAAGGTAAATATGTGTTTCCTGGACATACCTTGGTGCACGAGGAACTGCGCACAGGGGAAAGGTGCAAAAAAATATTGCCCAAAAATAGAGTTTTAATCAGAAGCCAACTATCTTTAATGTAAAATTAAGACAATTTTGCAATCAATAATAAATTTGGCAGATACTTTTAAGGGGTATATCATGTAAAAAAAAAAAAAAAAAAAAAAATTAATTGTTATTATTCTCATATTAAATGAGAGTTTTATACTTGCTGCCATTTAAACCGGAACAGCTGTAAAAGATCATATGGGCAAGAACCAATGAGAGCGCAGAGAATAACCACAACTGTGCGGTGCACTCATTCACTCTTACGGTTACGCGCAGTGTATTGCAGTCTATCATAGGCAACATTTATTTGTATGTTTCCTGATAATTAAACCCCATAAGGTGTCTGCCCTTTTGTAATTATTTTCAAATATGTTTATTGAAGACGTTGTTTAAATCGCAGCATAAATAAAGCACTTCATTTAATATTAAAAATAAAAACTAGGTACTTAGTTTTTTTTTATTATTATCATTTTAACCCCCTAAAAAATGTCTGCCTTATTTATTATTAATTTTAAAATTGCCTTAATTTGCAATTTTTTTCATTAATAATAGTTGGCTTCTGAATAAAACTCTACTTTTGGGCAACATTGTTTTGCACCTTTCCCCTATGTGCAGTACCTGGTACACCAAGGTATGTCCAGAAAACACATATATACCTTCTTATCTACCTAAGAGGTACATTATAGCAAAATTACAGGGTGCATAAAACACTTCATGAAAAGTGCGTTGCCAGCTCTCCGACTATAACTACTAATTGTGAAAAAATGGTATGTGGTTACAGTTTTGGAATTAGCACATCAAATTTAGTAAAGTAGACCTATTTTGGAGGAATGATTGTCCTCTTAAGAGAAATCATTTTGGTCATGAAAATGTCATTTGGGAAATGAATAAAAAACAATTATTCATTTATTGCATATATCCTTTAATTTACAGGATGGGTAAAAGATATGCCTAGGTTTCGGAAGCAATAAAAATTATTATTTATTTAAATTTTAACATCTATTATAATTAACTCAGAATTTTAGGACGGGTTATCTATAGGTAACCAACCTTTTCTAGCCAGGATAGGGCTGATGCCTTTTCTTTTTTCCAAAGAAAGGCCACAATCCCAGCAAAGTGTAGCAATAAAAATTAAACTACTTGACTTAAAGTGATGATTTTTTTTATTATTGTATTTGTATGTTCAAACAGTTATTTTTCACGTAGTTTTGAAAATGATATCTACAAGATTGTGGCCTTCAGCAGAAGTACATTTTTCCATAGAAATACGGGCTCTGTTTTACTGAAACAACAAGTCCTCCAGGTTGGTCTCGTTACTCAACTTCTGGGATTGAGGCTCAAAAAAATTCGTTAGCATGAAAACACAATTCTGACGTTTCAGGGATTAAGTTGAGCATTTCTTGACAAAGATTGAGCCAGTTTAGTGTAATCAAGGGGTGTCATTTCTTGAGCAAGCATTTCATTAAGCAAAATCCTGCTTACAGAACGATTAGACAAATCCATTGCTCCAATCTGAGTGCCTTGGGGACTTCGATGGCTGCCCTGATCAGCGCCACATTCTCAGGTGTTGTTGCAGTTCTAGGTCTTCCAACCACACGAGGCATTGCTCTGGATCCAGTTTCTTCCAAAGAACAAACCCAACGTCTAATTGTCTTTCGAATAGGAGACAAAACGTTAAGTGGAATATTGAAACACAACTGCATGGCACTCCGTGTGGCAATGAATGAACGGCCATTTTGCAAAAAATGCGGCTGCAGTGAAGCAAAAATTCAATTCGTCACTTCCGTTACACTTTTGTGCGACCCGTAGTGCAAAATATGTAGGCACAGCCATATGAAATTTTCATGTCGAAAATACTGAAAGGGCAGAGGAGGTAAATTTAATTCCTTAGTTAAGCTGTACTGCTATGGAATAGGTTGTTCAAATATGTGCGTGCGTGCTTGTGTGTGTGTATGTGTATATGTATATATATATATATATATATATATATATATATATATATATATATATATATGCCATTTGTTAATTTATTTGATCAAAGTATAATAAAATAAAATTGAATTATTTGCTAAAACGGGTCGTATTTGGGTTTCATACAATTTTAGAGTTATTTTTTAAAACGTGGCTAGTAATGCAAATCTTCCTACCACGAAATAATATAAAATGTACACCATAAATTACCTTACATGCACCGGCATAGCTCTAAGGTTATGCCAGAGATCCAAATAATGTCCTCTTGATCTTCAAAAACTTCTTGAAAACTTCCTACTTGCACAAACACTCCAGGCATACACTGATAGCAAAACAATTAGGAGCAGACTCAATATCTGGGAAAAAACTGACGATCTACCCGTGAGGAGACGCCTTCTTGGTTTAGAAGGAGGAAATTTTTGTCAAGTTAGCATTTTATATTACGAAGACGTAGTAAGATATCTTTTCATAAATTTAATATTTTTTCCTAATAAACAAAAGATTCTAAAATATATCGCTTTACAAATATTTTTTTATTTTTTTTATATATGTATATTTCCTCCCCTCCCATGCTTTTGAACTTTATCCCGTATATTATTCAAATTGAACCCATAATATCCCATGTAGTTGGGATATCACTGCAATATATATATATATATATATATATATATATATATATATATATATATATATATATATTGTTGTGATATCATCAAATATAAAAAATCCGATAAATAAAAAGAGACGTAAATAATACCATGAAAACCTTAAGTCCGGGTAAGAAAGAAATAAAATATTTTTTTATGAATAAATAATATATTTCCTGTACAATTCAATGAAAATTAAACATTTGGTATATAAATAAAAAGAGCTCCCTGTTTGTAGGAATATGTGATGTAAAAACAACAAATTTTATTTTTATATACTGCATAGAAAGGCATCTATATGATCTTGGCAACAGTGCAGAGGCTATAGCTTTTCGCGCCAGTTCTTCACTTCTGGATGGAATGGCCAAGCGATGAAATCTGGCTATCTCATACTAATATAGATGAGTGTCGAATTTGTAGTAATTGTGAAAGTTAAAGTAAATCAATAGTCATTCCGGAATGTTAATCGTATTTTGAACAAGATAAAGTATAATACATCCTTGATTTGAGACAGTGTTTGAATTATCACAAGAACCTGCAGCAAGGAGAGGCAGACCTCAAATCCAATTGTATAAGAGGTAAGATTTGTTGTGTTATTTGAATGCATATATATATTCTTTTACTAAAGAGGGTTTTTATTACCAATATAAAATTATTATTCTGCCCATTACATATATTATGAGTCTACAATCAATAATAATATAAATAAAATTCAAAATTGTTTAGACAACTCGTTAGAATATTGGGATATCTTACTGTTTTCCTGTCTAAACGTACTTTCGTATTTATTATTAAAAATCCAATTATTAAAATATCTTAACCCTCCTTCCACAAGGTGTTTTTCAGTACATACCAAAAGGCGGTGTCGGATATGACATCTAGTATAAAAAATCAGTTAAATTTCCAAATAACTCTGTTAATTGGGTAGAAATGAATAAAAATTTAATAAAAGATAGGAGAATTTATTATAAATATATTTATAATTAATTACTAAAATTAAAAAAAAAATCACAAAATATTATATCTAGGTATTTTTTTAAATTTTTTGCGTGGCAGTTTTGTGTTCACCTCAAATAATTTTATTGCACTGAAGACATGTTTGGTTTTCCCTCCTGTTCCTTTTCCGTCCATTGAAGGAACATGTTTTGTCTTTCTGAACTTGAAGGAGTTGGTGGTGGCGGTGTGTGTTCGGATGATACTGTATCTAGGATGCTGTAGATTTCATCTTGGAGTGTTTTTGGAATGAGAAGATCTTTCAACCTTTTATTCGCGTAAGATTTAACTAATGAGAAAGCAAGGTCTTCAAAAAGACTTCGGTTTAACTATACGTTTCGTCACATTGAACTTCCTCATCAGTTCCTTCAGCCTCTTAACGGGCCAGTTCGTCTATAATTTCCTCATCGGTAACTGACAGATGATAACTTACCATATTAACATCTAAAACAACTGTAAATAGTTATGAAATAGCTCCTTGAGCTCTTAATACACGATGAAAAATTTGTCATGTTTACCACAAGGCAGTGCCTTATCCGACATTGAAACTCAGTTTTCCACAGATATACGAAAATTACAAGGAAGAATAAAGGTCAATGACTTAATTGGCCAGTTTGTTGTCTAGAGGACTACTGATATATAGGGTAATTCATGGGTACAACCCTCAAACTATGCCTAGATAAGCCCTGTAAAAGAAATGAAATGGAAGGTGTCGTCTTCGACACCTACTTGTCGAAGCAGGGTTAACAATATATATATATATATATATATATATATATATAGGACATTTTAGTTTATAAGTTTCAAGGGGGCAGCAAAGGGAGTTGGCTTTTCTCTGCAATACCTTATAACATCCCTCCATTCCTCGGGCAACTCAACATAATTCTAGTGAAACTTATATTTTTGTGACATTCAAGGTACAAATGTCTTCTAATAGGGAAGAAAATGTCAACACATTCAAATTGATGTTTCTCGGCAACTAGATAGTGAAGTTAGTGAATTACTGTGAATTTTTTTTTTCCCTACACATGAGTCACAAAATAATGGCATGCACACAGAAGGATAGTTGTGGTAGCTTTCTTTATTTGAAAAGAAAAGCCACCACTCCAATTGGGTTATTCATTATCATTATTATTAATTTATAATTGAGTTAGCTGTTAAAAACCAGGGCCGCCACATCTCAGAGCTGGGCCCGGGACCAGATCACAGGCCCCCACTTCTCAGAGCCAGAATGAAAATTCTAGTACTTTGCTATAGGACTTTGGGCATTTTAAAATTATTTTCATCTTGAATTTTGAGCAAAATGAGAATAAAAACCGACAATCGGTGCTGCAAAGGTCACTTTCGGTACTTTTTTCCAATTAGCGAGGATCGACCTGGGCCTGGGACAACTGTACCCGGTTGTCCCCCCCCCCCCCCATGTGGCGGCCCTGTTAAAAACAAAAATAAAAGATAAAAGTTATTGTTTTTTTTCGTGGAAATATGTGACATAGGTCCTTAAAAAAATTTTACTCCTTTTTCTTTTTCGTGAACTACTTTATTTTATAACTGCCATACATGTTTTATGGCCACCGTGCCACCTCCTCTGGGGCCATTAAAATCCTTGTCCGCTCACCCCCTGGGATTTAGCTGAGGAGATGGCACAGAGGCTACAAAACATGTAGGACAGTTATAAAATAAAGTAGTAAACAAAAAAGTAGAAAAATATGTACTATTTTCTTTAAGGACCTATGCCACATATACCCAAGAAAAGTGAATGTACTTGAAATATTTCGGGCAGAAATACCCGGATTAGATAAAGTTATTTTGTTTATTTGGATAAAAAATAAGCCCTGAGTGTTTAGGTGAATGCACTCCATGCCTTGGGCCGTGGATTCGATTCCCACAAACTCATCTGAAAAATCTGTGTTATCTATAAGTCAACATTAAAATTTAAATAAATAAATTATATAACTTCTTACATTGTAGCTGGTGACCAAGGAGCATATAATTACATAATTCAAACTAAATCTTCCGAGCTAAAAAGAAAAAGTAAATAAATAAATTATATAACTTCTTACATTGTAGCTGGTGACCAAGGAGCATATAATCACATAATTCAAACTAAATCTTCCGAGCTAATAAGAAAAAGTCAATAAATAAATTATATAACTTCTTACATTGTAGCTGGTGACCAAGGAGCATATAATTACATAATTCAAACTAAATCTTCCGAGCTAAAAAGAAAAAGTAAATAAATAAATTATATAACTTCTTACATTGTAGCTGGTGACCAAGGAGCATATAATTACATAATTCAAACTAAATCTTCCGAGCTAAAAAGAAAAAGTAAATAAATAAATTATATAACTTCTTACATTGTAGCTGGTGACCAAGGAGCATATAATTACATAATTCAAACTAAATCTTCCGAGCTAAAAAGAAAAAGTAAATAAATAAATTATATAACTTCTTACATTGTAGCTGGTGACCAAGGAGCATATAATTACATAATTCAAACTAAATCTTCCGAGCTAAAAAGAAAAAGTTAATAAATAATAAAATTAAGCATTCCTACAATTTGAAATTTTAATGGAGGAAATTTTATGTGAGGATTCACTCGAATAGAGGAGGGGAGAGGAAGAATAGCATGGTCTAATAGGGCTGTACAAGGTAGATCACCTTACAGCAGGGTCGCCCATCCCCACCACTCAGAGTGGCATAATATTGCAGCTCTGAAGATGGTAGCAGGAACTCCTGAAAGTTCTTAGCGTGAACAATAAAATTAGTTGTGAAGGATTTTGATTTTTTTTTCATTTTACCGAAGATCTTCCTTCCCTGCCAGCAACCTCGTGCTTTGAAACATGGCTCGTCAAGCTCCTGCTGTTGTCCGAAAGTGGCATAATATTACAGCTCTGAAGATGATAGCAGGAACTACTGAAAGTGCTTAGCGTGAAAAATAAAATTAGTTGTGAAGGATTTTGATGGGTTTTTTTTTCATTTTACCGAAGATCTTCCTTCTCTGCCAAGAACCTCATACTTTGGAAAATAATTTTTGGTTTTTTGTAATTCTTGTTTCATAATCATAGTAACGGATGTTTCAAGTTGCTATAAAAAATAATTAAAAAAATTTGTATGTGACAGAAGGGGCATATAACAGGTTCTTCCAACTACCTACTTATATTTTTTTTTAATAATCGTCAAAATCGGTCTTGTAACAGGCCACAAGGGCCCAGAGGGGCAGATACTGTAGAGGTATCTGATTCTTGACCATACAGCACACTAGGAAGATAGTGTGGTCAGGACTCTGCTCTGGCCACCTGATTTTTCCCTTTGCAGGTACCCATTAATTAAAATCGTCCCCAGGGACGATCTGGGACTCCAAATCCAACCCTCGAACAATGACACTAGAAGATAAAAATCTTTAGTGCGCGCTTGGGTTTTTAACTCTGGTCCTCCAATTCATTAGTCGAGTGCTATACCACTGAGCTAACTTCGTCCTCTTTTTTTTTTAAATAATAATAATCATAGGATCTGCCCATTGTCTAGTGGCTAGCACCTTAGATTCATAAATGTGAGATGGTGGTTTCGATTCCCATCAGCGCACAGTGTAACGTCCAAACCTAAATTTTTGTTTTCTTATATTTAATTTTTAATCCTCTAGCTATGTTTAGAAACTATTCAAGGAATTAAAATCGTATAAAACGAATAAATATTAGTTTTATTTTGATGAGCAAACACATTAGCAGTATTATAACCAAGGCAAAGTCCTTAAAACCTGCTTTATACCAACAATCAGTTTGAACCTCTCTCGTTAAAGATAGAACAGTGTTTTTATTAAGTCATCCGAAGGAAATTACGTCAAAACTATCCTTTTTTTATCTGATATAATTGATTATGGGTAATTACTCCCTTATTATTTATCCTGAATTATTCTTCATTGATCTTTGAATTTTTTTTTTTAAGTACAAAATATTGATAGACCATAGCAAAAAACTTCATCTGAACACATCCCAAGTTTTTTAGAGCTTAAAGTTTACCTCAAGTATAATGTACTGAGGGCAATTTAGTTTGCCGAAATTTGCCGATTCCAAAGCTTTTTATTTTTAGATCCATCATCATTTTTTCTTCCAAATTTGAAAAAAAATGTGGATAAATCCAAGAAGACGGTATTAATCCTTGGGCAAATGATTCAATTTAATCTGCAGGATGCTCCTAAAGAAATATTAAAAAAACTGCCAGTTTAGTCCTATATTATATGTAAAAAATGTGGGAACGTGTTCACCGCAGAGAAAAAAACTCATATAAATACTGGTTGAAACAATATATCAACTTCGGCGCTAATGACCTAGAAGTAGATGCGCCGTTAAAAAAAAAAAAAAAAAAAAAAAAAAAAAAAAAAAAAAAAAAAAAAAAAAAAAAAAAAAAAAAAATATATCAACTTAGAAGAAATTGTTATTAATTTTTATCAACAAAAAAAATATTCGCGCCCTGACGGCCCTTCCGGCTTCCTCAGAGGTAGACATAAAAAAGAGTTTACATCGTTGTGTGAGAGATCGAAAAAGCACCGGGTTCTTCTGATATCTGGCCTAGAGCTTTTTTTACGGAGAAAAAATATAAAAAGGCAAAGCAAAATCAGTCCGGACATTAATGAATGTATAATAGAGGATGACATTAATAATCAAATAGATATTGGTTTCGATATAAGTTTACATTCTCAAGAATCCAAAAACGATTCAGACTCGGCATTAAAAAAAATATTTAATAATTTCATAGAAAATGGTAAAATATCATTCTATGGCAATATTACTATAAGTATAATTTACTACTATACTATTACTACATTATATGTTACCGTTTTATTTTATAATATTGTTATTAATAATATTATTGCCTGCTATATTATTTCTATTAATATTACAATTAATATTATTATAGCCGTATAGTATGCATTATTATACTATTGTTACCTTGTTTTGGGTTGATTTTAATTGATAAAAATGTTTATTTGAAAATAACTAGTGGTTAATGATTTTTGTCCACAATCCTCACTACTTCGTTATACTGTGCAGCGGCAGGAATTTTTTCATCTCATGGCTTGTTGGAAAAATTCCTCGCTGCTTTTGGATGTCGGTGCGCCGTAAAGAAAGAAAAAAAATCATAACTTACTTTATTATTTAGTAAATTGATTAGACACTAGCATAATTTAAAAAAAAAATACTGCATTATTTTAAATATTTTTATTTTTTCAAGAAATCCAAAGAATGAACAAAAGTACTTATAAAACTCGTAAGTATTTTGTTGTATTTTTGATATATATTTTACATAAAATTCCTAATAAAAACTCTTGATATTGTTTATTGATTTGAAATGGCGTAAAGCATTCGACATATAAGCCTATATCTCACTTTGACATCGAGTTCTTACTTGGGACTTACTGCTCTCTGTCGCACAATTTCTCATTTTATTTTCATGAGTTTTGCCCACTAAATGACTCAATCGATCATATCTCATTTTAGTAAAAAGTGGGAAGAAGTTGACCCTGCCAATTTTAGTGGATTGCTTCATGCGAAGAGTTCCGCCAAAAGCTCTTTGCTTTGGTGGTTGTGCTTCAGCTACCAGCAGATTGAGCATATTTGATTTTGTGTCACAATAAAATGTTTTGCCTGGTAATATATTATACCCGATCACCATCAATATTCCAATATAAACTATAATCTCTTTGGAAGTAACGTGTGGAACGGTTTCGTTCTTGAAAAATGAATACCACTCACTTTCTTCAAACAACAAATTTACTATACCATCAGTGATGAATAATTCAGAAATTTCAACAGCCGTCAGGTCTTTATGACTGCCATACTTTACGAAAGATGTAATGTGCCTACTGGTGTGGCAAGCAAGATCACCAACCAGCCACTTTCTATTTTTTGTTATTTCAAAAGCCTGAATATCAGCGTCTGATGAGTAATTTGCTCCTACGAATTTTATTTCAGCTCTCGACAGTTGATCGTCCAGTAGCCAGAACACCGAGTATAGCCATATAGCTGTAATGTTTGTCCCCAAAAATTCAAATCCATTACAAAGAAACAATTTGTAATAAAAAAGTATTCCCCAACTTAATTTGGATCTCTGTATATAGAAATATTAAGTTAAAAAAATAATAGTTTCATATATAATGAGAAAAAGATTCACAGGAATTCCATTCATTTCTCAGACTGGTGAAAATTACTTTAATAGCTTTTCATCACTTTCTGAGTTTGCAATCATGAAGACTTTTTGAAAAATTTATTTTTACCAATGTCAAAAATTACCCCCTTTAAAATTTATATGTGACTCTGTTTCTATTAACATGATACCCACTAGTTTTTTTGTTTTTTTTCCCCCCAAGAAACTAACCTCATTCGTTAACCATTAAAGTCAAATTACTAATTTGCACGTATCAGCCACAATTGTTGTTATATTGCAACAATACTCAGTAAACATCACAGGCATCAAAAGAGAAAGATGCCTTGTAAAAATAAACTAAAACGGTCAATCTGAAAGAGGGGTTTACTCCGGACCCAATTTGCAAATTTGCTCATCCCGGTCATAATGTCTGTTGTATTGAAACGATACTCGGTATACGTCATGGGTATCTAATGAAACACAAACTGATGTTAGAGTTTACTCTACATTATGTTCATATTTAATTAAACCGGCTAGAGGATTTGTTGTTACTTCTACCACTAGAAGTGCTCAGCAGGGGCTCTGTATCTGGTTTCTGTGTAGTTATAATTTCGGGATATTCTCTTTTTAGATGCTTTTATTCATCAAGATCAATAAACTAAAATGTCAGCTTTTCATTACGCTATATACATTATATATAAATGTGCTTATTTACGTCGATGGGCTTATCACATCATGTACATTTGTAAGACTAATGTAATATTAGTTTATATATATACAGGGTGTCCCGTAAATGTCTAGTCATATTGTGGGAGGTGATAGAGGATCTTAAGGGAAACAAAAAATGTTCTATGACGATTTTCCGAATTCTCACACATAAGGGAGAAAACGTCGTTTTATTGTTTTTTCGAGACAAACGTGGTTTTTAGAAGAATAATCGTTGTAGCTCCGTTCCAGGTGGTTCTACTAGAAAGGAAGTGAAACCAATCGAAAGCTGAGTAAATTTACTATAAGACTAGTTGGGAGTAAACACAAAAATGAATGGATTTAAGTATGTCTATCTTACCAAAAGAAAGCTATTCTAAATTTCCTGACATTTTCTTGATATTTCTTACTCGCGTTACTCCTCAATGGGCAGGATCTGAGATTTCCGGGTGTCAGAAAAACTTCCTCATTTAACCAGCTTTCCATTCATGTAGCACAACCCTGTGTTATCGAAATATTTGAACGAGTTAAGAACAAAAGTTTAAAAAAAAAACATGGATCTGTGAAAAGAAAATTATATTTTTTTCTTCAGTTTATTCAAAAAGCTGAAGAGAAATATTTTTTTTTTATAAATGTTTACATAAATATTAAGTAAATATTTACTTAAAACAATAAAAAAAATTACTTCCACAAATATCAAAAAATATCCTAAAACAGTAAATAAATAAAAAACACATATATTTTGAATTTGTTAATTACAGTAACTTATACTGGGTCCAGGAGTCGGCCATTAGTGAACCCCAACCATACATTAAAATTTATTGGCCACAGTTCCAATTCCACTAAAGTTTGAAAAATGTTATAGTCATGAAATGCTCCAGAGTAGGATTTCCTACAAAGATTTAAACTATTGTTATTATTTATTGAGAGTACACAACAAGGCGATTTACTCTTGAAGTCTATGTGTGAACAAAGCTAAATATTTCTTATACTATGGAAGCTAGAAGGCAATCAAATCTAAAATGTACAAAACGATACTGTAGTAGCAGAGAACATGTATCATTTTTTATGAAAACAAAATAAATAAATAAAATAATAATAATAAAGACAAATCATGTGTCGTATGATGCGCCGTTAGAAAGAAAAAAAAAATATATATACAGAAAAAATTATAGGGAAGATTTTTTAAAATGTTGGAACTTATTTTTAATTTTTAAATATTTTAGAATATCATCAATGTGTGTACTGTCTTGTGTAAGGAATTCGTGTAAGTCTATACACTTGTGATAGGTAAGTCAATAGGTGGTGTGATTGTGTCTATACACTTGTGATAGGTAAGTCAATAGGTGGTGTGATTGTGTCTATACACTTGTGATAGGTAAGTCAATAGGTGGTGTGATTGTGTCTATACACTTGTGATAGGTAAGTCAATAGGTGGTGTGATTGTGTCTATACACTTGTGATAGGTAAGTCAATAGGTGGTGTGATTGTGTCTATACACTTGTGATAGGTAAGTCAATAGGTGGTGTGATTGTGTCTTTCTCTGCAGTCTGTAAGAATGGGTTTGATTGTTAGTGAAACATTGCAAAGTGTACAATTCGGTTTGTCCTGTTTTGTCGTCAAATAGGAATGAGTCAAGTGTGAATGTCCAATTCGTAGTCTAGTAAGCACGACTTCTTCGCCTAACATTCTGAATACTGGAACTCCAGGCTACTATTGTCGGCTTAATCGCTTAATATTTGACTTGCAGTGCCTGTTGTGACATAAACGATAGATTTAAACTAATATATAATACACTCGATGATGGGATATACGTAATGATGGTGGGGTCTGTGACTTAATATTTAAATCTTTAACTTATGAAAAAGCCTTATACGACTGTAACATTTTCTGGTTTGAGCTGAATATTAGTCAGAGCCATCTAACTCAATAGAGGACTTAACTTACCATGCTGAGAACTACAAACAATTTCACTGGGAGAAGACAAACTCAGTTGAACTCTCAGCCTGATAAAATGATTTTTATGTTAAAGATTTGAATATTAAGTCACTGTCAATGTATAAAGCCATTGATATTATTCAAGTGGTTTAATAAATTTAAATTTTAGCAGAGTTAGGCTTCTCTCATATAAGGAGTCTTATATGACAACAAGATTGCAAGGCTTCAGATGAATATTATTCTATTCTGTCTATCGTTGACTTGCCATGTTATAGACATATAGTACCACTATATGCTCCTTTAGTACACAAAACACTTACAGCAATAAAAAGTCCGACTCGCAGGACGTGCGTCATCTTTGCGAGGTTCTGTTCATATCTCTAGTGCTATTAGTAAAAGAATAGTATCAGTTATTGGTGGGGTTTAATCATTCGGGGAAAAATATAAAATAAAATCTCGAAGAGAAAATAGATTTAAGGCGCCACAACAGGAAACTGACATTATCATGGCGACTTCCCCCATCTTCTCAACGTTCGCTCTTGGAAACACTATAACGATGTTTCACATTTTCTTACCTTGTTTTAGTCAAATACTCGTTTTACTGTTAAATCCAATTAAAATAAGCTACAAACAGTTAAAGTGTTAGGTAAACAGATACAAAAACCCGTTCAAAAGAGCAAAACTAACAATTGCGAATTTTCAAGTCCTTATTTCTCCGATTGACAACGCCCCATCAAAAATTACATTCGAACCTTTTTTGTAGATAATTTAGTGAACTTTCGAAAGGTTACCTTCCACTGACCACGATTTCCCAGCACTTTTCGAGATATTATAGAAAATATCCGAAAATCCCAAAAGTTTTCATTCCTGTCAATGAAATATGAAGACATTTTACGTATATATCTGTTTGTCTTTTCGCGGTCCTGACGGCTCAAAAATGGTCTGTTTTTGATTAAACTTGGTACAAAAATCTTTCGTCTAATTTGAAAGTTCAAGTTCGTTACCCAGCAGAATCCGTCCACTGGAACATGCCTTTTGGAGCGAAATTCGCGCAAAAGAATCGGAACGCATACGTTTTCGAGTTCATATGCATGCTGATACTCCTTTTATAGGTTTCTTAACGTAGAAAAACGAATGGAACCATTTTTAAAGCGTTATCTGTAACAGTTTTCGAGAAACATTGAAACAATGTTTTTCGAAAACGGTTACAGATATCGCTTTAAAAATGGTTCCATTCGTTTTTCTACGTTAAGGAACATACTAATTTTTAGTTTGGGTATTCAAAAAGGATTAATTTAGTTGAAACTTGTTCCAGACTCCTTCTATATATATAAAATTCAGCTGTTTGTCACACCGTTTAGCCGATGTTGTCCTAACTTGGCACACATGTAGGTCTTGATCCTGGGGGTGTCATTGGCTAGGTCAAAATCGTCTAGGATCCGCAGTTCGGAGGTTGCGGGTCCGAAATTGTTAACCCGAACAGTTACAGAGGAGTGAATTGTCAGAAATCGACACTGAATGAGATATTCACCAAGACGGACCGTTACGGAACATCATTCTATCATCTGTGGTGTACTGTCAGTTGTGTGACAAGTGAATTCCAAAGCTAAATATGCTATCCCCTCCAATGCTACTGATTTTAATATTACTTATTTGCTTTCTAATTTATTTATTTATTGATTGATTTTAAGAGCTCGCGAACATAGCGACAGGTTTCTAATTTATTTATTTATTGATTGATTTTAAGAGCTCACGAACATAGCGACAGGTTTCTAATTTATTTATTTATTGATTGATTTTAAGAGCTCGCGAACATAGCGACAGGTTTCTAATTTATTTATTGATTTTAAGAGCTCGCGAACATAGCGACAGGTTTCTAATTTATTTATTGATTGATTGATTTTAAGAGCTCACGAACATAGCGACAGGTTTCTAATTTATTTATTTATTGATTGATTTTAAGAGCTCGCGAACATAGCGACAGGTTTCTAATTTATTTATTTATTGATTGATTTTAAGAGCTCGCGAACTTAGCGACAGGTTTCTAATTTATTTTGGTTTTTGTTTTTTTTTGCACTAACTATTACAAAATTAAATTAATATTTTACCTTCTTAGTATTTCGTGGGAAGACAGCACTCCCTAGATTTATAGCCTATAAGCAAGCAGGACAGCAATAAATATAAATGGTGTAAAGCTTAGTCTTGTGCCGGCATTCAAATTCAGAGTGTTGTCTTGGATCGTGCGTACCCCATCAGGGGATTAGGATACAAGGATAAATATTCAGGACGGAACACAACCAAGGATCTGTCTTAGATATTTTTGTCACCATTTATATGCTTTTTGTTTCTTACCTTTTTCTCGTGTCCTTATGTTCGGGAAGTTAAAAAATGGGATTCCAACAAATACATAAAATATAAAAAAGTTTGAAGTAAAATCAAAAGAATATCAAAATATGTAGCAAAACTATATATTTGTGGCAGAATATGTAAAAATATGGATTATTGACAAAATATATAAAATAAAAATCTGCTTAAATGCTTTAAAATCACTTAAAACTTGCAGAAGTTTATCAGCAGTTACGATTTAAGAATCGGAAAAAATACGTAAATACAATAACCGTTCCCTACTTATGACTAATCAATCATGGGATGAAATATGTATTATCAGGATTAGTCATGATTAAACTATTCTAGTTAGTCACAGGTCAAGATAATAATTAGTCGTAGATCGTATTAATCATGTGTGAAATTAGTCATCGATCTGTCGTTAGTCGTAAATCATTAATGGTCTGTAGCAATGATTAACATGACTAACATTGTTTATCATTTTTGTATTGGACTAATACCAACTTGTTTACACACATATGTGTCTAAATATATATTGGGGATTTGAATTCCTTTATTAATCAGTTCTATTTTATCTTTTGAACAGTAAGTTCACAACGTGTGAATGGAGTTTTGTTCTTCTAATTTTGAAAGACTGTTTAGCTATGCGAATGTCACAAATGCTCCAATAGTGGGTGGCGTGATTAAAACGAAGTGCCTACCTAGCAGAGACTACGGTGTAGTTTTAGCTTCAACTCAGATTGATGTGATTAAAGAAAGGCTACCACTCCGTAGTTACAACTACCCTAGATGGAGTGGTAGCTGGAAAAACTGAAGCTATAACTCCGGGGTAGATACAACTACCCTGTAGTAGTGGCTGCCTTCCATGCTGGAACGGGTCGACCCTTTCCTATCCATACAGGTTTTAATTCCTATTTTCATTAGTACTCTTCCTTGTCAGTCTCTGCTAGGCACATATTCATTCTTGTCCTTGAGCAGTAGTTAAGTTGTCCAAAATGTAATCTTCATCTGAAGATGAAATATTAACTGATAAGAAACCTCTAGAGATTTGTTGTATAAAAAATTATATTGATTAAATAAACAAAATGAGTAATGTACAACTTGATTTATTATACAAATTATATTGAATCAAAGATACTAATTCATTAGGCGTTTGGCATTCTGATAATTTTAAGATAAAAAGGCTAACATTTTATTTCGCTTTTATTCTCCACGAACTTTTGTTGCAAGAGGTCAAGTTCCTCAAAATTTAAAGGGTCTTCAAGATTTTTAGCTATATTATATGCAGTACAGCATAGCTCATTACTAGTTTTGGTATTCTTTCAACTGATAAATTTACACAATTCCTTTTCAGTAGCCTAATACACGTTCTATATCCACAGCCCCCTCCCGAAATTTAATTTGATTTAATCGGTAATAATGCGTCAAAAATTAATTTAATAATATCACTTAGTCCAGAAAGAATAAATTTGTTTGGGTGTAAAATAGCCCCAAACTCCTCGTTAGCCAAAAATTATTTCCTATATACGTGCCGGCACCAAAGTGATAATTAAAATAGTAATAAACCTGATCTTAAAGAATAGCTGACAAAAGTGAAGTCTGCTCCTCCTGAGACTTCAAGAAAATGAAGATATAACTACACCTATGTAGTTGTAGCTTCTCTTTTATCACACCAAGAATGAAGTTGTAACTACCTCTCCGGTAAAACCGAGATATATCTACAGGGGGTAGTTGTAGGACCGGTTTAATCACACCAAAGGTAGTTACAACTTCGAAATAGTGAAGTGTTAGCATCAACTCCGTTTTAATCACACCACCCAGTAATAAGCTTAATAATGAAAATTTTGAAATTAGAATACCATTGATGAAAGCAAATGCAAATTTATTTTCTAAAAATTCAAACATTTTGTCGTATGTTGTACATTATTATTTAAATTTTAACGTCCATTTATTATTAACTACGAATTTTAGGACGGGTTATCTGTAGGTTACCACCCTTTTCTAGCCAGGATAGGGGTGATGCCTTTTCTTTTTTCGAAAGAAAATCCACCGCCCCTAGTGGGAATCGAACCCACGACCACGGAGTGTTAAGAGCTCAAGCCTTAACCCTCACGGCTACCGGGTCTCCCGTATGTTGTACATTGTCTTTTATAAGTTATAGTAGTACAAAAACTAATTTTAATTTATTTTTATTTTTTTACTTTTTTAATTCAAATTTATCTATAATATTTCGTTACATTATGTTTTATTGTTTATAAAAATGTACTTATTAAAAGTAAAATGTTTCTTTTTTTCCTTTCTTTCATACTAATTTTTACATATATCCCCTTGTTTTTAAATTCTACTTCTTTAAATGTATGAAGTGTTGGCAGTAATCATAATTACAGCTAATTACGGTTTTGCCATTATCACAAATTGGCCTACGATTACACTCGTAATCACAGAATTTCCTGTGATCAAACCTTTTGTTCCTTGCAAATTCTAGGCCCTTTCCCACCTCGTTCGTACTTCTTTTGTATCCAATACATTTCCCAAATATCTACGGAGTTCTGGTTGTGAGTTTAATCACAAAAAAAGTTTTGATTACAAGTGAAATAACAGAAAAGTTGTGATTACGGGTATAACTATGATTGCTGGGTCTCCCCGTGGTCTAGTGGCTAGCGCCTTTGATTCATATGCGGGAGATAGTCATCTCATGGCTCGTTGGGACAATTCTTCACTGCACCTTGGATGGTCTAGATGTCGGTGCCGTAAAAAAAAACAAAAAAAAAAAAAAAAAAAAAAAAAAAAAAAAAACTGCAAATATCAATCGATTTATTTTTATATTTTTAATAATTAATCTTTTTAAGGTTAATAATCAATCATAAATCAAGGTCTTTTTTTAGTCTTTAATCATTAATCTGAGTAAGGTTAGTCTCTAATCATTATTAAACGCCTGTTATAATCGTTAATCATAAATCATGTTTTAAAAAGAAGTTAGTCGTTACTTATTAGTCATGGAGAAATAGGATTGGTCCATCATCAATCGTTAGTCACATTCCTAATATTTATTTAATCGTTAGTCATTAGTTATAAAATTAATCACAGTTTGCTCTACTCTGTTATTCACTTACTGCTTAATACTATTGATTATTGTTTTTATTTATTTAACTTTTGTACAATGTGCTTAGTTATTCACCTCCAGTCTTTTTATTGACCCCGATTCAAGAAGGATAATACATTTTTTGTCCTTCTAAGAAATCTCCTCACAAACTGCTAGGACCCGATGAAGTCTTTCTTAGGTTCCAATAGCTGAATGGCAATGAACGTAGAAAATACATTTAGAAGTCGGTGTATACATTGTCACAAAGAGGAGGTCTATAAGATAAGCATCTGCTTTTACAACGAGGCCATCTGTTTTTTATACGAACCTCTCAACAGAAGAGACGGTGTTTAACTCTCCAGGCAGCCGTTAATGTAGAACAGGCCAGCTAGCCAGGCCTCCTGGCTGTGAAGGGTCTGTGTAAACACCTTTACACAACTAGAGGGTCGTAAACACACCCTCGAGTTTGTCAAGTAATTTTAGTGTTGGATGTCATGCAACGTTAATGTACATGTGGCCAAATGACTGGATAATGAGTACGGTCCAGGACGCACCTGTTTTAGCGCGGTTCCTCCCTCCCCCCATAGGCAGGAACCCCGCTGACCTCATGACGCAATCCAGAAGTGCAGACTAGGAAATGTTACGTTTCAGAACCCCAAGAGAACGAAAATAACGGTGGTTCAAATTTGTATATATATCTCAGTGAATGATGGTCCGATTTTGATGAAATTTGGTACAAAAATCTTTCGTCTAATTTGAAAGGTCAAGTTCGTTAACCAGAAAAACCCGTCCACCTTACTTCATATGCTTGTAAGTACTCGTTTTACAGGTTTCTTGGACTAGAAAACTAATGAAATCATTTTTAAAGCGATATATGAAACCGTTTTCCTGAAACATTGAGACACCTACTTTTCCAAACTAATTTTCAGTTTGGGTATTCAGAAACGATTTATTAACTTTATTTATTAACTTGTTCCAGACGTTTGATGATAACTTTTGGTTCCGTTTGGAGTTAAGGAAGTACTAGAAATGAAATATCTCATTAACAGGCATGAAAAGTTTTGTGATTTTCGTATTTTTTCTAACACATCTCGAAAACTGTTGGGAAATCCTACCCTGGGTAAGTGGAAGGTGACCATTCGAAAACTTAATAAATTCCCTACAGAAAAGATTTAGATTTAATTTTCGATGGGGCGATGTCAATCCGAGAAATAAGTGCTTAAAACTTCAAAATTGTTAGTTTTGTTCTTTTCAACGGGTTTTTGTCACAGTTTATCTCACTTTTTAATTGTTTTTTTTTAATTGCATTTAATAGTAAAATCAGTATTTGAATAAAATGAGAAATGTATTGGTAATAGTGTTTCCTTAGCCGAACGTTGAAAACGGTGGGGGAAGTCCTGTTTTGGTGCCTTATATCTTACTTCCCTTTGAGATGTCATTTTATATTTTTCACGAAAGATCAAAACCTACCAATTAATAACCGCTTCTGCTCCTTTGCTAATGACTCTAGGGGTGTGAACAGAACCGCAAGATAACGCGTTCATAAATTCCTGCGAGTCGGACTTTTTAGCACTTTCCTCCGAAGGAAAGTAGCTATTGAGGTTGGACTCATGACGGAATTTTTGAAAAATTTCTTCAAATCTTTATCGATCCTACCTAGTAGACACCGAAAATGACCCCCGTTAAAATTTATATATATATATATATATATATATATATATATATATATATATATATATATATATATATATATGTCTGTTAACACGATAGCGGCCAGAGTTTTTGTTTTTTCGTCACGAAACTTGGTATATAGCAATCAATTAGCAAACGATTGAACGAGTTCGTTAACCACCAAAGTCGGTCCACCGGAAGGGGGGGGTTTACCCCGAACCCAAAACGCTAATTTGACTATGTCAGCCGTAATATTTGTTATATTTCAACGAAACTTGGTATTCGTAGTGGTAATATAGAGAGAAAAGTGAGATATAAAAATGAACTAAATCGGTTCATTAGAAGGGGGGGTTTACTCCAGACCCATAATACCAATTCGCCACTACCAGCCGTGATTTTTGGTATATTTCGACGAAACTCGGTATTCGTAGTGGTAATCTACAGGTAAGTATGTGTTGTAAAAATAAACCAAATCGGTTCATTAGAAGGGGGGGTTTACTCTGGACCCAAATTCCTAATATACTCATACCGGTCGTAATTTCTGCTGTATTGTAACGAAACGCGGTATACGTCGTGGGTAACTCAGGAGAAAGAAGTGTTGTAAAAATGAGCTGAATCGGTCAATCGGAAAGCGGGGGTTTAATTTGTAATATATTTCAATAGAAAAGCCCGCCAGACGTAGGTTCACAAAGCCGCTGCAAGGAGCCTACCACTAGAGTGACTGTATCCTGATCCTGCGTTAGTTCAAAATACGATAATATGAGATTTTTTGTATTTATTACGTAGTGTAGTAGGTACCATGTGTAAACATAACTCTGGAAGCAAATTAATAATTGATCAGTTATTCATTACAAATTTAAAAGAGAACTATTCATGTTTTTATTTTATTTATGTAGGATATTTTAAGCAAATTGTTCTGGAAAGCAGTCTACACTACCCAAATTCTGAGGAAAGTGCTTAGTTATGCAGCTCCTGCGTGACGGACTTTTTTTTAGTTAGATGTTGAGAGGGACACGCTAATTGTTTGGGAAATGTCTTTGCTAGAACTGAAAAAAACAATAATTGAGGTATTCCAGATTGCGTCATGACCTTAACCTGATAAGCGATAATTCCCCCTGTAGAAGGGCTAAAACGATTTCTAATTTTAAGCCAATCAAACCATAATAATGACCAGAATCTAGTATTCATTAGAGCCCTTACAGCCCGATTGGCAGTGCAATACGTCGGATGTCGGACATGAAAGGCAGTATTATCGAGTAGATTATGCAAACTCTGTTAGGATTAACATTAAAATACAGGAGAGAGGATTCTATTTATGGGTGGGTTGCTTGAATACATTAGTCATGGGAAATCATGGCATAACACGCAACACGAGCAGTCCTTAGTTATAGGGGACGAGGCATATAGAAACTACCAATACATCACACCATCTCATGGGAGGAAAAGTGCTGGAACGATAATTCTAATATTTCGGTAATTCTAATATAATTCATTCTTTTAGGACAGATCACAATTGCTGTGCAGCTCTTAAAGTAAAATAAATAAATAATATTTCGAATAATACTAATATTTCGATGAGCCGTTTAAAATATTTGTATTTTTTCGTTTAGTTTGCTGGGGTCAAAGAAAGATAATAATCAAATATAAAAACTTAGGCATCTAGCAAATATTAGATAGAATGCCTGTGCTTGAATTTTCATTTTGGGTAATTATTACATTCCGATAAAAAAAAAAGAAGTTTTTTTTTATAAAATTAAATAAGGAACATATAATTTTTATTTATACATATAAATAAAAATAGGAAAAAAACAGTCGATAAAAAAAGGAGATCAAATATTTAAATATTTTTTAGCACTTTCCTCCGAAGGAAAGTAGCTATTGAGGTTGCACTCATGACGGAATTTTTGAAAAATTTCTTCGAATCTTTATCGATCCTACCTAGTAGACACCGAAAATGACCCCCGTTAAAATTTATATATATATATATATATATATATATATATATATATATATATATATATATATTTATATTTATATATGTGAGTGTCTGTTAACACGATAGCGGCCAGAGTTTTTGTTTTTTCTTCGTGAAACGTGGTATATAGCGTTCAAATAGCAAACGATTGAACGAGTTCGTTAACCACCAAAATCGGTCCACCGGGAGGGGGGGTTTTCCCTGGACCCAAAACACTAATTTGACCATACCAGGCGTAGTTTTTGTTATATTTCAACGAAACTCGGTATTCGTTATTTTGATCTAAAAAGAGAATTCCGTTGTAAAAATAAACTAAATCGGTTCATTATAAGGAGGGGTTTACTCCGGACGCACAATACCAATTTGCCACTGCCAGCCTCAATTTTTGTTACATTTCAACGAAACTTGGTATTCGTGTTGGTAATCAACAGAGAAAAATGGGTTGTAAAAATAAACTAAATCGGGTTATTTGGAGGGGGGGGGGTTTACTCCGGACCTAAAGTACTAATATACTCATACCGGTCGTAATTTCTGCTGTATTGTAACGAAACGCGGTATGCGTCGTGGGTATCTCATGAGAAAGAAGTGTTGTAAAAATGAAGTAAAAAGGTCTATTGGAAAGGAGGGTTTACTTTAAAGTCTGTTTCATTACAATTAGCCAGCCAGACGTAGGTTCGCAAAGGCGACACAAGGAGCGCTATCTCCCACTTTGGGGACTGTATCCTGTTCCTGCGTCAGATCAAAAGACGGAATGTGAAGTTTTTGTGTATTTATTAAGTAGTACAGTATCATGTATTAACATAACTCTGGAAGCAAATTATTTACAAAATTAATAATTGAACAGGCCTCATAAGAAATATAAATGAGCAGAACTATTCACGTTTTTATTTTATTTATATAGGTTATTTACAGCAAATTATTCAGTAATTTAGTCTACACTAAAAAAAATCTGAGGAAAGTGCTTAGTTATGCAGCTCCTGCGTGACGGACTTTTTTAAAAAGTAACGATACTATTTAATTTTTTGCTGCTTATTATAGCATGGTTCCCGTCATACTATACGTTATTCATTAATTGATAAGTAATCGAAGTATACTCTTTCACTGGGACGTCCCTCAAACAGGTAACCTAGAGATAACCCTTTATCTGTATGTAGGTTACCAGTAACAGGAGTTCTACCAGTACTGGTTAAAATCCGTTGTTAAACGTACGTTAAAATTTTAAAATGTATGTTTCTCAGATGTCATTTGAAAACTCCCATTATATTTGCGAGCATTATCAAGAAGTGTCGTGTCTGGGGATGCTAATGGGTGAGGAGGCTGTGCAAAGGTTCGGGATATTATTACCTCGGATGGAACATCAAAACTCTATGGGGGACAAGCTGAAATGAACCTCAATTAAAATGGTGATTTTGTCCCTCATAGCGTAAACTCTACGAAGGACAGTTTATTTCTTAGTAATTCAAGGTCTGCCATCATAGTTGAAATTAACCGTAATTAAATATAATCCTACGAAACAGATACATTACGGTAAGAGCTGTTCTGTTGACGTCTTAGCAACGCATGCTCTCTTTAAAACTAAAAATTCAAACCCCTCTAAAAATACTTAAAAAATTTAATATAAAAGAAAACCTTTCTTAGCGAGTGTTTATATGATAAAGAGAGTGTCCATGCAAAATTTCAACTTTTTCTGGCCAGTGGTTTGGGCTGGGCGATAATAGGTCAGTGAGTTAGTGGTATTTGACAAAGATGTAGTAGATATATTTTTTTAACCATGGGCGCCGACAGCTTTGATGCATGCGGGATTTTTCTCAAAGGGCCCTAAAATGAGAAAAATCACTGCTGTGAATGGGATTCGAACCCCCATCTCCCGCAAGAGAATCTTAGGTTGACTTTGGACTACGCAGTCCTAATCTTGACTTATTCCCCAACATGTACAGGACAACATTGAGGCTAGATTTGAAGTTTACAGTCCATCGGAGTAGAATGAAAAAATCAATAGATTAAATGTACGGTCTAATGAGGCCAGGACTGTGCAGACCTTTGTGGACAAAAGGATATTTGCTTCACATTCAGTTGGTCTACTATGTGTGGACTGTACAGCCCCTGCCTTGAGGTTTATTAACTTATCGTGTGTGCGTACTAGACCTGTACAGTCCAAACTGTGCAATTCCTGCCTTCAGATTTGAACTAAACGTGTATGGTCTCCTTAAACAATTGTTAAGTTGTGCTGTCGACAGTCAGTCTTCTTCAGACAAAGGAGCAAATCGCCACTTGTGCGAGCTCCAAATGTAAATAAATAAATGATTTTCTACTTTCATACAAGTCGGACTCAACGAAATAAAGAAGCACCCTTAGTAAGAAGTCTTCTAAAGCCTTCTATGATAGTTAGAACAGTTTGATAGACTTACTCCAAAGTGTTTAGGAATTTCCGACTCGTTAGTCTGCCAATGGAGGGGAGAAGGAGATTACGATGTTTGCTAAAACAACCCAACCCCCCCAGCTTTTCCAGTGATTTTAGCTTCTCCTTAGCAGTATAACTTGTCAGAGTATCTAGGCAACGTAAAATCAACATGTAACCCTCTCGTTCAAAAAAATGTCTAGTACTCGAACTACTTCCCTAGCACAATATAATGGATTCACACACACACGTATTTATACAGTAGACTCTCCCTTATCCGGCGTTCTCTGAGAGGAATGAGTTCCTAGAAAAACTTCTCTACCGGGCTAGCCAAACATATGTTTTTGACATTTCATTTAATAAAAATCAATGAAGGCATATATTTTTCGTTTTAGAGGCAGGAACATTTTTTTCTACTAAGAACTAAAAGTTTCTAATAAGACACCTGCGGCTGGAACACCCGATTTTAGCCAGTCTAGTTCGAACATTCATCGCGAATGGGATGCAAGCTTTAAAAGAAATTTTAATAATATGTACCACTTTAAATATGCAATATTAAAAATGGTACATATTATTATATCCTGAAATAATAAGGTGTTACAAATACATAAGTGGCCGCTTCTAACTGAATTCTCTAATCCGGCGTTTTCTCTTATCCGACTGTACACCGGTCCCGACGACGCCGGATTAGTTCTGCTCTGTATATATATATATCTTAATGAAAATTGGTTTATTTTTGAAGATGCCAGAACTATAATTGCCAAAAAAGTCATGAAACATGTTAGAGCAGTATTTCATAGTTTGATGTAAAAATATCAAGTCCGACTCTCAGGAACGCGCGGCATCATGCCATATATATATATATATATATATATATATATATATATATATATATATATATATATATATATTAGGAGCTTCGCCACTTGGCTATTTTCTCCTTTGATCTCATAATTACAATTTGTAAAAAATAAAGTTTTGAAAATTACAGTAAATAATGTCACACACATATATATATATATATATATATATATATATATACACACACATATATATATGCATATACACACATACATACACAAACACACAAGGATACATATACATTTATATTTGTGTATGTATGTGTGTATATGCATATATATATGTGTATATATATATGTGTGTGTGTGTGTGTGTGTATATGTGGATATATATGCACATATATGGTATTATAGCTATAGTAATAATACAATATAAAGTTACATTATTTTAAAAACTTCATTTAGACACCTTAGTTTATGAATTTGTAATTATTTACTAAAAAACTGTAATCTATAACATTATGTTCCAATTTTTACTATTACCGTTTGCTTCATATATTCTAACTATTAATTATAACATTATGTTCTAATCTATACTTTCATCGTTTGCTTTATAAATTCTAACTATTAATTAGACTAATTACTGTCCAACAACAGTCAAACAATATTAATTGTTATTAAGGAGTCAAACAATATTAATGCATGTTTTTATTTGTTGTTAGCACCTGATGATGGCACATTTGTGTTGAAAGGCCTAGTGCAAAACAAAGAAAATTTGTGGGAAGACTGAATTTTGTTTCACCCTCTGGGATGTATATATATATATAACACTATTCACACAGTTTAAATTTTACTTGTCCACTCAACCAATTATGAGATTCTACCCGGATTCATCGTTTAACTCTCAATATGAATTGGACCTTAATATGAAATTATCAAAGACCTTAACATGACTTAATTTAAGATGCCAGAAAATGAACATAAACAGGTTCGAAACGTCACAATTATAACTTATTTTTTTAAACAATTTGGGAAGCAACTCTTGCTAATTAATTAAAAAAAAAGTAATATATTATCTCTTATTAAATAAAGAGTTTAATCGCCATAAAGATGGCTTATTATTATTCTCCTCTTTCTTTATTTTTCTTCTTTTTTTTTGTCTTTGGTTGTTTACTTGAAGCTGAGAGTAAAGTTCGAATGTTTGTGTTTTTGAGTGAAAATGAGCTACCAGTTTCTGGATGACTGGCGCGGTCACGTTCGTGTATCTTTTAACTGCGCGGAAACTCGGATGAAAAAGGAAAACCTCACGCCCTCGTTTACTTTGGAAATTGAATAAAAGTTGTTGGAAGTTTGCTTTCCGACTTCTACCTCTGCTGACGGTCCTACCGATGAGGAACTATCAACAAAAGATTGGATAGTCCGGATCCAAGAAGGTTTTGATATTATGAAGTTCTTTTCCGATTGAGAAGTTCTTGATTTTATCCTATTATTGTTTTGACGAAGACCCATTGTTATAATTTGTAATGGACGTCAAACTTTCCTTCTCCAAATATAATCAAAATTCATATATCATAGTTTGCACGGATGACTAAAGTTGGGTAAAAATGTCAATTGAATCAGTCGTTTTGAAGTAACTGAAATTAAAATTCCAAAAATTTCAGTTGCGTCCTTGTTTCCCCATAGACAGTTAAAGATATCACCTTGAAAGCTATTTCATTATATTTCCCAAGTAAAAAATAAATATATAATACTAATAATTAGAAAGAGAAATTAAAATAGATTCTACATAATGATTAACCGTAAGCATATAAGTCTTATATTATTAAAACAGGCGGAACGTCATGCTTACATAAAACACGTCAACTTCACATAATATGCTTTATTTACTGCTCTGCTTGTTTCGACCCCCTTGACGGCTTATCAGGAGCAACTTAATTATACATAAATAAATTAAGCCTTAGCTACTAATATAATAAAGCTAATATCGACTCCAGAGAATGCTTTTGTCATTAAGAGTATAGTTATAAAAAATAAAATAAAAACGATTGATATCGATATTCCTAGCTACCGTCTAGTATATTGAAAAAGTCCGTCTCGCAGGAGCTGCATAACTAAGCACTTTCCTCAGAATTTGGGTAGAGTAGACTGCTTTCCAGAACAACTTGCTTAAAATATCCTACATAAATAAAATAAAAACATGAATAAGTCTCTTTTAAATTTGTAATGAGTAACTGATCAACTATTAATTTGCTTCCAGAGTTATGTTTACACATGGTACCTACTACACTACGTAATAAATACAAAAAACCATATATTATCGTATTTTGATCTGACGCAGGAACAGGGTATAGACCCTCTAGTGGAAGAAAGCGCTCCTGGCGGCGGCTTTGTGAACCTACGTCTGGCGGGCTTTTCTATTGAAGTATATTACAAAGTAAACCCCCGCTTTCCGATTGACCGATTCAGCTCATTTTTACACTTCTTTCTCATGAGTTACCCACGACGTAAACGGCGTTTCGTTACAATACAGCAGAAATTACGACCGGTATGAGTATATTAGGAATTTGGGTCCGGAGTAAACCCCCCCTTCTAATGAACCGATTTAGTTTATTTTTACAACACATATTTACCTGCAGATTACCACTACGAATACCGGGTTTCGTCGAAATATACCAAAAATCACGGCTGGTAGTGGCGAATTGGTATTGTGGGTCCGGAGTAAACCCCCCTCCTAATGAACCGATTTAGTTTATTTTTACAACACATATTTACCTGTGGATTACCACTACGAATACCGAGTTTCGTCGAAATATACCAAAAATCACGGCTGATAGTGGCGAATTGGTATTGTGGGTCCGGAGTAAACCCCCCTCCTAATGAACCGATTTAGTTTATTTTTACAACACATATTTACCTGTGGATTACCACTACGAATACCGAGTTTCGTCGAAATATACCAAAAATCACGGCTGGTAGTGGCGAATTGGTATTGGGGGTCCGGAGTAAACCCCCCCTCCTAATGAACCGATTTAGATCATTTTTATATCTCACCTTTCTCTCTATATTTCCACTACGAATACCAAGTTTCGTTGAAATATAACAAATATTACTGCTGAAATGGTCAAATAAGTTTTTTGGGTTCGGGGTAAACCCCCCCTTCCGGTGGACCGACTTTGGTGGTTAATGAACTCGTTCAATCGAAATGAGAACTCAACGCAATATGGCGACCGAAAGACCATTTATTAATATTATCAACGAGTTGGATTGACTAAAGTCTCGAACCTTGAGCGAGCGGAAACGCATAGCAATTATGCCATTAACATAAGTGCATCTGGTTTCCTAGGTTATTCTCGTATAACATTAGCGCTTATGTTAATTGCATAAGTTTCGTTGAAATATAACAAATATTACTGCTGAAATGGTCAAATAAGTGTTTTGGGTTCGGGGTAAACCCCCCCTTCCGGTGGACCGACTTTGGTGGTTAATGAACTCGTTCAATCGTTTGCTAATTGAATGCTATATACCAAGTTTCGTGGCGAAAAAACAAAAACTCATATTTACCAAAAATCACGGCTGGTAGTGGCGAATTGGTATTGTGGGTCCGGAGTAAACCCCCCTCCTAATGAACCGATTTAGTTTATTTTTACAACACATATTTACCTGTGGATTACCACTACGAATACCGAGTTTCGTCGAAATATACCAAAAATCACGGCTGGTAGTGGCGAATTGGTATTGGGGGTCCGGAGTAAACCCCCCCCCCTCCTAATGAACCGATTTAGATCATTTTTATATCTCACCTTTCTCTCTATATTTCCACTACGAATACCAAGTTAAGAGTAATTATGCCATTAACATAAGTGCATCTGGTTTCCTAGGTTATTCTCGTATAACATTAGCGCTTATGTTAATTGCATAAGTTTCGTTGAAATATAACAAATATTACTGCTGAAATGGTCAAATAAGTGTTTTGGGTTCGGGGTAAACCCCCCCTTCCGGTGGACCGACTTTGGTGGTTAATGAACTCGTTCAATCGTTTGCTAATTGAATGCTATATACCAAGTTTCGTGGCGAAAAAACAAAAACTCTGGCCGCTATCGTGTTAACAGACACACATATATATATATATATATATATATATATATATATATATATATATATATATAGATATATATAAATTTTAATGGGGGTCATGTTCGGTGTCTACTAGGTAGGATCGATAAAGATTTGAAGACATTTTTTGAACATTCCGTCATGAGTCCAACCTCAATAGCTACTTTCCTTCGGAGGAAAGTGCTAAAAAATATTTGATCTCCTTTTTTTATTGACTGTTTTTTTCTATTTTTATTTATATGTATATTTTATTTTTCTTCATTCTTCTTGTTCTTTTCTTTATCCAAGAATTTTTAAGAAGAAAATGAACAAGAATTTTGATTCTCAGAATCAAAAGTGTGTCTATACTTTATTAACATCGCTGTCCGGTTGTTATCCTCGTCTACATGTTTAACGTACAGTTTTATCCCTTTTTTTAGAAGCTGTCCAGATTCTCCTACATATACTTTTTCACATGTAGCACAGTTAATTTGGTAAACATTATATTTGGTTTCCTTTTGTTTTAATTTATCTTTTATTCTGCTATACGAGTTTCTAATGAGACGTTGACGTGTTTTATGTATGCGCGACCTTCCGCCTAATTAAATAATGTATTCAAAGAAAAAAGGGATCACAATTTTTTAATATATAGCCCTTATGTTGTTTGTGCTACATTATTTATCGCCCTAAATACTCCGAAAAAAAACAAAAAAGAACAGTGTTTCAGTTTTCGGATTATTCTGGTTAACGAACTTGACCTTTTGAGTCAGACAAAGATTTATTTTTGTCTTTTTGACAACTAGGCCATTAGCAGCTGGTTATCAACTGGTTACCACTGTTCCTAAACATCAATGGTTTGGTTGGTATTTTCTCAACTGACCCCGAAATGAAGAAGACGGACTCGAACCCCCATCTCTCTCATGAGAATCCAATACGTTAGTCACTAGACCACGTGGCGACTCCGCAAAATTGGACCATTTTTCAGGCTGCTAGGGCAATGAAAACCAAATATAGGTACTTACGTACTAGTTGTACCGATCTCGAGAAGTGGGTCTTGTTCAGGGATCCGGATCATGAAATGAGAACTCAACGCAATATGGCGACCGAAAGACCATTTATTAATATTATCAACGATTTGGATTGACTAAAGTCTCGAACCTTGAGCGAGCGGAAACGCATAGCAATTATGCCATTAACATAAGTGCATCTGGTTTCCTAGGTTATTCTCGTATAACATTAGCGCTTATGTTAATTGCATAATTGCTATGCGTTTCCGCTCGCTACGCTCGTTCAGGGTTATATCGAAACTCTAGTTAATTCAACTCGTTGGTAATTTAACATTGCTTCAAAAGAGTACATTTTCAGTCGTTGGTAAATTCCAAATTCTCATTTTCCTAGCCGAAATAACAGCACAAAGAACACTACAACACAAACAACACTAAGTGAAACAAGAAACAATTAAAATAACTTGTAAAAAACACAAATCTAACAGTAGGTGAACACAAAACGATGACTAGAACGGAAGAAAGAACAGCCAGTAGAATTGCCCATAGGAATGAACCAATAGAAACACTTCATTTGAGTTTTCATTTCATGATCCGGATCTCTAAACGAGACCCACTTCTCGAGATCGGTGCAACTAGTACCCAAATATATTTACCACTGCGATTTTCGTAGCCTATGGGTTCTGAAATGTGGAACTTTCAAGTTTGAACTTTTTTTATTTTTCTTATAAAAAAACGTTTTGCAGTAGGTAATTTTCACTGAAAAGGATAATGTTCTCATGAGCAGAGGAACGTCATATGCAAGTGTAATGAAGGAAAGAAGGAACAATTGAAATTCTCATTAAAAAAGAACAAAAGGAAAATCCAAGATACTTATATAAAGTCCGTCACGCAGGAGCTGCATAACTAAGCACTTTCCTCAGAATTTGGGTAGTGTAGACTGCTTTCCAGAACAATTTGCTTAAAATATCCTACATAAATAAAATAAAAACGTGAATAGTTCTCATTTTGTAATGAGTAACTGATCAATTAATAATTTGCATCCAGAGTTATGTTTACACATGGTACCTACTACACTACGTAATAAATACAAAAATCCTCATTTTATCGTATTTTGATCTAACGCAGGAACAGGATACAGTCACTCTAGTGGTAGAAAGCGCTCCTTGCGGCGGCTTTGTGAACCTACGTCTGCCGGCTTTTCTATTGAAATATATTACAAATTAAACCCCCGCTTTCCGATTGACCGATTCAGCTCATTTTTACAACACTTCTTTCTCATGAGTTACCCACGACGTATACAGCGTTTCGTTACAATACAGCAGAAATTACGACCGGTATGAGTATATTAGGAATTTGGGTCCGGAGTAAACCCCCCCTTCTAATGAACCGATTTAGTTTCTTTTTACAACACATATTTACCTGTAGATTACCACTACGAATACCGAGTTTCGTCGAAATATACCAAAAATCACGGCTGGTAGTGGCGAATTGGTATTGTGGGTCCGGAGTAAACCCCCCCTTCTAATGAACCGATTTCGTTTATTTTTACAACACATATTTACCTGTGGATTAGCACTACGAATACCGAGTTTTGTCGAAATATACCAACAATCACGGCTGGTAGTGGCGAATTGGTATTGTGGGTCTGGAGTAAACCCCCCCTTCTAATGCACCGATTTAGTTCATTTTTATATCTCACTTTTCTCTCTATATTAACACTACGAATACCAAGTTTCGTTGAAATATAACAAATATTACGGCTGACATAGTCAAATAAGTGTTTTGGGTCCGGGGTAAACCCCCCCTTCCGGTGGACCGACTTTGGTGGTTAACGAACTCGTTCAATCGTTTGCTAATTGAATGTTATATACCAAGTTTCGTGACGAAAAAACAAAAACTCTGGCCGCTATCGTGTTAACAGACACATATATATATATATATATATATGCATATATATATATATATAGATATATATAAATTTTAACGGGGGTCATTTTCGGTGTCTACTAGGTAGGATCGATAAAGATTTGAAGAAATTTTTCAAAAATTCCGTCATGAGTCCAACCTCAATAGCTACTTTCCTTCGGAGGAAAGTGCTAAAAAGGGAAGTACGTAGTTTATCATTGTGTAAATGAATTCCAGCAAATAATCAGTGAATGTAATTCTATTTACCATGTCATGTTTTTTTTCCCTAGTTCCTTGTAATTCTGTAGAATACTGAAGTTGTTCAAAGACTTGCAACAAGGTCTCTGTAATATGGTAAGGGGATTGGTTACAAAGGACGGATGTTTGACTTTGGAAACTTACTCAGTAAGTCGAACCGCTGAGTAAGTCTCATCCAGTTCTTCTCAGACAAGGACATGCTGGATCGAATAGGCCAATAGAGCTGTAAGGTGATACGAAGATGTGGAGTCAGGGACAATCTTAGGGAGATTGTAGGATTTATAGTATCATGGAGTACAAAGATAAATTCTTGATGGAAATTGAAAGGGTTTAACTGCATCATCTGTACGAGCTTCAATATAGTGATTATATCTAGAGTCATTTGAACATTTAGTAGCTATGAACATTTAGCCCTCTATATTATTAAACTATCACTTCAAGCTCAAGAATTAAAAAAATATCGAGTGATTTTAGCACTTTAGGAATGTAACGATTGAAGCTGCACTCATGAAGGAATTTCTCCTTCATGTCATGGAAACAACGTCTCTTCCAGCCATTAATTAATATGAAAGGTACCTTGAAGGGAGCAGATCATAGTACTGGCCACACTATCTCCCGTGAGGGCGTGCCTATTAACACGATAGTCCCCAGTTTTTGTTTGTTAGCCCCGAAACTTGATATAAAACATAACAAACGATTGGACGGGTACGTTAACCAGCCTTATGGATGGGGGTTTACTGCAGACTCAAATTTATAATTTGTTCATACGGGCCGTAATGTATGTAATATATTTTTTTTATTTTATTTTATTTTGAGCTTCGCAATTTTAGTGATGAGCTCATGACGAAGGAAGTGTTTTCAGTCTAGTAAAAAAAACAAAAAAAAAACAAACAAATAAAAAAAAAAAGAACACTAATAACTAAATTAAGAAAAAGTAAAATGAAGAAAAAAAAAAAACAAAACAAAAAAAAACAAAAAAAACAGATAAAATAAAAAACAAAAGTAGCAAGAATTACATAAACTAATTTGAGTATTTAATTACTCGAGTAAATGCTTATTGGTATGTTATATATATGCTTATGTCATGACAAGGAAAAAAAAAAAAACAAAAAAAAAAACAATTATATTATATTAGAACAACATTACAGATTTAAGAGGATCAAGTTAAAAAATAAAGAATGATGTAAATTAATTCAAGTTATTTTAAATTTTATATTTTGTTATATAAGTTGAGTTTTTTAAAGTGTTCGAGTATTGTGTTGATGTATGGACTACCTTCAGTCAGTAAGTCGTGAAGGTCGTAAGGAATGTCTAAGTCAGTACGCAGTCTACAGTCTGTCAGTATGTGTTTAATTGTCAAAGGCTCATTACAACTTGCACAGGTTGGTCTCTGCTTTTTTTCCATTAAGTACGAATGGGTTAGATGGCAGTGTCCAATACGAAACCTAGTCAAAATCACTTCTTCACGCCTGATGCGGTGTTCATTCGACCATGCTTTGGTAGTGTTTTTAATTTCTCGTAATTTCGTGGCTGATCTCTGCCAGTCTAATTCCCATTCTTGGAGGACCTGTGCATGTAATGCTGTACATACGTCTGATGTTGTCAGTATGTTAATGTCTGTAGTCTGTCTTTTTGTCGCCTGTTTCGCCGCTAAGTCTATACGTGTGCTTTGTGGTATGTCTTCATGTCCTGGTAGCCATAGCATCGTGATGAGTTTGTTATGTTCTTGCAGAGTGTAAAGATGTGAGAATATGCTTGTTATGATTGGGTTTGTGTTGTAGATGTTTTCCAAGGAGAGTAAAGCACTCAAAGAATCCGTACATATAGTGAGTTTTTCTTTTTGTACAGTATTGATGTTTGTCAGTGCTAGTAATATTCCTTGTAGTTCCGCTGTGAAGACTGTGGTTTGGTCAGGTAATTTCATCTGGTATGTTGTATTGTTTACTATTGCTGCTGTCCCGGTGCCGTAGTTTGTTTTGGATCCGTCAGTGTACAAATACTCTCTGTCTGAGTTCTGAGTTATTATTGAATTAAACATTGTCCTGTAAAATATTGAAGCTGTTGGGTCAGTTTTTCTGTACTTTGTCAATGTCAAGTCAATCTTTAAGTTCTTTACTCTCCATGGAGGAATTTTTGTAAATGCATTCGTGTAAATTGGTGTTTGTAATAGTGTGCTATAGTTTGCATTTTCCTTTATTCTTAACATCAGTGGTTTTGCACGTGACCTCGTGTATTGCTGTAGATTATTATTATTCAAAAAATCTTGGACGCATCTGGCGCCCAGCCCTATTGATTTAGCTATAAATCTAGTGCAAATCATTCGTCGTCTGTATTGCAGAGGAGGTTCACCTGTCATGGCACATAGACTCTCAGCTGGGCTAGACCTAAAGGCACCAGTAGCTATTCTGAGGCCAGTATTATGTATAGTGTCAAGGAGTTTTAATGTGGTTGGGCTGGCAGATGAATAAGCTATGCAGCCATAATCCAGAAGAGACCTGGTATAGGCACGATAGAATGTAAGCATAGTACATTTGTCAGCACCCCACTTTGTATTACTCAGAATCCTCAGTAAATTCAAGGATTTCTTGCATTTATTAAGAAGTCTTTTCAAATGGGGCAACCACGTGAGATGTCTGTCAAATGTTAGTCCTAGGAATGTTAGTGTGTCTGTGCAGTTAATCTTAGTGTTGTCAAGTGATATGTCACAGGTTAAGTTAAGTCGTTTTTTAGAGAAGATCATGTATTTCGACTTTTCTTTTGAAAATTTTAATCCTGATTTAAATGACCAATTCTCTAAATTGTGTAATGTCTGTTGAATATTGTGTTCTGATATGTCAAGTCTACTGCTTGTACTGTATATGAGGAGGTCATCAGCATACAGACAATACTTTACTCCCTGGGTAACACAGCTGCTGATAGAGTTAATAGCGATATTAAATAGCGTTGTACTCAATACCCCTCCCTGAGGCACTCCATTCTCTTGTAGAAATTCATCAGATAAAGCAGCACCAATCCTAACTCGGAATGTTCGGTGGGAAAGATAATTGATTAGATATTGTAATATATTCCCTTGTATGCCCCATTCCATTAACTGTGTTAAGATTTTTCTTCTCCATACTGTGTCATAGGCCTTTTCTAAATCCAAAGAAACAGCAAGTATGGACTTCTTTTCAAGAAAGGCATCAAGGATATCGTTCTCCAGTCGAGCAATATGGTTCATCGTGGAATGCTGTGGTCTAAATCCACATTGGTAGTCACATAAAAGATTTCGACTTTCCAAAAACCATAGGATTCTTTTGTTGACCATCTTTTCCAGCAGTTTGCTGCTACAATTGGTCATAGAAATTGGTCTGAAACTCGACGCTAATGTTTTATCTTTCCCAGGCTTTAATATTGGAAGAACTATAGCCTCATTCCACGAGAAAGGATAGGATCCGTTCAAAAACACTTCATTAAAATGCTTGAGCAGAGTGACGAGGCCTATGTTAGGTAGGTTCTTGTACATATCATACGTTAGTCCGTCCGGTCCGGGTGATGTTAAGCGTACGGTCTTAAGTGCGTATTTTAGTTCGTTCATAGTAAATCGGTCATTTAAACATTGGTCAGTTTGTAAAGTTACAGGAAGTCTTATATTTTCTTCTTGGCATTTTTGATGCAAAAACTGATTTGAATAGTTAGCATTGCTGGAAACTGAAGTGAAATATTCTCCTATTACATTACTTATGTCTTTTTGATCTGTCACAGTTATGTTATTGTTGTTTATTTCGGTTATAGGTTGTCTGTATTTTTTGTGCTGAATTTGGTTTATTTTGGTCCATATGTCTAGTCCTGAAGTATGTTTGTTTATACCTGTCAAATAGTCTATCCAGCATTTTTTCTTGTTATTTTTAATTGTCCATTGGGCCTTCGCCTTCTTACGCTTGTAGTTCTGAAGGTTAATGTCTGATGGATTTCTACGAAATAAATTTAGAGCCTTTCTTCTATCTTTAACAGCTGCTTTGCATTCTTCATTCCACCAAGGGACGGGCCTTTTTTCGTACTTGTCAGAAGTCTTTGGTATACTGATTTCTGCTGCGTTAGTAATTAGTGAATTAAATTCTTGAATAGTTTTTGTCTGCCATTTCAAGATGTTATCAGTAATATATCTTTGAAAACAGTCCCAGTCAGCTTTTGAAAATATAACCTGTATGTAATATAACCTGTATTGAGTTGAGAAAGAACAGCGAAACTGGCCCTAACTGGCAAAGTAAACGTAATGACAAAACATGGCTTTTATAACATTTCTTGGGCAGTTGGGCGTTCGGCAGATGTTGAAGATTTTATCCAGAACGAAAGAATTTTTTTTTTTCTGCAGTAGGCTGCACCTACATTGGACTCGTGCTGTTACTTTAATAGAGTGGTCTTACCTATAATTCTGCCATAACGAAACCCGTTTCTTATTTAAACTGATCAAACATTACCCCGGAAAGGTTTTGCAGAAAGGAATAGTATGCGAGATATCAAGAGATTTTTGATAGGAATAAAACGACATCCTTTCGATGCCGGTACTGGAAAAGCATTTCCACATTCATGGAAAAGCAATAAGCAAAGCATTTGCTTGCGTTCATATTCCTATTATCGGTAGTGAAGAACTATAGCGATTAGTTGTAAAACTATCAAAGAATCCTAAGGATTCTCCCCTACATAAATTATCAGAGTAATTATTTATTCCATAAATACAGTTATTGTTAAGCTTATTTCGTTTCCATTAGGAGGTTCATTTTTTTCAATGAACTACATAAATAGTAAAGCGTTTTATATTATCCATCTCCACAATAGGATTTAATTGCCGTAGTGCTCCCCTAGGAAATTAATCCCAATCATTTTATCCATTATCAAATGAATTATCCAGCTCATTATACAATATATATTTCTGTACCTCGAAACAAAAAAGGTCAATTGGAAGCAGCTGATATTATATGAAAACAATTCGAGGTCTCCTCGACTTCCGCTCATTCTAAAGGCAACCTCTATGTTTACGTAAACGAAAATTTTATATGAACAAATTGATAGTTTTATACGAATTTAGTTCAGACTATTAGAAATAAATTAACAAAGACTGCAATTAAATATACAGCAAAAATACTAATAAGCATTAAGTAAACGTGCAAATAAGCATTAAAAATTAGTTTAAATTAATTTCTATATTTATAGGAGTCTTCTTCGCCATACAAATATATATTTATTTAAATTTTTAACGTCCCTTTGTCGTTAGGAACACATATTTTTAGGAGGGGTTAACACAATTTTCTACCCTGGGTTGAAATATTGCATTTTTTTTTTTTTTTGTTAAAGGAAACCCACCATCACTAGTGTGAATCGAAACTACAACTTTAGGGACAGAGTGGTCAGGCCACAACGCTCAAAGCCATCGTATGGCATAAAAATAATAATTTGACAGTCCCGTTTTTTTAGGGTTTTTTTTTTTTCGCGAGCTCGTAAAATCTCGACATTTCTCCTCAGCACTTCCGGATAGCGTCACCGCGTCGACTACATAACGGGGCTTTACTTTCTAAAGGCAGAGAGGAAACTCAGAAAAAAAAACACGAAAGAATCGACGATAATCAATTGATTATCTTCCGAATGAAACAATGTCAACGACAATAGCTGTCCAAAGCGATGTTGTTGAAAAGAGACTAGTGAGCAGAAAGAAATTGAGAGGTAGACACCCCGTATAGAGTTCTGGCACCGTTCCGAGTCGACTTCATGGCCGACAAGGGACCAACACCGAGTAGAAAACAACCCTTCAACACAACCACATACAACAATACCAAACCTAAATCGGGGGAACATTTATCTTTCAGCAGTTAGTCTAATGGAAATTGTCACCAGTTCCGACTCGCAGGAACTGCTGGATTAAAAATGGTTTCATTCGTTTGTCTGCGTTAGAGAACCTTTAAAACAAATATATAAAACTCAGAAGATTCTGCTGTATAACGAAAGATTTTTGTACTAAAGTTAATCAACACCTGACCATTTTTAAGGCACATACAGTAAGACCTCGTTAACCCGGACGTACGGATAACCTGGATGAGGTTTAAAAACGAAATTACGTTGTTCATCGTTGTAAATGAAGACTTGTTTTACAGAAGATGAATTGCTATTCTCAGTACGTAAATTACGCGAGATTACCTATCGTCGTTGTCAAGATACAGTATCGTTTGCTCGTTGACTGCGATTTAGATAAAAAAAAAACTGAAAAACGTTGTTTTGACTATGGAAAAAGGATGGACGCATTGATAAGAAGTAATAAGGGAGAATCGTTAAAGAACATTGCTCCTGAGTTTGGATTAGGAACATCGACCGTATCTGATTGGATAAGAACAGAAAACGCATTGAAGACTTTTGTTTCAACTACTACCTAACTGCAGAAGAAGTAGCAAACATTGTGAAATTGATGGTTTATTTCGAGAGTCAAGCCGAACATTGCCAAATGAACTTCTACTGTTAAAGCGGATGCACTAAACAGATGCAGCAGAAGCTAACTGCATTTTATACTACATACTAGTTTGTATGTATGCAATTACAGTACATACAGTGTATGAGTTTTTAGGTAAAAGTGTGTCGATAGTAATTTCTAATTAAAAATATTTCGGTTTTTTTTCCGTTATTCTCTGGATAACCCGAATTTTCATTAACTCGGATCGGCACTGGTCCCAGTTGATCCGGATGAACGAGGTTTTAATGTATATATATATATTTGAACCACCGGTATTTTTCGGAAATGAGCTAAAACAACCATAAAACACTTTTAAAATATTCTATAATAATGCAGCTATTGAGGTTGAAGAAGTAAAAAAAATGATCCCCGATAAAATGTATATTTATTGTCGCTGAGATTGAGGAACCCTATTAATTAAACAAATACATATATGACTAACATCCACTATTTATGAAAACCTATAACAAAAGAGGGATAATATAATAATTATAATTATTAAGCGTACACAAGGTAAGGTAACAATGTAATATATGAACTCATTTTACGATAATATTGTATGCTTGTATTCTGCATATATGACGTATATTTACTAGCGAGAACTTGTACTAGCTAGAACTTGTTTTTCCCCAGAGGAAAACTGGCAAGATTTATACCCGACAGACGAAAACAGCGAGCTAACTGAATCGCGGTAGCTCATTATTCAATGGCATTGTTTACTTCGAGGGCCAACTTAGTTCTAGATAAATTAGGATATATTTAACAACATTGTTTTCTATTAATAGACAAATAAATAATTATTTATTTATATTTCTTGGAATATGGTCAGTGAAAATTAATTTTAGTTGAGGAGGGTAAATAATTGGTGCCGAATTGTCATCCTTAATTCACTTAATCCCCATATTTAGGCCACATTCCTCTGCATCTGAGGTAGCGGTGGGCGATTTCTTATTTTTAACTCGTCCTTTATTCTGATCCAATTATAAGTAATCTTAGTCGAACTCAACACCAAAGCCACAAAAAAACGCTAGAATTGGAAGTTCTAAATTTATTAAAAAGTTCTACAGAATATGTTTCTACAGCAGTTCTCCAGAATATGTCAATGACGAATATGAAGATTCGTTTATATATATATATATATATATATATATATATATATATATATATATATATATATATATATATAATAAATATAGATATGTTCATTCTTTTTTTTTTTTTTTTTTTTTTTTTTTTTTTTTTTATTATTCAGTTGATTTTTCATAGATATTCCAATTATGTTAATTTACTATTAAATACATTATGTAGATATTGTATAAGTAATTCATTTTTATTTTAATATTGTTCGTATAAATAAATCTTTGTGTATATATATACATAGTATATACATATATATATATATACATACATATATATATATATATATATATATATATATATATATATAAAAATCACGTGTCTGTCTGTTTGTTCCTTAAACAAATCTACACCGTAAGACCGATTTTGATCAAACTTGGCACACAGGTAGGTCTTAATACGGAAATTCCCTAGGCTAGGCCAAAATAGTCAAATTTCAAAATTTGGTCAAAAGGTCAAAAGTTTTGTTGAAGAAAAATTGGCTACACTGAACCATTCAGATTCTGACCGATATTTTGCATCGACAGCCCTTTTTAAAAATGTCTCAAATTTATTTGTTGATGTTCTTAATAATTAGAATAATTCGAACTCATTGATGACTTTACATCATTATATCGTCGATACAAAAGCAAACTAACGAATATGAAAAAATGCATCTTTCATTGTCCATCTTTAATAATTTCTGCTGGACTTATTTACGGCAATTCTTCAATCTGACTTCACTCTATTAAAGGGAAAGTATTCCACTATCAAAAGGTCAAATCTGCCGAATATTTGACTGTCCAAAAAAAAGTTATGAATAAATACTTTTCCACTCTGAAAAGTGTTGATTTTCATATTCGTTAGTTTGCTTTTGTATCGACGATATAATCATGTAATGCAGTTTATTTCAATTTTATACAAACAGTCACTGTCTATCTAAGGAGCGCTGGCCTTTCTTTGATACGAGCTATCTACTCGCAGGCGTTGGTGCTGGCCTCTGTCGGCTGTTTTATGAATTGCTGTGGTGCTGGCCTCTGCCGGCTGTTCTATGAATTACTTGACAGATATAAACAAATTCACACCGTTTGATCGATTTTGACGTAACTGGGTATACATGTAGGTCTTGATACGGGGAGAGTCATAGGCAGAAAGTAGGTGTAGCATGGCACGCCGTGGAACTAGTATATAATAATTATACAATATTGTAATTTGTTGTTTTAATATCTTTGGATCACCTATTTATTTCATATTAAATACTTATAAAAAAAAAAAAAAACAACTATAAACATCGTTTCGATTTTTTGCGTGGTAATGTTGCATTTTGGACCACTGTGCCACGGTTGATAAGTTCCCCACCTTGGCAGCTTCGGGTGCTTTAAACTCCCACCTTAGCCTTAATTCTTAGTCACATATATCTATTATACCAGAGTTTTCTTTGCTGTCTAGTTTTCCTCGGTGTCATCAATGTAACAAGAGAGGTCCTGCATAATGAACCTCCATTTAGACTCTGACGCAAACTACATTAGGATTTCTGAAGTTCTTTGACAGGTATTAATACAATATAAGCAGTTTCCGAGAAATAACATTCATTAAACCGGGATGAAATCCAATTCTCGTTATTAATGAAAGGTTCCTCGTCTCTTTTGACATCTGATACAATTGTAATCAATTATATTTCATTTTATATTATAAAATTGTGATCCTTTTTTCCTTCACTTTATATGTTTTATTTTAAGCTCATAAAATAAAGCATATAAAGTGAATTTGACGAGTTTTATATATGCTTGACCTTCCGCCTATTCAAATAATATATTGAATTATATTTAAGAGTAGGTATATAAATATCTCGAACTATGTTGCAAATTATTTGACAATCCAATCAATAGTTTCTATAGAATCCGAATATTTACCTACAAATATATCTCATATTTTCTTGATAAAGGTAACATATTTTTGTCGCACAAGGATTTCCTTCTTTTTTTTTTTAATTTTTATTTTTATTTTAAGGAGTTGAAGAGAACGGGCATCTAGAATATTTCCTTTCTGCGAAAAAGGAAGTGATATCCTGGCCGCTGCACTTGTCGATGAGGCGGCGTTATTGTATAAATTGTTTTCAGTCTGAGCTTTGAATAACTATTGATAAAAATATTGGAACTCCACAAATCCATTGCCTGTCCAACCAAGTCCTGGTCGTACGCGTAAACGTAATCAATTTTGATATTGTTTCACGAATGTATTTGTACATTAAAATGCGTTGTCAATGGCCAAACAGAAGAAATTTCACAAGTGCGTGCATGCGCATTTGAAATATTCTACTACATGCAGATGAACCCAACAAGTCACGTGTGTCAAGCACTTTATGAAGGTTGTGAACTTCAAGTTGTTTGTTCAAAGTTTCAATGTATTTTTGTTATAAAATAAACAATTATACTCCAAAGTTGTGCCTTGCCACCTCGTTTAAATAACCCAACTAGTGTTAGTTATTGGACAGACCTTTAGGTGGACCGTTCAGTTCTAGCACACACACGATAATAAACCTCTAGGCCGGGACTACTGAGTCCTGTTATAGTAGACTCACTGTATGTGAAGCAAATGTCCACACACGTCACGCCTGGCCTGCACAGTCCCGGACTCATTAGATTGTACAGTTAGCCCATTGGTGTTTTCATTCTACATCGATGAACTGTACAGTTCACCTTTGGCCTGAAGGCTGTCTCATACACGGTGAGGAATATCTGAAGATTTGGTCTGCGCAGTCGAAGTACTGAGATTTTCCTCAACCTGTATGGGAACCCTTAAAGAAACACTTGTCCACTTCTTAAGAATGAGTACTTGTCAGTGAGCCAGCTTAATGATAGTAATAAGTAGGGACGGACCGAACTGTAAGAACTTTTCCACCAATGTGCACTTGTCAAATAAGCACTTGTACCTAGGTGTGACAGGTTCCTTTTTAGTGGCGTTAGTAAACGCAGCAAGTGATTAGGAATGGCTTCTTTTTGCTAATGCCAAGAAAGCTTTTCCGCCCGCCATTCTTCTACGTAGTTGTCAAACAACAGTTCACTGGACAGACCGTACTGCACGCACGTGCCCACCACTTGTGAACGAATGCTAGTGATTTGTCACTAAGTCAGCTTAATAAAACTGGCAGCTACGGAAAGGCAATACTGAACGCACTTGTCCGCCGACGTGTGAACGTGTAGTTGCCACTTGTCCCAAAACCAGCCCTGTTGATACCACAGTCCACGCCACACCATACACGATCGATATAATTGATCAATAATAATATAATATCATACTGCATTGTCAATCTTGTCGATGAGGTGCGAGACCCAATAAGTCTTAAAGTCTAACTAAATGCTCCTATAGTTTGATCTTGAGCCCGTTGTTGAGACCAAGGCATCAGTACAGTCTCTGTACCTAGATTGAAGCTCCCTTCAGTTCAATATAGAAGCTTCTATAATTGACCCCGACATCTCCCCTTCAACTAGTCTAGAGGCCTGTTGTTTCTTATCACTAGTAGGTGAAGTCTTATCTCTTCCTATGTAGTTATTTTGGAATTTAATAGGAAACGTCTTCGGGTTCCTTGAATTTAGCAAGAAAATGTATGAATGTTTTTGATAGGCCTATTATTATTTATTGGCAATTTTCGAAAGTTACACCCCCCAAATTCTGTTCCGAAACAGGCTTTCGTTTACGTATTGAAATTATATATATATATATATATATATATATATATATATATATATATATATATATATATATATATATATATATATATAAATATATATATAAATAAAGAACTCTCATTTGAAATGTTGATAGACTATTTATTCAAAAATAATTGTAAATTTAAAGGGCCTCCTCACCCGTTGTAACCTGTCGTTTATTGCGACGTCCAATAACCTGTCGTTTATTGCGACGTTGTGCATACATCCAATGCGTTTCCGCTCATGTTTACAAATACGTTGTTTACGCCAGCTTTTATAACCTCCATAACAGTGAACTTTAATGCTTAATAACTTCTTTCCTAGTTGAGAGCGACTTTTTTTTTTTTTTTTTTTTTTTTTTTTCTTTTTTTAACGGATTCGTGTTTAGTGCATCAAAATACGATATAGTGCAAAATTTGAAAATAAACCGTTTTGAGGACGCTAAACTTCCGACAAATTGGCGCTAATGGCCAAGTTGTAGATGCGCCATAAAGAAAAAAAAAAAAAACATAAAAAAAAACGGCAAATTAAACAGACCGTAAGCCACTGGACTTCGTCTTAAAAAATTATAGCCGGTTAAGGATTATATGAAAACCATCCAAGATGTCGCAGTACCTTTGGAGTTTATTTGTTATTAAATTTACTGTTTGCTACCATTTCAAAACAGACATGGTGATATAGTCCGTTTCTCCAGAGTTCCCCAGTCGACAACCAGGGAATTCAAGGCCTTAACAACTGAACAAAGGGGAAAACATCAAGAAAGGGTAAGAGGCCAAAGGAATCCATGAAAAATTATTAAATGACCCATAAGAAAGAAAGTCGAAGCTCTGCATGCTTTCACTTGCATTAAAGGTCGTTTATCCCTTGATAAAAAACGCATCCTGTTGAAGACATCCTGCAGGAGTGGTAGAGACCGACAAGATGGCGGGGTGGGAGTCTGGAGGGGGGAGGAAGCTGGGCTTCAGTAACCGTCTGGCATTCAGAGAGTGAGCACAGTCATGTCGCTCTGTCCAATCCTTACGTACTCTTCAGTATAAAATTTAATAAAATCCTGTTTATTGTTTACGTTTTACCAAGTATTGTATAGTAATTCGCTGATTTCAGGAGATTATTTTGTTCTGTTCCGAGTGTCAAACAAATACAATAACACCGGGATTTGTGGAAGTGATTTGTGTGTTTTGTTTTTAGTTGTTCCAGAATGCTTGCGTTTTTTTAGACCAGCGAATAAGAAATGGAATACTCGATAATAGGTGAGTAGTCAAAATTGTTTTAAGACCTTTTTTCTGTCTGCAATTGGCAAGTGTTTCGGTGACTTTAATAACCTGGCCTTCTGTAACGTTACACCCTCCTCTCGGAGAAACTGGTTTGGACCCTTCACTCTCCCACGTCCTGGAACCCTGAGTCGCATTCTTTTGAAATATATCATCATCTTTCTGCTAGGTGCACGAAAACTTTTCACGAGATGTGTGTTGGAGTTTTAGAAATTTAAATAGTTTTTGTGTTGTGTTACTATGTTTTACTAAGTTGGTTTACAATTCATTATGCAACAACAATTCTATCAAAACATTAAATAAACAAGAGAATGAAAACAAGAACCAACGTGAAACATTAAGCCTTTGTCCTGCATTTTATCAGTTCTTCTTTTTGTTTATAATATGTTTTATTTTTTCTGATAAGTTATTATTAGGGAGTACATTAAGAGGATTTAATAGTTTATGACAATAAATTTATTATTATTTGAATATTTTCAGACAGAGGAAAGTATTCATGTTCCTAATTTTCAATATTCAATTTAATCTTTGTCAAATATATCAAACTGAAAATTTCCTGAGTACTATTTCATCAAATATATCCATATCTCAAATTTTCTGCATTCAACTCCATTTTTTATAAAACGTAATAAATTCCTAATTTCCTGAGTATAATTTGATTTTTGTCACATCCATCATATTCAAAATTTACTGTTTTCAGTTGCACATTTTGTAATTTATCAGTCTGAAAATTTCCTAAATACAATTTCATATTGTTCGAAATCATTATATTCCGAATATACTGTATTCAATGCAATTTTTATCAAACCTAACATAATCTATATTTTCATATATAGATTATGTTAGTACAATTGGAGTACAATTTCATCTCCGTCAAAATCATAAAATCCCAAATTTAATTTTTTCAATTTCACTTTTTAGTAAATTATCAAACCGGAAATTTCTCCATTTACTCTATTACTCTGTATTTCCGGAGTACAATTTCATACTTATCCAATTCAAAATTTATTGTTTTCAATTCCATCTTTATCAAACTTAAAATACTCAAATGTCCTGTGTACAATTACATCTTTGTCAAAATCGTCATACTCCAAATTTCTGTCCTTCAATTTTAACAAGACCAAATTCATTAAATTCAAAATTTACAGAACTTCTTCATCTCTAGTAAACTACACATGTTCCAAATTTCTTGAGCTCAATCTCAACTTTTTCAAGTTCATCATATTCTAAATTTATAGTTTTAAATTTCATCACCATCAAATTAACCAAATATCACATTTTCTGTGTACAATAAACCAAATATAATATTTTCTGGGTACGATTTCAATATGATCAAAATCATATAACGTTCTATTTTTCTATCCTTTAATTCAATTACTATAAAATTTAGCATATTTCAAACTTCCAGGTCAATTTCAATGTGATAAAAATCAAATATTTTCCATTCTTTGATTTCATCACTATCAAATTCGCCATATTGCAAAAATCCTTGCCCAATTTCAATATATCCTCATGTTCCATCTTTGAATTATACAATTTTATTACCCTTAAATTTAGAATATACCAAACATCCAGGAATAATTTCATCACTTTCAAAATTATCACCTTCCAATTTTCTGTTTTTCAATTTCTTCACTATCAAAATTACCATATTCCTAGTATCTTTGGTCAAGTTTTTTTATAATCAAAGTCATATTCCAAATTTCCAGTGTACAATTTTATTTTCAAATTTCAGTAGCTCATATTTTCAATATTTATTAATATTACTTATTTTTATAGCTGTATTATTTAACAGAATGTAATTTCATTAAATTAATAAATAAAAGTGATTTTTATAGTAATTATCGAAATGTAAATAGATAAATAATACAAGACGTATATTCCATATTAAAGGCATTGATGTAGTTATATGTATTATAAAATGATCAAATTGAATACGGGAAATTTACTTTTAGCTCTTTCCTCAGAAGGAAAGTAGCTATTGAGGTTGGACTCATGACGGAATTTTTGAAAAATTTCTTCAAATCTTTATCGATCCTACCTAGTAGACACCGAAAATGACCCCCGTTAAAATTTATATATATCTATATATATATATATATATATATATATATATATATATATATATATATGTGCATATATATATATATATATATATATATATATATATATGTGTGTGTGTCTGTTAACACGATAGCGGCCAGAGTTTTTGTTTTTTCGTCACGAAAGTTAGTATATAGCATTCAATTAGCAAACGATTGAACGAGTTCGTTAACCACCAAAGTCGGTCCACCGGAAGGGGGGGTTTACCCCGAACCCAAAACACTAATTTGACTATGTCAGCCGTAATATTTGTTATATTTCAACGAAACTTGGTATTCGTAGTGGTAATATAGAGAGAAAAGTGAGATATAAAAATGAACTAAATCGGTTCATTAGAAGGGGGGGTTTACTCCAGACCCACAATACCAATTCGCCACTACCAGCCGTGATTTTTGGTATATTTCGACAAAACTCGGTATTCGTAGTGGTAATCCACAGGTAAATATGTGTTGTGAAAATAAACTAAATCGGTTCATTAGGAGGGGGGGTTTGCTCCGGACTCACAATACCAATTCGCCACTACCAGCCGTGATTTTTGGTATATTTCGACGAAACGCGGTATTCGTAGTGGTAATCTACAGGTAAATATGTGTTGTAAAAATAAACTAAATCGGTTCATTAGAAGGGGGGGGGGTTTACTCCGGACCCAAATTCCTAATATACTCATACCAGTCGTAATTTCTGCTGTATTGTAACGAAACGCGGTATACGTCGTGGGTAACTCATGAGAAAGAAGTGTTGTAAAAATGAGCTGAATCGGTCAATCGGAAAGCGGGGGTTTAATTTGTAATATATTTCAATAGAAAAGCCCACCAGACGTAGGTTCACAAAGCCGCCGCAAGGAGCGATTTCTACCACTAGAGTGACTGTATCCTCTTCCTGCGTTAGATCAAAATACGATAATATGAGTTTTTTTGTATTTATTACGTAGTGTAATAGGTACCATGTGTAAACATAACTCTGGAAGCAAATTAATAATTGATCAGTTACTCATTACAAATTTAAAAGAGAACTATTCATGTTTTTATTTTATTTATGTAGGATATTTTAAGCAAATTGTTCTGCAATGCAGTCTACACTACCCAAATTCTGAGGAAAGTGCTTAGTTATGCAGCTCCTGCGTGACGGACTTTTTAAAAGTAAATTTACTTTTTACTTTTTAAAAGGAAATTTACTTTTTAAAAGTTCCCTCTAATATCACAGGGATTTTCTTTATATTAATGAAGAATTTATTCAATAGTACACCAACTGTGTATCAGACGTAGAATTAAAAAAAATAAATAAGAAATTCAACTATTGTGCAATATAACTGAGTTTCCTTATTTTGTGTGTGTGTGTGTGTGTGTGTGTTAACGGCGTATCAACATTAGGGCTTTAAACGAAGGGCTGTCTACAGGTGCCGCCCTTTTCTATAATGTCAACAGCATGTGGTCGGTCACCCATTCAGGTACTGGCCACGCCCGACGTTGCTTAACGTCGGTGATCAACGGGAACCGGTGCATTCAACGTGGCTAAGGCCGTTTGCTCAGTTTCCTTATTTTATTTGATACTGTTTTCGTCAAGGCTTTGTTTACAATAAATTACTACTTGTCATTAGTGCTTGTGACTCTCACTAAGCAGGCTTAGTGAAAAGTGATAAGCACTCGTTAACACTTCGTGGACAAGTAGCGTTCAGTACGGTCCGTCCAGTAGCTATGTTGTCACTGAACACTTGTTTATATGTATTAATGAAATGGCTTTAATATCTCTAACTCGTTCAAAACTTCATATATATATATATATATATATATATATATATATATATATATATATTTATTTTATTTGTTTCCTCCTTACAGTAATCTTGCAAGGAGGGAGTTTATTTTTGTCTGCAAGTCTCGTGCAATAAATAGCATATCGCTTGCATTAGTTATTGACATAGTTTGTTTTTACATAGAATTAATTTCGGTAAATATTAAAAATTTAATATTTAATAGTTGCTCCGAACTATTAAAGGAAAATCGGCCGGGAAGAAACAAGCAAGCACAAAGGAGCAAGACAAAGAACAGCTTCGACACAGTTCAATCGGCTCCACGCAGTGTCGACAAGCCCCGATAAAAGAATGAGCATCTGAAAGGCGCCATATGTAAAAATGATTTCAATCTTATAGCTTATTATAAAATAACAAAGTTAAAAGCATGGACAGCCGTCTGAAGAAGCAGAATGGGATTTCTGCGAAATATTACCCAAATAAACCGACAGCTGGAGAATGCCATACCATCACCAATAAATCTCCCCACCGAAGAAACATCAAAAATAATATATATATTACGTATGTATATCAATTTATATTTATTGCTGGGTTTATACAGTAGTGCTAAATTAGCGCTGAGGTATTAGCTTTTAGAGACCGCAAAAGACAGCTGATCAACGTTCAGTCTTAACAACGCAGATCCCGGATAAAGATGTTTACCGTCTCTGGCAGTATCCGTAAAAACCAATGCCAAAACAACTGTTTGGCGGATTAATTTGAACAGGATAAAGACTAAACTTCTACAACGATTTTTTTTTTGTTACAACTTATATCTGCGTAGTTTCGTTGAAATAAAGTAAAAATAATTCACTCATAAATTTGAACCATCTTTATTTTCTGAAACATGAGATTTTCTAGCCGCCACTTCCGGATTGTGCCCTGATTGAGGTCAACCTTATAAACGGTTTTTTACCCTATGGAGGGAGGGAGAAACACGCTAACAAGTGACTATTGTGTTTTATCGCCCGCAATAGTTTTTCCATTCATTGTATTATTGCATAAACCTTTATTTTACCAGTAAAGTTAACGCAGAGCTACAAAGAAAGTTAAATATATGCACATTAATATTTAATCATCTATTACAGGAAGCTCATGAATATTCATAAATTTTAATTAATTTATAAATAATAATATATTCTTTAGTATATTAATATTTATAAATATTAATATACTTATAAAGAAATTTATGTATGCAAAATATTGTATATAAGGAAAAGGAATGATTTGAGGCGGAAAACAATGATGCATTATGATAAAATGACAAAAAGCACCATGACTAATATTTTTTGTAGTCAGTTGTATGTGAATAACGTTCTATTCTTCTATAAGTAAAAATGAGTGTCCCTGCTTAAGCATGTAATTTTTTTGTTTATGAAAATCAGGTTTTGAGAAGATACTTTAGTGATTTAGTTGATTGAGATTAGTAATACTCATTTTTTTGTGTGTGTGTGTGTGTGTTTAACGGCTTATCAACGATTGGGTTATTAACGCCGGGCTCTCTACAGGTTGCCACCCTTTTATAATGCCAACAGAGCGTGGTCGGTCACCCATTCAGGTACTGGCCACGTCCGACGTAATATATAAGTACTTTTTTTTTGGTTGGGTTTAAGGTGTTCTTTGGGGCCATTAATGCCAGTAAATTCGGTTTACTTACATGAAAATACTTGAAGGATTAATAATATTACACCTCCAGAAACATCCGAATTGGTCGCTGAGTGGTTCATTCCCATGGTCATTGCGTTTTTTTTTTTTAACGTTCTCTTCAGTGAAGTGCAAACCAAAAAATTGGCATATGGTTAAGAACACTTTTCGAAGAAATATAAGCTGTTAATATTGCACGCATTAAATTATTTTTTCCTAAAATTTCTTCCAATCATTTTCGATCCTACCTAACAGATACCGAATATTACCACCAAAATCGGTCCATCCTGAGAGCGGGGGGTTAGCCCGGACTTAAATTACCGACTTGCCCATACCGACCGCAATTTTTGTCATACTTCAACGAAACGCAGTATACGGCATGGGCATCTACAGTGAAAGATGTTTTTAAAAAATAAACTAAATTGGTCAATTATGAGGGTTTTACTCCGGAGCCAAATTAATAACTTGCCGTTATTTTTACTTCCGTGCAACGAAACTCGGTAGACAAGATTTTGTAAAATACAATAAAATCAAAATCGGTTCCATTAAAGGTTGGGGTTTATTCCGAAAAAAAAAATTATTTAGTTAGCTGTTCATTACAACTATAAAATAAAAAAACTGTTCGTGTTTATTTGAATTTGTATTGGCTATTTTAAGCAAAATTAATCAGGAATGTAGCCTAGACTACTACCTTTTTCAGGAATGTCCTTAGTAATGAAGCACCTGCGTGACGGATTTTAATTTTATTTATTAATACTGGCAGGCAAAAACTGTGGTTACATGGTGATTGAACATTAAATTTCACGTAAGACTGACTTCGGGCGACCAACACCATGGATAAAGAGCATGAACTACACATGGAGTCGCAAAGCCCTGAAGTTCTCTCACTCTTCTTTGTACCTCACTTCCTCACTCCTCTAAAGCTCTCTATCCCCCTCTGAATGGGTCACTCTCTCTGTTTGTCACATTCACCCTCTCTCGCTCTCTCTCCCCCTTTCGCCCTTTACCTATGTCTCTCACTCCCTCATCTGTACCGGGTATAAATGTTTCACAGTAAAGTCTATATTGCATTTTAGGACTTTGGAGGAGTAAGGGCGAATTCCGGATGTTGGGAAATCGAAGTTAAAGCTCTAGAAGCGCTTCAGGATGGCAAAGGCGAATGTTTACTCTATGGAATGCTGATTCATAAATCCGATTGAAAAAGTACGCAATTGAAATTCAAAGTTTTAATTATAATTTTTACGAGTGATTTATGGGTAGCAAAATGCTAGGTGGGACGTCTGAGGCTCGGGAGTCTCCCTTGAAATAGGACATCGAATTTTTCATGATGATGCTGCTATTCACTTTAACTGGAACCTGTGAGAGAACTAAAAGCGAACCAGAGAAACAAGGCGAAGCGTAATTTTACCTACGTCTTTCTAAACGAGAAAATAAAATAAAAAAAAAGTCGATTTTCCTGATTCGCCCTTACTCTTCCAAGGTCCTGATTTGTCACAAAGTTTTTTGCATCCTGTCTACAAACACTAAACGCCTACTTTTCTCATTTGTGAACTTAATGGAAAGATATTCTCCCTTCTTGTGCAATTTATTCAATACTCGTGCTGCGGAAACAAAGAAACATAATGATGACGACAGCAAATAGGATAGAACTCAGAACACTTCCCTGGGGAATCCCTCCATGCGTTGATTTTCTTGTTGAGTTGAATCTTGCAACACTCTCCTCGGTGTATCGGCTTGCAATGTACTTACTACTCATTGTGAATTTCCAAAGGTCTTATCACCAATTACATTGTTTCCTAATTTTTTTTCTCGTTATTCAAGACTTGCATTGAATTGTAATAATATACGATAATATGCGCTAAAAAATTTGCTATCCTTCTATTTAATAAATTGAACTCGTCGATACAAATGCAAAGTATCGAATGTGAAAATCACCAGTTTCCAGAGTGAAAATACTTATATTTATTACTTTGCTTTTGGACAGTCAAATAGTCTGCAGATTCGACCTTTTTACAGTGGTTACATCCTCCTTTCACTGTGTGAACTTAGATTCGAGAGTTTGCCATCCATCAGTCCAACAGCAAGATTGAAAATAAAAAATGCGTTTTTTCACATTCGATACTTTGCATTTTCATCGACGAACTGTATTTTTATTTTTGGCATTAATATAACGAGGCTTGATAGAGGCGAATGAAGGATTTTAATACAGTTCAATTATTATTCTGAGAGATCTTTATATTTTACAGCTTAACATTATGTAATGATTCAGAGTATTTAAATTTAATGTAGCTACTGATATAGAAATAATGAAAGAAGTCTTGAAAAATTGCATTAAACCTTTCAAGATCCTTTCTGTTGTGATAAAACGCAATCGATGATTTGATGGCAGCCAGTACTTAAACACAATATGACTTCACATACTCAATACAAATCTGCACATTTTCGTTTCAAAACATCAGCTGAATAACCTAACCTTTAGCGTTCAAGTGGATTAAAGTCGTTTTAAAGGCTCATTCCGGGAATTAAAGGACATATTATATTCTGATCACAATGTTGATAATATTGATTAATACATAAATTGATTACGTAGTTGAATTGTCAAACATATATTATTTAACAATTTGAAATATATAAATGCATTTATTTATAATAACATTGGATTTAGATCTAGAGGTTGATTTCATACAATTCCAAAATAACCGTTGTCCAGCATACAGTTCCAAAAGGACTCATGTCCAAACTATTATTTACTTTTTCTTAACAACTATTGTAGTAACAGGGTGAAAATTTTGAACCCCGCCCAAAAACATCAAAAAATACATCCTAAAAGAGTTTTTTCGTTTCCCCAAAAATTATCTTTCTTGGACAAGGAAAAGGTTGACTCATATTTCTTATATATCTTCCCCTAATTACGCCCTGTCAGGGAAATCATTAAAAAAAGGGGGGGGGGTGGTGCCTTCATCTGGAGGAAAATGAATCCGATTGGAAGTTGCTACATCGCTGCTAATAAAAGCTACTCAATATAAGATATGCAAGTGAGCACATGAAACATTTTGGGCAAATACTAATGATTAATCACATCGTCAAAAATACACAATAAAATGACCATTTCATCAAATTTGCCTAATTAAATTTAGATATAACTTATGTTGATTTACTATTTTGTTCATTCATAAGATAAACAGCAAAGTAATGATTTATAATAATGAAAGACAACCAATTGAAATAACGCAAATTTACAAGATATCTACATAATACAAGTTTCCCAGAAGGCAATTATTGAAACATTTATGTTACACCTTTAGCAAGTTATTTGTGGTTGTTCCGCGTTAAAGCTTAAGTTAGTTAAGGTTATAAAGGAAAAAAAATGGGTAGTATACGCACTTCGATTATTTCCTTGCCAAAATGTGATGTAGTATTTACTTCTATGTTTTTAAATAACTTCAGGAAATTTAAAAGTCTTTATCTTATCTTTTATCATTCTACTCTGTGAATGATATCAGAGTTTATTTTAAATCATTGAAAAAACGCGACCCTGAGCTTAAACTCAATGACCGAGTACTTGAGAATTCACGAATTTCCTCTTTGCTATTGAATTGCTAATAATGTCAACATTATTTACACTCCATACTGATAAGCTTTGTGTGGTGTCGGCTGTCAAGTGTACCACAATGAACAGGTTTACTGTGTCATCCAACGTTATTTCTATGTGGAGTACAGGTGTACTTATTTACTTGTCCCTAATATTTGTCTGAATATAATGCGACAAGTTACACTAGACTCATTATTTATTTATTCTCATTATTTAAATTAGAATAGTAGAACTCGAGCTATTGATGCTGCCGGTGAGCATATGTAGCTCTTCTCTTACAAGACTTCGAATTGGGCATACAGTACTCCACCATTCCCACTTAGTGACAAAAGAAGACATATCACAATTCACAGAATGCTGTAAGACATTTATTGTAAAATACTTTAATAACAGACTGCAGAAAACGAGAAAACATCAACTTACCACGTGACATGTATGGACTCTTGATAGATGGTAGCCCACACACATATCCATTATTTTACATTTTTTAAAAAAAGATAAAACATGTACAACCAAATATAGGAAAATCAGAACATTTTAATATGCCCATATTGACTCATCTAAAAGTTATCCGTTTTCAGGATATTTAATATTTTAGGTTTTTAGTCACTGTTGTTTAGGATTAGGGTATTTTCTTTAAAATTTTTAGATTATGAGCTGAAAGTTGATATTGTTTTTGTGTTTAATACATTCAAAATAAATTATTAATTAAATAAAACTATAAAATTTTTACGAGACAACGGATGGTACGACCCATTAAATAAAATTATGGTGTTAAGTGCAACTTACTTTACCTCCCGCTTATCTGGTTGCACACTTTTTTTCTAAGAGTTATAAACATTTTACCTGATTATTGTACTTTTTTTTTTGTAGCTTAGTAAACAGAGATGTTTTTAGTATAACTTGCAGGAATAGCTACTAATATTATTTTTTAAGATAGATCGAGTTACAGGTTGTCCGTTCCGATCGATCCGTTGTCTCGCAAAAATTTGATAATTTTATTTAATTAATAGTTTGTTTAATGTCTTAGATACAAAAAAAATAAAAATATTCAGCTCAAATGGTAGAAATAAAAACAAATACCCCAAAACTAAGGAACAGTTATAAGATATTTAATATTTTAATATCTTGAAAGCGGGTAACTTTTGGATAAAGCTTAATATTGTTTGTTTTGACCAAAACTATCACCTCGCTACATGGGCGTATATAAGGGAAGGGGCTAGGGGGGCAGCCCCTCCAAACTTTTTATTTAATCGGTAAAAATGTGTCATAAAAAAAATTAAATATGATCGCTTAATTCTGAAAAAATAATGTTTTTTATAGCGCGTTGGGTGTTAGCGAACTATTCCAAGTTCTGGATTTTTAGTATTCCATACCCCCTAAATCCTCTCAGCCCCCTCAAAATGCGTCCCCTCCCCAAAATGATTTCCTATATATGGGACTCGCGATGGATTTGGGTCGACTTACCAGAAATCCCGTGTATGTCTGTTCTTTCCAGGATGGTGCATAATTCCAGAGGTATGACAATACAAGGAAAGCGGCGTCCACAATATGACGAAGCTCCAGGAATAAGAAAGCCCACAACATCCTGCGGAAAAGTTTAAGGAGGAAGAATATCCTCAGTTGAACAGAGATTTCCTCGTGTTGTGTAACCCTGTGACGCGCATTAATATGCAAGTGCCAGATGTTGTCACAGTTATTACACAAGGAAGCTCTCATGTCCCTAAATCTGTATATATATAATCTGTGTATGTAAGCCGCCATTTGTAGGAAGTTAGTAGTTTAATTAATACAAACACTTCAACATTTGAATAATATTAATTTTGTGTACAATATGAAATTATTTTTTGCGATTTAAAAAAAGCAGATTATATTAAATTTAGACGTTTGAAAACATTATCATATGTGTGAGAAATTCTAGTTCATACATAACTTGTATTCTCATGATCCATCATGACAGGCAATTTTATTATTTAATGTTTTAAAGAACCAAAAGACTCGAAAGAAAAAGTTATCGTCCTATACGTTAAAAGTGCAACAGATAAAATCAGTAAATTATTGACCAAATATCAAATCAGAAGTATATTCACTACCAGTACGAAGATCAGTCACCATCGGTTTTTACCAATTTCACACAGTCATATCCAGAAGACTTTAAAACATTAAATGTCATGTACCGTGGATGTCAACGAGAATTATTAATTAACATTTCAGGCTTTTATGATGTCATTAAATCAGCTTTCTGGGGTAATATTTTTTTTACCCAACCGTTGGTAAAAGCTGTCGAATTGACAATATATTGGACCATTTTTAGTATGTTGGTAGTAGGCTGGATGGTTGAACATTTGAACATGTTTTCGAAAACGTTATTTGATCCAAACTTCCTGCGCAAATAATTGATATGGAATATACATTACATCCTAGAAATCATTATATATTATTTTTGATTTTACCCATGTCTTATAATTTGTTCAAAAATGGATTTAGAAGCACCAACAGAAAAAGTCTACCTTTTTACATTTTACGTAGTAAGGCTTGCTTTAATTTGCTTATCATTGCCGAGCAATGTTCGTCTGATAAGGCTGCTTTGTTCCATGTATAAAAATGCATTATTGTTGTCCACACAATCAAATTTTGAACGGGCCCCTTTAGCACATTGAGGTTGAACTTTGGACTGTGAATATATATATGCCACGCAGCTTACCCACGCACGTCAAAAAAAAAAAAAATGTATGATTTTGGTTTTATGCTAACCTATTTTTATTTGAGTAATATACGTTGATAAACACTATCATTTATATATGAGTTAAGTTTTTTTGTGTATTTACGCCGTTGCGTACAACTAGAGACTTGTGTAGGGTGCCTTTGTAGGGTATTCTATATACACGCACAAAGAAGAAATCCTACATTCCTGAAATAACAATAACTGTAGCTGGAAAAATGTCTCCCAACTAATCCTCCTATTCCATCCAAACCCTAAAAAAAGAAAATACGCAATGTAAATTTTTATTAGATATAAGGTACATAATTAAGGTATTTCGTAGATCTAACTTAACTTAAAGGATAAGGAAACACAAATAAAAAAAGACACTGTCCAAGGGTGTTTGACTTTAGGGCGGGTGGAAATATCCACTGCTGGGCGGTACCGTAGAGATATATTATTCTCCAAAGCTGAGCCAGGCACTGAAGCAATATCTTGGTTGTTAACAGTACGTGTTAAGTAAATAAACTCAGACATAACAAGACGAAGATCAAACATCAAAGAATGGATGCTTCGGGACTAACAAAGCAAATCCTGACATTTTTTGAAGGTCAAAGTAAGGTAAAAGTAGAAAGGCCGGAGGGTAATCTAAAATACGTTTGATCGTCCGTCCTCAGACGAAAATGTTAAGCGCCTGAACAGCCTTAACTGACAGACCGGCCGGAGTATATTATATACGCGTTCAAGCGGACAGTTCAGGTCTAACTGACCGTGTGTAGCCTGCTTTAGGGTGCACCTACACTGGACCCGTTCCGATCCGATCCAGTAGCCACCGACTGTCGGAAGAAAAACAAACACATGCATCTCAATGGAGGTGCCTACATTGGTCCCGACCCGATCCAATCCATCGGCCACCGATTCTTGGCCATTCAAACGTGTTTGTTTCTAGACCGATTTCGGACCGACAAAGCAAAATGGCGCCAACCCACATTTAGTGTTTCAAAAAGGTTCTAAATCTTAACCGATTTCAATGCATTGTTTTTTATATCAAAGGAAATAACATTTAGAACAACTTGAAGAACAAAGATGTTTATAACCATCCAACGTCTATAACCTTCCAATATTTATAACCTTCTTATGTTTATAACCTTCCAATGATTATAACCTTCTAGTTACCTTTCTTATAAATAATTTTAAAATATGAATACCAATACTTCTCTTTCCTCCAACATTCAACCTAATCGAAGGTTTCTATGCTTATTAGGTGGTATTTCTTAACTTAATCACTCATTTTCACTTCACTAGGAGGTCATTACTGACGAGCTATGACTAAATCGGATCGGATCGGGTCGAGACCAATGTAGGCACTCACGTCGGCCGCTGTTGGGCGTTGTCGATCAATTGAAATCGGATCGGATCGGTTCGGGCGAAATACGGGTCGAATGTAGGTGCTGCCTTACACTGACAAGGTCACCGATAGTACAATTAATAATGAGCGGTCGTCTGATACCATGGTACCCCTTAAAACGAGGATATTTAAGAATCATAGAATCAAGTACTGACTAAAGCATAGGGAGAGTGATACATCTCCCGATACTATCAAACAGTGGCCAAAGAGAAAGAGTACGCAAAAACGCGTGAAATTGACTGGATCCATGCATAATGAAGTAAAGCAAGTGTATTTCCTGGCCACCAAAAGCTGACTGTGAGCGATGCACGGTGGGACAAACGACATATCCTGTTCCAAAAAAGGCTACTGTATCATAATCTTAACCAGTTTTCAATTCATTTTATTTTATTTTTTTTTTTAAATTAAAGCTAATACAATTTAGAACAACTTCGTCTTGTCAGATTTTTTTGTTTGTTTGCTTATTAAATTACGCGTAAAGTTAAATTCAGGAACCCTTAAAATCCTTATATCAGTAGTCTTGGTAATGAATGGAAGCACATTCAAATTCCGATAGTTGTGGAAGCAAAACATTTACTTAAAAATAATTTATCTTATTTAGCACATTACAATTCTTATCTGTGTTAAATATTGTTTCAATTAATCTCATTGTTGAATTAAGATAATTTTACGTTTTATGAAGATGTGAGTCTGATTTTTTCAAAGACTTATCAGGATCTGAAAGTTTAATTTAAACGATATCAGTCTGATTTTTTCAAAGACTTATCAGGATCTAAAAGTTTAATTTAAACGATATCAGTCTGATTTTTTCAAAGACTTATCAGGATCTAAAAGTTTAATTTAAACGATATCAGTCTGATTTTTTCAAAGACTTATCAGGATCTAAAAGTTTAATTTAAACGATATCAGTCTGATAAGAAGTTAGATATAAAATATAATATAAATGTTATTTTATATTCAATTGTAAAACTTTATGAATTTAACTTCTTTACACGTAATTTAATAAACAAGGGAAACAAAAAACGACCATCTGATTAGACATGTTTCTTTAATTTTTATTAGCTTTCATTTAAATATAAATGCATTGAAATTGGTTAAGATTTAGAGGCTGTAGCCATATTTGACACATGAAATGTCGTTTGGCCCAACATTGCGCTGTCCAGCCGGATGAGGCGACAACCATCCGATATTTCTTAAATACCCATTATGCATAAGTACATATTCAAAATGTTCATTTCGGTTGGATATAAAATCCCCGAACTAAATTAATATTCCAGAAAACGGAGAAAATTTGCCCCTAAAATAATAATTATGTATGTACATGTTTATTATAATTGTCTGTATCAATCATCATTTTGGGTAGGGTAATACCAAACGCGACAATAAAATGCAATTTATGCTAGCCAGCATTTTCTTTTTTTTTAAAGAGGATGGTATATTTGTCGCAATTTTATACATTCCCCTGAAATTGGTTCGTAAGTTACCTTCTTGTTTGTCAATCATCCCCTGCCATGTTTGTCTTCTTTGAGGTGGTAATTTCTCCTGTATATATTGTTTGCCTACGGGTCGATCCTTCCCGGTGAGAAAGGCTAAAAGGAAAAATGAGAAAGTGCCCCTTCTCCTCGCGAGAAATGTACGTAAAGCGACAGAGTGAAGAGAGTCACGTCGCAGACATAAGTTGACAGTGTTAGTTCCATTGAGGTAGACACTGAGAGAAAAATAGACTTACGCCCTCTACAAGATCCAGTCTCAAGGAGGCATGTCTGTCTTCATGAATTTCTTTAAGAAAAACTTATTTCACAAATGTCAGTGCAATACGTTTTTAGGAACAAAACAATTTATTTGAAGTTCTTGACATAAATCACATTCAAATTATTATTCTTTCCGCATAAATATTCATTATATATTTGTCAAATACCACTCATTGACTGACTGACTGACTCACTGACCTATCATCGCCCAGCCCACCTAACACTCGCTAAGAAAGGATTTTTTGATCAAATTTTTAAGTATTTTTAGAGTGGCTTAAATTTTTAGTTGGTTAGTGCAGGCAAGCCCAGGCAGCAAGCAGGTTGATAGGGCGATAACAGGTCAGCTGTTACCGTATTGTATTAGTATTTCTATTTAAATAGACTTACGCCCTCCTATTTAATCCTATCTAATCCTATTCCTATTTAAATTTTAACTTTCATTATGATTAACTAAGAATTTTGGGACGGGTTATATATAGGTTACCACCCTTTTCTAGCCAGGATGATGCCTTTTCTTTTTTCTAAATAAAAGCCACTACACCTAGCGGGAATCGAACCCACTACCCTTTGGCACGAAGTGTTAAGTGCTGACGGCCAACGAGCCTCCAAATTATTTCTATTTGCGATTCATTTCAACTATGATGGCAGACATTGAATTATGTACTAGAAATAAACTGTTATCCCTCATAACTGTTTATCCCTCATAGAGGTTACGCTATACCTGGTGATGGTCCATCCGAGGTAATAATATCCCGAACCCTTGCACAGCTTCCTCACCCACCAGTCAGAGCACTTCTTGATAATGCTCGCAAATATAATGGGATTTGGAAACACCCATTACATTTGCGAGCATTATAAAGAAGTGCTCTGACTGGTGGTTAGGGAGGCTGTGTAAGGGTTCGGGACATTAATACCTCGGATGGACCATCACCATGTATAGCGCAAACTCTTGGAAACATAAATTTTTAAATTGTACGGTACATTTATTATTGGCAGCGCATTTTAACCTATGCGGGTTATCTCTACGTTATTTGTTTCTTGACACTGGTCCGGAGCGCCCCAATGTCAAGAAACATTATACTTCCATTACTTATCAATGGCTGAATAACTTATAGTATGACGGGAACCGTGCTATAATAAACTGCACAAAATTATGTAGTCACGTTAATTTTGATGATACATTATTTAACGCAATAAAATAACTACTTATCTGCCGTGACGAAGCACGGGTCTTCAGCTAGTTTATAATAATTTACGCTTGTTTACTTATTTTTAATAGGACGTGTTATTTAGAGGTTACCAACTTTTTCTAGCCTGGGTAGGGCTGATGCCTTTTCTTTTTTAGAATTAAAAGCCTGTACCACTTGGACCAATTTGAAAACTGCCCAAGATATAAGCTTTAGAAGACATAAACGTGCAGTAATCAGGAATCCGCTTAATTCAGAAAGTTGTGGTCTCTTTTACTTCAAATTCTTGAATAATTTCAGTTCACATCATTGCGCTTATTCGAAACGACACTATACGAAACAGGAGAAATAACGCCGAACACTAATTTCAGTATGTCGTGCAACCGATGCAATGAAAATCATTAACCTCGTTCGCTTCAGAACTGACATGAAAGCCAGTTCCGACACGAAGAAGCGAGACAAGAACGAAATGCCAAGTTGAGGAAGTTTTTAGAAATGCAATATTAAGACTTTGACGAACGGTTGAATCAAAAAGTATAGCAGTCTTGAAATAGTTTATTTACTATCTACTGGCTGAAAACCTCCAACAAAAAAAAAAGAAAAAAAAAGACTGTTGCAACTCAGAAGGATGAAAACAGTCCAAAAATTTCATAGTTACTTTATTTTGCAGAGCATTTTCAGACTTGAGTCTAGGAGCAAGGCTCGGCTGAAAATGAACCTATGCGTGGGCATTGAAAATGACGCTTAGTCCGTGAAAACGTTCTGAAAAATAACGTAACTATGAAAATTTTGGACTTTTTTCATCCAAAAGCGAGAAGAATTGTTATTAAAAGAATATATCTTTGAATAACAATTGAAGGGGTCGGAGCAAAGTAATCCACTTAACTGTAGCTGCTACGTATTGGATATTAAGAGTGACTATCTGTTTATGATGCCAATACTACTAAAATATGACTAGAAGCTCTGTATGCTACTTATAGCTGTCCCTAACCATTTCAACTGATAGTCCCACATAATATCTAACAAATAACAGCTACAGTTAAGTTTTGTTCAAAATGTTGCTTGGCACTATATTGCCAGTCCCGAAACATATATGGTTGTGTTTTTTAAATATAAAATATTTTTTTTTTTTTTTTTTTTCTTTTTCTTTTTACTTCCTTCACTCGTATTTTCCCAAAGCGTCAAAAGGTTCATAATGAATTTTCCTATAATCTTATATTATTTTGAAGTGTTAACATTTATTTGCTGCTTTGCAAAATATACATATTTTTCACCCTTATATTATAGGATATATATATATATATATATATATATATATATATATATATATATATATATATATATATATAAACAGCTTTAAAACCCTTTTACAGATTGAAAGACTGAAAAATGATCAATTACAACGCCCTTAGGATTTTTTTAATTTATTCAAACTTGCTATAAACACCAAGAACTAATGTTAGAGATCCATTATGAATACAAACAATATGAGTCCAATAAGAATGTGCTTTTGCTTGGACTCAAATTTTCAAATTATCCCTAATGGCCGCAATTCTTGTCACTTTGCAGAGACATTTGCTCTGCAAAGTGACGAACAAATATTTAATGAGTTGGATTATAAATATGAGAAGAAGCGAGGGCTTACTGAGGATTAAAATCGTTAATGTATCCCAAAATGTCGCAATTAGAGTTGCTCGCAATTACAATATCCCGAAACTAATTATAGAGGTGCATTAAGAAAATTAGCCGAATCGATCCGGGTTTTACGCCGAACTTTGTGTATTGTGAATGCACTCCTGATAGTAGAATTGTTATGTAGAATGGTACAGCGTAAAATTGCATAGTGATTAAATATACAACACGGATGGGCATAAATCGTATGCATATTTATTCCAGGGCTGAAAATTGATTAAAAAGATATTCGAGGTTTATTTAAAAAAATAATAAATATAAATATAGGTTTTAAATCTTAAATATAAATTATAAAATATACAGGGTCTCTTCGTGTTCTAGTGGTTAACACCTTGGATTCTCATGTGGGAAATGGTGGGTTTGAGTCCCTCCCGACAACAGGGATTTTTCTCATTTCAGGGCACGTCACGGCTGGACCATGGATGTCGGTGCGCCCCAAAAAAATAAATAAATAGAATAAAATACCGTAAAATAGGATCACATTAGTTCAGTGTGGTGAAATTGATACAAAACTATAATGCTAGAATATTTTCATTTATTTATTTATTTATTTATTCATTCATTTCGAGAGCTTCGCAACAAGGGTGATCTGCTCTATTGAATAACAAAGAATAAAAACAATAAAAATGAAAAAAAGGGGGATAAATGATAATAATATACAATGAAGTAATTGGTTTTGAATTATTGGTCCTGATCTCAAATTAAATAGAATCCGATGATAGGTGATAACATAGGGCTTTGATTATAATAATAATTGGTCTAATAATATGGTGACCAGCCGAAAAAATAAAATAAAATAAAATAAATAATAAAAAGAAAAGCAAGAATAAATAAATAAAATAAATAAATAATGGAATAAGGAACATAAATTAAAATAATAATGACAATAAATAAAAGATATAAAGGAATGAATAGGTTGACAATTATTGTAAGATCAGAAATTTTGTAGGGAATTAAGATCGTGGGTCATTTGTAATATTACTATATTTTATTGTACGTATTCGTGGTCATTAAGTATGTCAGTATGGTATCAATATATGGGCTCTTTTCTGCTAACAGCTCGCTAAGGTCATGAGGTGCCTCTAGGTTGTCTCTTTTCATGCAGTCTGTTAGTAGGTGTTTCACTGTTAAAGGAACGTTGCACGTATCGCATCTAGGCTTGTCTTGTTTCGTAAATAGGTGTGAGTGAGTGAGGCGTGTATGTCCGATTCTCAGTCTTGTTAGTACAACTTCGTCACGTCTTGTTCTCAGTTTGTTTGACGTATAAGGTCGTATATTGCTCTTTATTTTCCTTAGGTGGTTATCTGGAGTGCTATACCAAGTGGCGTGCCACCTATTCAGGACTGCTCTTGTTATATTTTCATTTGACTGATACCAAAGGATTGAACATTGCCCAACGAGTACAAACAGACGAATAAATACTTATTTATAAACCAACGAAAAAAATAATAAAAATATACTAGTAGAGAAGGTTTGCACCAATTTCACCACACTGTACTAATGTGACTCCATATTAAGGTATATACAGAAATTAATAAGAGAATGACAAAGCTAAAAGACAAATAAATATAAAATAAATAAAAACATAATACAAAAAAAGATAATAACGATAATGATAATTACACTTTTGGAAACAGTCAATCAATATTGACATTTCCTACTTTTGGGTTCTTTTTTGTCTTTTAGTGAGATAACTGATCACCGAGGAAATAACTCTGGAGCCTCCAAGGTTTTTTTTTTTGGATGCGTTTGTGAAAAATTTAAACAAAAGATAAAAATAAAGAAATAAGTGCTTTTATCAAACGAAATAATGGAGAATGTTTTGACACTTTTGATTATCGACTCAAAACAATTATGTGTTCTTATAAAGAAGGAATAAAAATGGTTGTGATGTTAGCCAATGCCGTGTACTGGGATAAGAAAGCTATTACAGAGATCCCATTGTCGTGACGTAGCTCAAGGTTCAATCTTCATTTATAGGGAAACCCAAGAAGACAATGATCGACAATATCATCGGGAAAAATCTCAATGTTTTAGCCAAAAGTAGAAATAACTGAAATGAGGCAGTAAAAGAATATTTAAAAGCAACAGGTTTCAGGCTAACAGACTTTTCAGAGAGAAACACATTTAGACAAAAGTAGAAATAATTAACTGGAATGAGGCAGTAAAAGAATATTTAAAAGCAACAGGTTTCAGGCTAACGGACTTTTCAGAGAGAAACACATTTAGACAAAAGTAGAAATAATCAACTGGAATGAGGCAGTAAAAGAATATTTAAAAGCAACAGTTTCAGGCTAACAGATTTTTCAGAGAGAAACACATTTAGACAAAAGTAGAAATAATTAACTGGAATGAGGCAGTAAAAGAATATTTAAAAGCAACAGGTTTCAGGCTAACAGACTTTTCAGAGAGAAACACATTTAGACAAAAGTAGAAATAATTAACTGGAATGAGGCAGTAAAAGAATATTTAAAAGCAACAGTTTCAGGCTAACAGATTTTTCAGAGAGAAACACATTTAGACAAAAGTAGAAATAATTAACTGGAATGAGGCAGTAAAAGAATATTTAAAAGCAACAGGTTTCAGGCTAACAGACTTTTCAGAGAGAAACACATTTAGACAAAAGTAGAAATAATTAACTGGAATGAGGCAGTAAAAGAATATTTAAAAGCAACAGTTTCAGGCTAACAGATTTTTCAGAGAGAAACACATTTAGACAAAAGTAGAAATAATTAACTGGAATGAGGCAGTAAAAGAATATTTAAAAGCAACAGGTTTCAGGCTAACAGACTTTTCAGAGAGAAACACATTTAGACAAAAGTAGAAATAATTAACTGGAATGAGGCAGTAAAAGAATATTTAAAAGCAACAGGTTTCAGGCTAACGGACTTTTCAGAGAGAAACACATTTAGACAAAAGTAGAAATAATTAACTGGAATGAGGCAGTAAAAGAATATTTAAAAGCAACAGGTTTCAGGCTAATAGACTTTTCAGAGAGAAACACATTTAGACAAAAGAAGAAATAATTAACTGGAATGAGGCAGTAAAAGAATATTTAAAAGCAACAGGTTTCAGGCTAACAGACTTTTCAGAGAGAAACACATTTAGACAAAAGTAGAAATAATTAACTGGAATGAGGCAGTAAAAGAATATTTAAAAGCAACAGTTTCAGGCTAACAGATTTTTCAGAGAGAAACACATTTAGACAAAAGTAGAAATAATTAACTGGAATGAGGCAGTAAAAGAATATTTAAAAGCAACAGGTTTCAGGCTAACAGACTTTTCAGAGAGAAACACATTTAGACAAAAGTAGAAATAATTAACTGGAATGAGGCAGTAAAAGAATATTTAAAAGCAACAGGTTTCAGGCTAACGGACTTTTCAGAGAGAAACACATTTAGACAAAAGTAGAAATAATTAACTGGAATGAGGCAGTAAAAGAATATTTAAAAGCAACAGGTTTCAGGCTAATAGACTTTTCAGAGAGAAACACATTTAGACAAAAGTAGAAATAATTAACTGGAATGAGGCAGTAAAAGAATATTTAAAAGCAACAGGTTTCAGGCTAACAGACTTTTCAGAGAGAAACACATTTAGACAAAAATTTGTTGAGTGGTTAGTCGGTCCAAGGGAGATTAAAACTAAAAAAAATTTAAGCAAACCCGCTCTTTGGGACGATACTAACACTTTCGACTTCGAAAATTTGGTCACTATTTTCTTAATGTGACTCATAATATTAAGTATGATTATTCGTTATAATAAGTATTTTCGTATTTTCTGTTTGTAAATGTTTCATTTCAATGCGCGGCAGGTCCCCCCTCATGTTTATTTGTAATGCTGAATATACGAAGAATGTGACATCCTTGAGACCAAGTTTACTGCAAGTCCATTCCAAACTTACTGGCTGCATGAAGAACTCTGGAAACTCCTTGCAGCTTTGCTGGTCTTTTTTTCCATTGTTTTGAAGTAAGTTCTCTCTCCGCCCTGTACTTTGCATTTCTAAAGTACTAGCTGCCATTTACAATGCTTCTCTCGTTTCTCCCTCCCTTTTTCTTTCTAACAATTTAATCCTCTTTATTTAATCCACTTCTACGTAGTCTCTCAACTTCGCCTTTTCCCCAAAAGTTCCCTCTAGTTGGCAGAGAAAAAAAGATTTTCTTTTTTTTTAGAATTCATAAATGACCATTATTCGTTCTCTTTTTTTCATTTGTGGCTTTTCCCGTCACTCGTCGACGATCAAGTTTTCATCATCCCTTTCAGAAGAGTTTCGAGCGTGTATATACCTCCAGGAAAGATTTTGGTAAAATGACAGAAGAATTGCCAAGAAATCAAGGAATGCTTGAGGTTTGGTTAAAAAAAAATACAGCCAGATTTTTGAAAGAATCTATGATTTCGACGTTTTGGCATGCTTTTGGCCGTATACATCTGCAATAATAGAAATAATTAATTTAATTTTTATTTTTGCATTCAATATTTTTCTGTTTCATCTCATTTTAAATCCATTGGGTGGAGATCTTTGGCCGTTAGTGATGCGATGGTAGAATTTGTCAGAGTTCGGTCGTGATGTGAAACCGGTGAGATATGCTTCTTGTCTTCTCACCTTGATGAAGGCTTGAATTTTAAGGCGAAACGTCTCCAAACAAAAAAAAAAAACCCTCATTTTCATATGAAAAATTTAGTTTTATTAAGATACCAAGATGCCTGGATTAAACTTTTGTTATAAATTACTCGTGTTATAACACCTTATCGTGCACAAATGTTCAAAATATTTCGGGTCTTTTTGCGAAGACCACATCTAGTTACTTGTGAAGTATCATTAGTGATTATAATAGTGATTCAGCGCACGCGTATAACTAATTAGCTTTTCCATTGGCTATTCCTATGGGCAATTCTGTTGGTTGTTGCTGGTAGTAAAGTAATCTTTAACACTCAAGTGAATCCAACTCGCAAAAATTAATAAATTCTATTAATTTTTTCGAGTTGGATTGACTGGAGTTTTGATATTTTCTTGAGCGAGCGTAGTGAGCGGAAACGCATAGCTCGTATACCCATAATGCGAAATAAATATAATTATGTTATAGAACCACCAGACAAAAACATGAGTGACGAGGCCCCTAACCTTCACAATTACCATTGTTTTTTATAATATTAACCTTTGTATTAATAAATATTGCTTGCTAAAATACATTCTGATTATTTTCATTTATGTTTTACAACCGTAAAAGTATTACTTACAAATACGAGTTATCTAAGGGTCTAAGGGTTATCGACAAATCTTGGCCATTAGTGTCGAAATTACTTTTAGTAGTGATTTTAAATACTTGTCATTACTATATTAACTTTTTATTACTATATTTATTTAATATGGTTTCTAACCTTAGATAACCTGCAAAGAACCTACCAGCTAATCAGTAACTACCAAAATCACTGTGTAGATGGAGATAGTTAGCCGCTGTAGAGATACGAAGACAGGTATAGTTGGGATTCGGCTAGGAGAAAAACGTCAGACTTTTCAAAAAGAAATCTGTATTTTGGACGTTTCGACTGCAACAATGGCAGCCTTCTTCAGCTAAAAAATATATACAACTTATAAGTAAAGAGAATGTACAAGCAGTAAGTAACAGACAGGCAGAAATGAGCGGAGTATATATATCAATACAATAAATTTTAACCAATCTTATTTTTAAAAACAATGAAAATACGGTAGTTGGAAAGAAAACAGCATGTAGAACTTGTTAGTAAAAACAGTACAAAAAATTAAACAGTGAAAAACAACGCACGTTTTTTATGTAGTGAAAAACAAAATCTATTTTATAAGTGAATACAATTTATAACAATTAATATATAGATACATACCACTAGAGAATGCCTAGGGGGGGGGGAGGGAGGAAGACCTCGAGGACCCACTTAGGTAACCATGGTTAGAAGTATGAACGGCAGCCAATACATCGGTGGTCTTTATAGTTATGAAGAAGGGGTGGGGGGAGGCGGTAAATCGGTGCAGATGAAAGAGGTGCAATTGCTGGGTTGTAAACCCGCGTTGTAAGGGAGGTTGTAAGAGGTGTTAAGAGCTTTGGGACACACAAGTAGAGAAATTGTCTGGAGCCTGGGAACAAAGATAAAAAAGGAGGTCAGGACAATTTATGGAAGACGGAGGAGTAAGCAGGGGAGATGTTTTGTTTGTCGGTTTTGTAATTAATGTTATTGGGGTTTAAGTTAATGTGGACGCATTCGGAAATCTGTCGCTTTTTGGTGTTTCGTTCAGTGGAAACTTACTTGGTGGAAAAAATACTTTCCACTGAACGAAACACCAAAAAGCGACAGATTTCCGAATGCGTCCACATTAACTTAAACCCCAATAACATTAATTACAAAACCGACAAACAAAACATCTCCCCTGCTTACTCCTCCGTCTTCCATAAATTGTCCTGACCTCCTTTTTTATCTTTGTTCCCAGGCTCCAGACAATTTCTCTACTTGTGTGTCCCAAAGCTCTTAACACCTCTTACAACCTCCCTTACAACCCGGGTTTACAACCCAGCAATTGCACCTCTTTCATCTGCACCGATTTACCGCCTCCCCCCACCCCTTCTTCATAACTATAAAGACCACCGATGTATTGGCTGCCGTTCATACTTCTAACCATGGTTACCTAAGTGAGTCCTCGAGGTCTTCCTCCCTCCCCCCCCTAGGCATTCTCTAGTGGTATGTATCTATATATTAATTGTTATAAATTGTATTCACTTATAAAATAGATTTTGTTTTTCACTACATAAAAAATGTGCGTTGTTTTTTACTGTTTAATTTTTTGTACTGTTTTTACTAACAAGTTCTACATGCTGTTTTCTTTCCAACTACCGTATTTTCATTGTTTTTAAAAATAAGATTGGTTAAAATTTATTGTATTGATATATATACTCCGCTCATTTCTGCCTGTCTGTTACTTACTGCTTGTACATTCTCTTTACTTATAAGTTGTATATATTTTTTAGCTGAAGAAGGCTGCCATTGTTGCAGTCGAAACGTCCAAAATACAGATTTCTTTTTGAAAAGTCTGACGTTTTTCTCCTAGCCGAATCCCAACTATACCTGTCTTCGTACCAAAATCACTGTTTAAAATCACGAAAGATACTTCAAAGTAACTGGATGTGGTCTTCGCAGAAAGACCCTACATTTCTGCTCCAAAACTTTAAATAGAGAATAAATAAACGCAGCCCGTAAAATAAACACACGAAAATGCCCATTTTCTCGTAGAATAAAATAGTAGAATATGAGCGATCTGGACGGGGTACCCGACGGCCATATTAACCTTCATCGGACCAACGGTGTTCCAGCCTTGGATGTTGTAGTTCCATTGGAGCGTCAATTTGCCAGAGAGAAATCCCCAGGACTCTGTTTACATGGCAAACACTGCCCTGTCAGGACTCACCTTCGCCTATCTCTTTCATGTTGCAAATACTGTTGCGGGTGTGTTTAAATTCTCTACTTCCACCGTAGTATTTGTCGAAGCAGTTCGTAGAACAAGTCTCGGCTGTAAGCGGAAGGTTGTTTTATTGAAACAGTTTCCTGTGTGTTCAGGTTATTATTTGAACAAGAGCTTGTACAGATATTAGAACCGTATCTGTATAAATCTGTTTGATGGGATATTAACTTTAATTTCAACAAGAGGAAGGAAACAAACGCTCAGTATATTCGGTACCATGAATAGCCGCGCAATAAAAATAATTGGCCTTTATAAATAAATAAAGCCTTTATTGCATAAGAGGAACAATACAAACAAAGAAAACTATTTCCAAAAAAAATAACCAAAATAAAAAGTAATTAAAATTTAAATTATTTTCCTTTTAAATTACTATTTACAATATTTACAAATACATGTTTCTCATGCAGGCCTAAATTCCCTGGAGACCAACCCAACTAGGAAGTGGAGTTCCCTGTTTCATCCAACAATGCTTTCCATTTGTCTTTGTTCCTGACAACGTTCATCCAATTCGGACCAGCAACGGACTTGAAGACATCACTCCAACGCCTACATGGTCTTCCTCGTCTCCTCCTTAAGTTAAGCGGAATCCATTCCGTAGCCTTCAGGGTCCACCTGCAATCTGGCAAGATGACCAGCCCATTTCGACTTAATTTTCTTTATATGCAGGCCTTTATCTGTTACTCCAGATTCTTGCCGCATAAATGAACCCCTGACTTTATCCCGTCTCCTGTAGTTCATCATGCTTCTAAGGACGGAGTTTTGCCACACTACTAGCTTGGATTCTTGCTCCTTGGTCAGTGCCCATGTTTGGCAGCCGTAACTCACAGAAGGGAGAACACAGCTTTCGAACACCATCTTCTTGTTATTCAGGCTAAAGTTACCCTTCATTACTTCCTTTAGTGACCAATGCTTCTGCCAACCTCTAGTAATTGTCCTTTGCACTTCTTTAGCTGCACGATTATTAAAGGATATGAGTTGTCCCAGGTAAACAAATTCATCTACATACTGTAGAGTGATTCCGTTGTGGCTTATCTCCTTCTTTAAGCAATTGGTCATTAACACGGTCTTAGTGTAATTTTGGATTAGTCCTACTTCAGCACTATGGTTTATGAGATCTTTCAACATTATTCTTAGTTCTTCAGCCTTTTCACACACGATGTCATCAGCCAATTTCAAATTGCTCAGTTTCCTACCATCAATTTTGACACCCATGTTGAACCAATCAAATGCTCGGAAAACCTTTTCCAATAATATTATAAAGAGAGTTGGAGAGAGTGGGTCGCCCTGCCATACTCCTCTACCTACAGAAAATTTTGGTCCATCTCTTTCTGCCTGAATATAAGCCGTATTCCCAGCATACAGTTTCCCTACAATTGAAATATATTTTCCTGGTAGGCCTATTTCATTCATCGCCTCAAAAATGCTTGTGTGATACACACTATCAAAGGCCTTCTAAAAGTCCACAAAACAAAAATATAAAGTAAAGTTATACTCTCTAGATTTCTCAATTAATTGGTTTATAAGTTGGAGATGGTCTGTGACTAAGAAATGTTTTCTGAAACCAGTTTGTTCTATTGACAATGTTGGGGAGATGTAATGGACTATTCTTCTATTGATAATAATTGACCCTTAAAATCTAAATAAATACGATTTCTAATGAACAACTAATTCAAATATTAACTTTTGCGCTTTTCCTCCCATCCTCCATTGAGAGCATACCCGCTTATGAGATTGATCTGGTAGCGGTTATCAGATAAACAAAAAGTCCGACTCCCAGGAACTGCATTATCTTAGCGCGGTTCCATTCATATCCTTAATGTCATTAGCAAAGGAGTAAATGACTCCCCCATGAATTCTCAACGTTCGCCATGGGAAACACTATTACCAATAAGTTTCTCATTTTCAAACCTTATTTTAAATGCAATTAAAAAAAAAACAATAACCAATTAAAACGTTAGGTAAACAGTGACAAACCCCCGTTAAAAAGAACAAAATTAACAATTTTGAAGTTTTAAGCACTCATTTCTCGGATTGATATCGCCACATCGGTAACTACATCCAAACCTTTTGTGTAGGGAATTTAGTAAGCTTTCAAATGGTTACTTTCCACTTACCACAATTTCCCAACCGTTTTCGAGCTATTTTAGGGAATATACGATAACATGTCATGCCTGTTAATGAAATATTTTATTTCTAGTACTTCCCTAACACCAAACGAAACCAAAAATTTTCTGTTATAGACTAGAAGAATATCAAACGTCTGGAACAAGTTTCCACTCAATTAATCGTTTCTGAATACCCAAACTGAAAATTAGTTTGGAAAAAGTAGGTGCTTCAATGTTTCTCGAAAACGTTTCAGATATCGCTTTAAAAATGGTTTCATTCGTTTTTCTATTATATGTATATACACAAATTTGAACCACAGTTATATTATTCAAATTGACAAAAATATACAACTTCTTGAAGTAACGAGCAGGAGTTGCTTCCCAAATTTGTTTAAACATTAACTTAAATTTCCGACATTTCGAACCTGTTTAGATTCAGCATTAGGTATCTTATATTAAGTCGTGTTAATGTATTTTTAAATTTTATATTAAGGTCCATAAATTTTGAATTTTGAGAGAGAACGTTAAATCTGGATAAGAATCTTCATAATTTGTTGAATAGACAAGACATATTCGTACTGAATATCCCATCCTCACCTTTAACTTACATATACAATATCCTGTGAATGCATTTTCGTTCTAAATAGTCGTATGTCAGAATGTAAAAATTAACATCTACATACATTTTGTCTACTTGTTCTCGAATCTTTCGGCTAAAGCCATTGTCATTTACAAGAAGAATGACGTCAGTATTTTAATTTAGAATAATCTTTTATTATACATTCTCACACATTTTCTAAAATTAACAGTCACATTTGGTCTGAACTAGTGCATTATTTGTCTTCACATAGTCTATTCTTACATTTTATGAATCCACCGTAGATGATGCAAGGTAGGGATTGTCGGGGTTCGGTCCCTGCTACTTATTAAAACTACATTTTATCATAAAAATGGTTTTATTGTGCCGACGTTTCGGCTTAAACTTCAAGCCTTCATCAGGGCTGTAAAAAACAAGTAGGACGGATGTAATACTGAAATATACATATATGTATATATGCCTACATACACAAATACACATACATATATACATACATACATATATGGAAAAAGACAAAAACATAAAATACTAGAACATAATATATAGAAGAACAATGTGCTCTAGAAGTGTTTGGATTATTAGGAAAACAGATATAAGAATAACAGATTACATATTATTGATTGAGAAGATATGGTCGACCGTTCGGAAGTAGGAAGCGTTGATCGTCGGGGTTTCGGTCAGTGTTCTTATTCAATAAAACACATTTTATTTCCTAAAATGTATATTTATTGCCGCCAACTTTTCGGCTTGCTATACAAGCCATCTTCAGGGCTGTAAAAACATATATGGTATAACAATGGTAAGGACAAACAAAAAGGCTAGAAACATTAACATAAATATGAGTACCTATATGCTTGAAAGTATAAATATAAATATATATATATATATATATATATATATATATATATGTATATATAGTATAATAATAGCAATATAAATAAATATACATGTATATGGTGTCCAAGCGAATACAGTACAAGTGTCATAGTAACATACCTATTGAGAAGATTGAGAACTGTCCCGTTTCAAGAAGAAACCATTTCTGAAGACTGGAAGGATGGGTCAGGGCTAGACAGTAGAGGATGGGGGGGAGGGGGTGGAGAGAAGTGGAGCTGAGAGTAAAGACGGAGGGTAAAGACCGCGGTAAAGATAAACGACTTGGCGATGGATATTGCAGGTACAGGGAAGGATTGGGCCAGGGCTAGACAGGAGAGGATGGGGGTGAGGGGGTGGGGGGAAGTCGACCTGGGAGTAAGGACAGAGGGACGGCGGTAAAGATAAAGGACTTGCCGATGGGTATTACAGGTACAAGGAAGGATCAGACGGTGTGTGGGAATAGGGCAACGAACCGGGTGGGATTACCTAACGGGAGGTTTTGAGGATATGGAAAATGTTGGAATAGGTTGAGGAGATGACTTCTTTGTGAATTTTGTCATTGACGGGATTGTTTTCTAGATGGATATATATGGATTCAGAAAGGAGACGCTTCTCAAGGTTGGGTTCAGTGGAGAGGATGGAGAAGTTTTGGAAATCAAATTTATGTCCGACCGTGATAGCGTGTCTAGAAAGTGCGGTTTTAATGTCTCTGTTCTTAATGTTGTATTTGTGTGTTGTGAGTCTGCTATGAATGCGGTTCTTCGTCTGTCCAATTTAAGTGCTGTTGCAGTGTGGTGTAGAGTAAGGAATTCGGTAAACGACGTTGGATCTATTTCCTTGTGGGATGGGGTCTTTGAGTGTGGTATATAGGGTTTTCAGTTTATTTTTAGTGGATAGACCTAGATTTAGGTTGGGAAATGTGCTTCTGAGGGATTTTTGGATTTTTTCAGAGAGGTTAGGGATGTACGGAAGGGATCTGAATAGGGGGGCGACACTATCTTGCGAGGTGGAGGGGGGTTTAGGATTTTTAATTGAATTTATGATTCCAGATTACATATTAGATTAGATATAAGAATAACAATATGGGCTTACCGATGGGAAGATAGAGAACTATTCCTCACAAATGCGGGATCATTTCTGACAGTTAATACAGGGAAACATAGGAAGAAAGGAGTTGGTGAGGGGGGGGGGGGGGTTGGACCACCCAATGGACAGAGAACCTAGAAGATGAAAGAAAGAGCGGCGAAGTACAGTAACGGGTCATAGTCATAAAATGTTGTGTTAATGGAAAGGAAGGCAGGTATAAAGGGCTATATTGCAGGCGGTATAGGGGATTAGGATGGAGTTTTTAATAAATGGAAGATGTTGGAGTAGGTAGAGGAGATGACTTCTTTGTCAATTTTGTCATTAACTGGGTTATTTTCTAGGTGGATAAAAATTGATTCGGAAAGGAGGCGTTTGTCTTCGTTGGATTCAGTGGAAAGGATGGAGTATTGGTCAAAACCAAAGTCATGTCCGTCTGTGATGGCATGTCTAGTTAAAGCTGTCTTTATTCCGTACATCGTTTTTGTGGTTGTTGATACGTTTTCTTATTGGGTTTTTAGTCTGTCCAATGTACGCACTATTGCAGTTGGGTGTGATGCAGGGGATTCTGTAGACTACATTCGTCCTGTCTTTTTGTGGGGTAGGGTCTTTAAGAGACGTATGTAAGTTTTTCAGTTTGCTCTGTGTCGATAGTCCTAGTTTTAGAGTGGGGAATGTATCGCGTAGGGATTTTTGGATTTTTTCTGTGAGGTTTGGGATATATGGGAGGCGTCTGAATTGAGGGACAATATTGTCTTGGGTAGTGGGGATGGGTTTAGGGTTATTAAGAGACGGGTGATAATGTTGGTAGGAAATCCATTGGTAGTAAGAATATCGAGGAGTCGGGATTTGTAGGCAGGGTGAAATTTGGTGTCGGATAGGGAGAGGGCTCGATATATTAGGTTGCTGGCAGTATGAGGATTTGGTGTTTGGGGTGTGAGGAAAGGTAATGGAGAAGTCGTCCCGAGTAAGTGGGTTTGGTATTCCAATCAGTGGATATAGAGCCGTCTGTATTTCTTATAAGGAGTATGTCAAGGAAAGGAAGGGAGTTGTTAGTTTCGGTCTCGATGGTGAATATTAACCGGGGGTGGTAGGAGTTAAAGGCTGTTAGAATTTCTGGAATCTTATCAGGATTAATTATGAGGAAGAGGTCGTCAACATATTTTTTAAGGAAAATAATATCGTCGGGGAACATGGGGAGGATTTGGTCAAGGTCATTAAGGGTAATATTGGAAAGGTCAGGAGCGAGGCAGTTACCCATGGCGAGGCCAGAGATCTGGTTGAATAATTTATCCAGAAAGAAGAATTTATCCACCTAGAAAATAACCCAGTTAATGACCAAATTGACAAAGAAGTCATCTCCTCTACCTACTCCAACATCTTCCTTTTTTTTTCATTTTTTTTTTTTTTTTTTTCTTTTTTTTTAGCACTTTCCTCCGAAGGAAAGTAGCTATTGAGGATGCACTCATGACGGAATTTTTCAAAAATTTCTTCAAATCTTTATCGAGTCTACCTAATAGACACCAAAAATGACCCCGTCAAAATTATATATATATATATATATATATATATATATATATATGTGTGTGTGTGTGTGTCTGTTAACACGATAGCGGCCAGAGTTTTTGTTTTTTCCTCACGAAACTTGGTAAATAGCGTAAACCAACAAAATCAGTCAAACGGAAGGGGGGTTTATCCCGGACCCAAAACACTAATTTGACCATGCACGCCGTAGTTTTTGATATATTTCAACGAAACTTGGTATTCGTAGTAGTAACCTACAGAGAAAAATGGGTTGTAAAAATAAACTAAATCGGTTCATTAGGAGGGGGGGTTACTCCGGACCCTCATTACCAATTCACCACTACCTGCCGTAATTTTTGTTATATTTCGACGAAACTCAGTGTTCGTAGTGGTAATCTACAGAGGAAAATGGGCTGTAAAAATAAACTAAATCGGTTCATTAGGAAGGGGGGGGGGGTTTACTCCGGACACTCATTACCAATTCACCACTACCTGCCGTAATTTTTGTTATATTTCGACGAAACTCAGTATTCGTAGTGGTAATCTACAGAGGAAAATGGGCTGTAAAAATAAACTAAATCGGTTCATTAGGAGGGGGGGGGGTTACTCCGGAACCAAATTACTAATATACTCATACCGGTCGTAATTTCTGCTGTATTGTAACGAAACGCGGTATACTTCGTGGGTAACTCATGAGAAAGAAGTGTTGTAAAAATGAGCTAAATCGGTCAATCAGAAAGGGGGGTTTAGTCTGTACTATATTTCAATAGAATAGCCCGCCTGTATCCTGTTCCTGCGTCAGATTAAAAGACGAAATTATTAAGTTTTCTGTATTAATTAAGTAGTTTAGTACCAAGTGTAAACATAACTCTGGTGGAAGCAAATTAATTACAAAATTAATAATTGAAGTTACTCGTTACAAAATTAAAAAAAAGAGAGAGAGAGAGAGAGAGAGAGAGAGAGAGAGAGAGAGAGAGAGAGAGAGAGAGAGAGAGAACTATTCATGTTTTTATTTTATTTATATAGGATATTTTAAGCAAATTTATTTCAGATGTAATTCTATTGATAAGAGGTCATAATAGCCAGAAACGCAGGAATGAGCCAGTGAAAAAATAAAGAATGTCATAAAAAAATAATTTTAAATTATTTTATATATATATATATATATATATATATATATATATATATATATATATATATATATATATGTGGGTGTGTATAATAGTTTTCAATTATTGGATTTCTTTCAGAAACAGCTGGCTAAATATTGAATAAATTAAGTTTTTTTGGTAATAAGTATATTTCTTCCCTCCCTCCTTATAACTTGGAGAACATGCCAAGTCAAACAGTGAATTTTGAATGCATAATTGAATAAATGAATAAAACGAAGGGAGAGGACTGAATATTTATTCTGATTTATTATTCAGTATTTCCTGATATCTCTAGAATTCTATCGGGCGACTCGAAATGAAACAACAATTACAGAAATTATTGTTTAATTTAGTCATGTTTTATTATTATTATTTTATCTGATGTTATTTATTGATATTGCTGAAATGTGAATTTTCTGTTTTCTCTTGATGTCATGACGTGCTTTCCTACTCTTGGGGGGATTTTTTTTTTTTATTAATTTCTACGGCTTAAGTAAGACTGCAGCTAAGTTTTCCTTCGAAAAATTACATTATATAATTAATATAATGTATTAATTAATATTATATTCATCCTAGTCGTTGCCTAGCTAAGGAATGTTCTAAATGAAAGCAATCCCTGCAGGATGGAATTTTGCCTATTTGTAATTAATTATGTTCTAGAATTCTAGATTGAAATATTCCTTTGACGGATGAACATTCCTGATGATTATATCAATTGTAGAAATACCAGATAGTATTATTATTGTATTATAATTAAATACTTACTTGGGGAATCAATTTATCTTATCAGATAAAATGTAAAAAACCTCTGTCCCTATTTGAAGGAAAACCAACTTATGATGTTGACCCGTGTATGTATATATATATATATATATATATATATATATATATATATATATATATATATATATATATATATATACGCTAGAAGGCTCTGCCATGAGCCTACAATGGTCCCGATTTGATCCGATTTAGTCCGAGCTCGTCAGTAATGACCTTGTACTGAAGTGAAAATAGGTGATTAATTTAAGAAATACTACCTAATAAGCATAGAATAAAAATTTGTTTTGTCGATCACATCCACCTGTCACTTGATTGAAAATACACATTAAAAGCATTTTTCATGATTATGAATTTTAGCTGAAAAGCTCTGCTCGGCAAGGATTTCCCCTGTCTATGTGAGGGATCTTATTATTACTAAATAGTAATAATAAGAATAATAATAATATTATTACTTTTGAATTATTAATTTAATATAAACTTATCGAATTCATTGTTCTATCTGATAAAAGAAATTCGGGAATCTTTTTGGCGGGGTTGCCAGAAACTCACGGCGCATTCCTGTAATATTCACGGCTACGCTAAAATTTTAAGCTTTTTTCTCTCTTCCCCAGCATAGAGGGCGTATAGAAAGAAAAGTAATGTGATCAACAGACAATAATCTTGGTAATTTAAGTTCTACCAAGATTCTTTTTATTTTTGAGTAGATCTTAAGACGCCCCTTGCTAGAGCTTGACAATCATCTCGTGGAAATTCTTTTTCATCAGTTTTTTTTTTTTTTTTTTTTGACAGATTTGGGCTCCTGTTAAAATAAAAGAATATAATGCTCTCTTTCCTCGTAGAATATTTCTTGTAATTTTGTTTTGGGTATGGAGAGAAACGCTAGAAGGTCTGTCACGGTCCATGCTCCTCGACAGGAACTACGGATACTTATGCGACTTAATGTGAACATAACCAACTCTTTACATAGGCTGTAAGGCTAAAATAATGATATTCATGAACCTAATCAGGACCTATCACATTTATATTATTCGTTCAATGGTTATGCTGGACCGTAACGAAGGAGATTTGCACGTATGAAGGTCTATTTCTGATCGAAATGTTTTTGGTAAAAATAACAAATAACAATGAACTAATCGTAATAACACAAACATAAACCGAGAAAATATATTTAAAATGAAAAGAAGAAGAAAAAAAAATATATATAAATACTTTAAAAAAAAGTTCGACTCGCAGGAACTGTGTCATCTCAGCGCGTTTCCGTTCATATCTCCAGTGCTATTAATAAAAGAATAGTAGCAGTTATTCGTGGAGGTTGATTTTTCCTAAAAAAAAAAAAAAAATAAATAAATAAATACAAAATAAATAAACTCTCCAAGACAAACGTTCCCTCTCTGAAACACTATAACAACGTTTCACATTTTCTTACCTTGTTTTAGTCAAATACTCGTTTTACTGTTAAATGCAAATAAAATAAGCAAAAACTAGTTAAATGAAATTAAGGTAAACAGATACAAAAACCCGTTCAAAAGAGCAAAACTAACAACAAACTAACAAGTCCTTATTTTTCCGATTGACATCACTCCATCAAAAATTACATATGAACCTTCTTTGTAGATGATTCAATAAGCTTTCGAATGCTTACTTTCCACTTATCACAATTTCCTAACCGTTTTCGAGATATTTTAGAAAATACACGAAAATCCCAAACCTTTCATGCCTGTTAAAGAAATATTTTATTTGCAGTACTTCCTTAACTCTAAAGGGAACTAAAATATACCTATCATAGATAAAATAAAAATCAAACGCCTGGAAAAAGTTTCAACTGAATTAATCGTTTCTGAATACCCAATCTGAAAATTAGTTTGGAAAAGTAGTTGTTTCAATGTTTTTCAAAACGGTTACAGGTATGGCTTTAAAAATGAGTTCTTTCGTTTTTCTACATTAAGAAACCTATAAAACGAATACCTAAGAGCATATGAACTCGAAAACGTAAGCGTTACGATTTTGCTTGCACGAATTTCGCTACAAAATGCATCTTTCTGTGGACGGATTTCTAATTACTTAATTAGCCTGATATATTGAATGCTTCAGACGGTGGAAACATAGTGATTAGGTTTTAGAAATATTATCTTGTAAAATATTGACATCCCAAAGCAATAATTAGTCATAATGGACCTCAGTAAAGTATTTTCACTATTTCAAAATCTGTTTGGACCACTCAAACGACCTTACTTTCCAATAAGTGTTCAATATATCGGTAAATCTTTAATGTAGAGGATGGCTTTTTGAGATCCCATGAATAAACTAGGCCATCGGAGTGCATTATTTGCCCTGAGTTGGATGTCACCTTTGGAAGCAGTAATAATTTAAATCCAAACTCTGAACTTATAATTCATATATTATTTATTCGATGTTTTATCAGCTCTAAGTGTAAGTATTTGGCTATTAGCGCCGGGCTATCTACAGGTTACTGCCCTTTTATAATGCCAACACCACGTGGTCGGTCTAAAACATGCGCGCCGAGGCTGAATTTTCAGGCTAAAATGGCCGGCGGCGTGGGCTATTTTTTTAACCCCCAAGGGAGACGCTACAATTTACATATATATATATATATATATATATATATATATATATATATATATATATATATATATATGTTTGGTATTTCAAAGGCTCAAAAATGGTCCGATTTTTATGAACTTTGGTACAAAAATAGTCTAATTTGAAACGTCAAGTTCGTTAACCAGCAGAATCCGTCCTCCGGAACGGGGTTTGGCGCGAAATTGGCGCGAAAAACATCACAACACTTATGTTTTCGGGTTTATATCTTTGCAGATATTCGCTTTATAGGTTCCTTAACATACGAAAACGAAGGAAACTATTTTTAAGGCGATATCTGTAACAGTTTTTGGGATAAGTGGAACAAATGTTTATGTAACTCATTTTCAGTTTTGGTACATGAAATTACATTGAACTGTGTTCTACGTGTCTAAAATTCATCTAAACTAAGATGTTGATTAAGTTTGGATCTAAGGGGAAAAATTAAAAAAAAAAAAAAAAAAAATTGAAAAATTTTGAGAACATGAAAAATGTTGGGATCTTCGTATTCTTTCGTAAATATATTGAAATTGATTGGAAAGTCTTGGCAAGGAGAAGGTGCCCATACGAAAAATGCCTTTACAAAAATGGTTCTAAAGCAATTTTCGATGAGGTGATGTCAATCGGAGAAATAAAGGCTCAAAACTTCGAAAGCGTTTGTTTTGTTCCGTTGAACGTTTTTTTGTGTTTATTTATCTCACTTTTTAATTGATTATTTTAAATTGAAATTATCAGTAAAATTAGTCTTTTAGTAAAATAAGGCAAGAAAATGAGAAACTTAATGTTAGTAGTGTTTCCGCAGCGCGAACGTTGAGAACACTGGAGAGTAATTTTAACGTAGGATACTGTAAGTTTCCTGTTGAGGCTCCCTAAAATTCCTTCTATTTGAGATTTTATTTTATATTTTTAACGAAACCTCAAATCCTTTCAATAACCGTATTTATTCCTTTGCTTATTTATTCCTTTGGGATATGAACGGAACCGCGCTAAGATGACGTAGTTCGAGCGAGTCGGACTTATTTTAGTTCTTCTCTTCAATTGCGTGGTTTCCCTCAAAATACTTCCCACAAAAGCTGGATTTATTTGTTGAGTTAAAGAGCATGTTTATATATAATTCTTTTATTTTACGCTTCTCCGATACCAGCTTTGTCATTTTCAAATCAACTATCACAACACACAAGTGTTTACTGGATCAGAAGGCAAGCTCTAAATGGCGCCAGCTGGACACCACGCAGTAGGGATGGGCGATAGTCGATAGTTCAGCACTATCGAAAGGCCGATACTATCAGCTAAAAATATCGATACTATCGATAGTTATTCGTTAGTGGCTTTCCATATTCCTTACATTCCTGTCCAATGAAGAATTTAATGTTATTGAATTGAATTATCTATTACTTGCAGGATTAGGTATATTTATAAGATTGCACAAAGGTTTAAAAAAAAAACTAATTTATTTAAATTTATAAAAAGCATTTCCAAAGAAAAAAATATCAAGAGGCACAAAGAGCAATTATTTTGAACTGTTTTAGTTTTTCTCCTTGATTTTTTTTGGCTCAGTCTGTTCCGCTGCTCAGAAATGATTTTTCCTGCGGCTGAAAATACACGTTCTCAGGTTACAGACGAGCCTGGAACACAACGGTATTTCCTGGCTACATTATGTAGTTGGTTGTATTCACCAGACGGTTATTTTTCAGTATTTAATTCACCAGACGTGCCAGTATTTAATACCACAGCCCTCCAGATGATGAGAACTTCAATACTAGAAAAAAAGTAAAAAAATATCGATAGTTCATTACTATCGATAGTCATGAACTATCGATATATCTATAGTAACTACCGACTATCGCCCATCCCTACCACGCAGTACAATCGCTTTCCTCCCCTCACCCTTCTCCTAAACCCTTTCGTCCAGTATTGCCACCGAAATCGGCGCACCGTCTTAATAGGCTCGGCGGCGGCGCGGCGCGCATGTCTAGGTTGGTCAGGTCTTCCCTCGTGTGCCTCTCAGCGTGGACGAGCCTCTAGCCATTGGACCCATCCATCTCCGTCCCTAACAAGCGCCTTCATGCTTGGTAATGTTTTTCCCCGGGCCTGTCCAAGTCTGGATATGTAGACATCCTATGACAGGCGGGGTCGTCCTTTTGGCCTTTTCCCAGTTGGCCTTGACTCCATGATGCTTCTGGGTCCTCGGTCTCCCTCCATTCTCCAGACATGGCCGAACCACTTCAGCTGCTGTTTCTCAAGGCTACTCTTCAGAGGTGTCAAGTCCTTTCTTATTCTTTCGTTTCGTATAGAGTCTCTTCTTATTTTCCCGACTACTCTCCTGAAATATGTGATTTTGGTTGCCGTAATTCTGCTCATTTGCCTGTCCTGAACTACCCAGCTCTCATTTCCATAGAGCAGCGTTTGGAGATATAGTGCTTTGTTTTAGCGCGGTTACTTCCTATCTCCATAGGGAGAACCCGCTTATGAGGTTGACCTCACGACGCAATCCGGACGTGCCGACTAGAAACTTTCTCGTTTCAGACCCCATTGATCACGAAAATATAGGTGGTTCAAATTTGTATATATATATATATATATATATATATATGTGTGTGTATATATATATATATATATATATATACATATTTATATATATATGCTTGTCTGTTCGCTCTCTAGCAAGCTCAAAAATTGTCCGATTTTGATGAAATTTGGTACAAAAATCTGTCGTCTAATTTGAAAGGTCAAGTTCGTTAACCAGCAGAATCCGCCCACTGGAAGATAGTGTTTGGGGCGAAACTTGGGGGAAGTTCTGGTCCTCCAATGATTGCCACTGTGAGGGCCGTTGTTCAATATACTTACATTATTTTATGCTGGAAGATTTTTTTCTCCTCCCATGAAAAAGTGCATTACTTCTATGACTTAAAGTTAAAGCTCTAATCATTTTTAAGCCTTTAATATATTTCATTTAAATCCATACATCCTGGATTCATAATAATATATAAATTTATAATCAATTCCTGATCTCTTAGAAGACTTAACTCATTGTGTTCATCGTACAAAATACGAAACACAATAAATAAACAAATTCTTTTTTTTAAAAAATCAAACAAGGTATTTTTGTGTAAGGCAATGTTAGTAGAACATACTAAAGAAAAAAAATTATCAAAATCGGCCACCATTTGACAATTGTAACGTCAAATTGACGGCCCACGCATACGCTGTTAATGGTCACTTTGACCATAAGGAGTCATTTCTGACCTACGGTGCCGTTGACTTTTTTCTTCCTCATGACTCGCAGTTTCGAAATAATAAAAAAAAAAAAAAAAAAAAAAAATCAGTCCCGTAACAGGCCACGAGGGCCCTGAGGGGCAGATACTATAGAGGTAACTGATTCATGACCATACGGCCCACTAGGGAGATAGTGTGGTCAGTATTATGCTCCGGCCGCCTGATTTTCCCCTTGGCCGCTTCGACTGCTAGAGTCATTAGCACCCAAGGTACCCATTATTAATTTAATTAAAGGCTGGGTCGGCCTAGGGACGGTCAGGGAGGCCGAATTCAACCCATGAACGAAGACACTAGAAGAAAAAATCTTTAGTGCTTGCTCGGGATTTGAACTCAGGCCTCCAGCTCATTAGTCCAGTGCTCTACCACTGAGCTAACCTTGCCCCCGCAGTTTCGAAATATGCAATAAAAAAATTTGACCTTGAATAACATTTCATGGTCAATTTTGCGGGGGTTAATATTGGGGTTATTTTTTCCAACCTCGCATTGGAGAATCATCTGGCCAACAGATGACCATTATTTTTGTGACACCCTGTACCTAGTATTGACATAGTACATATACAGCCACCTTCTTGGAATTAGAAAAATCACAGTTACCTAGACTCAATGGGTAAAGTTTTCTTTTCTTTCTCGGTTTTCCTTTATTTCTTCATTTACAAAATAAAAAGAATATTAAAATATGTAGCAAACATATGTATTTATGGCAGAATATGTAAAAATATGGAGTTTTGGCTAAATATATAAAATAAAAAACTGTTTAAATACTTTTAAAACATGCAAAATTACATCAATACTTAGGATTTACGAATGAGAAAAAAATATGTAAATACAATGACATCTGTTCCCTAGTGATTAATATTTCTGTAAAGCTTCATTTCTAAAATTGATGTTTTAAAATTAGAAAATTCATTACATATACAGGGGTCGAAATTGTCCTATATTTGGAGGCCTGAGTTTCTGTACATTTAAATTAAATGTCTTTAATCACCGAAAATTAATGATTTTTGTTGATTTACGTCTTTTAATTTACAGAAATTGAGGTCTCAAAATATAAGACAACTTCCACCCCTGTATATATGATCCGTCAATTCTGCTATGCTCCCAAAATTATCCACTTAAGACCCACCACTTTAGAATAGTTATTTGCTTTGTAAATAAACCAATATTTTAGTTACAGGTTTATATAATGAACAACTAGGTAATAACGAGCTCTCTATATAGACTAGATACATTTAAAAAGTCTGATTTCTTTTTTATAGCCGGTTTTAGTAAAAAAAAATTCAATTTAAATTTTAAAAAATCCGATTTAAATAAAATAAAATCTGATTTAAATCAAATAAATCCGATTTTTTAAAAAAAAAAATCATGATTTTTTTACACCCTGCTTTCCACGGTTTTCTAAAATTTCTCTGAAACAGAACATGTATTAGAAAAGTTGACTATTACCAAACATGTATATAAATATTGACAATTTCACCATCAGAACAACAAAATGTATCCCTTTTTTCACTAAGTTATATAATTCTTCTATTTTCCGCTGCATCGTAAATTCTAGAAACCAGAATTCTTGTAGAAGTACAATGTTTTTTAAAATAATTGTACTGAAAGTGAACCTCAGCTTAGGGATAAATATTTTCTACTGTTATCTCTAATTTTAGTGTGTTCGCCATTGTTGTATTTGCGTTATCAAAGCATGACTCAATTGTTCGGATATGAGTAATACCTTGTCACAGACATTATTACGCCGTTTGAGGGCGTGAAGGATTCTGTTGTATGTGTGCTATGTTTGTAACAAGTGCATTGCCTTTGATGTTGTGCAATATGTTTTTTTACAAACTGAAACATACTGATATAAGATTATTTAACTTTGGTTCCCGAAATGGCCAAGAAAAGTACTGTTAATGTTTTGCGGGTTGCACTAAAAAGCTTTGATACATTTTTGCTTTCCGTATCAAACTAGAAATATTTGTTTGCAGTTCAACAAAGCACGGATAACTATATTACGCGATCTGTGACACTTTGTTGTTAGAAAGACACTAGAATATTAATCATTGTTTTCACTTACACCGGCAAACAAACATTTTAGGCTAAAATGGGAACCTGTAGGTCGATGCAAAAAGATGATCCAAGTTGTAAAGTGATGATATAATTAATAAATGAATGATATGAAAATCCTTTCATGTTTTTGTATTCATAAATAATTTAATTATTTTAATTGTTTTTAAGATAATGTATTTTATACTCGATATGTATTCAAATCATGCCCCTTCTGAATTTTAATAACGTTCATACTTTTCCTGCACCCAACCATTTCGTTTTTGAAGCTTACATGCTGGATAACATTTTAACTTTTCTTTTTAAACTACCAATATTATTTTCCTTTATAATTGATATTTATAAAGATTAATAATTAATAAACCAAGAAGCTATTTGCTTTATAATCATAATTTTGTTATGGTGGTGTTTTTCATCGCTGGGAATCATATTTTTAATTGGAATCATATTTTTGGAACGGCTTCTTTCTCGGGACACCGACCCAACTACACAACAGATCATCAAAACCATTGGCATCTGAGACTAGCAGCATATACGCAGCCCAGATCAAGAAAAATGACCCACTCGTTCTGGCCACTACGATTTTCTCGTCTATCAGCTAGGGGGTAACCCGACCTTCATTAAGACTTGTAGTAAAGCCTAGACACGGTCAGGCAGGCCTCTCAGTAAGGCCTGAACAGTCCACCGGAAAGCCGGTCGTCTGAACGTGTATATATTCCGAACGGTCTGTCAGTTAAGACTGTTCAGGCGACAGGAATGTATACACGTTCAGGCGACCGGCTTTCAGGCAGCCTGTTCAGGTCTAACTGACAGGCCTGCCTGAATCGTGAGTAGGCTGCATTAGTGAGCCCCCTTTATTGTACCGTGGAGAGGGTATAAGGAATGGTTTGTTGAAGTCCCCCTCTCCCCTTCCACAGGGATGTGACAAGGCCTTTCTGTTTCATGCATTGACCTTCCTTTTCATCCATCGCCTCCACATAGCCTTCCCTGCACGATAATTTTTGTCAAAAAGCTTCACCGTATTTCCTTCCATATAGCGTCCGGTAGGTGAAAACGTCTAAGGGATGGGTTGACGAATTGTTGGTTGGCAGTGTGATGGCCCCTCTCTGCTTCATGCAAGACCTCCATTTTCTTCCATCGCATCTACGCTTTATGATAGTCCTCTTCTAGCAGAGTCAGAACTACCGGTCACCCAGAACTACCGGTGGCTACAGGAGGGGGATGAAACCTTTCTGTTTCCTGCACAGACGTTCCTATCTTTCCATCGTCTCCAACCTTTCCTCCCCTCACGATAGTTCTTGCCTAGCAGAACCGCCAGCTCTCCTCCCCTTGAACGCCTGATAGGTGGTCTTCTCTAATTGTAGGGATAAGGAACGGATGGTTGAGGTAGGTTAATCCACTGAAGCGCAACAAAACCGTTCCCCTTTCTACTCGACCTCTTCTTTTCAAGGTTTCTCTCTCTTTTTTCTTCCATCTACGAAGGTTCTTGTTTTTCATCTAGGAAATGAACCAATCTTCGACCGCTAAGGCTGGCGCTGGACGCGATTCCACCAGCTGTTCTGTCGTCTAGTCCTAGAGTATTTTATTCTGAAGCCTGACGGAATAACCGCCCTGGTAGTCGCAAAAACTAATCGAAACTATAAAAAAAAAAGTACTTTGGGTTCTCGGTTTTAAATATCATACACAAGTACCCGCAGCAAAGATAAAACTCTTAACTAACTTACCTCATCGACTTGTTTTTATCAGTGGTGATACTGTATCACAAAAGTGATTCAGGGAACCATCAAAGATTAGTTTTTGCGGTAGTTGCGGTTCTTCATTGCACACGGAAAAGACAGACCAGATCTCAATCACAATGATCTGTCTTGACTGTGGTATTATTGGTTATAACGACTTACCTGGATAGTGGCGGTACTCTATCAAACAGGCAAATAAGGTAACATGTTTTCAACATAGTGAATAATTCCATTATTATGTTAAAGATGGTCTCCCGTGGTTTAGTGGCTAATGCCTAGGATTCACGTGCGGGTTCGAGTCCCTCCTGCAGCACAATTTTTCTCATTTCACGATGAAAATTACCCATTGAACCATAGATCTAGGCGCTAATAGCCCAGACATTTTAACTAATTCTGTCTTTTTATTATCATTTTTGAGGCCGTTAGAATAACTATACGATGACTACCTTCAATTACACCAATAGCATTTGATTCTCCCATGTGTTCACTAATACAACTGTTAAGCAAGTACGACGTTCCTTTACTTTGGCGATCTTACTGGAACCTTTGTATTCAACTTGGTATTTCTTCTTTTCCGTAATTAAGTTTATCGTATTTCCCATGTATGGACAGGAATTATATGTATTTTTTTTAGTTGTAAATAAACTTTCGTTAGATTGTTTGGCTCATCTGAAGAAATTGGTTCTCGTCAATTTAATCCTAACTGACAATATTAAAAATTCGTCGTTCAGTGCAGACTAAGGATAGGCCATTCCCGACTGGCTCACTTTTACTTTATGACAAAATGCTAACATCCCACAAAACATGTACGAACTACTCACAGATGACAGTCACTACATAGGACAAATATTTGAATACCTCTAACATTTAAACATTTATGACATAATCTAACTTCTCATGAACGAACTTATATATGTACTATAAATAAATACAACTAATTGAGAAACTGAAGCCAACCTCTACAAGCATGTCCTCTTCCTCTATTATTTTGTAATGTGAAGTATTTTTTTGTTTATTTTCATACATTTGGAATATTATACCATTTCATGGCGTTGAATCGCAAGAAATAATTAAATACATTCTGTAAAAGTTCATGGGGGTCTCTACATGGTCTAGAGCTTAGACCTTACAATCGGGAGATGATGGATTCGATTCACACGATGGGTTCGTTAATTTGGACTTTAATTCATTGACCTTCTGGCTACACAAGAACAATAAGACCAAACAAAAAGAGGCATGCAAATGTGATCCATTTTTATGATTTTTGTATGTGCCTTTAGTATTGTTGGAAAAACAATTTCCTTGGATAGAAAAGTGAGTAATACTATCTAAAAGAAGCTGGTTGAAGCCCTATCGACTCTATCGATACCGATACAACGGATGGATTGGCTTGGAGTTAATCCAGGAATGAAGTGCCCTCAGACCTTACATAAGGTATGTTCCTGAGGTAACTCCTGACAGCCTATTCTACCTTGGTATTGGCAGATACCCTTTATCGGAAAATGATCGGCCCCGACCTCAAGGGGTCCGTCCGATACCGAAAATACCTTCTTATAGAATATAATTTTTGATAATATGTTTTAACAAATCCTTGATTTAAGTATTACACGTCGATTTTTTTAAGAAATTGGCAGTTGTAATTGTTCCTGCAGTCTTCATTTGTTTTTCGAAAAAGGGACAAATGAGTTTACTGGTTATGACAAATATAATATGAATTTTTTTTTTTTTGGGTTAACACCTTCGATTTTCATAAGTGATCAGAATTCGAGTCCCGCCGGCAACGGGGATTTTTCCGTCTAGGGCCCGTTAAAAGAATTCCCTGTTGTAACGTGGATGTTTTGGAAGGTTATTAACCAGTGGATAGCCGGAGCTATAAAAAAAAAAAAAAATATATAAATATAAACCAAAATATACTTTATATCATAATCCAAAGATGTGAAAAAAAGGTGGTTGTACCTTTTAAATGTTGTTCTAGAAGAGAAACATATTATAATAATAATATACATATTGGGGTCTCCCGTGGTCTAATGGCTAGCGCCTTGGATTCATAAGCGGGAGATGGTGGGTTCGATTCCCAACCTCCGGCAGGAATTTTATCATCCCACGGCTCGCTGGTAAAATTCCTCGCTGCACCCTGGACGTCGGCGCTAATGACCTAGGTGTAGATGCGCCGTAAAAAAAATATATATATATACATATTTAATGCTTATTTTTGAAAAAAAAATCCATCAAAATGGCTCAGATTTTTTCAACATCCTTGTGATGTTTGCAGGATTTAAAAACTTTGTTCCTAATAAATGGAAGGCGTTCTAAGTATTCTAAAATAAAGAACAAATTTAACTACAATACTAAAGAAATATTTTCTTGATTAAAATAACAATCCATTGTTTTAGCCATTATCATTTATGCGTGTATTTTAAAATATTAGAATACAAGGCAAGCAATAGTAAATAATGTTGATAAAGGTAAATTTAAATCTCACGATATTTTTACGGAGGCAAAAAATAGCCTCCATTCAAATATGCAACAACATACTATATTTATTAACTAATCTGGTTTGTATTTTTTAATTATTTTGTTGTCAAAGTTCTACCGAAAATTAGAACGTTTTGAGAGTAAGAAATTAATCGCATATTAATACGGAATCTACCGATTAGGGGCAGATTTTATATATATATATATATATATATATATATATATATATATATATATATATATATATATATATATATATATATGTTTGATGTTATTTTTCGTCGCTGGGATAGTATTTTTAGATGGAACGGCATTTTTCTCCAGCGGTGGTACTCCTCCTCACTTCTTCCCGGAATATTTCGATGGATTCATCTCCATCTTCTTCAGCCAGGTACTTGTTCCTTCCTCGGTGGTAGCCAAGGGAATGGCTACCACCATATATATGGAATATATATATATATATATATATATATATATATATAGTAGACTCTCGCTTATCTAGCATTCTCTTATCCTTCGCTCCCTCTTATCGTCGCTTCCCTTCCTAGCTAGTCAAACATTTATTTCGTGGTGCTTCATTGAATGGAAGAAGGCATATATGTTTCGTTTTAGATGCAGAAACTTGTGATTCTCCTAAGAAAATAAATGTTTCTACTCAGTCACCTGCGGCTGGAACGCCTGTCTACATATTTTTATTCCTTGAAACTTAGACATGCATATGCACTAGTATATAATACACTAGCAAGGATTTACATATTTTGAATTTATTTTATAATTCGATACCTAAATTTTACTGAAATACGTAATATTATAAATGGTAAATATTATTATATTCTCAAATAATAAGGTTTTTCAAATACATAAGTGACCTATACTAACTGAATTCTCTAATCCGGCGTTTTCTCTAATCTGACTGCACCCCAGTGCCGACCCAGTGCCCCCCACATAATATATATATATATATATATATATATATATATATATATATAATGTGGGAAGGAAAAAATCTTTTGTGACTGCAACCTTTATCTAAATGCTTTTCCATGTAAATACGGCAACATATATTTCATCTCCAAATAAAACATTTGAATAATTTATTCTCCCCTCTGTTTCAAATGTGGTGTAATTAATTTCGCTTGTCTTCTTTTTTTTTTTAATTAGGCAGTAGAATTAATATAATTTAAAATATAATCAAAATCTTTTAAATTGTTACTACATAACATTGTTGGTTTACATTGAGGGAATCGCCGGTTTCACAGCCCCTCAAATGAAATGAAATTTCCTTTCATGTTTCTCCGTCCTTGGGTTTTTTGTTTTTTTTGGGTTTTTTTTTTTTTTTTTTTTTTTTTTTACGGCGCATCAACAAATCTTGGCTATTAGCGCCAACATCCAGGGTGCAGCCAGGAATTTTCTCAGCGAGCCCTGAGATGAGAAAATTTCTGGCGCCGGTGGGGATCGAACCCACCATCTCCCGCTTATGAATCTAGCGCGCTAGCTACTAGACCACAGAAGACCCTCCTTGGGTATTATTAGTGTCAATGAACGAGTTGTGGATTAGAGAGAAAATCCTTCATAATATGCTTAGTGTTAGTCTTCAGAGTAGATTTTTAGCTGAATCCTTCATTTTATGTTTTCTCCTCAGATCATTCAAAGTTATTGAATGAGACGAAGAGATGGCTCTTGGGGCGATAAGAAGACAGAGAATGGTTAAGGAAAAACGTCCAATTTTCAGAAAATTATTCATGTTTGAATTTAAGAGGTCAAATACTGTCTTGTGTGGTCAAAATCATATTCACTTTCGCTAATTTATGGGTTTTACATGGTATGATAAAGTAACCCAAAAAAGAAAGTTTTATTTCTTCGAAAAAGAATTGGCACGCAGTGGGTCCAAACGACATTTCGTGTTTAAAAAAAGGCTACAGTCTCTAGATCTTAACCAATTTCAATGCATTATTTTCATATAAAAACTAATAAAATTTAGGACAACTTAGTCTCACTTTGCCAGTTTTTGTTTCATTATTTATTCCTGTTCATTCAATTACCTGTAACTAATTCACGACATTTTACAAATGACTATAAAATAATATTTCATTTTCTATTTAACTTAATACCAGCACAATTAAGCATTCAAATCCTGATAAGACTTGGAAAAAATCTGAATCTATTTTCAAATCATTCAAAAATCATATTATTTCAATTGATTTCATTGTCGAATTAAAATAAATTTATGTTTTGAAGATGTATCTGTCTGATTTTTTCCGAGTCTTATCAGGATTTTAATGTTCAATTTTAATCAGTGGTGATAATAAGTTAGATGAAAAATAAAATGTCATTTTATGTTCAACTGTAAAAGTTCGTGAATTATTTACACTTAATTTAATGAACAAGGGAAATAAAAAACAATCTGGCTATATAACGTTGCCCTGAATCAGAGTTGGGCAAACGTTAGCGCGCGCTAAAAGCTGATACCTCTTCGCTAATTTAGCGAAACTGTAGAAAGCCAGCGCTAACATTTGAAATCGATCGGGTGAAAATTGTTAGCTCAATCGTATCGCCCGATTTAAAAAGCATAGTTTTGAGAAAATCGACTTCGAAGTTTAATATAACGAAAAGTTCATTTTTCCCCCCTTTTAATTGTTTTTCATAATTTCTTGTTATGAAGATACAAAAAATGGTTTTTAATTTTGAAACGTATCGGGACTTTAGTTTGAAAATAGAATTTTTATGCACATTTAAACACTCTTGGATACAATTTTTGATGAGTTACGGAAGCATTCAACCCCACGAAAAAGAGAATGGTAAAAAAATAGCGACCCCCTTAAGTGACACAAGATTTTATTGAATTTAAAATATATTACTAACATATATCTAGGCACTTATTTTTCGCCGAAACTTTTCCCTTCTCATTATGTTTTCCCCCCTAGAGACCGTTTATTTCTCAGCCAATTTTCACCTCTTGGATCTTCTCCGCTACATATGCCCTGGGTATTTATTACCTTTCTGCAATATCTTCAGGTCGTTATTCACAAAGTCACGTGAGAAAGTAATCTTTTCTCTTTTCACTTTACTTTAAATATTTTAACGAGAATGATTTTTATCTTTTAGCGTGTTTCCTTCCTTCCTATAGGTCCTAAGTATATGATCGTAATAAATTTGGATATTTCTTAAGCCACAGACCCCAAAAAATTTCATTAGTAGTAGATATATATATATATATATATATATATATATATATATATATATATATATATATTTAGATGGAACGGCATTTTTCTCCAGCGGTGGTACTCCTCCTCACTTCTTCCCGGAATATTTCGATGGATTCATCTCCATCTTGGAAGAAGATGGAGATGAATCCATCGAAATATTCCGGGAAGAAGTGAGGAGGTGTACCACCGCTGGAGAAAAATGCCATTCCATCTAAAAATACTATCCCAGCGACGAAAAATAACATCAAACATATATATATATATATATATATATATATATATATATATATATATACATACATACACATGTTCCGGGGAGTTCACGCATATATCAATTATTGTAATTAGAGTTGTTCCCGAGAAAATAATCGTGCCCCCTCTCTCAATATCCAATTAAGAGCAGATACACACTGTCGCTATGGAATGATTCATTCCCTTGGCTACCACCGAGGAAGAAACAAGTACCTGGCTGAAGAAGATGGAGATGAATCCATCGAAATATTCCGGGAAGAAGTGAGGAGGAGTACCACCGCTGGAGAAAAATGCCATTCCATCTAAAAATACTATCCCAGCGACGAAAAATAACATCAAACATGTATATATATATATATATATATATATATATATATATATATATATATATATACATACACATGTTCCGGGGAGTTCACGCATATATCAATTATTGTAATTAGAGTTGTTCCCGAGAAAATAATCGTGCCCCCTCTCAATATCCAATTAAGAGCAGATACACACTGGGCTAAAAATGGGCGATCTGAATCGATCTTTTTAACACGATACATCGATTTGTTGAATCGATCCCCAAGGGCCGATCTTTCAAGAATCGATCCATCCAGAATCGTTTCAAATTTTAATCAGGCTTTACGGTTACATTTTTGCCAAGTCATAGACTGTTATCGTCATGGGGTTATGAAAGGAAGCGAGGGTATTTTTTGGAAAAGGCCTGCCACGTATAAAAACCCGCAATAAAAATAAGTTTTTGAAAACGAGCACTATCAAATATAGTCAGAGTATCATTCCTCAGGTAAGATAGAAACCAATTATGCTGCAGGTTGATTCGTAGTAGTGATGGTAGATTGGTAAATAGGAATCGAATCGAATCGAAATGAAATACTAATTTCGTAGATAATTGTAAGTAAACGTGATTTCGACTCGATTCAAGATTCGGGAATCGCCCATCACTACCCTGTATTATGAGATACCGATATAAAAGCCTTAGGAAATCATGTTTGACTGAGGGCGTCAACTGCACCAGAGTAAGGACACAAATCAACTAAATGATTGACAAATCGATTAAATTTTACTTATGACTAATCAATCATAGGATAAAATAAGTTAATCACAATTCGAGTTAATCATCAATCATAGGTCGTGTTAATCACATCGTCGATACAAATGTAAACTAACGAATATGAAAAAATGCATCTTTCATTGTCCATCTTCAATAATTTCTGCTGGACTTATTTACGGCAAATTCTTCAATCTGACTTCACTCTATTAAAGGGAAAGTATTTCACTATCAAAAGGTCAAATCTGCCGAATTTTGACTGTCCAAAAAAAAGTTATGAATAAATACTTTTCCACTCTGAAAAGTGGTGATTTTCATATTCGTTAGTTTGCTTTTGTATCGACGATATGTGAAGTTAGTCATCAATCAGTCGTTACTGATTACAAGCGAACTAACAGAAAAGTTGTGGTTACGGGTATCGATATGATGCTATTATGCCTAACACTGAAAATATTTTATATATATATATATATATATATATATATATATATATATATATATATATATACATATACATTTTTACGGCGCACCGACTTCTAGGCTATGGGCGCTGTTTTTTTTTTTTTTTTATTAATTATTCCTAAATATGTATGAAGTTAATCATAAATCAAGGCTTTTTTTTAGTCTTCAATCATTCATCTGATTAAGGTTAGTCAGTAATCTTCAATCATTAGTCAAAGCATTTTTAATTATCAATCATTAATTATAGGCTAGAAAGCAGTTAGTCGTCACTCATTAGTCATGGAGAAATATTGATCAATCATCAATCGTTACTCACATCCCGATTACTCATTCAATCATTAGTCATGAAATTTGCCACAGTTTACCCTACTCTGATCTGCACGCCAAGTTAACAGCGAGTAATGGCTGTTTGTCGTCTGTGATAGGAATGCCCTAAAACGCTTTGGAGAGGGAAGCACGAAGCTCGGTAAGATTTAGTTTATGTAATATAAATACTGAGAGCCTTTGATTATCATGCGGGAGATCCAGGTTCGAGCCCCGCCTGAAGCTCGAAAAAATTCCCTGCTCCACCATAGATGTTTAGGAAGGGTGGCTACCTATAAATAGCCCTGTGACAATAGCCTGGATGCGCCCCTAAAAAAAAAAATTCAATAAAACAAATAAAAGCAAAATTAGGGCCGATCTCATATTTCGTCACGAGGAGTTATGTACCGGATGGTGGGATCACCGGGAGGAGTTATGTACCGGAACAAGACATCACGTGCTGTTAGATCATGGTCCGGTATCGTCACGTGTTCTTCAAGGAATTCCAGGATCTAATAAAGGTTTTTTTCTCGAGAAGATACCTTCAATATACTTACATAACTTTCCGATTAATTTATTTATTTCTCTATTAAGAAGAAAATTTACAGTCTGATAAATTTAGAAATCTGTTCCAGGTAGCAGATACACATTTCTGAATTATTATTATAGTATATTTACTATTCGCACCAATTTTAAAGTATATAAAAACACAATGCATAAAGGAGTATAGCTACATAACCAGCGATCATCCATGGTTTAACGAGAAATTTTCACAGCTAGCCGTGAAATGAGAAAATTCCGGTGGGACTCGAAACCACCATCTCCCGCACGAGAATCTAAGGCGTTAGCCTCTTAGGCCAATATACACCTAAATATAAAGATATTCTACAATAACATAAATAAAGAACAAATATATAAATTGTTGAGAAATATACTTAAAAAGTTCGATCGCCACCGGGGGCAGGAATTTTCTCATACCATGGCTCCTTGGGAAAATTCCTCGCTGCACCCTTGATGCCGGCGCTAATGACCCAGATACCACAATGATTAGAAATTTACTTAAGATAGATCAGAAGTACACTACAAGTTATTAGTGTTACACATATTTACTATCACTAGTGTTTGTTGGACCGTGATGTTTTAACAAAGCTACATTTTTAAAAAAAAATGAGTTTTAGGTTTTGCCTACGTTTCGACTATATAACCCAAGCCTTCATCAGGTCTCTAATAATCTACCGCTAATTTAAGCTCTAGCTAATACACCCACTTACCAAATATATCATTCATTCTCTTCCATGTATATTCCGGACGACGCAATGTGGAAGTGCCGACTAGAAACTTTCTCGTTTCAGACCCCATAGTTCATGAAAATATAGGTGGTTCAAAGTTGTATATAGGTATATATTTATATATCTGTTAGTCTGTTCGCTCTCATGCAAGCTCAGAAACGGTCCGATTTTGATGAAATTTGGTACAAAAATCTGCTGTCTAATTTGAAAGGTCATGTTCGTTAACCAGCAGAATCCGCCCACTGGAAGATGGCGTTTGGGGCGAAATTCGCGCAAAAAAAAATCGTAACGCTTACGTTTTTGAGTTCATATGCTTGCAGGTACTTGTTTTATAGGTTTCTTAACATAGGAAAACGAATGAAGCCATTTTTAAGGCGATATCTGTAACCGTTTTTGAGAAAAGTGGAACAAATGTTTTTGTAAGTCATTATTTTTTTTGTGGGTGCTTAGAATCGCGAGATTCAATTGAAATTTTTCTAACTTCGCATCACCAACGGTCAACGATTTCCTCTCAAAGAAGCGCGCAAAGATGACACAAAGATTGAAGGGTACAGGTAAAAAAAGGGGTAAGTAAAAAAAAAAAAAAAATCGAAATTGACTTAAGCAAGGCATCCGGTAGCTTGATAGAAATACTATCTTGTGTAAAAACGGCAAAGGTAAAAAATTAGGCTTGTCCCTTTAAATAAGCAAAGTTGATGTTGAAGTTGATGTTGTTAGAAAAAAGGTTGTCATAGCAGCTTATCTACAAGCTGTTGTTTTCTTTTTCAGATTTAATTCCGATATTGAAGGCTAAATTTGATGGCATCAGACCTCTTTCCATATTTTGTGGGGAATATGTCAAAGAATATCAATCGTGTTTGCCTCAGCAAGAAGACTGAATGGAAAACACCATGTCCAACATGGATATTGCTGATAGCTTTTGAATTGAATAATGTATAAAAGTAAACAAATTTGTTTTTCTATACAAACATTCTTAATTAAGCGAGTGGATTAATATACTATTAATAGAGTGCAGACTTGCCTCCATTTTCCCTGTAATCACCTGACTTAGCCCCTTTTTAACCAGTTTTTAATGCCCTTTTTACAAGTTTATGTATTTATAGGAGAAAACAACAAAACTTTAAATTGAAAAGCTCCACTTATATGCTTAATGAGTTAGTTTCAATGATAAAATCAATAAATGATATCTAAGAAACAGGCTTGATATAGTTTTAAGTCTTTAAATCTAAAAAAGGCTCTCCTAAAAAATTTGTAAAATGTGACTTAGCCCCTTCTTTCCCTGAGCCCTTCAGTTGTAAGAGTCGGACCTTGTTTCCAAACAAAATTAGGATGACAAGTCAAATGAAAACTATCTTAGATAGAAGTACAACTTATTGATTCATTGAATATCAAAAAGTCTGTATAAAACGTCATTCCAGCATACTTGGATTTAGAGGCCTCATCTTCTCAACAGCTGAGATGTAGAAGAGCCTGATTTTAGACAGGCTAGCCAACCTAAACAAACAACCTCCTGAAAGACATACTACCTGAGTTCCTTCACCCGGCCTACAAAGGAACTCCTTTGGCCTTCCTCTCCTAGCCTACCTGCTGGGCATTCTCAACACTCCGTATTTCTACTTGGCCTTACTCTCTCCATGCAACTCTCGTAAAGTATTAGATGTCTAAAATCTAGTTCATTTTCATCCTTATTTCAGTAGGTATTTTCATTATCAAATTCCGAAGGAATGTATCTTTTGAGGTTGCCACTTGAATTTTCTGAATTTTCCAAAGATTAGTATCTACTGGTCCGCTACAGGCAGAGACTAACTAAAATAATTGGGTCTTTTTGCGAAGACCACATCCAGTTACTTTTGAAGTAGCAGTAGTGATTTATAACAGTTACTCGTACTCGCTGATAAGCTTACTGATTAGCTTATAGGTTCTTTGCTGGTTATCTACTACTTCTTGACTCGTTATCTACGGTTATAATTCATATTAGATAATGGCAAGCAATATTTATTAATAAAAAGGTTAATATGATCAAAATCAATTCTCTCAACTATGAAATAAGTTATTAAGCTTTAAAGTTGACTGTTTTGCAGGTTATGAAGGATAACAAACAACGTTATTTGTAAACAAACATATTTTATTCCTGTTCTCTCTCTCTTTTGGATATTTTACATTTATTAGGCATTATATGCTATGCGTTTCCGCTCGCTACGCTACGCTCCGCTCGCTCAAGAAGATATCAAAACCCTAGTCATTCCAACTCCCAATTAATAGAATTATATTAATTGTAGCGACTCTAGTCTATCCAACTCGCTAAAATTAATAGGATTCCATTAATTTTTCCCAGTAAGAAACCAATCCCTTTTACTTTGTCAGGAACATCGCGAACTAATTGTAAAAGACTCATTTTTCTCACAAACATAAGCAGAGCTTTTTCATAAACAAAAGCTAATTCACTGTTGAAGGTTACTTTACTCCCAGCAAGAACGAATGCAATTGGTTATCCAATCCTCCAATAGGAAGGCAAAGGAGTTATGCGCATGCGCTAAATCACTGATACAATCACTACTGCTACTTTAAAAGTAACTGGATGTGGTCTTCGCAAAAAGACCCAAATAATTGAAATATATTGAAGATTATCTGACCAGGGAATAGTCAAGAAGAGGTCGTTATTACAAGACTTCGGATTGGTCACTCCAGGCTAACTAGCTTATAGTTGATGTAAAAAGGAGACCTCCACAATTTTTGTAAATGGGATGCAGAGAGCAAGCAGTTGAGTTGGATACGAAGCCAAGCTAGGGTTCGGCTAAGGGAAAACATCAGATTTTCAGAAATGTATATATTTTGAACGTTTAGGCATCTTTTTGTTTTGTTTTTCTTTCTAAGATGCAGCGTCGGAAAGAGAAATAAAAAATGAAACGGCAGAAAAATATTCGGCTAAAACTATCTGAGTTTGCTACTCAAGCTATATCATGGATGATGCAGCCATGTCCTAGCTAAATTATCAGTACATAAAGAATACACTATACATCCAAAATACTAGTATACACACTCAGACACACACACACACACACATACACACAAAACAAAAAAAAACCTTTCGATGGCCATCCAGAGAATAACACGATAAATCAAAGGGCAAGTGCTGAGATGACCAATTTTGACAGGCCATTTTTACAGGGGCGCCTAAGGGATCGCCATCTTTGTCATATATACATTGTTCGCATTCAAGAAAATTCTTCTGGTTTTCCTCTCATTCTTGTAGACCGTAAATAGTGTATGATTCAGCAGGGCAAGACACATTCATCGTTACACCATTTATCAAACGTTGTCGTGTATCACTTCCTTTAGATCCTGCAAATGTAATATATCTCATCATAATTTATGATTTGCTCAAAGTATTTATTATTTATTGTGAGTTCCGCAACGGAGTCGATGAACTCATTAAAACTACAGAATCAAACTCAGTTAGTTTCGGTCAGATGTATTAGTCAATATGAAAACTAAAAAAAAAAAATAAATAAATAAATCAGTACATAGAATAAAAACAAAAATAAAATATATGCATAAAAAATGCGTAGTTGTATTTTCAGATAAATGTTTTCATGTTTTAAATGTGTTCGGAGTGTTTGAATATATTGACTACCTTCCGTCAGTAAGTCATATAAGCTGTAAAGAATGGTTAATTTGTTACGTTGAATACATTCAGTCAGTATATGTTTGACAGTTAGAGTTATGTTGCATATTCTACACGTGGGGTCTTTCTTTCCTGTATAATAAGTACGAATGGGTAAGTAGGGCGTGTCCTATCCGAAACCTGGATAAACTAACTTCGTCCCGTCGAGAGAATTGTTCTTTTACGCAGGCTTTGTTCGTATTCTCAATTTCCCTTAATTTAGAATTACTTTTCAACCAATTTTGTTCCTTATTCGCACAGTTTGTTAGTGCGTAAAGTTACGGTCGCGACGGTACAGACTTCGTAAACTTGACTAGAAAACACTTACTAACGGAATGCAGACTTAGTCAAAACTTTAACATGTCTAATAACTTGACTGACTTACACTAACTAATGTATATAGAAAATAATTTCGGGTGGCGGGCTGGGAGCACCTAGGCATTTGGGGTTTAGGGAATATTTAAAACATTTTAGTGGTGGGGTTTAAGGTCCTCTGGACACCCAGTAGAGCAGGGTAAATGAAGATCAGAATAGAAATAAGGCATTTTTTGTTGCTTTTTTTACAAAATATGTTCTCAACAAAACAAAATTCCGGGGGTGGGGCTGAAGCCCCCTCACCCCCCTTTTATATACGCCCATGCTGACTTACGTAGTGATGAGAGCCAATGTATAGAAAACACATTAGAATTTTTGAAACAAACCAGACTATAAGACACTCCCTAAATAATATTAAATCCCCAAAATAATTTATAGTTTTAATGGACTGATTGGAAAACAGATATGTATACCACACTTTTAGCGCGGTTACTCCCTATCTCCATAGGGAGAACCCGCTTATGAGGTTGACCTCATGACGCAATCCGGAAGTGCCGACTAGAAACTTTCACGTTTCAGACCCTATAGATTTCGAAAATATAGGTGGCCCAAATTTGTATATATATATATATATATATATATATATATATATATATATATATATATATATATATATGCTTGTCTGTTCACGCTCTAGCAAGCTCAAAAATGTTCGGACTTTAACGAAATTTGGCATAAAAATCTGTCGTCTAATTTGAAAGGCCAAGTTCGTTAACCAGCAGAATCCGCCCACTAGAAGATAGTGTTTGGGGCGAAATTCGCGCAAAAAATATCGTAACGCTTACGTTTTTGAGTTTATATGCTTGCAGGTACTTGTTTTATAGGTTTCTTAACATAAGAAAACGAATGAAACCATTTCTAAGGCGATATCTGCAACCGTTCCTGAGAAAAGTGGAATCAATGTTTTTGTAAGTCATTATATTTTTGTGAGTACTTAGAATCGCGGAATTCAATTGAAATATTTTCTACAACTTGGAAATTAATCCCAACTAAGATGTTTAAATTGTGGTTATATTTGGAGTTAATGAAGTATGCGAAAAAAATTATTTTATTAATAGACATGAAAAGTTTTTGGATCTTCATACATTTTTCGTAAATATCTCGATAACGGTTGGGAAATCGTGTTAAGTGGAAGGTGGCCATTCGAATGCTTACTAAATTCTCTACAGAAAAGGTTCTGAAGCAATATTCGATGGGGCAACGTCAATCAGAGATATAAGCGCTTAAAACTTAATAAGTGTTTGTTTTGTTGTTTTGAAAGGGTTTTTCTCTTTGTTTATCTCACTTTTTAATTGGTTGTTTCACGTTTTAAATTGCATTTATCAGTAAAATTAGTATAGTAGTAAAATAAGCTAAGAAACGGTGATAATAAGTTTGGAGTGGCTGTGTGGTAATCAAGATGGCAGTGGCTAATCATGATGACGTAGGTTGTTTTGAATTCTCCTGTCTATATAACCTTCCTCATAGCCTCTAACTGAAGTTACCGTTATTTCTTATTTTGTAGAAAGATTTAACCCACGACAGAATGGAATTTTATTCGCCATGTAGCTTATATTTACAGTTGATTATAACAGTAAAACGAATTTGCTAGTAAAACAAGATACTTAAAATGACAACGAATTTTTGATTGTTTAGAATAGAGCCTTCTCAGCAGTAGTCAAAGAGTAAGTACGTTTTCAGTACATAATTGTATTGACTTATACAGATTAAGAATTATCAGTTTCTGTGTAAGTTGGCTACTGTCAGTTTCCTGTGATTTGTGGTGCTAATTTATTCCATTTCTTCGAGATGTACGTAACCGCGCTAAGATGACGCAGTTCCTGCGAGTCGGACTTTTTTTAACACAAAGGGTCAACAACATCATTGTAAATACGAAGTATGTTTCTCCTTTTTTGTTAGTTTTGTTACTTCAATTAAAATTTGTTTAGTTTAACATTTTAAATAGGTAAATTATATTATTGGAGAGGAGATCGTCCACCGTTGTTGATACAAAGGTATGGATTATCAGCGGTCGGCTGGAAATTCATTTCTGACAGAAATAATCCCGCATCCGTGATGCATAGTTCTCAATATTCTCATCGGCCTGATGAAGGCTTGAATTTCAAGCCGAAACGTTGGCAACAATAAAACCATTTTCACATGTAAAATGTAGTTTTATTAAGAAATAACGACCGAACCCTGACAATCCCTACCTTCGTAAATTATATTATATTGTATATTATAGTTAATTTTAAATATGAATTATAATCCTCTGAAAACTATATCAGATTAAAGCTCTATTTATCTATCTATGTGAAACAATCTGAAATGATCATCTAGTATTGTAAAAGTTTACCAGATGTACAACTATTATCGCCAAATCTGCGGATAATATCAATTAATAAATAAAACTGGTTGGGAAATCGTTGCAAATGTAAAGCGTGTATTCGCAAGCTTATTAAATTTTCTGCTTATCGTACCGATTTCCGCTTAGGATACTGACAGTTTCCTGTTGTGGCGCCTCAGGCGTGCTTACAGTTTTCACGAACGATTAAGACAAAACATTTACATTTTTTAGTGCCGAAGCCCCCACCATTCCATAGGACACTAGGGATAAGAATGAAAACACGCTAAGATGAAGCCGTTCCTGAAATTATGATTTTAGCTTAAATGTACTTTAGCGATGACTAAACTGGAAAAACCCGGTACAAAAAAGTGGCCATTTACGGAAAAGATGACTGTATGTTATTGTCAACTGATGAACGTAAACAAAGGGGACATGTCTATAGTTAGGAGTACCGCGCGAGTGAATCCTCTGGAGACATTTCCTAATCGATTTCGATGCTTTCAACCATTATAAACGGCCAACGTGTCTTGCTCGTCATGGCCAACATATCACCAGAAAAAGATGACTGTATGTTATTGTCAACTGATGAACGTAAACAAAGGGGACATGTCTATCGTTAGGAGTACCGCGCGAGTGAATCCTCTGGAGACATTTCCTAATCGATTTCGATGCTTTCAACCATTATAAACGGCCAACGTGTCTTGCTCGTCATGGCCAACATATCACCAGAAACACTTATCGACGACATGGAAGATTTCTTCGAATTAAATATATCAGCATATACTATAAGAGCTGCAGAAATTTTCAATGTTATCAAGAAATGACGATAAGTCACTATACCTATACTTTTATCCAGCAATATCAACTTGGGTTGGGTTGGATTGCTAGTTTAAGGGGCAGAAAACTGTTTGGTCATCTCCGCCCTAAGAGTATAGTTAAATTGTGCGAGTATAACTTTAGGATAGAGAGTGTTTTCAGTATTGTCTGTTTGAGACAGAGTTGTGTTTCTAAAATAGCATTTGCTAGAATCTTGCTTTGGAAACAATTTTTATTGCATAGATATAAGAACCAGAGTCAGGTGTCTGTAAAAAAGAAAGAAAAACACACATGGAATATCTATATATTCATTTTATTATTTACTTATTTATTTTTTATTCACTCATTTTTTTATGGTTTTTTTTCATTACTTTTGACATGTTTAGCTATTCATACTAATTTTTTTAGCATAAATATGCTTTAGCGGTGACTAAACTGGAAAAAACCGTCACAAAGAAGTGTCCGCTGGCGTTCGCGCATGCGCAGTGGCCATGTACAAAAAAGAAGACTGTATGTGTCAGAAAAAAAGTGTTCGTTTGTGTTCACCCATGCGCAGTGGCGTGGCCATGTACGAAGAAGAAGACTGTATGTGTCACAAAAAATTGTCCGCTGGCGTTCGCGCATGCGCAGTGGCCATGTACGAACAAGATGACTGTATGTTATAGACTACATTACATAGGTTTATCGGGTGGAGTTAGCGTTACGAAAAAGTGTCACAAGAAGGTATCCACTGGCGTTCGCGCATGGCCATGTACGAATAAGAAGACTATATGTTATACAGCACATTACACAGGTTTGTTGGGTGGACCTATAACATATTTATATTCCTGAATTCGAGCAGAAGGCTCTAAACGAAATGATTTTTTCTCTCTCTCTCTTTGGAACTTGGACCTCACGAAGAAAGAATACCATAGATGCGTAAATTTCATGAATGAAAATGTATTAGAACTGAAGACGAATCCAGCTCTGCCTACCACCCGCGGAGGAACTTCCATCGATATGATCTTCGCCAAAATCATCAACAGGACCGATACCAAAAATTATGTCAGCTATTTCAGTTTTCACGGATCTTTATTGGCTATCACATCTGAGGATTGTAAAGAATAATAAAAAAAAAAAGCCACTCTTCACAATAGTTTATTTTATTTTTATTTATAGTACATTACATAGGTTTGTCGGGTTGAGCTAAAGCATATTTATGTATCTGAATTTGAGCAAAAGGCCCTAAACGATTTCATTTTTTTTAAACACTATTTAGAATAATTTGAATTATCTAAATCTCTCTCTGTTATCTGCTAAGAAATAATACACTATTCAATTCAATTCTACACAAATCCGAATAAGTAAACAATTATTCGCCAATTTATCGTAGAAATATGAAATTTACTAAACTGGAATTCTAATTATTACTAATGGCCCAAATTCTGACGGCCAAGGAATATTTCAGATCAAATTAGTTCCGTTGGTCGATTCTTAATTTTGGTAGATTCTTGGCGAAAGGGGTCTTCAAAGGAGATAAACTAAGAGTAATCTTGTTTTCTCTTTATTAAATTTTTAGATTTGAAAGCTACAAACTGAAGGAAATTGGATTTAAATGGCTTTCTCGTGGGATTCGCAATTCCTTTTTGAGGGAATGGTTTTACTTGAATGTCTGAAAACTAGGCTCAAATTGATATTTAGTAGTAATTATGAGAATTAATATTTATTTAAATCTAAACAGTACTTCTAGAGTAGTACCAAACGTTAAATACTGTTCTATCTGATGTTATCTGAAAAGTACGCCCAAAATCTCAAGACAAGTGAGAAGTCAAGAAATACTGTCGCCACACTCATTTTGGTAGCATTTTTCACCATTCTTGGCATTTGTTTTGCACTATTTTATTGTATTCTGTATCAGTTGTTATATTTCGCGCATATTTCCTATCTCACAATAATTTTATCGTCTTCTTGTGTTTTCGGTACAGTCTCATAACTAATGATATATGAGCGATACAAGTTGCGCTCTTCGCTTCTAAATGAAATTAGTATATATATATATATATATATATATATATATATATATATATATATATATATATATTCCTCCTCAAACTAAATAATATCAAATTTATAAGCACATAATCTGCAGATTATAATTTATAAAAAAATAATGCAAAATCATACAGTTCAGTTGTTGGTACATTATTAATTTTTATGTTTTTTATTTGTTAATATTTTAACTTAATATCCTAACCAGTATAATTAATTGTATTTCACAGATAATTGGATTGAAAATGGCTTATAGCCGAAACGTTTCCACAACAAAAAATGTTATATAAAATATAACATAATTGAAGACTGAATACTGCTGTTACCAACTACCTATATATATATATACATATATATATTTACATACAGGGTGTCCTTTTTAGATGGCCTGGCTAAATATCACTTGATCGGATAGTGTCATAAAAAAATTAAAAAAACTATTTAATGTTTTCCAGCCTAAATAATATATATATATATATATATATATATATATATATATACATATATATATATATATATGTATATATATATATATACATATATATATATATATAAATGTTCTACTCGCAGGAACTGCGTTATCTTAGCGCGGCTCCGTTCATATCCCTTGTGCCATTAGAAGGGAATAGCTGTTTTTTTTTGTTTTTTTTTAACCGCGCATCAACTATTTTGCTATTAGCGCCGGGCTATCTACACGTTGCCACCCTTTTATAACGCCAACATCACGTAGTCGGTCACCCATTCAGGTTCTGACCACGCCTGACATGGCTTAACTTCGGTGATCTACGGGAACCGGTGTATTCAACGTGGCTATGGCCGTTGGCGGGAATAGCTGTTATTAGTAGGTTTTGATTTTTTTTTTTTTTTGTGAAAAATATAAAATGAAATCAAAGAAGGATGTTTAAGGCGCTACAAAAGGAAGCTGACAGTATCCTAAGCGGAAATTGACAGTATCCTAAGCGGAAATTGACAGTACCCTAAGCGGAAATTACTCCATCCACTGTCACAACGTTCGCTCTTGGAAACACTATAACACTGTTTCTATTTTTTCTAAAAAAAAAAAAAAAAAAAAAAAAAAAGACAACAACAACAGCTAATTGAAATGTTAGGTAAACAGGTACAAAACCCCGTTCAAAAGAGCAGAACTAACAATTTCAAAGTTTCAAGCACATATTTCTCCGATTGAGTTAGCCCATCGAACATTACACTAGAACCTCTTTTGTAGAAAATGTAGTAAGCTTTCGAATGGTCACCTTCCACTTACACGATTTCCTACCCCTTTTCGAGATATTTTAGAAAACTACGAAAATCCCAAAACATTTCACTCCTGTTTTTTTTTTTTTTTTTTAGTACATCCTTAACTCCAAACGGAACTAAAAATTAACTATCTTAAGACGAATTTCAAACATCTGGAACAAGTTTCAACTGAATCAATCGTTTCTGAATACCCGAACTAAAAATGAGTGTGGAAAAGTATTTGTATCAATGTTTCTCGGAACCGGTTACAGATATCGCTTAGAAAATAGTTTCATTCGTTTTCCTATGATAAAAACCCTATAAAACGAGTACCTACAAGTATATGAACTCGAAAAGGTAAGCGATACGATATTTTTTTTTTGCAAAAATTTCGCTCGAATAACTATGTTGCGGTGGATGGATTTTGCTGGTTAACGAACTTGACCTTTTAAATTAGACAAAAGAATTTTGTAGGAACTTTCATCAAAATCGGACCATTTTTGAGCGGGTGGGAGAGCGAACGGACAAACATATATATAAATATATACTTTTATATATATATATATATATATATATATATATATATATATATATATATATATATATATATATATATATAAACAAATTTCAACCACCGTTATTATCGAGATCTATTGGTTCTGAAACGTGAAATTATCTAGTCGGCACTTCCGGATTGCGTCATGAGCGGGTTTCCTCCCCATGGAGAGAGGGATGTACCGCGCTAAAACACAAGAAAAAAAATGCAGGGTGTCTCAGACCCAGTAAAAATGTTCCTTGCACAAATGTCGAATGCGAGAGTTGAGCAAAACATTATTCCATATATATCTTGAGGACTGACGAATCTAAGGTTGCCACAAGCGATCAATTAAATCGTTGGAAATTTCGAACGTGAACACAGGAAAATCCCAGAATATCGTATCCTTGTCCACGTATTAAGGACCGTAGTAAAACGGCAAAATACAAATGAACAAAGAAATAATATTTTTTTTTTTAAAAGTATTTTCTTAGTAAATAAAATACCAGGTAGGTAACAATGAATCCTAGGGACTGGAGGAAGACCAAAGTTACCGGTTAGGTGACCATTTGGAAAATGTAGAAAACCATATTTTTTTAAGTAAATAAGTCAAACCCTAAGTAATTGTTTCTCTGAGGCAAGAATTCAGAGAGAATTCCTCGGACAGTATAATTAACCTACTGTTGAATTCCGTGTCAACGTACTAAATTTAGCCTCATTGATCTTCACCCCCTCCCCATGACATTTTAGACCCCCATGGAGTAAACAGAAATAACTGACTTGTTTTAAATAATACGAAGCCCAATTAATTGCACTGAAAGCTACTTCTGGACGAACATGTAAAATGTAGGGTCTCTAAACAATCTTTCTCTATGTTAACGCATCGGGAAATAATTTATCACGTTTCCAGATTTTAATTTATCATTCTCTTCTGGCAGCCTAAATTAAGTGACAGCTCTAGCTTGATTTTAATTAATTTGGAAGTGAATAATTTTTCTCTTTACATTACGCCTTTCATCACTGATTAAATTCCCCGACTAGAACATGTTGTGCATTATTGATCTTAGTTCATTTTCTATTTTTAGACTGAAAACAATGAATTTCAAATTATCATATAAGCTCATGCATATTCATAAAATGTCATTTAAAAATTGATGGGCTCAGTGTCAAAAGTGACCGACCCTCAATTAGAACTGAGAAAATTGGCGTTAAAGCTAAGAATATTCTGAAGATAAAATAGTTTTGTTGACAGAAATGAATTGAATTTCAAATAATCAAAGGACTCAACTATGGATGAGTCGAAAGTCAGTAAGTCGAAACTATAAATCATGGCGAACAGTATCTGTTTCCGAGTGATTACATTTCACCTCTAAATCGATTTCTGGCTACAATCGTGGAATAAAGTCGAAATGAAAAGGGGCATCATGGGAGAGGACTTGTAAGACTCCCACCTCTATGAGTCGAACTGTTAAAAGTCATCACCTCTATAAGTAGAACACATCACCTCTAAGAGTAGAACACATCACCTCTATGAGTAGAAATCATCACCTCTATGAGTAGAAATCATCACCTCTATGAGTAGAACATATCACCTCTATGAGTAGAACACATTACCCCTATGAGTAGAACACATCACCTCTATGAGTAGAACACATCACCTCCATAAGTAGAAATCATCACATCATGAGTTGAAAACATCCCTCTAAGAGTAGAAAACATCACTTCTATGAGTAGAAAACATCACTTCTATGAGTTGAAAACATCACCTCTATGAGTTGAAAACATCACCTCTATGAGTAGAACACTGAGAAGTCATCACCTCTATAACTCAAACTGCCATTGACAACTTCACCGATTCTCCAATCACTTGCAATGATTGCACACCCACACAACGACTGTACCTACAAACATAGATTTCATAGAGTTGAACTTAATTTTGAAGTTCCTTTAGGCGATCCTCCTTCTAAGGAGAGTATTTTACACATATTATAGTTTTCTGGTATTGACCATGTCACAAATTTCTTTGCCGTCGTTTCGCTAATCATACTGCCAGTTTCCTCAGGGCTTAGTCAGGGCAGTATGACTAGCGAAATGTCGGCAAAAAAATTTGTGACGCGGTCAATACCAGAAAACTATATATAATATGTGCAATGATTCGGACCGTGGAAGCCTACGAGTTAAATTGACGTACCTCTAGGGGGAGGAATTTACTCAGAGGGTGAAGATGTTGGGCAAGAGAATAACAAAAAAGGATTCTCAGACTAAGCCCTGAGGAAGCTGGCAGTATGACTAGCGAAACGTCGGCAAAGAAATTTGTGACACGGTCAATACCAGAAGACTATAATATGTGTAATGACTCGGACCGTGGAAGCCTACGAGTTAAATTGAGAGTATTTTAGCCGAGGTGCAGTCAGTACTGGACGAAATTAAATTATAACATCAAGATGAAAACCTATGGAAGAAGTGATCACCACCAGAAACGCATATAATTAGAGAAGCCACAAATGACGTTATAACACATTGGATCTTCTCAGTAACCTGTGACAATATCGCAGTCTAATGCTTACACATCTAACAAGGAGAGTATACAGTCGTGGGTCACCGATTTGGCCCTTTCTGATGATTGTGCATCGAAAAATAGTTATCACGCATCCGAACGTTCCGTTCAATTTGCCCTAGGAGTTGAGAAGTAAAATAAAATGGGTTGAAAATGCTTTATTTTATAAATCAAGTTCATAAAATGATATCGACATGATTCTTTCATCACTTCTTTTGTTTAAGAGAGAAGATTACAAAAAAAAATAACAATAGAAGCGTCTGCCCATAATTACAACTATTATACTTTCTTTTTTTTTTTTCTTTTTTTACACCACAAATAATAGTAGATTTAAAATCAGCACCCCAAGAAACACTCATGTGGTAAATATCATCGAAAACTAAAAATAATAATTTTTTCCTGTCCGGAACTAAAAATTTGTAAGCGAGAAATTTACGTGTCGATTTTAAATTCAATATCTCACCTTGAGATAATCCGATTTTTACGTCATTGGACTCTTTGAAAAGAAGAGAGCCTCCTTTTTCTAACCATACAGATGTTTATTGTATTATCTGACAATGTTTAATGTTTTATGGTTCTCAAAATAGAGATCATATTTAAACTTATTGGCATATAACTTTGATACCAGAATAGGTAGAAATACCCCGATTAGGCGAAAATGTGTAACCCTGGAGCTTTTCTCGACCGTCCGTATTTAGTTTGATTCGATTAAATTTGATTTGAATCATGGTCGGAATGTTGAATCGTTAATACAATTTTAAGGGTCAAGCCTTAATGAAATTTTAATACAATTTTTTTTTATTTTTGGAATGTAGGATTTTTATTATGTGCTAAATACAAATCTGACATCGGTTTTAACGTACTCCCCTTGTAACATTTCAAAAGGATTATGAAAAAAGGGGAAACAACGTTTGATAAAACATTGTAGAACCTTTCACAGTTACTGAACAGTGTGGTGCACATACATATGATATGTATGTATGTATTTTATAAGAGTTCTATTGTCCTTTTTTTTCCTATCGGCTTTTTATGTACTTAGAAATAACATTGATTCACGTAGATGGGCTTAAATAATTTTTTGTTGTTTTATTACCACGATGCATCGATGCTCCGTAAGTCGAAGTTTTGTTTTTTTTTACTGTTTTTCTCGGTAGGAAGATCATCTTACCAAGAGTTGACTGTAACTTACAAACGTGAAAACCCGACGCATTCTGCTGCGCTGTAAAGGTGGATTCACACTATGCGTACCGTCACCGACAGGCCACCGTCCAGCTACCTAAATTTGGCTTTACTCTGGCCTGTCGGTGACGGAACGCTCTAGTGTGAACTACCTCATTGGAAATACATTAAAGAATATTTTGCCTGTCGGATGCTGGACGGTGGCCTGTCGGAGACGGTACGTATAGTGTGAATCGATCTTTATTTGGAATTTTATTTTGTGGATATAAATGTTATTAATTCCTCAGCCAACATATGTTTCTGTGCTGTTGAAGATAAAGGCCCGGCCGGCCATCTGAATATGAGTGGAACCAATTGCGACCGTAATTACTTCTAAATAAAGAAGACATCATCCGGAATTTGCTGAAACCTTATTTTTTAACCCTTCCACTCCTCTGAACTGTCTTTAATTAACCATTCCTTGATCTACCTCGAGGTAAAGGGCATCGAAATGAGGTTTGAACAAACCCCACAACCTTTGGTGTACACTACCTTTTGAAACAAAATGTCCCAGAAGATCAGCTGGTGGAATTGAATTTCTTTGAGGAGCATCTACATCCGCCAGCAGTGCAATTTAAATGAGTTTCATCTAGTCCCCCCTCCCCTCATCTCTTCATCGTCCTTTCATCTTGTAATTCGCTCATTTGAAGTTTGTGCATCAAAGGTTATTTCATAGCTATTATGAGTATTGCAGAATTCAACAAATAATATAAATAAGGAAAACATATTTTGTTAAGTTTGAAATTTAAGTCGCCTTGCAGAAACTAAGCAAATACAGCATGTTTACTACACGAAAAAGTCACGGGAATCACTAAAATGTCACGAAATTGAAAATAGAGCACGAAAAAGTCAAGAATTTTGAAACAATGTCACAAAATTTCAGATTTACAGGTGCCTAATGTAATACCAGGACTTTTGCGCATTCGTAAATTTCGTTGTTTCTGTACGGCACTGCACTTCTACCTGCCTTCCCCTGTTAGATTCCTTTGTTGTAGCATTTACACATCAATTATCCATTATTTACATATAATTTTCTTTTTCTTTTGGAGACCCGGTAGCCGTGAGCGTTATCACTCCGTGCCAAAGGTCGTGGGTTCGATTCCCACTAGGGGTGGTGGCTTTTCTTTCGAAAAAAGAAAAGACATCAGCCCTATCCTGGCTAGAAAAAGGTGGTAACCTGTAGATAACCCGTCCCAAAAATTCGTAGCTAATAATAATGGACGTTAAAATTTAAATAATAATAATAATTTGTCTTTCAGAGTTTTTCATGCAGAGTTATAAATATTTAGATTGTGTACACTTTAATTGAATAAATTTTTTACTTTGATAATGAATATTTAATTAGTAATATTTTTAGAAATATTGAATTCGGCTAACAATGTTCAATATTTATTAGACTGCTAACTCTATAGAATTCTAAAATTTTTAGTATTATCGCTTCTTAATTTTTAAAATTAATGTGAACTATCCTCATTAACATATTATTTACAATTTATACAGTTTTATTAATGGTTTTAAATGTATGTTAATTTGTAAGTTTATAGATATCACTGCAGTCCGGTAATCCGTGTAAGGCTACAAATAATTTAAAGCTAAAAGTTAAGGCTTTTTCTTATTAAGTGAAATTATTTCGTTTTCAATGGGCATGAAATTTACATTTCAAGTCATGAAATTGTCACGAAAAAGTCATGAAATTGGCTTTGAAAAAAGTAGTAGACACACTGAAATACAAAATCAATACCGGGCAATTATAACCTTGCAGTTTTTTTGCCCTTAAACACAAATAAACAACAACAAAATCGATAAAAAACGATTTGTACTGTTGTTTTTGTACTGTAACAGCAGAACCAATCATTAATTTTTAATTTTCAATTTGGTTCCGATATAAACGCCTACATACAATCGTCAGTTTTATCGTTAAATACCTAAAACGTTAAATTAGATAACAGCACGATTTTCATTGGATGGCATTATGTTGGATTTGCATCTAACATTAAATAAAATCTATATTATATAATATAGGATGCTTTAATAATACAAAAAAAAGGGTTAAGAAAAAGTTAACAACGTTTTCATGCAGCCTACATAAATAATTAGCAAATCTCGAAGTTTATCGCCCACTTTTTGAGACTAAAAGCCGTTGTCACATTAAAATCGCAAAACCTAGTTATACATTTTAATGAATTATTAAACTCCTCTGTTGTTTATTAATAAATAAACAGAAAATAAAACGATCCCCGCAGGTTCTAATCGGTATGTTGCCAACTGCCAGATTGTTATTTGGCCAATTTGATAGTTGTCCACCCTTATATTATTGATAGGAATAATGTTGTAATCTATTCCATACTTATGCATTGCTTAAGTAAGTAATGTTATTTGTGTATTACCGTTGCAATGGCTTAGACCTATTTATGTCTTGGTTTATGTTTTAATCATGGTCAAGATAATAGCATGAGGTTGTTATTATCCATCTCCAAATCGGAAAGCTAAGTGACGGATATTTTATCTCATGAGATGAACCTCCAAAATGCTCCAAATTAACAATATCAAAAATTAATAATTTGTAAAAATATTATTAACACTGGGGGCGCGGTTAGCTCATTGGTAGAGCACTGGACTCATATATAGTTCAAATCCCGAGCAAGCACTAAAGATTTTTATCTTCTGGTGTCTTCGTTCATGGGTTCAATTCGGCCTCCCTGACCGTCCCTAGGCCAACCCAGACTTTAATGACCCTAGCAGTCAAAACAGCAAAGGGGAAAATCAGGCCGGTGCATAGTACTGACCACACTATTTCCCTAGTGTGTCGTATGGTCATAAATCAGATACCTCTATAGTATCTACCCCTCAGGGCCCTCGTGGCCTCTTACGGGACTGATTTTTCGATTATTAACACTAAGTTTTGGACAGATTTCAGAGAATGTCTTATCTATAAAAATTAGCTCCAGAAATATAATAATAATATACTATACAGGCGAGTAAAAATATAAATGGTTGTGTTGGCCAGGTTGCGAATAGAGCATACACGGCTTACTCACTCATATCTCATGTCCAAAGATGACCCACCCAACTGCATAAGCTGTGGAGTCCTCCTCACGGCGAAGCACATACTTACTGAGTGCTTAGCATATCAATTTGAAAGGCATCGATTCAAAATGAATGGTACCTCAGATGAAATTCTAGGGGATAGATGCTACAAATTTAACTAATAAAATTTAACTTAAAAATGTATTTTATTGATACCGACTATTCTATAATATCATCCTATTTTAATTATAAATTATATTCTTCAAATGTTTCCATATTGCAACTAACGTTTTTCATGAATAACTAGTTCTTCTTATTAAAATGACCACTCCTCAGTTCTCTCTTGGGTCTTACTTTCAAAGGGTGACCATGACCCAGCGTGGTTGATATTGCCCTTAAAATAAATCAATAAATAAATACTATAAATAATGTAAGCATATTTCAAGGAATAAATGAAAATATTAATAAACCCTATATAAAAATAAAAGTAATAAAAAAAAATATAAAAAGAACAACAACATTTGCAATTAATATAGTAGTACATTCAATGCATAATTTGTATTATATATATACTACCCGAATACCCGTGCTTCGTCACGGCAGATAAGTAGTTATTTTATTGCGTTAAATAATGTATCATCAAAATTTATTTCAATTTCAATTTTAACGTCCATTTATTATTAACTACGAATTATAGGACGGGTTATCTATAGGTTACCACCCTTTTCTAGCCAGGATAGGGGTGATGCCTTTTCTTTTTTTCGAAAGAAAAGCCACCACCCCTAGTGGGGATCGAACCCACGACCTTTGACACGGAGTGTTAAGTGCTCACGCCTTAACCCTCACGGCCATCGGGTCTCATCAAAATTAACGCTACTATATAATTATGTGCAGTTTATCATAGCATGGTTTCCGTCGTACTATAATTTATTCAACAATTGATAAGTAATCAAAGTACAATGTATCTTGACACTGGGGCGCTCCGGACCTGTGTCAACAAACAGATAACCCGTTATCTATTGGTTACCAGTAACAGGAGTTTAACCAGTACAGGTTAAAATTCCTTGCCAATAAATAAATGTACGTTAAATTTTAAAAATTTATGTTTCCAAGATGTCATTTGGAAACTCCCATTATATTTGCTAGCATTACCAAGAAGTGTTGTGACTGGGGATGCTGATGGGTGAGGAGGCTGTGTGCAAGGGCTCAAGATATTATTACCTCGGATGGACCATCACCAGGTATAGCGTAAACTCTATGGGGGATAAAATCACAGTTTATTTCTAGTAATTAAAATTCTCCCATCATAGTTGAAATGAACCGAAAATAAAAATAACATTATGAAATAGATAGGGTACGGTAACAGCTTACCTGTTATCGTCCTAAGAACGCATGCTGCCTAGGTGCGCCTGCTCTAACCAACTAAAAATTTAAACCCCTCTAAAAATCTGAATATCAAAAACACCTTTCTTAGCGAGTCTTTAAGTTCTAAAGGAAGTGTCCATGCAAAATTTTAAAATTTTCTGTCAAGTGGTTTGGGATGGGCGATGATAGGTCAGTGAGTGGTATTTGACAAATATATAGTAGATATTCATATAAATATACACACTAGCAGGCAGGAGTCAGCAAACGAGTAGGGTACCTTATTTGTACTGTTTTAGTAAAACTTAAGGATTCTAAATCTAAAGAATGTTGGAGAATTGTAGAATATTTAGAGAAAAAAAAAAAAAAAATACATTACAACACAATAAAAGTATAGGTGACTAAAGTCAAATGCAAACATTTATTTAACATATCATGACAAAAAGAGAAGTGGATTAGCGCATATTATTTTATTGTCTTTATCATGACTTTCACCGCCATAGCTGTAGCAGCCATGGCTTTACGAACAATGTTCGGTCACATGAATTGGACAATGCGGTCTTTGCAATTTGATCAACAATTAATTAGTGACGCTCTAACTACGTGGAGCTGGTACCTAGCTAATAACGTATTCTCTCCTGGATACCTGATACCAGTCTGGAATTTGCAAGTTATATCCTCCTCTGTTATACAATACACTTCAATGGCGTAAGACATTAGCTTAGTCTGTAAAAAATGTCCTAAAACCTTTAAACCTGCTGTATTAGGTAATTAGAAGTATATAAACGTTCCTCAAAATCATAAATGTAATAAATAATGCGATTAAAATTTAATTTTTAACGATCCTATCTAATTTTTAGCACTTTCCTCCGAAGGAAAGTAGCTATTGAGGTTGGACTCATGACGGAACTTTTGAAAAATTTCTTCAAATCTTTATCGATTCTACCTAGTAGACACCGAAAATGACCCCCGTTAAAATTTATATATATATATATATATATATATATATATATATATATATATATATATATATATATATATATGCATATATATATATATATATATGTGTCTGTTAACACGATAGCGGCCAGAGTTTTTGTTTTTTCGTCACGAAACTTGGTATATAGCATTCAATTAGCAAACGATTGAACGAGTTCGTTAACCACCAAAATCGGTCCACCGGAAGGGGGGGTTTACCCCGAACCCAAAACACTTATTTGACTATGTCAGCCGTAATATTTGTTATATTTCAACGAAACTTGGCATTCATAGTGGTAATGTAGAGAGAAAAGTGAGATATAAAAATGAACTAAATCGGTTCATTAGGAGGGGGGGTTTACTCCGGACCCACAATACCAATTCGCCATTACCAGCCGTGATTTTAGGTATATTTCGACGAAACTCGGTATTCGTAGTGCTAATCCACAGGTAAATATGTGTTGTAAAAATAAACGAAATCGGTTCATTAGGAGGGGGGGTTTACTCCGAACCCACAAAACCAATTCGCCACTACCAGCCATGACTTTTGGTATATTTCGACGAAACTCGGTATTCGTAGTGGTAATCTACAGGTAAATATGTGTTGTAAAAATAAACTAAATCGGTTCATTAGAAGGGGGGGTTTACTCCGGACCCAAATTCCTAATATACTCATACCGGTCGTAATTTCTGCTGTATTGTAACGAAACGCGGTATACGTCGTGGTTAACTCATGAGAAAGAAGTGTTGTAAAAATGAGCTGAATCGGTCAATCGGAAAGCGGGGGTTTAATTTGTAATATATTTGAATAGAAAAGCCGGCAGACGTAGGTTCACAAAGCCGCCGCAAGGAGCGCTTTCTACCACTAGAGTGACTGTATCCTGTTCCTGCGTTAGATCAAAATACGATAATATGAGGATTTTTGTATTTATTACGTAGTGTAGTAGGTACCATGTGTAAACATAACTCTGGATGCAAATTAATAATTGATCAGTTACTCATTACAAAATGAGAACTATTCACGTTTTTATTTTATTTATGTAGGATATTTTAAGCAAATTGTTCTGGAAAGCAGTCTACACTACCCAAATTCTGAGGAAAGTGCTTAGTTATGCAGCTCCTGCGTGACGGACTTTTAATTCCTTGCATTGCATTTTTTATGGAGGTTTGTGTGGATTGGATTTTGTACACATTTTTTTTTTTAGCACTTTCCTCCGAAGGAAAGTGGCTATTGAGGTTGGACTCATGACGGAATTTTTGAAAAATTTCTTCAAATCTTTATCGATCCTACCTAGTAGACAAAAAAAATGACCCCCGTTAAAAGTTATATATATATATATATATATATATATATATATATATATATATATATATATATATGTCTGTTAACACGATAGCGGCAAGAGTTTTTGTTTTTTCGTCACGAAACTTGGTATATAGCATTCCATTAGCAAACGATTGAACGAGTTCGTTAACCACCAAAATCGGTCCACCGAAAGGGGGGGTTTACCCCGAACCCAAAACACTAATTTGACCATTTCAGCCGTAATATTTGTTATATTTCAACGAAACTTGGTATTCGTAGTGGTAATATAGAGAGAAAAGTGAGATATAAAAATAAACTAAATCGGTTCATAAGGAGGGGGGGGGGGGTTTACTCCGGACCGACAATACCAATTCGCCACTACCAGCCATGATTTTAGGTATATTTCGACGAAACTCGGTATTCATAGTAAATATAAAATAAATATAAATATGTGTTTTAAAAATTAACTAAATCGGTTCATTAGGAGGGGGGGTACCCAAATTACTAATATACTCATACTGGTCGTAATTTCTGCTGTATTGTAACGAAACGCGGTATACGTCGTGGGTCAACTCATGAGAAAGAAGTGTTATAAAAATGAGCTGAATCGGTCAATCGGAAAGGGGGGTTTACTTTGTAATATATTTCAATAGAAAAGCCAGCCACACATAGGTCCACAAAGGCGCCGCAAGGAGCGCTAGAGGGACTGTATCCGGTTCCTGCGTTAGATCAAAATACGATAACATGAGGTTTTTTGTATTTATTACGTAGTGTAGTAGGTACCATGTGTAAACATAACTCTGGAAGCAAATTAATAATTGATCAGTTACTCATTACAAATTTAAAAGAGAACTATTCATGTTTTTATTTTATTTATGTAGGATATTTTAAGCAAATTGTTCTGGAAAGCAGTCTACACTACCCAAATTCTGAGGAAAGTTCTTAGTTATGCAGCTCCTGCGTGACAGACTTTTTTTTAAATCATCTGTCATGCAGGAACTGATAATTATGCTAAGCGGATTTCTCAGCTAGAGAAGTAGTGTACACAACAGACCTGTATAATTAGCTTTAAATAACCTATCTTTATTTTCATTCATTTACATACATTGTTTTAGTGCATTGCTCTATAATACCAACTATTTTTATTTATTTATCGCACCGCATCTTTGGCGAAGTGCATTTTTTCGATCTTTTCAGTAGAGGTCGATGTAAAATAGGTTTAGTCTAGTATATTCCTAAAACAGTTAATGTAATAACCAATAAGTTAATGTAAAAACCAACATCCAACTATTTAACATTTACTCTATACTTCTCAAAATCCACTCACTCCCGCCCTCACCTATCATCGCCCAGCCCAAACCATTTGACAGAAAAAATTTGCATGGATACTCCCTACAGGATGTAAACACTCTCAGAAAGGTTTTTTTGATATTCAAATGTTTAGAGGGGTTTGAATTTTTAAATGATTATTCAGAACCGTACTGTATCTATTTCCTAATATTATTTTTATTTGCCGTTCATTTCAACTATGATGGCAGACCTTACTAGAAATAAACTGTGATTTGATAGAGCTTACGCTATACCTGGTGATGGTCTACGCAAGGTAATAATACCCGGAACCCTTGCACAGCCTCCTCACCCATCCGCATTCCGAGTCACAACACTTCTTGTTAATGCTTGCAAATTTAGTGGATGTTTCCGAATGACATCTTGGAAACACAATTTTTTAAATTTTATCGTCTATCTATTATTGACAACGAATATTAACCTGTACTGCTAACAGCTGTTACAGGTAACCTATAGATAACGCGTTATCTGTACGTTATCTGTTTCTAGACAGAACCGGAGCGCCCCAGTGTCAATAAGCATTATACTTTGATTACTTATCAATTGACGAATAACATATAGTATGGCGGGAACCGTGCTTTAATAAATTGCAGAAAAGTATATAGTAGTATTAATTTTGATGAGACATTATTTAACGCAATAAAATAAGTGTTAATATAAAATATAAACGAAGCGAAATAATAATATAATATAAAATTCATTATCGATTATATAAATATGAAACTCAAAACAATATAAAACCATTATAACAATAACAATAGCAAAAGTTGTCCCTGTAATAGTTTATATCATTAGGATTCCAGAACAAATGTTCTGGGGTTTAAGGATGCTTTATATGTTTTATTGGTTATTACAATCTGTATATAAATACTTCCTGTTATATAATGGACTATGACGATTAAGTGCTCAATGCCTCCAACTTCATCCTCGATTAACGTCAGAGTGACGCTCACATGACGTTGAAAAGGGCCTACCCAAGCTCCCTTCTGCTTTGACCGAATGCTGGGTCGATGTGCCGCAGACATTGTCGCCGAGAACACTATTAAATAAAGAATATTATGCTAATTTTGCATTAACATGAATTATTTTAAGGGGTAATGCTACATTGTGCGACCAAAATCAAATAACAAATAAATCAATATTTTTTAGTTCTGTATATCAAATGTTTTATATGGGATGTTCAAGTATCCAAAAAAATGTTTCAATTTTTCGGAAAAAATAATTTTTTAAATTTAATATTAAACATTGCATTGTATTTGTCGACGTTTCAGCATGAGTTTTAACCCACATTAAGGACAAAGCGAAGAGGAGCAACTGAACAATAGGGAAGTTCAAAACTTTTGAAAAGTTTCAAGTTCTGTGGCCTGATGAAGGCTCAAATCAGAAGCCAAAACGTCGGAAAATAAAGCACATTTTAGCATAAATATGGTTCAGCGATGTTATACAGTACATTACAAGGTTTGTCGGGTGGACCTAAAGCATAAATATGGTTCAGCGATGTTATACAGTACATTACAAGGTTTGTCGGGTGGACCTAAAGCATATTTATGGTTCAGCGATGTTATAGAGTACATTACATAGGTTTGCCGGGTGGACCTAAAGAATATTTATGGTTCAGCGATGTTATACAGTACATTGCAAGGTTTGCCGGGTGGACCTAAAGCATATTTATGGTTCAGCGATGTTATACAGTACATTACAAGGTTTGCCGGGTGGACCTAAAGCATATTTATGGTTCAGCGATGTTATACAGTACATTACAAGGTTTGCCGGGTGGACCTAAAGCATATTTATGGTTCAGCGATGTTATACAGTACATTACAAGGTTTGCCGGGTGGACCTAAAGCATATTTATGGTTCAGCGATGTTATACAGTACATTACAAGGTTTGCCGGGTGGACCTAAAGCATATTTATGGTTCAGCGATGTTATACAGTACATTACAAGGTTTGCCGGGTGGACCTAAAGCATATTTATGGTTCAGCGATGTTATACAGTACATTACAAGGTTTGCCGGGTGGACCTAAAGCATATTTATGGTTCAGCGATGTTATACACTACATTACATAGGTTTGCCGGGTGGACCTAAAGCATATTTATGTTCCTGAATTTGAGCAGAAGGCTCTAAATGTTTTAATATATATTTTTATAATTACATTAATGTTTTTTACTTGTTAAAAATAAGAACCTTTGTAATTTCGCGAAGTAATGTTCCGCATTCCTGTATAGTTTGCTTTGTTTTTCCAGCTGAGGAGTTATTACTCGTCATTTTTTGCCAAGTAATTAAAAATTGTTCCGTAGTAATAGAAATTCTGCGTATATTTATTAGGGCAGAGGGCGATTCCCTGTCCTCTCGAGTAGCATACTTCCCTAAATATACATTGCAGCTCATAAACTAAACCATTTTAATTAGTATAAATTTACCAGAGAAAAGGGGAGGGGGCCATTTTCTCGCGGGTATGAGCTCCCTAAGGGCAGGGCGAGGGGTCGAGAGGGGGGTAGTTCTTGTTGGTTTATTCATACTTATTACACGGAAGGTTTATTTAGGCTTCAAAAGCTGTAGACTTAATTTTGCGAAAAATCTTCGAAAAATGTATATAGAAGCGTTAGCGCGTTTCCTTCCTCCCTCTATACGGAAGAAATACTATATAGAAATAGCCTATAACTGATCGTTGAAGAAAAGGGTACTTGACATTTCGAAATTGTTCATACGTTATGATCAAATTGAAAGCAAATTATGTATTTTATTCCTAACTTTACAAATCACGCCAAGATTAACCATTATATGGCAATTCGCTAATATGACACAGTTCTTGAAAATCACCAAGATTCTATACTAACTCAATATGGTTAAGTATTTCAATTTCTGCAAAAAAAAAACAAAAACAGATTCAGCAGTTTCGATACATAAAGAAGAAGAAATTTCAGTTTTTTAGAGCTTCATCATCTTAAATTATTTTTATAATCAGATGAAAGATAGTTGTGATAAAAAAAAAAGAAAAAAAAAAAAAAAAAAACACGGAACAGGTCGGGATTTGGCTAAGACTAAGAGAAAACGACAGATATTCAGAAAAATCTATTGTTCGAACGTTTCGGCATGCTCATTGGCAGCCTTCTTCAGCTAAAAAATAAATGTACATAATTACAGATAAGAATAATCACAGCAGTAAGACAAATCATGACAATAAGTTAGAAGGAAGCCTTCTATATTAATATTATTAAAATATCTAATTGGCCAGCTGTCAGCAGGCGATAATACAAAACGCCATGTGATAAATATCTTTTATTAATATTTATATATATATATATATATATATATATATATATATATATATATATATATATATATTTTTTTTTTTTTTTTTTTTTTTTTTTTGGACGCGCCAGAGCCCTCAGAGTGCTAAGACGTGAGCTGTGCATTCATAAGGTCGTATGTTCGATTCTCACTAGAAATGATTGCTTTTCTTTTTTCCAAAGAAAAGCCATAATCTCTATACTGGCTAGAAAATGATGGTGACCTATAGATAACCCGTCCAATAATTCTGAGTCAATTATTAATGGAGGTTAAAATTTAAATAAAACAACATTTTTATTTAAAACAAAATCAATCATAACAGTTTGTTACATTATTGATCGAAATAATATTATTAACTGCTGAATGAATTAATTAATACATTAGTTGTTCTAAAGGTTTAGAGCATTTTACTTTTCTGATAAGAATATTTTTGTTAATCTTGTAAAGAACCAAACCAAATACCATACACGTGTTCGGTGTTGCAGAACTACATGGCTTATCCTGAAGGCTTTACCGTCTAAAAACTGTGTAAAGGTTGCAATTATTCGACTAAAGGCCCTCTAATTATTTATTCCGAGGTAAACTCTTTCATGTGCACGACGACGGATAATTTCTCATTTACAGCCATTATCTGGTAATTCCTTGTATTACTAATGAAGGTAGGGAATTACTTGACTAACCCCTTACCCATAATTAGTAATTGTTCTTAGGGGGGGGAGGTTTCCTGAGGTTAAACCCCGAGGAAATTAATTACCTGTCCGTTGTCTTTACCCTGCTTTAGTCTAATGTTTTACTCCGTTCTATATCATAATATTCATAAATAGTTAAATTGAAGTAAAATGTTAAAAAATGCAATTGCATTTGAGGAATTCATTACAAAAACCAGACAAGTCCGAAAAATGTTTTTTTGAGATAAATACATCTTCTTCCTCTACAAAGTCCGCATTACATATTGATATTATTGCTGCTCCCAAAAAAAAGAGATGTCACATTAATATGAGTGTGAATTCTTAGCGGTTCTACAAAAATAAGACAAATACAACGCCTTATTTATTATTAATTTGTTCATAATGAGCCACCATATTAGATTGTTTCCCTACTATGCATTTAAAAATTGTTGTTTAACCTATTGTCAGTATGTAAACTTTTTCTTACTGTTGTGATTTGTAATTATATTTTTTATTTACCTTTAGCAGAAAAGGGCTGCCAAAGAGGATGGCGAAACTTCTTCTTATTATTTTTTTTGTTATGTTTGAAACGGACTTGAATTCAGTGAAATGTCAGCGGTCATGTTAAATTTTCCGTTTCAAAATAATGTGTTGTTTTTCTCTTACCCCTGTACTTCCAATATATTAAATTTAATTAAATTACATTTTACCTTTTTTATAAATTTATCATTGAAGAGATTTTCTGAATATTATTTCTGGTATTTTTAAATTATTTTTAGGTATTCGGTTTCATATCATTGCAGTTTATACATCTCAGTTGAGGTGAACGTATATATATCCAAGCAAATCCACCGTTTTATATACAGATTTCGCCCATTATTAAGATAAAAGTTGTGGTAAAAAGGGGTGATCATCTACAAATCCAAAAATTTAGGCATAGATCTTTCAAGTATATCGCCTCATCCTCAGTGCCCTAACTTATATAATTGTAGGAAAACAATTATACTTTTATAGTTTCGACAATGGACTTTATCTAAAATTTCGCATTTATAGATCTTAGCTGCAAAATACATAATAAAAAAGTAGTGCTAAACACGCATGTATGTATATATTCATATATAAAAACATACATACTTACAAATAAATATCAGCGAGTGAAATATTCGTAATGTATGTGTTACGAAACATCGACATTTCTGGTCGGTAACTCCGGAGTACTTTATTGGACACATTTTATAAGCGGGTTTCCTTATAGAATCGAAAGAGAAAACACGCTAACGATGACTGCTATCAAAGTATGCCTTTGTTTATTTCTGCACGACCTCATACTTCATTTAGTAAAAACTATTTTTTACTGACGGAACGACAATTTCCCCACTGTGTCGAACTGAACTACAGAATCAGCCAGCTATTTGGACTACACGAATTATTAGCTGCAGCTTGTGGCTAGAACATGTGTTACCCATGTGTCGTCCATGTGCTTCCTTCTCGGCTTGTGCATTGATTTTCAGCAGCTCGTTTCCATCTGTCATTTTCATTAAATTATGGTGATATGAAAGAATTTTTCAAATTGAGTTTAAACTTATTAAAGATTGATGTTTTCTACCGTTATTATTTAGAAAACAACGAATCGCTACTTTCTTGAGTTCTTTAATCAATATAAATAAATTATACTATGGATATTGGCACCTCGGTATCTAAAAGCTGCTACAATTTCTACAAAACCATTGTGGGGGAGGTATTGTTTTAAGCGAGCCCGTTACGCTCAACATTTCATTAGGCCAAAGTTGCAACATGGGAATTAAATTCCGCATATCCTACTTGATAATCCAGAATATTTATTTTTTTATTTTTGTTTAGCGGCGTACCAACCATTAGGCAATTAACAGAACGAGGCCGGTCACCCATTCAGGTACTGGCCACGTACGACATTGCTTAACTTCTGTGATCAACGAGAACCAGTGCATTCAACGTTACTGCTGGCAATCCAGATTATTGTTAGTATATAAAGTTATGGTTCTGAAGTTGCATCAACCCTGATGAGAAACAAATGGAGTAATAAATGGTTTTATGCGCTGCATTAACTTTGTATTCATAACGAGATGCAACGGTTTCTAATGCCGGAAGGAAGACCCTTCCTGTTCATGATGACAAAGGATAAAGCGTAATTTATTTCGCATTAACCTGATGATAATTGCATTAATTAGAGTGGAAATTGATGATAGTAACGCACTCTGCGCTTCCCAAGGGACGGCCGTAAAAAAATATTTTTAAAACCCGTTAGAGAAATGTTGGCTGCCTCGTCCACGTCGTGAATGAAGGAGAGATACTTGAAGTAAAATTAGAGTTTACTTTTCACTTCTTTTTTCTCATTTATAGAAATAGAAGTTCATTTTTTTTTTTGTTAAAATAAATAAACTTTATAATATTAAATTACACTTTTGCCAAAAGCCCAAATTTTATTTATTTTCTTTGATAGCATAGAATAAAGAAAATCGTTTTGTTGAATGCTAACCACACTTTCCCAAGCTAAATAACCCCTCCACCTTATAAAAATACTAATTGAATAAATTAACGTGTTTTTTTTTGGAATTTCAGGTAAGGAATACAATCAAATAAAGACGTATTTTTACAGAGAACTACTTGACGCATCGAAACCAAATTTGCACTGTTTCTCCTGTTTTGTTAGTACATTTTAACAAATTTTAAACTTGGGTAAATAGGGAACCTTTACCTCCAAAGGTGAATAAAAGGCCCCTAGAAGGGAGATTTTCCTATTTCCGAAGGCATCATATCGTCGATACAAATGCAGAGTAAAGAATGTGAAAAAATGCATCTTTCATTGTCAATCTTTTGTACGGAAAATTCTTGAATCTTACTTCACTCTATTAAAGGGAAAGTATTTCACTATCAAAAGGTCAAATCTGCCGAATATTTGACTGTCCAAAAAAAAGTTATGAATAAATGCTTTTCCACTCTGAAAAGTGGTGATTTTCATATTCGATACTTTGCATTTGTAGCGACGATATCGTCTCTACCATGTCAAACTATCGAATGTGCAAATTGGAGCAAACTTGAAAACGAAAATATTCTATCCATTGACGAAGTAATATATTGAAAAATGGTCTTATTCGATACTCCTACGATGGCTATTCTAAAGGGGTTTGAGTTGCGACAATTTAAGAAAAGCCGTATCGACCTGAATCTAAGAGCAAAGTCTGGAATATGAAAAACGAGTTTTTGAAAAATCAATAGTTTCACATGGTAGGGGCGATATTATAGGTCTAGACGAGACAACAGATATACACACACACACACACATACATATGTATATACATTTCAACGGGAACCTTCATAGGAAGATTCCATCACAAAGTGCTAACAGAATGCAAGGCGGTCCCCTATCAAGTTGAATTGTTTTTTTCCTTTGTTGTGTTTTGTGTTGTGATACTGCAAGATAAAAGCTGTCCCCTGATAGTCACAAGTGGTCTCGGAAATATACTACAGGGAATACTCTTTAGATCAGTATTACACTTAAATGTAATTGTGTGGTTAAATGTTCTTATCAATGGTAAATACAACATTCTTATCTAAGGCAAGACTAAATGGCTTATTCATTGTATTGATAAAGGTTTGCTCATGCTTTCATGAAATGAATAATATTGTTATTAGTACATAAATGACCAACTTACAAGAACCTAAGTGCAGGCTACAAATAACACATGCATCACATATTCCTCATTTCTCACAGGAGTGCTCAAGTTTTTATTTTATTGAAATGTTGAGTCTTATACATTTAAATGGTGTCATTTATTTTTGCAAAAATAAATACAAATTTTATTTATTTTATTTTTTTATATCAATTATTGTGCATAAGCTGCTGAGGCCGTGAGCACAAATTTTATTTATTATCAGTAACTTTGTACTAAGTAGCACATTTTTTGGATACCTACCTTTGTGAGGAATGTATTTCGAACGCACATTTTTAATCTACATCTGCCCCACAAATATTTGCTTTCTGAATGTGTCTATATCAGAAACGTCCATTTGTGTGATATCTACCCCCTATAAATTCATTTATAGAACGCCAGAGCTGTTCCTTAACAAACGAAAGGACAAACTCGTTAAACAGCTAAATCAGTCCATTATAAGTGGGAGTATACTCCGGAACAAATAATTATTTATAATTAATACGTCCTCTCATAAATAATAATTTATTCTTAATATTAGATAATTATAATAATTTTTTTTCGCATCGATGTCTGGGCCATTCGCGCCCAAATGTACGTGATAACCACGAAAATGAACACAACACAATTAATGAAAATGATGATTATAACTAATTATAATAGCGATAATTGCAATATTTCTTTAAAATCAAACGAGAGAGATGTATTGTTTATATAAACAAAATCCTTTTAAGAGTGGTAGCTTGTCTGTTTCCCATTCCAAACTAAAATATAAATTTTCATTTTGGCTAGAATATAAATGGACCTTTGAACATTTGGCGCTTCACCAGACTTGTACTCCATAAGCCCTTGGCAATTGAGTGGGAGGGGTTCAGCCTTCCTTTTGGGTGAAGTGATTTGGGGTGAGAGCTTTTAGTTTTCGTTGTGTGGGCGCGCCAGGGGCTTTATAACCTTTCTTCGTCATTTGTATCCTCAAATGTATGTGAGCATTAAGTGTTTCGGGATAAAGCTGGTATGCTTGTTTTAAATAATTTGACCAATTTTCTGGATGACTTGCTTAAGGTGGAATTTTAAGATGGCCACACCGTTCAGTTTAAATCTCCAGGCAGAGACACAGTTTGGCCAGAAGGTTGGGACTGTACGGGTCTAGCACACGCATGATAAGTTAATAAACCTCAAGGCAGGGACTGCAGGGACAGTAGACCCTCCAAATCTGAAGCAAATATTCTCTGGTCCACACACTGCCCCGGCCTCATTGGACTGTACAGTTCATCTATTGGTTTTTTCTATCTACTTCGATGGACTGAACGGTTCAACTCGGGTCTCAAGGCTGTATCATACACGATATAGACTGCGCAGTCCAAACCTTGAGATATTCCTCGTCGTTATGGGCACCCTAACATTTTTAAATTTGCTTATGATCACTTTTCTAAAAGTAATAAAAGCAAGTCAAGTATGTATTTCCTACAGTTTTTATTCGTCCAATTTGCTTCGAAACGTCATCGAACTAAGTCAAATTTGTATTTTAAACTATTGTTTTGGAATAGGATACAAAATAACGACAAAGGAAAAGCTACAATGAATTTGAAAATGTGGATGCTTGGCCAAATATTATGTTTTTTTTTTGATGGTTTGAATCCAAAAAAGGTTCCATTTTTCTGCAGCACGTACTGTTTCTTAGAACATATGAGGGATCTTACCTGTCTGTCTGTTAATTTCCACATCCCCCCTTAATATCTACTAGAACATAATATGTTCTAGTATTTCTAAAGTGACACAAGTCAAAAATCAGTGTTTTTCAGTTATGACTATAAAAGACATTGGTAAATATTTCTTTATGAACCATCTAAACTGTATGTACCTACCTTCAGAGCTTGTACACCCATTTCTGTCTCGATGCTATGCCCCCTACGTAAGCAAGAATGACACATTTTCAGTTGAGTTTTATTATGAGCTGTTTTACTTTAGAAATACTAGTGCGATAATTGCATTCAGAGAATCCCTGACGTTTCCGAGAAACAAATGGACGAATTGTTTTGACATTATTTTGGGCCTCCTTCTTAAATCATATATTCCACCCCCTTCTTCCGTACCGCCTATCTTTCATTTTACTATCATTCCTGAGAGTGATTCGATTAAATAAGTAAGTATTTTGAAGCTGTGTTGGAAATTTTTCAAATATATTAGATCTTGTGAACATGTACGCCTCAGTAGGTGTTGATGAGGGATTGATCTTGTAGAGAGGATGTTTATAAAGGGATTCGGCTGACCAACCAATCAGGATTGGAAATTGAATGAGGCGATGAAATATCAAGGAGTGTATAGCTTGATTCGGTACATGAAATGGAATAGCTTCTGTTTTCAGAACGATTTCGGATTGTTTGGTGCATAATGGAGAGCGCCATGACCACAAACTTGAACTCCAAGTTTTGTCGGAGAAGTTAACTCTTGGGTAAAAATGATACAGAGTTAACCCTGTCGTGAAGAGGCGAGGCGAAAAAAGCACCCTCTATCTAAAAAGTATAATATATTTCTGATTGCTTATAAAAACGGGAATTGATATTGACGTGAAATTCGTAATGAGATGCAACTAATTAGTCGGGATCAGAAGTTGTCAAGGAATAGTTTGGATTAGAAAATCTATATTTTGAACACTTCGGCATTTTCTTGGGCAGCCTTCATCAGCTAAAAAATAAATATGCAGAATTAACGAAGATAATAATTACAAGAGTAAACAGTGTACTAGGTCTTGAAAATCGGCTACTAACCAATTCTTTATGTGCTCCTGAAGGGCGTCAAAAGGACGAGAAACATGTAGAAAAAATAAAGAAGTATTGAAGAAAGTAAGTAATATTGTAAAAAATAGGGTCACCATCTTAGAATGTTTTAATTAAAAAATCGTTTATAATCGACTAGCTGATACCGGGCGAGCCATGCTACAGCTACTTTTTGCATCTAGAAAAGCTAAAATAAATTAGAAACTAAATAAGTAATATAATAACGCAAATCTGTAACGGTGTGGCTTCACAGTTTTTACCAGTGACATCCGAACCGCGAGCCCTACACGATTTTGAGCCTAGCCTATTTCACGTCCCGTATCAAGACATATCTGTGTGCCAAGTTCGGTCAAAATCGGTCAAACAGTGCACAGATAATGCACTTCCGATTATTTAGGAAGAAGGATGGAGTCTCCCTCTCTGATTAACAAAAATAAGAAACACGTCATAGAAAAAAGGTATGGGGTATTTTTCAACACACGGTGTCAACCCATGGTTAATTTTGAATCTTGATGAACTCCTGTAATGGGGTCCGATTCAGCCATAGCGGAAACCCGAAGAAGACGGCAGCTGATGGAAAAACGCTACCCTTAAGCTGAAGGAATAACGCCACCCGGAAGTTGATGGAAGAACGGTACCCGTAAGCTGAAGGAAGAACACCACCCGGAAGCTGATGGAACAACGCCACCCGTAAGTTCAAGGAAGAACACCACTCAGAAGCTGATGGAAGAACGCCAACCGTAAGCTGAAGGAAGAACACCACCCGGAAGCTGAAGGAAGAACACCACCCGGAAGCTGAGTGAAGAACGCCACCCGGAAGCTGAAGGAAGAACACCACCAGGAAGCTGATGGAAGAACGCTACCCGTAAGCTGAAGGAAGTACATCACCGGGAAGCTGATGGAAGAACGCTAAACGTAAGCTGAAGGAAGAACACCACCCGGAAGCTGATGGAAGAACGCCACCCGGAAGCTGATGGAAGAACGCCACCCGTAAGCTGAAGGAAGAACACCACCCGGAAGCTGAGTGAAGAACGCCACCCGGACGCTGAAGGAAGAAGACCACCCGGAAGCTGATGGAAGAACGCTACCCGTATGCTGAAGGAAGAACACCTACCGGAAGATGGTGGAAGAACGCCACCCTTAAGCTGAAGGAAGAACACCAACCGGAAGCTGATGGAAGAACGCTACCCGTAAGCTGAAGGAAGAACACCATCCGGAAGCTGAGTGAAGAACGCCACCCGGAAGCTGAAGGAAGAACACCACCAGGAAGCTGATGGAAGAACGCTACCCGTAAGCTGAAGGAAGTACATCACCGGGAAGCTGATGGAAGAACGCCACCCGTGAGCTGAAGGAAGAACACCACCCGGAAGCTGATGGAAGAACGTTACCCGGAAGCTGAAGGAAGAACGCCACCCGTACGCTGAAGGAAGAACTCCACCCGGAAACTGATGGAAGAACGCTACCCGTAAGCTGAAGGAAGAACACCACCCGGAAGCTGATGGAAGAACTCTACCGGTAAGCTGAAGGAAAAACTGTGTGCAGAAACGTAATACTCTTGAGTCTTAGTTCGTTCTTCACAAAGTCGCTTTACCTAATTCTCCTCTCGTTCCAAGGATTTGGCCGGCTTTAGCAGAGTTGGAAACTTCCAAAATCTCATTACCTTCCATTGAATGAAATGACTTTTCCAACTAATTATTTATTCTGAAACCTTAATTTGTCATTGAATTAATAACTAATATTATTAGCCTTAGGGGATGTAAATTTTATTCTAGTGTTGTCAGTCAACGTTCTGTAAAAATCAAGGCTTTTGTATGGCTTTTTATTTATTTAGCTTCTTGAAATTCTAAATTATTGAATTTAGTATTGTTAAAACATTCTGGTTTCCGATTGATTGCATACATTACATGTAAAATTAAATGAATATACATTTTATTGTGTTAATTTATTACGATTTTTTTTTTTTTTTTTTTTTTTTATTTGAATGTTATTAATTTACTAAAGTAAAGATTGTCGGTGTTTGGTCAAGATACATTTTTTTAAATAAAATTACTTATTACTTCAAACTTTTCGGCTTGCATTTATAGCCCATCAGGGGCCTAAATAAAATATAAATAAATAATATGTTCATATATACGAGATCTTCAATACAATTAATATTTTAGTAAATAAAAAAAAAAAAAAAAAAAAAAAAAAAAAAAAAAAAAAGCGAGAAAATGTGAAAGGTATTTGTAATACGTTTGGAGGGGCAGTGGCTAATCATGATAGCATATACATATACTCACCACAAATATAACCGTCCTCATCCTTCTACAACTGAAGTCATCATTATTTCTTACTTTATAGCAAAGATTCAGCCCACGAGAGTATGGAATTTTTTCGCCATAAAGTACATATTTACAATTTATTTTAACAGTAAAATGTATTTGCTAGATGCTTTAAATGACAAAGAATTTTTGGTTGTTTGGAATAGATCCTTCTTAGCAGTAGTTGAAGAGTGAGTACTTTTTCAGTGCATAATTGTATTGATTTGTACAGCTTTCCTTAAGAATGAGGGAGAAGGAGGATTAAGAATTATCCGCTTCTGTGTAAGTTGGCTACTGTCAGTTACCTGTGCTTTGTGTTGACTAATCTATCCCAATTCTTGGAGATGTTGTCGACATTCTGTTATGGTTATATGTAGTTAGAATTATTAGAACATATGTATTGCATACAGGCTCTTGTTTTTATAATTAAATTTACAAACAGATGTTATGGAATTATATAATGTAATTGTGTTGTGTTTGTTTCATAAAAATATATTTCTTTAATATAACATGGCGCTGCGGGTATAGAACCAACTGAAGATGGAGTTCAATAAGCCTGGTAAGTTGAGAACTGATGGAAGTCTCAGTGAAAACTTCCATGAATTCAGGGAAGAAGTTTTAAATTATTTTGAAGCCATTGAGAATGGGAAGAAATCACGAGCTGTACAAGTCGCCCGACTGAAGAACTTGATAGGCCCTGAAGGTATGAAGTTGTACCGAGCTATCACAGACATAAATCCAGAAGAAGAATCCGTGGAGTCTATATTAATGATATTAGAGCGACATTGCATACACAAGAAAAATGAAACCATGGCTGTGTTTGCATTTTTTAATAGAAAACAGCGAATCGGTGAGCCATTTGAAACCTTCTTTATGGATCTCAAATCATTAGCAAAGAATTGTGATTTCTTTGATCAAGAAGAAAAACTGCTTAAGGCACAAATTGTTTTAGGCATCCAGTCCGAATCGCTGAAGGAAAAACTTTTGAGGGAGTCAATCTCATTAGAAAAAATCATCGCCTGCTGCAAATCATGGGAATTGGCAAGGAAAAATATGGATACACTAGCGAAGGAAGTCACAAATGTGTCACTGGATGAAGTGAAACGGGAGAATGCTCCACCCTGGAGAGCCAGACCACGCCAATCGCCAAACCAGAAGAAGATGACACAGTGCCCTAGTTGCGGGAGAGACGAGCATGCTGAAGTTGCTGACTGCCCAGCAAGATATAGGACCTGTTTCAGGTGTTGTAGAAGAGGCCACTATTCCAGAGTCTGCAGGTCTGTCCGTACCTTCCAGCAGCCACTCAGTAGGAGAGGAGGCAGAGTTCACGAGGCGAGGACCACCGGCGAGGACAGCAGTCACCAGAGCGATGATGAAGCCCACTACACAGTGAGTTCTGTATGCAATATAGGAGGTAAAACGGGGCAAAAATCTTGGTTTTGTGATATTTTGGTGAACGGGGGGTCTAAAATTTCTTTTAAACTAGACACTGGATCAGAGGTCGACATTTTACCTCTAAAGGTTATTAAAAAATTAGGGATTGAAAATAAATTAGTTAAATCTCCCGTCAAGCTAGAAGCCTATGGGGGATTTTATATAAAACCAATAGGAGAGGTTATATCGAAGGTCCAACCAGCTAATAAATCGATTGCTAAGGAGGTTAAATTTATTGTAATAGAAAGCAATGCTACTCCACTGCTGGGTTTGAAAACATGTGTTGATCTAGGTTTGATATCCCGAATTAATGAGGTTAAAAATAATATTAAAAGTAAAGATGAATTTTTGATTGAATATAAGGACGTATTTGAGGGTTTAGGTTGTTTTCCCGATAAGTGTACTATTAAACTTACTCCCGACGCTTTGCCCCATGCCAGCTCAGCGAGACGAATACCGCTTAAGCTCAGGGATAAGTTGAAAAAGCATTTAGATGATCTTGAATCAAGGGGAATCATTGAAAAAGTAGATAGTCCGCAAGAGTGGGTTTCGAATGTTGTGGTTCTTGAAAAACCGAACGATTCTCTCCGTATGTGCATTGATCCCGTTCATTTAAATAAGTATATTGTTAGAGAGAGGGTCACTATCCCAACTCTTGAGGATCTTGCTCCGAACTTAGCTAACAAAAAGTTTTATAGTATTTTGGACATTAAAGATGGGTTCTACCACATCCCTTTAGATGAGAAATCTAGTTCTTATTGTACAGTCAGTACCATATTCGGATCTTACAGGTTTAGAAGGTCTCCTTTTGGATTAAAAAATTTACCCGAAAAATTTCAAAAATTGACACACAAATATTTCGGAGATATTAAAGGGACAACTGTATATTTTGACGACATTTGTATGAGTGCTAATTCTGAGGAGGAGTTAAACTCAATCGTACAATCAGTTTTGAATAGGACACGGGAACTAAATATAAAATTCAATTTTTCAAAATTCCAGCACGGACTTAAGGAAATAAAATATCTCGGGATGGTCTTCAATGAACAGGGTATGCGCCCAGATTCTTCTAAAATTGATGTTATTAATAAGTTTAAAATTCCAGAAAATAAAACTGAGGTTCAACGGCTCTTGGGAGTTCTAAATTACTTAAGAGCATTTATTCCGGAGATGTCCAAAATTGTTCTTCCTTTTCGTGAATTACTAAAAAAGGGCGTTGAGTGGCAATGGTCAGCTGCTCATGACCATGCTTTACAGATTATCCGTAAAATCCTGACGGGTGATAATGTTTTAGCACCTTTTGATCCTAAATTGCCTACTTCTATACAATGTGATGCTTCTAAAGACGCTCTCGGTGCATGTCTTTTGCAGAACGGTCGCCCTGTCGCGTACGCGTCCCGATCCCTAAATTCTTGTGAAGCTGAGTATGCTCAGATTGAGAAGGAGCTCCTTGCTATAGTATTTGCTCTAAAGAGGTTCCATACCTATATATATGGAAGCCCCGATCTGACAGTATTTTCAGATCATTTACCGCTGGTTTCCATTATGTCAAAATCAATGGATAAAATAGAAAATAATCGAATTCGCCGGATGCGATTAAAATTATTAGTTTACCAATTTAATTTAAAGTACTTGCCAGGAAAAGAGATGCATGTAGCAGATTTTCTTTCTCGGTGTGGAGTTAAAACAGATGAGGAGGTCTGTGATTCCATGAAAGATGTGGTTCATTGTTTAGAACAAAGAGTAGAATTTTCTAATGAGAAGTTGGTCGAATTTCAGAAAGAAAGACATGGTCCTAAGCCAAGTCATTGAATTTTGTAAAAGCGGTTGGCCAATAAAATTTAAGGAATTTGGAGAACTGAAAAATTTATTTAAAATTCGGAATGATTTAGAACTTAGCAACGGCCTATTATATTATTCAAAGAGGGTTGTAGTTCCCATTAAATTGAGAAAATATACTTTGAATTTATTACATGAAACCCATTTGGGCTACAAAAAAATGAAAAAACTCTCTGATAATTACTTTTATTGGCCAAGTATTAATTATGATTTAAAAAATTTCGTTGACTCTTGTACCGTATGTACCAAATATTCTCGGTCAAATATAAAAAATCCATTAATAAATCATGAAATTCCAACAGTTCCGTTCATCAAAATTGCCGCTGATATTGCAGAATGGGCAGGAAACAGTTATCTCGTAGTAATAGATTATTTTTCTAGGTGGATTGAGGTTTCAAAACTGCACTCAAAAACTAGCACTGCAGTTATTTCTAAATTTAAAGAGATATTTGCCAGGTTTGGGATTCCACGTGAACTCGTTGCAGATAACATGCCCTTTGGTAGCATAGAATTACAAAACTTTGCAATAGAATGGAGGTTTCAGATCATAACATCCAGCCCTCATTATCCTAAATCAAACGGACTAGCTGAAAAGGCTGTGGGGATTGTGAAAAATATGCTGAGGAAATCACATGAGAGTAGGAAAGATTTCAACCTTTTTCTTCTAAATTACAGGAATGCTCCTGTAGCAGATTTGGATTATAGCCCGGCACAACTTCTTCAGAGTCGAATATTAAACTCAAAATTGCCCATTTCAAATGAAAAATTGCAGTCGCATTTAGTTTTCAAAGAGGCTTACAACAAGTCCCTAGATAATAAAAGTCGTCAAAAGCAGTATTACGACAAAACGTCAACTAAGGAACATATTTTCAAAGAGGGGGATAAGGTTTGGATTCAAAATGTTAAAACCAAGATCTGGGAACAAGGGGAAGTTGTAAAGAAACGCCCGGAACCTCGGTCATACCTAGTTAGATTACAGGATGGTCGTATACATCGAAGAAATATTATTCACCTAAAACCTTTTGTTCCTAGGGGAGGTGTCTAGCTTGAAGGGGGAGATGTTATGGTTATATGTAGTTAGAATTATTAGAACATATGTATTGCATACAGGCTCTTGTTTTTATAATTAAATTTACAAACAGATGTTATGGAATTATATAATGTAATTGTGTTGTGTTTGTTTCATAAAAATATATTTCTTTAATATAACACATTCTTCACGAAATATTTTGAAAAAAAAAAAATGATCATTTCTATTCTAAGCTTTCCATATGTCAGTAGGAATAAGTAAGGAACCGTGCTAAGAGGACGCATCTCCTGCGAGTCGGACTTTTAGCGCGGTTCCTCCCTCCCCCATAGGGAGGAACCCCGCTTATAGGGTTGATACAATGAAACAATCCGGTAGTGCCGACTAGAAAATTTCGCGTTTCAGAACCCCTAGAGACCGAAAATAACGGTGGTTAAAATTTGTATATATATATATATATATGTATATATATATATATATATATATATATATATATATATATATATATATATTTGTCTGTTCGCTCATTTCTGGCTTCCCTGATGGTCCGATTTTGATGAAATTTGGTACAAAAATCTTTCGTCTGATTTGAAAGGTCAAGTTCGTTAACCAGCAGAATCCGCCCACTGGAAGATGGCGTTTGGGGCGAAATTCGCGCAAAAAAAATCTTAACGCTTACGTTTATGAGTTCATAAGCTTGTAAGTACTCGTTTTATAGGCTTCTTGGGCTAGGAAAACGAATGAAACCATTTTCAAGGCGATAGCTTTAACCGTTTTCGAGAAAATTGGAAAAATAGTTTTTGAATACCGCTTTTGGTTTGGGTACTTAGAATCATGGGATTCAGTTAAAACATTTTTTGCATGTTTCAATTTCATTAAAACTAATATGTTAAACTTTTGGTTACGTTTGGAGTTAAGGAAGGGTTAGAATAAAATATTTCATGAACAGTCATGAAAAGTTTTGGGAACTTCGTATACTTTCATTAATATCTCGAACACGGTTGGGAAATCGTGGTAAGTGGATAGAAACTATTTGAAAGCTTACTAAATTCTCTACAAAAAAGATTCTAAAACTATTTTTGATTAGGTTAGGTCAATCGGAGAAATAAGTGCTTAAAACTTCAAATACGTCTGTTTTGTTCTTATGAACGGGTTTTTGTCGTTCTTTTTCTCTCTTCCCCTTAGTTTTTTATTGCTTTTTATTTTTGTAATTCTTATATTAGGTAAATTTATTTGTGTTTAAAACAGGATAGTTAAAATGAGAACCAATTTTCTGTTGTTAGAAAAATACGAGTACCTTTGCATAAATTCCTAGCAACCTGAAAATTTGCATGAAAGATAGGGACAACATTATAACGGAATTGGGAAAAGCCCTTATTGATCCCATGAGTGCAAAGAATTTTTTCGAGGTCAAAGTTCGCTAAAAAAGGGTTTTAGGAATTTTCAACGAAACGTTTTGTTTTATGTTAAAAATAGTTCAGACAAAAACTGTAGATTGTGCAATTATGTACAAAACTTGTCTTCACACTTTTCTTCATTAGATTAACCATTTCTGAGAAAAGGAGATTCCAGAATTATCTTTAGTTTTATTCAACATAATATGCCAGACTCGGCTAGAAGTTTGACGAGGAAACAATGGTTTGGCTACCTGCTCCTCTTTCTAAGGTCCTGACAATAAGTACCGTTACAGCCCCAGCCATAAGCCTCGCAAAATGACCTGCTTGACATTTGATAATATTAAACTCGAAAAGTATTTCCTCTTTTAGCGCGGTTCCTCCCTCCCCCATAGGGAGGAACCCCGCTTATAAGGTTGATCTCATGACGCAATCCAGAAGTGCCGACTAGAAAATTTTGCGTTTCAGAACCCCTAGAAACCGAAAATGATGGTGGTTCAAATTTGTGTATATATATATATATATATATATATATATATATACATACATATATATATATATATATAATCATGATGATTAGATAGTTAGCCGTCGAGGTGATAAGTAAAGATGGAATGGTTGGGATTCGGCTAAATAAACCTCAATATGATTTTGTTTTAAAAAATCTATATTTCGGGCGTTTCGGCTACTCATTGGTAGCCTTCGTCAGCTAAAATGACAAAAAAATAAATTAATACAGAAACAAAAAAAAAGGTTATAATTGTGATAGGTAACAGAACTATAAATACAATTAACTTATGAAAGAACATATCGTCTTAAATTCTTAGAATGAGTAGAATGAAAAAGTAAATAGGTACAATAATTGATTTTAATAGCAATTAGTAACATTAATTGATTTTACAAAGAAATAAGAAACTACATACCAATGACAAATATAGTAGCTAGTATCTTATTTCTTTGTAAAATTAATTAATGTTACTATTAGCTACTATATTTGTCATTGGTATGTAGTTTCTTATTTCTTTGTAAAATCAATTAATGTTACTAATTACTATTAAAATCAATTATTCACCCTTTTTTTTTTTTTTTTTTTTTTTTTTTTTTTCTAACGGCGCATATACATCTAGGTCATTAGCGCCGACATCCAGGGTGCAGCGAGGAATTTTACCAGCGAGCCGTAGGATGATAAAATTCCTGCCGGAGGTTGGGAATCGAACCCACCATCTCCCGCTTATGAATCCAACGCGCTAGCTATTAGACCACGGGAGACCGAATTATTTTACCTATTTACTTTTTCATTCTACTCATTCTAAGAATTTAAGACGATATGTTCTTTCATAAGTTTATTTATTTATTTATTTATGATGATGCTCCGCATCTAAAGCGAAGAGCATTTAATTCCCTGTATTAAGCTGATGCAGGTGTTGAACTCTTTCATATACAATTAACTCTTTCATAAGTTAATTGTATTTATAGTTCTGTTACCTATCACAATTATAAACTTTTTTTTGTTTCTGTATTAATTTCTTTTTTGTCATTTTAGCTGACGAAGGCTACCAATGAGTAGCCGAAACGTCCGAAATATAGATTTTTTAAAACAAAATCATATTAAGGTTTATTTAGCCGAATCCCAACCATTCCATCTTTATTTATCATCCATCTTCATGGGAAAAATATTATCTGTTTCTATTCTAAGCTTTTCAAATGACAATAGGGATATGAACAGGAACCGCGCTAAGATGATGCAGTTCCTGCGAGTCGGACTTTTTATTTTTTTTTTTTTTTTTGTCCCTCGACTTCTAGGATTATTTAGTTATTATTTCTGAAACTCTAAATGTAAATATCTGACGTTTCCAAACACATCTTCAAATAAGCGAATCACCGTCGCTTATAAATAAATAATAAATATGTAAGACAGGACATTTTTTATATTCTATGCTTTTCAAATGACTCTACGAATAAGTACGGAAACGCGCTAAGATGACGCATTCCTGAAAGTCAGAATAATTGTTATAATTGTTTGTAGTCTCTACAGTTTGAATATACCGAAGCAGGTTGCCAAAATATTATTCCTCGAGAAGTGAATACATGTTTAGACTAACCGAAGATAAATTTATGAAAGATATATCTATCTATCTATATGTATTTGAGAAAAAATAGAAGGACTAGAACCACTTTCCTTCCGATAACCTTCATCCTGTAAGTATCCTTCATCCTAACAAATAGCCAGGACCCTTATATACCTTGGATATCCTTCTTTCCCTTTACCTTCCTTATACCGATCCTTCTTAGTACTCCTGACAGTATACAACATGTATCATCAATCATACATCTATTTGACTCAGGAAATAGATTTTAATATATTTTGGTATTCAATCTTTGTGGGGATTCTTATTTCATTTATGCACCTCCCGAAGGAGTGCACCTATTAAGGTTGTACCAATGAAATAATTTTTGAAAAATTTCTTAATATCGAAAATGACCTCTCTCAGAATTCAGGAATTAATCCCCCTATTTTATTCATCGACCTTCCGTCTAATCTACTATATATTTGTCAAATACCACTTGCTCACTCACTGACCTATCATCGCCCAGCCCAAACCGCTTGACAAAAAAAATTGAAATTTTTTATGGCTACTCCCTTTAGAACGTAAACACTCGCTAAGAAAGGATTTTTTGATATTAGAATTTTTAGAATAGAATTTTGATATTAGAATTATAGAGTGGTTTTTGATTTTTTTTTTATTAGAGAGGTCAGCTGTTAGCGTACTGTATTTATTGCATAATATTATTTCTGTATAAGCTTAATTTCAACTATGATGGCAGAGCCTAAATTACTAGAAATAAACTGTGATTTTGTCCCTCATAGAGTTTACCCTGTACCTGGTGATGGTCCATCCGAGGTAATAATATCCCGAACCCTTAAACTCCTGTTACTGGTAACCTAGAGATAACGGGTTATCTCTAGGTTATCTGTTTCTTGACATTGGTCCGGAGCGCCCCAATGTCCAGAAACATTATATTTTGATTACTTATTTATTATGAGCAGTATAATGAAAATTATTGTTCATAACACGTACCAAAGGTGTGTTTTGGTGCTTGGTCTAATTTCCGCGCTCGGCTACGCCTCGCGCGTTAAACTCGACCGCGCACCGAAAACAACTACTTTTGGTACTAGTAATGAAAATAACTATTTTAGTGTTATTAATATATTTATAGTTCTATATATATATTCTAGTCTTATATACTCTTATGTACAAGGTTATTTAAAAATTTTAGTAAGTTCATTTATAAATAATTCACATTCTCTGGACCGGTTATCAACAGGTTAACACCCATTTCTAGCCATATATATATATATATATATATATATATATATATATATATATATGATTGATTTGGGAGACGGCTTCTCTCTCCAGCGGTGTTCTTCCTCTCCTTTGCGCAATATATATATAATTTTGTATTTATAATTTATTTTTACCTTATTATAACTGCCCCTACCCTGCTGGGTCTTTGGTAGTGCGGTCAGTTTAAAGTCAAATGCCTTTGTACATGTTGGTGTTTTTAAGAAACGTGAGGTGAATTGTCTGTTCGTCGCCTTGTAAAACGTCTTGCAGTGTCTCGGGTATCTTGAGTGTTAGTCTGATCTGGTCGTATTTGTGGCTGTGTATTAGTATATGTTCTACAGTGTATCGTGTCTTACATATGGCGCTCATTGGTTGATGGAGGTTGTTAAGTATGTAGCTGTAGGTCAGTGCAGTGTGTCCTATCCTCAGTCCTGCCAAAACTGTCTCTTCTCGTCTGGAATGTCGTTGAGCTGTTGTCCAAGTGTCTGTATTCAAATTCTAAAAGTTTTAAGTTAGTTAATAAAAGTATTAAGTTAGTTAATTGTTTCTTTTGGAATTTCTCATCTACATCCTTTCAAATGTTTCGTAATGTCGTTTTATTTCATATTTAATTTTACAAAGATGATTTTTGTACGAGTAATAAATTATTTAAAACTTTTTCAAGAAATAATTACATGACTATGATATTCAATTATAATAGCTAAGTCATTGAAAAAAACAGCACAGAAATATTTATCGTTTTTTGGGAACCACCAATTTTGAGAGAAATGTTCCCATTCCAGATTTCCCTCTGGGATCCAATATGCCTGCCGTGACTGAAGCTATGTAGTTACGAGGCTTTATTAGAAAAAAATGGAAAAGGTCGTTGCAAAAAGAATGCAATCTGCATAAATGAATGCCGGATGAATGCAATTTTAATTTCGGACTATGAAGAAATCGAGGAGAGCGACGGGTGCTGTAAATGGAATGCGATCCATAGCGAAAATCCTCGCGCGTTCATTTGCGAGCGATGAAAGGGAGATCCGTATTGGATCTAATTAGGTGCCGAAGCGGGCGGGTGTATTGCACGCAACATCACCATGTTGGTGGGCTTTACAATTTCAATGTTCGTGTAAGTACAGATATTGGGGGTATTAATACAGTCACTGGTAAACTTTGGAATAAAATAATAAAGAACTGCTCTCGACATGGGACCCCTCATAACCTTTTGTCAGACAATACTTTAACCTGAAGGTTAAAGTATTGTCTGACAAAAGGTTGAAAAAAAAAAATAGGAATAGACGTCAGGACGTCTATTCCTATTTTTTTTTTATTATTTATTTATTTATTTTTTTACGGCGCATCTACATCTAGGTCATTAGCGCCGACATCCAGGGTGCAGCGAGGAATTTTACCAGCGAGCCGTGGGATGATAAAATTCCTGCCGGAGGTTGGGAATCGAACCCACCATCTCCCGCTTATGAATCTAAGGCGCTAGCCATAAAACCACGGGAGACCCCGTCTATTCCTATTATTTAAGAATATATATTTTTTTAAATAAAATCTAACAGACCTGCTTGTATATGTTGTTTTAGGAATAAATATAGATATGTTTGAGTGAGCTACTGCAATTTCTTTATTTCACACTTTCGTACGGCTATTACTATTTATTTTGTATTTATATTTCATTTGTTATCTTTGGTACTTTGATACTATCCATATTGGTGCATTATAATCGCCATAGTTCCTATAAACTATTAATAGTAATATAATAAATAAACTAAAACCATCCTTGAAATAATTTTTCAAATTAATTTCTTATAAAGGCATATGTCTCTCTTTTAATATATATTTTATCTGGCAGAAGGATTTCATTAAAAACATACCATTCTTCAATAATCCTGAATTCATCTCTACATGTTTCACGTCTCATTGATGCCTTGTCAGTTGAAATTAAAAAATAAAAAGTACACCCTTAACCTTAGAGGAACTTCTGCTGACGTCTAGACTTACAAGATCAATTATGGCTACAGTTGATTGGTTGTTTATAATTGATTTATTTTGTGTAAATGTAGATTTCCTAAAACAAATCATTGTCACTTTATGCCAAGTATTGTCTATTAAGTTATTGACTTTCTGCCACATAAAATGCATAGTGAAAAAAGTCCGACTCGCAGGAACTGCATCATCTTAGCGCGGTTCCGTTCTTATCTCTAGACTCATATAAAATGATTAAAATAGAAGATGTTATTATTTTGGGTCCACATTTCTAGAAAGCATGAAGATTAGATAGTTAGCCGTCGAGGTGATAAGTAAAGATGGAATGGTTGGGATTCGGCTAAATAAACCTCAATACGATTTTTGTTAAAAAATCTATATTTAGGACGTTTTGGCTAGTCAGTGGTAGCCTTCGTCAGCAATGAAAGTGCCGGGAGGTAGAGGAGGACCAAAGTTGACAGTTCCATCTTTACTCTCAAGAAAGGTGTTATTTACGATCTTACCTGGGTGGGTCCCCGCCCTAGGAAGGACCCCGCTAGGCATTTGAAAAGCTATATTATCTTGGAAATCCATATCTCTAAGATTAAATTGTTTTTCTTAGTTTTCTTAACCTGATTTGTTATCAAATACATTATCCAACTATAAGCAGTTAAAAAATAACAAGGCATAAAAACAGACAAAAAGAACAGTTCGAATAAGGGAAATCAATTACTTTAAAGTTTTAAGCACTTATTTCTCTGATTGAAATCGTCTAATCAAAACTTTCAGCAGAACCTTTTTTGTAGGGCATTTAGTAAGCTTTTTAATGGTATTCTTCCGTTTCCCAAGATACTCAACCTTTTTCGAGATATTAAGGAAAGTATACAAAGTTACCAAAACTTTTTATTTCTGTTAATCAAATATTTTATTCTAACCCTTCCTTTACTCTAAACGTAACAAAAATTTCAACATATTAGTGTTGATGAAACTCCAACATGCAGAAAATGTTTCAACTGAATCCCATGATTCTAAGTACCCAAACCAAAAACGGTATTCAAAAAATATTTTTCCAATTTTCTCGAAAACGGTTAAAGCTATCGCCTTGAAAATGGTTTCATTCGTTTTCCTAGCCCAGGAATCATATAAAACGAGTACTTAGAAGCTTATGAACTCAAAAACGTAAGCGTTACGATTTTTTTTTGCGCGAATTTCGCCCCAAACGCCATCTTCCAGTAGGCGGATTTTGCTGGTTAACGAACTTGACCTTTCAAATTGGACGAAGGATTTTTGTACAAAATTTCATCAAAATCGGACCATTCGTCTTCTATCTAGAGAGCGAACAGACAAATATATATATATATATATATATATATATATATATATATATATATATATATATATATAAATAAATATATACATATATATATATATACAAATTTGAACCACCGTTATTTTCGGTCTCTAGGGGTTCTGAAACGCGAAATTTTCTAGTCGGCACTTCCGGATTGTTTCATTGTATCAACCCTATAAGCGGGGTTCCTCCCTAAGGGGGAGGGAGGAACCGCGCTAAAAATATAGCCACCATCTTATATCTCTCTTTTTGCACATTTTTTGCTTCACATTCCACTTGTATGTAGAATCGCACGTGACGAAATAATAATTTATTTATTTGATTTCAGAGCCCGCAACAGGGCGATTTGCTTTATAAACACGTAGGGTGCAAACAAATTAAAAGATCTAAAAATCCAAATTTTGAAACATTAAAAAGAAAGGCAAAAATAATATATATATATATATATATATATATATATACATATATATATATATATTTATATATATGTATATATATATATATATATATATATTTATATATATGTATATATATATATATATATATATATATATATATATATGTGTGTGTGTGTGTGTGTGTAAAACATAAAACGTCAGCTATAAATTTATAAACAAAAAGGTGGTAAATTTAACTAATCTAAGGTGGTTCAATAAACTAAAATTCGATCTTTTCGGTCTATTTTGTACAAATAAAATTTAATAAATGGTGAAACATATTAGAACATATTCTGTACTTAGTGGTATGTCTTGTTTTGTCATTAAGTAAGAGTGAGTTAGTAGTGTATGTCCAATTCTAAGTCTTGTAAGGACTACTTCATCTCTCCGGCAAGTTCTATTGCTGGAGTTCCATTTTGCTATGAATGGCTTTATCTCCCGAAGCTTGTTTTCATTCAAAGATAACCATTAAGCCTGCCATTTATTGAGTATGTGAGTCCTTACAACCTGTTTCATGTCGGGTTCTGTAATTTGTGAAAAGTCTTCGGTACATTGTCTGGTGGCCAATTTTGCCAGAAGGTCCACGGCAGTTGATTTCTATAAGTTAAAATGTCCTGGTAGCCACAACATAATAATGTAAATGTTGTGATTTTGAAGTGTATGTATTTGTTTAAAAATGTCTGTTACAATTGGGTGAGTACTGTACATGTCTGTGAGGGAGAACAAAGAACTTAATGAGTCTGTAAAAAGCGTGATTTGTTTGTGTGATGTGGTTGGAACATTTATCAGGGCTAGGTAAATCGCGAAGAGCTCGGCAGTATAAATGCTTGAAACATTTGATAGTTTTGCCTGAAATGCTACGAAATAATAAGAAGTAGGACGAGGTCACACGAGTACAGGGTGTGGAAAAAGTAATATGACATTTTATTTTTCTTATTCCGACAATTTGCCCGCTGCGAGAGGTGCGTGGTCTGTTGAAAAACTCAAGGCACCCCTGTCATAAATCAAGCTTTTTTTTTTGTGGGACATTGTTACACCATCTTTTCAGTGCCTATATACTTCAATGCTTGGTGAGGAATTTAGACTATTGGAGAGAAATCACTTACGGAAACCGCGATATCCCATCGCCTTTCTGTAATTGCTTATATTTGGTATATATATATATATATATATATATATATACACACACCACCAGATATAACTATATATTACTACCAGATATTTCTTTTTTCAAAATACGACGTTGACCGAAGGTAGATATTAAAAATATCTTTTTTTTTAATATTTATTTATGAGCATCCATGCGCATCTAAGGCGTTTCGCTCCAAACAGTTATTGCATATATACATCTAAAAACAAATGGTATACATCTAAATATATATATATATATATATATATATATATATATATATATATATATATATACACATTACATCTAACATTATACGTCTATAAACAAATGGTATATAGAAATGACAATATATTCACATCTAAAAACGAATGGTATATACAAATGACAATATATTTACATCTAAAGACAAATGGTATACATATATACATTTAAAAACAAACAATGCATATATATATCTAAAAACAAATTCTATTATTTATATACATCTGGTTGATCAATCGGATTACACAATTAGACATAGTTACTAATTCATTAATTACATGTTATCGTTCTTTACAGTTTACCAAGTGGCGTAATACCTTCCTTATGTTTTTTATTGCAATTGTTTAAAAAAAAAATAATAATAATTAATAATAATAAAAATAATAATAGTAATAATTTTCAGGTGTGTAAGGATTGCTGGTATGTGTGGACTGCTGTCAGTAAGTAATTCGGACGGTATTTCTAGATTTTGACCTTGTCGGCATTCTGTTAGTATGTGTTTTACGTTTAGTTCGCTGTTACATATTTTACATGCAGGCTTTTCTTTTTTTAGTCATTAAGTACTCGTGTGTTATTCGTGTACGTCCAATTCTGAGTCTAGTTAGTACTACTTCTTCTCTTCTGTTTTGTCTGTGACTGGAAGGCCATTCCGCGATGTTCCGTTTTATTTGTCGCAGTTTGTTGTTGGTGGATAGGTTTGTCCAGTCATTTTGCCATTTGTTTGTGATTTGATGTTTAGCCTGTCTCGTAAGGTCTTGGTAAAAAATGTCTAGTGGTTGAATTGTTAAGTCTTGAGTAGCCAATTTTGCTTGTTCGTCTGCAGTCGTACTAAGTCCTAGGTCTTCATGTCCCGGTAGCCAATATATTGAGATATTAAAAAGAAGAAAACGTTAACGTTGTCTTCATAAAACTACTTATTACATAAGAAAATGTGCTTTATTTTTTGCCAACGTTTCGGCTTGAAATTCAAGCCTTCATCAGGGCTGTGAATCAGAGTAAATACTAATTTATGCAAAGAAGAAGAAATAAAGGGATAAAAAATTATAAATAGACGAGGATAAATGATACATACGGTAACCTAAACCATGTTTATTTATTTTTTAATCTGTATATAAATTATTATTAAATCTGTCCTCCTTATTTATAGCCCTAGCCTAGGTCTGAATTTCAAGCCGAAACTTCGGAAAAAAATAAAACATATTTTCTTATAAAATATGTAGTTTTATGAAGACAACGTTAACGTTTTCTTCTAGAATATTTAGTCTAGTCTCCTTTGCTTGTATTAGGTCTTGACAATGTTAAGACATAAATCAGTTAGTGTTCAAAACTGCGTTGGTCTATTTGAGCAGTCACACAATGTCTAATGGTATATCGTAGAAGGTAGAAAAATAATGTCTCTTCACTGTTTTTCAAAGTATTTATTAGCAAAAGCTTTTCGAGAACATGGTTCTCATCGTCAGTGCATCTACAATTTTCACAAAAACACGCATATATTAATTACAGAAATATTTATAAGTATTCTTATTACTAAAGCTACGACAAATAATGTTACCTATTACTCCACCGGTATTACTGCTAACCGCCTCTCCGAACAGGTGTGAGGTAATGAGACTATTCCGGGTGAGCAGAGTATATATATTGACGTTGGATATTGGAGATCACAAGAATCAAGGTTGTTGAACCAGAGACCACTGAACTTTCTGTTGGAGACAGTGTATGGGGAAGGATTATGTCGGGTTATTTGATGTCATGTTTGTGAAGGGGTAGTCAGTCTGAAGGTGTCAGAGTAAGGGATGACGGGTCTGTGAGGTGGTGGGTCCGAGGGATGGCGTCTTTTGTTGGGATATGAAAATTTTCCTAAGGTCTGATGTTGGGAAGTTTATTTGTTCGTTTAGTAATAAATCTTTATTACGGTGAATGGCCTTTTCTATTTCTAGCATTTCATGATAATTGGATTTTTTAGAATAACTTATGTTTTTTAAAATTTTGATTCCCGTTTGTGTGTTAAATTGGTGTGCGGTATTTTTGATGTGTTCTGCAAAATTTGAGTGAATGTTGTGGTTGTGTATAGCTTTAACGTGTTCGTCTATTCTTTGTGAGAACTTGCGATATGTTCTCCCAATGTAAATTTTTTTGCATGAGCATTCTAATTGGTAGATTCCACTTTTATCAAATTCTTTTATTTCATCTTTAGTGTGTGATAATGACTTTTTGGTATTAAATGTATTCTTAAAGGAAACTTTGGCTGTGTCTTTCAAAATGTTTTTTAATTTTTCGGAAATTGGTCCTAAATATGGTATCGAAATGTACCTTGTATTGGAAATTATTGGCGTTAGTGTCGGGAAAACAACTTTAAGAGTCAGAGATTTTTCCTTATTACGTATAAGTTTGTCTATAATTTTGTGTGAGTAGCCGTTGTTAGACGCAATTTGGACATACCTGGGATTTAAGTTGTTCTTGATGCAGGAGTTGTTGAAAAAAATGTTGAAGTTTGCCTTGGCTTGTTTCCGTTTGAGAACGTAAGAACCGTAGAAACACTAACCGTACCGAAGCATCCAACCTCCTCTACGTTCTCAAACGGAAACAAGCCAAGGCAAACCTCAACATTTTTTTCAACAACTCCTGCATCAAGAACAACTTAAATCCCAGGTATGTCCAAATTAAGACTTCAATAACAACACCATCAGCTATTAGAGCACTAAATTTAGCCCAAAAAACTTGGATAAAATCGGAATTGAAACGATGGTATTCTTCTAGAGATACTACTAATATATACTTATATACTTTACATTTCCACCTTTGTAAATTACTCCACCCGTGGGAATTCAACAGCCTCTTAGATAGTATTCACGAAAGAATCCAAATTTTTATTGATGATAAAAAGTCTCGTATAGATAAAAAGATAAAAAAACTGATAACAAATAAATCCCCTACTTATACAAATGAAATTACAAACAGCGCGTGCAAAATTCGTAAACCCAGTTTACCCACACCCTCTAATAAACACAACCCCAGCATCTCACAGTTAATTAATAAGAGTAACTCTCAAACCAATGATAATACACATTCTACACCTATTACAAACCCACCCGAACATGAATTCTTTGCTAGAACTGTAAACCTTTCAAATATTGCCTTCAGCCCTATAGAACAAGCTCTATTAGACAAAGGACTTAAATATAATCCAAAAAAATCACCCAATATACATGACCTTGAAGATCTTGCGTTAGACATAGACTGCACCCTTGATAATCTTGAAACCGAAAATCGCAACTCCCTCAAAACTATATGTTCTGTTACCATTAAGAAAGAATTAAATAAAGCTAAAACATACATACCCACTGAACTTAATACCTTAAAATCAATATCCAAGAAAATTAAAGATCACCAACTTACTCTTACCAAAGCCGATAAAGGCAACTCTACAGTAATCCTTTACACAACTGACTACAAAAATAGTATGTACGACTTCATTAACGATAATAATCTTGAACCTATGAACAGAGACCCCACCAATAGTTATAATCTTATAGTTAGACAATTCGTTAACAATCAATGCACACTTTTTTCTAACAAAGACACATTTCACCTCAAACATCCAAACCCACAACCGCCCAGACTCTATGGTCTTTTGAAAATACACAAACCACCACCCTTTCCTATTAGACCAGTTGTTTCCTACACAAACACATCTGTGAGTAAACTATCCCGCTCTTTGAACAATCTGTTCCAACAGAAAATTCAGTGGTCTTCTAATTACTCCATAAAAAACACCGGCGAACTCATTAATAATATAAGAGATATCAGACCTCCCAAAAATGCAATACTAGTATCATTTGATGTAAAAAACTTATTCTCTAATGTGCCAACCACAGAAGTTAAGATAATTTTAGAAAACCTTATCAACAATTCAAAAAACGGTAACCTCTTTAAATACGAACTTATAGAAGCGTTTAACATATGTATCAACCACAATTTCTTTAAATTTGATAACAAATACTTTAAACAACATGAAGGACTCCCAATGGGCTCGAATCTCTCTCCCTTGCTAGCCGATATCTTTATGAATAACTTAGAAAATAAATATTTAAACCCAAGTTTTAACATAAATAAACATATTAAATTTTACTATAGATACGTGGACGACATAATTTGTTTATGGGAAGGTACTCGGAGACAGTTAGATATGTTTTTGAAACACATAAACTCATTTCACCCAAAAATCCAATTCACGATGGAAATTGACAATAACCGTTCTATAAATTTCCTCGACATAAACATAACCATTACCGACAATAATAAATTCGACTTTAAAATTTACAGGAAACCCACTCACACTGATGCAATAATACACTCACTTTCTAACCACCATATCTCTCACAAATTAGCGGCATTCCACTCCATGATAGATAGATTGTTCAAAATTCCAATGTCCCTAGAAAATTATCAAAGTGAAATAAATACAATTAAACAAATTGCGTCTAACAACGGCTACTCACACAAAATTATAGACAAACTTATACGTAATAAGGAAAAATCTCTGACTCTTAAAGTTGTTTTCCCGACACTAACGCCAATAATTTCCAATACAAGGTACATTTCGATACCATATTTAGGACCAATTTCCGAAAAATTAAAAAAACATTTTGAAAGACACAGCCAAAGTTTCCTTTAAGAATACATTTAATACCAAAAAGTCATTATCACACACTAAAGATGAAATAAAAGAATTTGATAAAAGTGGAATCTACCAATTAGAATGCTCATGCAAAAAAATTTACATTGGGAGAACATATCGCAAGTTCTCACAAAGAATAGACGAACACGTTAAAGCTATACACAACCACAACATTCACTCAAATTTTGCAGAACACATCAAAAATACCGCACACCAATTTAACACACAAACGGGAATCAAAATTTTAAAAAACATAAGTTATTCTAAAAAATCCAATTATCATGAAATGCTAGAAATAGAAAAGGCCATTCACCGTAATAAAGATTTATTACTAAACGAACAAATAAACTTCCCAACATCAGACCTTAGGAAAATTTTCATATCCCAACAAAAGACGCCATCCCTCGGACCCACCACCTGACAGACCCGTCATCCCTTACTCTTGACACCTTCAGACTGACTACCCCTTCACAAACATGACATCAAATAACCCGACATAATCCTTCCCCATACACTGTCTCCAACAGAAAGTTCAGTGGTCTCTGGTTCAACAACCTTGATTCTTGTGATCTCCAATATCCAACGTCAATATATATACTCTGCTCACCCGGAATAGTCTCATTACCTCACACCTGTTCGGAGAGGCGGTTAGCAGTAATACCGGTGGAGTAATAGGTAACATTATTTGTCATAGCTTTAGTAATAAGAATACTTATAAATATTTCTGTAATTAATATATGCGTGTTTTTGTGAAAATTGTAGATGCACTGACGATGAGAACCGTGTTCTCGAAAAGCTTTTGCTAATAAATACTTTGAAAAACAGTGGAGAGACATTATTTTTCTACCTTCTACAAAATCGAGAACTCCACAAATAACGCTGCATACATCACAGATCTAATGGTATAGTTAATAGTTTGCTATTCAAAGCGTCATCGGAATTGAAGCTGGATTTCCAATAGGAAAATTAGCCCGAACAGCTATTGAAACAGACAGGACTGTGAACTATTGACGAGTTGTAATGGCTTTATCTGCCTGGACTCCATTCCTAGCGACTAGGTAAATAGCAATCGGGGTAGTGGTAATTAGAATTTCTGGGGGAGAATTTAAAGGTAGGTGCTTTCAGGTAGCTATCCGATTTTTTTTTTCGTTTTTCGGTTTTACAGCTCAAATGCATCTACACAACCTAAGGCCGGGGTATTTATAGGTTGCCACCCTTCCAAAACACACATGGTGGAGCAGGGAGGTCTTACTGTTGAAGGAAGCCGCATCCCTTAGGTAGGAAACGGATACGCCATCCACTCTAGCGCGAGAATACCCTTCAAAACCTTAAACATTATACTGTATGTTCTAATAATTGCACCTAAAAGCAACTTCCGCTACAGGAATTAAGCTATTTAGACCTGTAAAGAATTCTTCCAAATGGAACATGCCTATTTTTTTTTTTTACAGATTCGGATTATCTGTTGTAGCATAGCAATATTTTGATGGATGACTTTTTTCCTAATTTAAAATTGTAGGCCTGTGATTCACCGTTTCATTTGCTCGGATGGGAAGTTTATGTCCCATTGCGAATTTGCGCGTTCACTTTGAAATTGGAATCTGTTGAGAATTTATTTCTCTTCCCGAAGTAATGTTATTACTTGGGGCAGAGAAATAAATGCCATACTATGGGCATGTAGATCGGTTGTACTGCGGGACTTTCTTATTGTTAATTTGCAAAAAAAAAAAAAAAAAAAAAAAAAAGAAAAAAGTTTCCTATTAAAAATATTAATAATTAAAAGTTGCCAAGGTTCTACCGCTGCCCAAACAAAACTTCTTCTTTTTTTTTTTTTTGGAAAAAAAAAAAAAAAAAAAAAAAAAAAAAAAAAAAAAAAAAAGGCTTTCCCTAATGGAAAATTTCTTGCAAAAAAAGTCAGGGAATAGTTGGGATTAGACTAATAAAAATAATCAGATTTTCATAAAAATCTATATTTAGAACGTTTTGGCTTGATCGTTAATAGCCTTGCTAAGCAATGAATTCCTAGGGGTTGGAGGAAGACCAAAAATAGCAGTTAGTTGACCGTGGTGGTAATATGGAAATATCATGATATTCCTCCGTCCCCTAGCTGTAAAATAAATATTCATAATCCATTTTAAAAATGAATATCCGGTCTAAGTGACCCATTTCCGAGAGCAAACTGATGTTGATTGTACGAATAAACTCATTCCTTGGTTTTGAAGATAATTTTAGGATTTTGTGTTTATAGTTTATAATTAAATCTCTCATTGGTATTCGTTAATTTTGATTCTATGTATTAATTAATCAGATGAAGATTGGATGTGCAAAACTGCTTTTGTCGGGTATTATGCATTCTCATCTTTGCACCCTACTTAAATAAAAAACAAGACTATATTTTAGGCCCAAGGTACATTTTGTGAAAAAAATGAGTTAGATACAGGAATGGGCTGTGAACACCGTAATCTTGTGGAGGGAAAAGAGATCCAAGTGATTTTCTTGACTGTTGCTGCCACCTAGCTTGTGTTTTCTTGAGTATTGTCACTTTTGTAATATTAAATCCTGAAGGAAATTATGGGGTCTGTGTGCGGATTACCCAAGTCTTTTGCATATTAACCATAAACCGGATTACGTGCGTATTATGTATCATGGATGATAAAAGGCTAAAAGGCCCTGAGGATTTGTCTACTACGATCGGAACTGTAAAAATTTAGTTTATGCCCTATGTTCAACTTTGATTCAATTTTCCTCAAGACATTGAGTTTGGTATTTAGACCCCTTGAATTCTTTGGTCCTCATTTATGTACTCATGTTCATTTTACTGTTGCAATTAAAAAAAAAGAAAGAAAACAACTAAAAATTGAGCTCAATAGTCACAAAAAAACTTTCAAAAGAACGAAACCGACAGTTATACAGTAATAGAAAATACTCACATGGCAGAACGTAACGCAGTACTTAACGTCTCATGTTCGGAAGGTAAGTTCATGCGCTCCGTTGGTCTCTAGGGTAGGGTTTTAGGTCCAGGAATAGATTGGAGGAGATTTTAGGGCTCCGAGCTTACAAAAGGTCATTTTCTCTCTTTCTCTCTAAAAGGAAACGACGCATGAAAATGCATCAGGTTCATGCGGGCTTTGTACTTTCTGGAATGGTTTCACTAGGCCTCTATTAGGATCAGAGGGGAGCTTCTCCCGTATTCTCTTTCTCTCTAATTCGTTATCTCTAGTTGGTTCTTTTGCTACATTTTTCTCGTTTTCTCCCTTTTTTCTAAAAGAGAAAAAAATGGAGGAAAAAAGACTGAGGGAGTCCTTTTATCTGCCGCTTAGATTGTCTGCTCTTTGTTTCTAGTTACGTTCGCTATCGTTCTCTTGATTGCAGCTTCTTATTAATATTTCTGCACGAATCCAGAGAAAGATAGATACATAGACAAAAGGAGATATGAACAAAGAGAGGGAAAGAGAAACCAGGTTGCAAAGGATCCAATTTAAACAATAAGAAGGGACGTTATGCATAAAATAAGCACATAAAATGATTTATAATTCATAAATGATTCATTTAAAATTGTTATATATATACTTCTGGTGGGACAGTTAACCTTTTGGCCACTAAAGTAAATGCATGAGGCCAGCCGTGAACGTCTCACGGGGAGCTGATTTCGTATTTATCTTCGTCCCTATACTCATTAGTGAGCTAACTGAATAATTAGAGCTGAGAATAATTAGCTTCCCTGGACAGTGCACTGGAAAATTTCGATGTAATTTATTTAATTGCAATGAAGTACCTAATCAAGTTCGCGTATCACAAAGCTTACCTGAATCTGGATCTGAAATTTCGTGGCTAGTTTGATTTTATGCCACCTAATTCGGGATCAGCGAAGAAATAGTCATGTCCCAGTGACTCCACTTTGTACAGAACAATGGTCGTCTTCGACCATAAATCCTTCCGCGTTTGGAACTTCATTGTACAAAAGCTTGTTCCTTTGAGTACAACTCACCAACAACCATTTCCAACAACCGAGTTATGATAATTACTAGCTGTGCCCGCGACTCCTTCCGCGTGGAATTTTTGGATATATCTTCCATGCAGAGACAGCGATCCGTTAGAATTTTATTTTATGTATAGATAGATTACGGCTGGTAGTGGTAAGTTGGTAATTTGGGTCCAGAGTAACCCCCCCCCCCTTTCCTAATGAACCGATTCAGTTTCTTTTTACAAAATATGTTTCTTTAATTTTTCCAAAACGAATTCCGAGTTTCGTTGCAATACAACAATAATTCCGCTGGGGACTTTGGGTCCGTAGTAACCCCTCCCCCCTCTGGTTTTGCTGGTCAACGAGCTCGTTCAACCATTTGGTAAGGGAATACTTTATACCAAGTTTCGTGACGAAAAAAAAAACAATTACCTGTGGTGTGTATCGTGATAGTTAATGAAATGTTCGACATGATTCTTTACGATGGCATAACTTTTTTATTTATGAACCGATTAACATGATACAAACACTAAATGTTAAGTGGAGCGTACCACAATATGTTAGTGAAAACCGCAAGTAAATCGGATTAGCTGTTTCTGAGATTAGCGCGCACTTCTGAGATTAACTGATAAACAGACAAAAATTCTCAAAATAATTGTTTTGGGTACTATTGCGTTGATAATTCCCCCAATATTAGTTTTCCCCATATATCTTCCCTGTACAGACAGCGATCCGGTAGAATTTTATTATAGGTACAGATTTCTTTACCAAGGTAGAGATTGTCGGGATTCGATCATAAAAGCTAATTAAGTTGCATTTTTGTTTTAAAAGGAGTTATAATTTCCAACATTTCCGTTTGAATTTCAAGACTTCATCAGGTCTATTTCAACGTTCAACGATCTTCTCTCAATGATCTAATAACATCAATAATTACACAGGTCTACAAAAATAATCTTTCTGAAATTTGATTTGATGATTTTGGTCAATCTCTATGCTCCTTGGCGTGCTGAAGCCGAACATGAGGTCAGTCCTTCTCTATCACGTAAGGAAATTGTTCAATCTCAAGTAAGGGCAGAGGTACTACCATTAAAAGAAAACAGAATTGGCGAATAAGTGTTTTCATTTATTTCCATGATCTTTTAGTTATTTCAATGTTGTTTACTGTACAAAATACATAAATGTGTAGAAATAACAGCTTCAGAATTAACAGTGGCATATTTAGTTATTATTTTTATGAAAACGTATTTTTTTCTCTTGAAAATTTCTCCGTGTTCGTTTCCGGCTGTAGGACTCTTCAGATGATTCACGCTGCAGCATCCAACAATAGTCAGCCATCATGTTAACGTTCCATTTGCCCTGATACCTACGTTCCATTTCCTGGATGTCCTGATGGAACCTTTCCCCTTGTTCTTCACTTACTTCCCCTAAGTTTTTCGGAAAATAGTCCACATGCGAATGTAAGAAGTGAACCTTCAAACTCATGTTGCAACCTTGTAATTGAAATGCCTTCAACATGCGTTCCACGATACTTCTGTAGTTGGGATCCTTCACGTTACCAAGGAACTTCTCAACAACATCTTTAAAAGAATTCCAAGCTTCCTTCTCCTTCTCATTCATGGTCTGAGTGAAATGTGGATCTGTGAAAAGTTTCCGAATATCTGGGCCTACAAAGATCCCCTCTTTTAGCTTTGCATCACTTAATCGTGGGAACTTGGAGCATAAGTACTTAAAACATTCACCTTCTTTATTGAGAGACTTTACGAATTTTTTTATCAGCCCTAGCAAAGTAAGGAACAAAAACTGCTTCACGGTGTCGATACCATGAAAAAGAAGTGCCTGGCTGTAATAAATTTTTGTTTTTAAGACGGGAGCCAAGTAACTGAGCTGCATCTTTTGGAAGTCCAAGATCTCTCACTAAGTCGTTCAACTCCTGTTGAGAAATAAGCTGAGGTTCATCTTCTGAACTGCTTGCTTTGAACTCACTGTGTACTTCATCGCTCTCCGACATACAGTCTTCTCTATTAGCTTCCCTATCTATACTGCCCAAGTCACGAGGGGGCTGAGGAACTGTCAATCCAGGACCGTGTGGTACCGGACGACTAGCAGATTCCACATTAGGGTAGTTAATGAGCTTATGATTTTTGGAATTATAGCCTTGAACATGACAATTACAAAAATAACAGTCATTAACGTGTTTTTTTTTTGCTCCCTCCACATCATTAGGATAGCAAATCCGAAAGATTTTAACTCTCCTTTGTCCCATAAGCGAAGTTTTTCTACGCAGCTATGGCATACTTTGTGAGGAGCCCACACTTTATCTTGATCTCCTATTCTCAAGCCAAAATATGCATAATACACATTTTTGACAAAACCTGTTATATTTCGTTGGTATTTCTTAACTGTGTACTCACCACAGATAAAACAGAAGTCTGGACTGGTAACACAACGACGATGAGACATTTTGTCTAAATGCACTTTCAAACCTTAAAATACGTTCTTAATCACTTTGACACAACTAAGAGACCTCAGTGAATGTGTTCACTTCAGTTGATACTACTGAACTGAGAGAATGAACATAAATTTAGCTCCAAGTTCCTGATACAACAGGTTCAATCTCGTTTAGCTTCAGACGGTGACATCTGAGACCAAACAAGTAGAAACAAGTAGAAGTACGTTCCTGTCTGAACAGGTCGTGCCTAGACACCCTCAGGCCCCCTACAACATCTACTGAGGGAGTCATTGCCTACACCACCTAGTGAAAGATGTCTGTTTATAAAAAGAGAAATCGTTTGGGAAAAAAAAACCTACTTCTTACCAAATTTATGTGTATAGCAGGTATATTATGTTCTATGGATTTGAAAAAAATCTGTACGTGATAGAGAAAAACGGACTTCATTCTCGGCCTCAGCACACCGAGAAACACAGAGATTAGCCAAAATCATCAAATCAAATTTTTGGTTGTAGACCTGTGTTATTATAATGTGATGCAGATAATTAGTCGTTGGGGCGATTACAAATCAAAGAAAAGTTGTGGATTCGGCTATGAGAAAACGCCAGAATTTTGAAAAACAAAATCTATATATCTCTTTGGCAGCCTTCTTTATCCACAAATTCCTAGGGGACGGAAGTAGACCACTATTACGTTTAGAAGACCATGAATGAAGGTTTAATCACACATCAGTCACGTCACAGTGTAATTATTGGTCCGATTCAGAACCGTCGCCGGCCGATCATTGGTGCGGAGAATAGCCGGAGTCCGTTCTCAGTCGGAACAGTTACTGAACTCTGACGTGACTGATGTGTGTGAATGGATCGTCAGTCTCACTTGAGTCACCATATGAAACCATATTTTTGCGACTGATACTTGACGGAAGAGACGTTTGACGTGACTGATGTGCGTGAATGGATCGCCAGTCCCGCTTGAGTCACCATCAGAAACCATATTTTTGTGACTGATGCTTGACGGAAGAGAGGTTTGACGTGACTGATGTTTGTGAATGGATCGTCAGTCTCGCTTGAGTCACCATATGAAACCATATTTTTGTGACTGATGCTTGACGGAAGAGAGGTTTGACGTGACTGATGTGCGTGAATGGATCGCCAGTCCCGCTTGAGTCACCATATGAAACCGTATTTTTGTGACTGACGCTTGACGGTACAGCGGTGTGACGTGACTGATGAGTGTGAATAAACCTTATGTTTTCCACTTTCTTATGGTCACCTAAACATTATCGTGATTTTCCTTCATCCTCTCGGATTTTGGTGCTGTTCGATATCTAGATTTTTACAAATATTTACTCTTAGCCGAATGCCAACTATTACTATTATACCGTACGTCAAACATGAAGACCTAAGTGCCTCAACTAACGAGGCTTAAAACATATAAAGCCAATAAACTACGACTACAGTATATAATTGACAATCTGCCCCAATTAAGTGGTCGCTTAGCTGATAGCAAGTTGCTAAGTCCAGTAGTAGAAATTAATCCCAATCCGCGCCAGTAATTAGAGAAATTGATTCATACCTCCGTAAATTGGCAATCTAAGTTGGCACTATCGGGATTGGTCCGACCCATTGACTGTGCGGTTATGATGTTTGACTGTTCAGCCCCAGTGGAGATAGTCAGACTCTATTGCTAAGCCCTGTTTCGGCAAGTTAGTTAACAACATCTGTTCGCGCTTCAAGTACTCGTCAATCTGCATTTAGCCAATTTAAGTGCAAGAGTAGGTTTCCATATCAAGTTTTCAGTGTCTGGTCAATAAGCTGGAAGAGTAAGGTTCTCGGTAATTTATTTAAATTTTAACGTCCGTCATTATTAACTAAGAACTGACGGGTTATCTATAGGCCACTAATCTTTTCTAGCCAGGATAGGGTTGATGCCTTTTCTTTTTAGCGCGGTTCCTCCCTCCCTCCATAGGTAGGAAACCCGCCTATGAGGTTGACTTCATGACGCAATCGGGAATTGAACGACACAAAAATTTCATGTTACAGATCCCACAGATCAATAATATAACGGTGGTTCAAATTTGTGTGTATATATATAAAAATGGCCCGATTTTGATGAAATGTGGTACAAAAATCTGTCGTCTAATTTGAAAGGTCAAGTGCGTTAACCAGCAGAATCCGTCCAACGGAAAATGATTTTTAGAGCGAAATTCGCGCGAAAATAATCGTAACGCTTACGTTTTCGAGTTTATATGCTTGCAGGTACTCGTTTTATAAGTTTCTTAACGTATAAAAACGAATGAAACCATTTTTAAAACTATATCTGTACCCGTTTTCGAGAAACATTGAATCGCCTACTTTCCGAACCTAATATTCAGTTTGGATATTCAGAAACGATTAATTCAGTTGAAACTTGTTCCAGACGTTTGATATTCATGTGATCTATGATAGGTAAATTTTGTTTCCGTTTGCAGTTAAGGAAGTACTAGAAATGAAATATTTCATTAACAGGCATGACAAGTTTTGGGGTTTTCTTATATTTTCTAAAATATCTCGAAAACTTTTGAAAAATCGTGAGAAATAGAAGATAACCATTCGAAAGCTTACTAAATTCTCTACAAAAAAGATTTTAATGTAATTTTTGATGGGGTGATGTCAATCGGAGAAATAAGGACTTGAAAATTCGCAATTGTTAGTTTTGCTCTTTTGATCGGGATTTTGTATCTGTTTGCCAAATATTTCAACTGATTGTTTCTCATTTGAATTGCATTTAAGAGTAAAACAAGTATTTGACTAAAAAAAAAGAAAAGGTAAGAAAATCTGAAACATTCCAATAGTGTTTCCAAGAGAAAACGTTGAGAAGTTGGGGGAAGTCGCCACGATACTGTCAGTTTTCTGTTGTGGCGCCTTAAATCTATATAATCTTCGAGATTTAATTTTATATTTTTCACGGAAGATCAAACCCCACCAATAACAGCTACTAATCCTTTACTAGTAGCACTTCAGATATGAACGGAACCGCACAGTTCCAGATGAGTTCCTGCGAGTCGGACTTTTTTCTCAAGAATAGCCACCACCCCATAGTGGGAATCGAACCCACGACCCTTATCACGGAGTGTTAAGTTCTCTCGGAAATTCTCCTTGATTTACTAAAAAGCTCGAATGATATTTGCTTTTAATATGGTAACAAATATTATTATTATTATTTCACTTAACTTAATGAAAAATATATTATTTTCAAAGCAAGAAAAAGAAGCCTTGTTTATTTAAGTATATTCTCGTTTTGCTTCTCATTTCGCTAAGTACCTTAGAGCTGTCTCAGACCAGCGGTTGTTCTAATTTATTATCACATGACTTTTGAACGTTCAATAACTTATCAAAGAATGTTATTTGTATTTTATTTTTTATTTCTTCATAGTTTTATTACTTACATAGTTTGATTAGTTACTTACTTAAGTAATATTGGGATTGGTTGGATGTTGAAGGCTCAGGGGCGTATATAGAAAATAATTCCGGGGAGGGGCTGGTAAAATTTGAGGGGTATGGAATACTCCTCTAATCTACAATTCGTAATAGTTAGCCAACTAAAACGCTAAAAAAGAAAAAAAAAAAAGAACGCTATAACATCCATATTTCTGAACTAAGTGATCTTATTTAATTTATTTTTAAGACACATTTTCCGTGCTGCAGCCCCCCTTGTGTCTCCTTATTAGCTGCCCACGTGAAGTTTCATCAAATTAACTCAGGATGATTATATTTATTATTATCTATTAATTTTATGGAACGCTTCGTTGAAGTTTTGCATTTTCTTCAGAACGTTTTGGTAAAGGTCGATGTAAAATTATCCAATATCTCAAAATTAACGCATGATAAAAGCCGTCCATTTAGCGATGAATTGCAGAACGACCAATCTGTAGAAGTATTTTTTGAACATTTGGTCGATATTAATAATAACAAAACGCCTGTTGGCTCATCGTCTGGATCCATTGCATTTCCTGCCGAAGGAAATGCAATATATTGCATATCCGTTCAATAACTTTATTGCATATCCGTTCAATAACTTATCAAAGAATGTTATTTGTATTTTATTTTTTATTTCTTCATAGTTTTATTACTTACATAGTTTGATTAGTTACTTACTATTACTTAAGTAAGTAACTAATCAAACGACCAATCTGTAGAAGTATTTTGTGAACATTTGGTCGATATTAATAATAACAAAACGCCTGTTGGCTCATCGTCTAGATCCATTGCATTTCCTGCCGATTTATGCCACTTTACTGAATCAATGACCAAACTCGTCGCCAAGGTTTTCCCAAACATTGTTTATGATTCCAGAAATCATGTTTGGTTGAGGGAAAGAGTTGCAAAAAACGTTGATGACTCACAAATCAATTCATTCCGCCGCTAACCAAGACGATGTTTCATAAATTTTTTGTGCCTCTTCAGAAGCCTACTAATATTGGCTCACTATATTCCGCCATATTGGATTCTTCCAGACCATAACTAGTCTAGATTTGTCCCTACTAGTGGATGGTTCTCCTCCTCTGGTTATGGCTGTAAGTTTGTAACTACTTCCCTTGAAGAGGCACCAAAAAGGTTTGAAACATCTAGGGACGTAATAACGTTTGTGTAATTATGTAGTAAAGTTTTTATTATTTGACCTTCCGCCTTGAACGAAAATCTGAAGATCAAGTAAAGGGTCAGCCGAATAAAAATAATGAATGAAAGTATGTCTTTCCTTTCTTAGATTGTGCAATTTGCGTCCAATCTAAAGGACTTTTTTAGGATCTATTTTATATTTTACCAAAGGGGCATTTGTATTGAGCGCTTGATTTCTCAAAATAAATCTTGTTCCAAGATTTTTTTGGCACATGTAATAATATGTATTGTGTTATCCGGAAAGTTTGTTCAAACATTTGGGAGAAAAAAAGATTTATTTATACAAAGTACAGGTATTACCACCATTAACTGTTACCCTTTTCCAGAGGACATTATACCTAGATTGGACGTGTTTTTTTACGCTTTGTTAATTTGACGTATAACAAAAATAAATTGAACATGAGTTTTGTTTTAAATCTAATCTAAAGTATTTTCTGTTGTAATGTTTAAAATATAAAATGTATTTTTTATGTTTTCCGAAAAGGTCAATTAACATTAGGTTTTCTTTCTTTAATAATCAATTGACATTCAATTAAGGAGTGGAAATAGAATTCCGAATTTGAACTTTCATTAATTGGAAAACCATCCTCTCGTTAGGGAATGTAATGTAATTCTACAAGTACAAAAACTACAGCTGGAATGGAAACATTCAATGACATTGAAGAAGAACAATTTACCAACATGGCTGGAAGGGGGGGGGCGCATGTAACAACTCACTTTTTGGTTGTAATGGACATTGGACATGATCGATAAATTTATTTTTTGCAGCAATCCAATAACGCTTGGAACTTCGAGAAGTCAATTAAAAATGTCATAAATTCTATAAATATTGTTATTACAATAAATAATATAAAATATGATGTCTCAATCTCCCACTCTTCGAATATACCAGTTTTATATTTATTACTGACTAGCTGAACCGACATACGCTGTCCTGTCGTAACGTGTAATATGTAAAATATAAAATGTATTTTTTAAAGTGTCTTACTTTCGTTTATAAAATAAAAGAAGAAAATAAAGCCCAGAAATATTCAGTAATTTCGATTGGCTAGATTAAAAGGTAAAAACTTTTTTTTTTTTTCTTCTTTTTTTTTCTTTGGTGGAGTGTATGAGAAAGCACATTAAAAAACAAAAATTGATGCATACTAATGAAACATTTCGCATATAACAAGGATGAAACAGATGAAAACTAATTTACCCATCAATAGACAACAAAGGACGAAAATAATTTAAGTAAAGATGAAATGGTTGGATTCGGCTAAAGAAACCTCAATACGATTTTTGTAAAAAAAAAATTTATATTCAGGACGTTTCGGCTACTCATTGGTAGCCTTCGTCACCTAAAATGACATGAAAAACAGAAATTAATACATAAAAAAAGTTTATAATCGAGATAAGTAACAGAACTATTAATACAATTAACTTATTATAAAAGAACGAATTGGTCTTAAATTCTTAGAATGAGTAGAATGAAAATCAATAGAAACATAACAAAAGAAGAAGAAAAAAGGTTATTTTATTGAAGTTAATATAAATAACTAGGTGCTAATAATAATATTAATTAATTTTAACAAAGAAATAAGATACTACATACCAATGAAAATGCCGGGAGGCAGAGGAAGACCAAAGTTGACAGTTAAGTAACCATTGTGGAACCACCAAATATACAAAATTAAATCAAGTAATTGAAATAAAATTTTATAAACCTAAACCTCTCTTTTATTAATAAAAAAAGGGAATAAATTCCATAAATTTACATAATTCAAAGATGAATTTTCTTTTTAAGCTTTCATTTTAATTGTTTATAGTCCATAAATTTCCTCCTCACGTACTTTTTTACCTTTTTTTTTTTTAATTTTTCTTGTTTTTTTTTGTTTCATTTGAATTAGGTAAATTATATTAGTAAATTATAAATTAAAATATCATTTTTTAACATCGTAATCCTTTTCTTCAATATTCTTTGCAAATTCTCGGTGAATTTCGTGGTGTTTTCATTGTCGTTTGTAAGAAATGTTAGTTATTCTCACTATTTACTCTAATTTGTTTTTTCGTTACGGCATAAACTTTTATTTTGACATCAATATACCTAAAAATCACGTGTCTGTCTGTTTGCCAGTATGTATGTTTGTATGTTTTTCTGTTTGCTTGTTCCTTATACAAATCTACAGAGTTTGACCAAACTTGGACCACAGGTAGGCCTTGATACGGGAAATCTCCTAGGCTAGGTCAAAATAGTCAAATTTCAAAATTTGGTCAAAAGTTTTGTTTAAGAAAAATTGGCTACACTGAACCATTCAGATTCTGATGGCCATTTTGAATCGACAGCCATTTTGAATAATGTCTCAAATTTATTTGTTGATAATTAGAACAACTCGAACACATTGATGAATTTACATCATTATACATTCATGTAATGCAGTTTATTTCAATTTTATATCAACAGTCACTGCCTAACTAAGGAGTACTGGCCTTTCTTTGATAAGAGCTATCTACTCGCATGCTCTGCTACTGGCCTAAGTGCCAAGTGCTGTGGTGCTGGCCTCTGCCGGTTGCATTATGAACTACTAGACAGATATAACAAATTCACACCGTTTGACCGATTTTCGTAACTGGGCATAGAAAATTGGGTATCAAGTAGATCTTGATACGGGGAGAGTCATAACAGAAAGTAGCATGGCGTTTCTATAAAATGGGCTCATATATACTTTGCTAGATTTAAAGATTCAAGTTTGGCGAAGATGGCGTGAAAGAAATTGTAGGGGCTTACGGTTTTGCGTTTATAGACTTCATAATAAACCTTTTAATCTATACTTTAATGGAAATTTCTCTTTGATTATTCCAAAAAGGTGATTGAGTTAAGAAACCTTTAAGGCGTTCGGTATTCATCCATACGAACTGTGCAAAATTTCCTTTAGCACTAAAATGAATTTTTACGCAAAAAAAGCCAATTGAGAAATCTTTAAGTGTCATTTGTCGTTCGTATTAGAGGATAGGCAGATATGGAGTTTGAAGCTCTACTACTAGGTTATTCGTGCCTTCCAATATATTGGTTAGAAAATGTCTTAAACTTAGGATGTGATTTTAATATATATATATATATATATATATATATATATATATATATATATATTTTTTTTAATTAATATTATTTATTAGAGGAGCTTTCCTTAAGAATGAGCGAAATGCAAGGAGGTGAAGTGAATATTACCGCTACTGTTAGTTTTCTGTGCATTTTCGCGCCGAAAATCTGCCTTTCCTTAAAAAATGTCATAAGGAATCGGCATTTGAATTTTTTCATTAATTATTAATTATCCAATTCGAAGCATTCCAAACGACACAAGAGATATGAATGTAATGGAAACGCCAGACGTTAAGATGACGCAGTTCCTTCTCAGACGTTTGAAGAAGTGCAATTTTCTTGGTACATAGTAAGACATCAATGTACCGTGTGTTGGCGAAAAATGAAATTTCACTTAGACGTTTTGATGCTCTCAGATATTGAAATTGTGATTTGTATTTTAAGTGTTCCTGAAAATGCGTTAAAAAGATGTAAAACTTGTAGAGCAAATCTAAGGATTATTTAAGAATGGTGTGTATCGAATGAAATTTGACTTTCTGCCATATAAAGATAAATAGTGAAAAATAGAGTATATATATATATATATATATATATATATATATATATATATGCTTCAGCGATTATCATCAAACTTGGTAGACAGGTAGGTCTTGATCCGAAGAGTGTCATAGGCTAGGCCAAAATCATCTAGGACTCACAGAAGAGTGAATTGTCAGAAATTTTCGCTTAAAAATGAAATATTCACCAAGACAAACTTTAACAGAACGTCATTCTATCATCATTGCAATATTGTCGGTTGTTTGACAAGTAAAGTCCAAAGCTAAATATCCTTCCCCCTCCAATGCTACTTCCTCATGCCTGGTCGCCGATAACTGCAAGTTTACAAGTTCGAGTCGCCATGTAGGAAGATTTTTTTTCTATTCTTTAAATTTATTTGCTCTATTAGATTTTAATATTACTTATTTGGTTTCTAACCTATTTTTTTTTTTTTTTGCACTAACTACGAGGAAATTTATAAGCCGGGTAACAGCAATTTAATGTTAAGTAGGTGTAGCATAACACGCCAACTAGTCGTATAAATAAATCTATTCACGTTTTATTTATTTATTTGCTCCAAATTCGGTTCAAAATCAATCAAATTTAAAATAGAATGCTATGAAAGGAGGTAGAATAGAGGAGTGGAGATGCTGAAAATATAGAGTCTTTATTTTCGATGGACTCGCAATCCCGAAAATTGAAGTAATATTGTAAGAGGAGAATTTACTCTCGGATTTTCTATAGAATAGGTTCAGATATTGTCTTGTATTAAAATTATACATTCTAACAATTTAATATTCATTATTGTTGAGAAGTTATATTGTTGTTCTAATTATGTTTTCATATAATTTGAATTTGGAACGTCGGCTCTTTTATTTATGGTGACCATTTACATGTAAAACAGAAGTAGATAAAAGTGCAATACGGGAAGAAAATTGCATTAAAAATTGTTGTTGCTTTTCTCTTGTTATTTTTGTTCATTGGTTGCCGAAGCTGTTAGTACACGACTAATTTATTTTATTGCTTTCATTCCGTAGTCCTTTTTAAACTTGTGCGTGTGTTTATTACTGTAAGAATGTAATTTATTTTATATTAGGAGGCCCGGTGGCCGTGAGTGTTAAGGCGTGAGCACTTAACACTCTGTGCCAAAGGTCGTGGGTTCGATTCCCAGTATGGGGTGAAGGGGTTTTTTTAGAAAAAAGAAAAGGCATCAGCCCTATCCTCGCTAGAAAAGGGTGGTCACCTATAGAGAACCCGTCCCAAAATTCTTAGTTAATAATAATGGACGTTAACATTTAAATTTTAATTTTTTTTATATTAATTAATGTCATTTAAATTTGGAAATATTTCTTTGTTATTACATTATTTTATTTGTCTTCATTTTTTTTTCTTCTTAGAATTTTTGTGGATTCGTGTGCTCTAAAAAGTAAGAATTATGAAAGTTTTTTATTTTTTATTTTTTTTTATCAGAAGAGTTTTATTCATTTACTTTCTTGGAAATACTTATTGCCTCGAATACATTTCTTTTCTTAGTTTTATTTTCTTCTTAAAGTATATTAATTAAGAAAATCAACCTAAATAATTTAATCTGAACTATAAACGAATTTTCTGAACTAGAGTGAATTATTTTGACAAGAAATTCTTCAAGGTTCTTCAATGGCCATGTCAAAGTGATGATCTAAACCCCATAGATGATCTGTGTGAGAAGATAAATCACTGATTAAGATGTCAAAATCATTCGAATGAAGAGCCTTTATTTCAATCTGTTAAGAAGGAGTGGATAACAATTCCTTTGGATCGACTATTGAAGATGAATATCCCACTAAATATTGGTTCATTTTAAAATGAAGTTGGTGTTAAACATTTTCATTTAATTACACTATGAAAATAGTTTTGAACTATCGTTTTCTATATTTACAGCATGGTTTTGTAATTTTAATTAATTACCATGATTAACCTGGTATTATTATTATTTAATTAAAAAAATTAATTTTCAAGATCAAAATTCATGGAGCTGTTGAAGAATAAACCGGCATTTTTATAACTCAAGAAAATCATCCATTGATAATTGAGACAAAATCGTTACCAATTATTCACCGAACAGAAGCTCGAGACGGTGGACACTGGCAATATTTCACTATATGATAGCTGTCAGGCTTGTAAATCCTGGCATTCTACCCAAGCAATGAAATAATATAATTACATAAATTCACTACTAAACAGCTTTTAAAAAATAATAAAAAAATAAATGTCGACGTCGTCTGTTAATTGTTAAACATCCAAGAAAATAGGATGAGATATTCTTGGGCTTGGGGAACCCAAAGAAACAATTCGCGGATTTTTCCCAAATAGAAAACTGTACTCAAAAACAACACAAACAGCGTACAAATGCATTAAATTTTAAATCCATTATGGCTAAAATGTTCAACAAAAGTATGCAATACTTTTTTTTTTGTTTTCTTTGTCGTTTAAAGGCAATTCAACCACTATTGGGTCATTTGTGCCTCTTGGTAGCATCGAAAGCAGAGACAAAGCCCGGCGGGAGAAGGACCTAGCCAAGTTCGAGTAGAGTCCCCCTCCCAGTTTTACCTTAGTGGCCCGCATCTGGTGACTGGCTGCCAGGTCTATGATAGAAGGTGTGCTTGCTGGTGTATGCAATACTTGAGCTCCTAGAGCGAGGAATTTGTTGTATGAGGTGTTTTACACCTGATTTTTATAAGTAGCGATGAAATTTATGTTTTTAATTATTTTAATAAACAATACTTTCATTATTTACAGTTTCGTTTAAGATATTTACCTTCCAAAACATTTTTACCATGCACACGTCTTACAGGTGCATGTTACTTATAACGTCCAAAATTTGCATGTTGCCAGTCAAGAATTAAAAATCAGAAGGTGTTGTAACCGGATTAGGAAAGGTTTTATTGAACTTTGAAATCCTATTCACGAGGATTATTGCTGTAATATTATCTAGATTAATTGAAGAACCCTACCTTTAAAAGGAGATATACAAAGGCAGCATTTTATAAGGTGCAGCAGACAAAGCATTTGCTTGTTCCTTCTCGGCTGCTTACAATAGGAATTAATTCCTTCATTGAATAAAACATGTTTATTTCTTAGTAGCATTCATTGTTAAGGTTTAGCTTTGTTTTACCACATTGTATAAAATTCATTATTCAGGTGTTACAAGATGAATATAGGGGTTAAAACGATTTAAAATATTTATCGCGTTGGGGAGTTTTTATCACTATATGGGAGACTGACAGATATATGTTTCTTTTTTTTTTCTTTTTATCATTCCTAAGCCCGGTCTCTTCTGGATTATGGTTGTTACATATTCTTCTGCCAGTTCATATTCCCTAAAATTTCTAAATGAGCACTTTTCACACTGCTCTTCCAATCGGAACTGGTCATTTTAGATCAAACTTTCTTGATTGCCTCTGTGTTATGGATGGAGAATTACAGTTTGAAATTTTTGATGAAATGCAAGGTATTAGGCGGCCAATTATTGCGTTATTAGTAGGTAACACATATGTTTCTTGTTTTTGGCGGGTATCCTCCTCAGGCAGGAAACCGAATTAAGATGTTGGCCCGATAAATGTTTCATGTTTATATATAGGATTTTCAAGGCAAATTGAAACTTTTCTACTTGAACTTTCAAACCAAATTCAACCTTCACAATCCCATATTCAGTAAGATAAGGTTTAACTTTACCAGAAAATGCTACATATTTATATATTTGTCTGTTCACACAAAAGTTGTCCGAGTTTGAATAAATTTGGTACAGCTTTGCACTTAGTTGCATTAATAAGCTATTCTATACTTTTTTTTTTTTTTTTTTTTTTTTTTTTTCTCTTCATAGTATCCCTATGAAGAGTGCATTTATTTTGAACACATGTGCCAATGCCTTATTTGGCATATTACATGTAGTGATTATGTGTTTTGGTACATATTTTATATGGAGATATAAACTTCGATAAGATGATTTACAAAACAAATTTAAATAATGTGAGTTTAAATAAATTAATTGTTTAACTTAATTACAATGATACTCTAATAAGTGAGTAATTGTGACAATAATAAACTATACTTAAAAATAAAAAAAAAATATTAAACTAAAATACTATTTCAACCGATGCTGCGGTTTCTCTTGAGCCGGAAGGATATGCAAGAGCAGATATATTGAGATACATTCATTATTGTTCAAATCAAAACATAAATTCTAATTTTATTTTTCCACATCCATGTCTATACTTTTGGTAAATTTTGAAAATTCTTTTTTATATTTATCAAATAGAATATTTGGTTGTACTGGCCAATTGCCACCTTTTAATGTAATAGCTTTTATTAATTGTAATCGGTTTTTGTCGAATAGTGCACATGAATATAAGATGTGGGTAAAAGTTTGTGTAGTCCGTCCGTCACATTTACACTTATCGTCATTCTGTATCTTAAATCTTGTCAAATATTGTCCAGTCGGTCCATGTTCTGTAAGGAATTGTGTGAATTTATGGTGTGAGCTTTTGATAAAGTTGTAGTTGGTGTTTGTAATGTGAGGGATATATTTGTGTAGACTGTAGGATTTATTTGAGTCGGTCCAGTCTTTGTCCCATTTTTCTACTGTCATTGTACATAGATCCTTTTTAATATACGATAGAGGTACAAGGGTGAATTCGGGTTCCAGCGATGGATCTTGTGCTGCTTCTTTGGCTTTTATATCGGCTAATTCATTCCCTTTATTTCCGGAATGTGCTTTAACCCATTCTATGTGTATTCTTATATTTCTGTCAATCAAGTCCAGTATATTTTCTCTAATTTGTTCTGTAAGTGTGTCATGTATGTAAGGGTTTCGAATAGAATGGATAAGATTTGCGTTGTCTGTATATATAGTAATATTTTTGTGTACGTTATAAGGTGAATGTTTAATGTATTCTATTGCTTTAAGAACTGCAAACTTTTCTGCCTGATTATTTGAACATCTCATGTCAAGTTTATATTTATACTCCAAGATTTCTCCGCTTGTAGACTCTATTATTAATGCTGCACCCGGTGTATTGTTTTCTGTTTTGCTTCCGTCCGTAAATAGGTTAGAACTTGTAACTGTTGTCTCCCACGGTTCGTCAAGGTGTGTCTGTATTTTTGCTAAAAGTGCAGGATGTAACCAGTGTGAACAGTCAATGTTTTTGTCTATGTTATTGTTTAATATGTCTTTATAGTTTAAGTGTTGTTTTTTGATATTATACAATGTTACTAGTTCATGAGCTTTATATTGTGCAGGTATTATGGCTGCTAGAACAAAACTAGCCTCAAAAGAAATAGTTCTATAAGCTTTGGAAATTTTGATACCTATAAATCTCTGGAGCTTATGTAATTTCTTTAAGTTTCTTTTCCTTCTTAAACCTTCATACCATATTGGTATTCCATATAACATTTTTGGAATGATTGCTCCCTCATATATTGTTTTTAACGAGTCGGATTTCATGCCCCAGGTAGCTCTGGTAGCAATGCTTATTGTATTAATAAGTTTAGAAATTTTAGTGTACATAAAGTCTATGTGTCTGTTCCAATTTAATTTGCGGTCCATTAGAATGCCGAGATATTTAACAGTGTCAGTCTTTATCAATTTTGTATTGTTGAGTGTGATATTTAAATGAGGGATTTGTCTTTTTCTCGAAAAAATTATATAATTTGTCTTCTCAACATTAAATTCTAGTTTGTTTTGTCTCGTCCAGTCCGTCAGTGTGTTAAGTATTCTGTTGGTTGTAGTTTCAAGGAATTGAAAACATTTATTTTCTACTAATAGAACGATATCATCTGCATAGGCAATTATGTATGTTGCAGGAGGTCTCGGTAATTCAAAAATAGAGTTTACTAAAATATTCCACAGAGTAGGCGACAGACTACAGCCTTGTGGTGTACCAATAGTAATAGGTTTGGAGTAGGTATAATTTTTACTTTGTATGGTAATATATCGATCCTGTAAGAAATTAGAAATGATGCTATACAAATTTTGAGGGCAATTGTACGATTTTAAATTCTTTAATATTGCAGGCCACCATGCATTGTCGAACGCGCCTTTTATGTCTAGGCTAACCATTAATACATTAGATTTGGCACTCAATGCAATTTGAATAATATTCTTTATTTCTGACAAAGCATCTAATGTTGATCTCTGTGGCATAAAGCCATATTGGTGTTTATTAATTATGTTATGAACATTTAAGAAATGCATTAGTCTGGAGTTTATGATTTTGTCAATAACTTTTGACATTACAGGCAGTATACTAATGGGTCTATATTTGGTACTGTCTGGTTTAGGAATAGGAATGAGTAATGCTTTCTTCCATTGTTTAGGAATATAGCATTTTGAAAATATTATTTTATATAATTTAGAAAATAAAACAGGAAAAAATTCTGCAGATTTCTTTATAATATGTGCATTTAGATTGTCCCATCCCGAGGCTTTGTTAGGGTCAAGATGTTTAATGGTTTCTAGGATTTCTAAGTGTTCAAGTTCTCTGTCATGTTGAGTATCTGGTAAAGTGTAGATCTGGTTACGTATCTGTTGATGTTCGTCTGTATCATTACTCCTTGTATCGTTATTGGTAAGAGAGTGTAGAATGTGTTGTAGGGTGTTGGCATAGTCTGTAGTTGAATTTTGATACGATTTATTAATTGTTTTCATTATGTTTGACTTTAATTTTCCTGCTGCATATTTATACGGCCAAGACCATGCAGAAGTTTTGTCTATATTACTACAATATTCTTTCCAGGAATTAATTTTGCTTTTTTTAATTAGTCTTTGATATTTGTGCCTCATAGTGACATATTGAATTCGTGCTAATTCTCTGGCTTGTATGTCTGTTTTTGTCTTCTGGTACTGTTTTCTAAGTCTGTTAGTTTCTTTCCGTAAATTGGTGAGGTCATCATTCCACCATGGTACAGATTTATGAACATGGTGTCTTGTTTTATTAGATTTTTTAAAACATATATTACTGGATTTTATTAGAGATAATGTGAGATTGCTAACTATTTCTTCGATCGTAAGTGAAGTAAAGCTTGTACAGAGTTCGTCTTCAAAATTGTTGTTTGTTGTAGGATCAAAAGAATTTTTTAAAAATTGTTTGTTTAACTGTTGAGTGAGAACATTTTTAAATCTATCCCAGTTAGCATTAGTGGTAATGTAATTGAATCTTGACAAGTGGTTTGTTTTATTATGTGGAATATGGTTAGTCTGGATATTATAGACAATACTATTGTGATCTGACAAGTTAAGAAGATTAGAAATATGCCAGCTGTTAATATTATTATTAAAAGGAACATTAGTTATAGTTAAATCTATATTACTTTTCCCTCTACTACTTTGGAAAGTAGTCAAATAAGATTTTTTGTTAATAATTTTTAGATCGTTATTAATAATAAATGATTCCAATGCATTACCACGTGGGTTTGATTGAGAATCAAACCAAAATTTTGAACGGGCATTTGTGTCAATTCCCAAAATTATCCGATGATTTTTATAATTAGACATAATTACATGTATTTTATTTAAATCTTCATGAATGTCACGGTTACAATCGAAATAAGCACTAATTGCTAAAAATTTAAATTGGTTATAAATGATTTCTACAGCACAAAAGTCAGCGTCTGAAAACTGTTGAAGTAGGATGTCATCCATTTCAGATCTAAATGTTACTATGGCAACTCTTGGTGTTCCACCATATGATTGATAGATTCTCCCATTTGTACTGTAACCTATAACCTTGTTATTTATTATATATGGTTCTTGAAGTAAAAATATATCAATACGTTCATCAATTTGATATTGTTTTAAATGTAGAGTACAGGTTCGAGAATGATGAGCATTTAATTGTAATACTTTAAGCATTGCATTCATATAATAAAATATATCTAATTTTATTATTCAGTACTTTTATTAGTAAGTTATTAGTATTGAGTGTTAGCTATAAGTTTTTTTATTTCAGTTAAATAAGAAGGGCAATGTTTATCAAAAGTATAGTGGTCTGTAGCTAGTTTGGTTTTATTAGAAAATTTATTGTGATTTGAACAATTTGAACATTTGAATATATCTGCCCGACATACCTGTTCCTCGTGATCCTCGGAACATCTCGGACAGGCGATTCTTCCTTCACAGTTCCTCTTCTTGTGATGGAATTTCAGGCACTTGCCACACCTCAAGATCCGTAGATAGTCTTCGATGTGAACCACTTGATATCCAACCTTGATCCTGTTTCGTAGAAGAAGCTGACGAGTCTCTGCATCTACTTCTATTACTGCATGTCTGCTTTTATTCCTCTCGTTGCTTAAGATGATAACAGGTTTTATAGATTCCTTATTGAGTGGAAGGTCAAGATTTTGATTTATCAAGTAATCCAGAATATTTTCTGTCGTGATTTCTTCCTCTATATTCTTTATGATCAATCGAGGATTCTTCTTCTTGATCTCTTCTGCCTTCAAGAGAGTGGATTTATTTAATTCAGATAGGATTTTATCCTTATCTTTCTCCTTCTCTGTAATAATGATTATATTTGCTTGTTTTGTAGTTATAACTTTAGTTATGCCAATTTTTAAATCTTTGGGGTTTAATAATCTTTTAAATTCTTTTTTTGCTTCATTAATAGAAGTTTCAGTTTTATTTTTAACAATAATTTTATGAGATGGAATTTGTTGTGTATTTTTTATCTTACTAGACACTGCTTGAGAGTAAGTTTTATGTGAAAGGTTAGGTTTAATTTCACTTACATATTTCTTATTCTCAAGGGCCGTATTTTCCATTGTTGAGAGTGCTTCGGATATTTCATCCACTGAATCACTTATTCTGCTCTTCATGTCCCGTCGAAGGTTGCTAATGTCCAATAAATCATTTAAAAGAGAGAGCACATTTTTAAATAACACTGAACTATCCGCCATCTTGTTGAAAGTTTTAAGCTATTCTATACTTAGACAAGGTATAGTTGGGATTCGGCTAGGAGAAAAAAACGTCAGACTTTCAGGAAGAAATCTGTATTTGGACGTTTCGGCTGCACATTGGCAGCCTTCTTCAGCACTAGAAAATGCCTAGGAGGGAGGGAGGAAGACCTCGAGGACACTTAGGTAACCATGGTTGGATCTATGATCTACATCCAACCATGGTTACCTAAGTGTCCTCGAGGTCTTCCTCCCTCCCCCCTAGGCATTTTCTAGTGCTGAAGAAGGCTGCCAAGGTGCAGCCGAAACGTCCAAATACAGATTTCTTCCTGAAAGTCTGACGTTTTTCTCCTAGCCGAATCCCAACTATACCTTGTTTGCTTATCTCTGCAACGGCTAACTATCTCCATCTCCACTATTCTATACTTAATTACAAGTCTTATTGTTATCTTCATATTAACCTTTAAATTTTACTCTGTCAGGGAATAGTTGGGATTCGGCTAGGAAACATCAATAAGATTTTTGTAAACATTTAAATTGAATTTTTTTTAAAAATACCAACTACTCCCTGGCTGCTTATCAACTCGATGGCTAACTAAATAACACCTCATAATAATACCAACTACTCCCTGGCTGCTTATCAACTCGATGGCTAACTATATAACACCTCATAATAATACCAACTACTCCCTGGCTGCTTATCAACTCGATGGCTAACTATATAACACCTCATAATAATACCAACTACTCCCTGGCTGCCTATCAACTCGATGGCTAACTATATAACACCTCATAATAATACCAACTACTCCCTGGCTGCTTATCAACTCGATGGCTAACTATATAACACCTCATAATAATTTCATTGTTTGTTGAAATTTTAATTATATTTTCTTTTTTTCCAGGTAAGCTCTTTAAGAAAATTATAATTCCTTTTACTTATTGACGCCTGGACGTTTTAACGCCTTAAGCGACGTTTGTAAATGCTGTAAGCTCAGACAAGGTTTGTTTTGTTTTTTAATTTTTATTATAATTTTATTTTTATAATCTGTATAAATCCTTCGTTTCCTACATACACTGCCGGTAAAAAAACCTGCTCACCTTAATATTCGTCGTTATTTTTTTTCCAGGTTAGTAGAATTTGCAAATTTTTAACTCAAAATGTATTGTATATATATATATGTAGCTTGTAGGACACCAAAAAGTCAATACAAAAACAAAATCTTGAAAAAATACAGTTAGGTAAGTAAAAAAAAAAAAAAAAAAAAAGAAAGAAAATGAACACACTTCCAAAGTGTTTCTTTTCACTGGAAAACCGTTTTTCTTTATAAAAGACTACCTGTTACCCAGTGTGCCATGCTACACCTAATTTCTGTCTATGACTCTCCCCGTATCAAGATCTACTTGATAACCAGTTACGAAAATCGGTCAATCGATGTGAATTTGTTTTAGTTCATAATGTTACCGGCAGAGCACTTCATCTAACAGCCGACAGAGGCCAGTAGTTGTCGATTCAAAATGGCCGGCTGAATGGTTCAGTGTAGCCAATTTTTCTTGAACAAAACTTTTGACTTTTTCACCAAATTTTGAAATTTGACTATTTTGACCTAGCCTAGAAGGTAGGCATTACAATCCCGCAGTTTTATAGATATTTATATTTTATTTTATTTTTAGGTTTTTTCCAAATTTTTCTTATTTTTTTGTGTATTTTTTGCTATTAACCGGATTTTTTAAGAAAACTATTATTTTTATAATTATTTTGCTTTCGGATTTTCAATTTTTCTAATTCTTTCCTGCAGTGGTGGCACATTATAGACAAGATGTCATCACATCTTGGATATATTGGTGGGTCTCCTTTCGACATGAGGAATCCATGGGGTATGTATGGATGAATCGATTGATGATTTTACAATTTTCGCGATGCTGGTTCAGAAAAATGCTAGCACTAATCTAGAGATCCTTGAACCGTGGCTCCTGCAAAGGCGGCTCCAGTGTTGCAGAAATAATTCACCATCATCACTTTTGTATAAAAGGCTGACACAGCAAAGATATCCATAGCCCAGCAATAGATTCTGCTAATCTTGCGCTTGCTATACTGATTCATTTAATTTCTTGTAATAAACATTTTATATATATATATATATATATATATATATATATATATATATATATATATATCTTCAATTATTGACCACCAACTTATACTATTATTGTTGTTGCTCTAGAAAAAGGTCACAAATTAAACTCCTCTCACTTCATATCTTTTATTTCCAACCATGACCGGTTTCGAGCTATTCTGCTCCTAATCAAAGGGTATTTCAATCGATGGATCACATCACGTACATATGTAAAAATTTAATATTGCTTCGCAATATAATAACCCTAGGACGTATATTGAATATCAAATTATATTGTTAGGATTTACAACTTACAAGAATGATTTGCAGTTTTCAATTGCGAGAGAACACTTAATAATGTTTTATTTATTTTTAAAACATGTGGTTTCTTTTTTGGGGGTTATCTGATAACCGCTACAGGATTCCCCTCCCAGATGACGGAGTCAGAGAAGCTGACTGTGAAACTCGTTTCACGGTTCTCCCGGAACGGGTCCTGTAGGGCTCTTGAGTTGGCGGTGGCGGTTGAGACTGCGTTTTTGGGAGAACTGGTGGTGTGTCCTGAGTCTGTTCGGATGGAAGAAACGCAGGCTTAAGCCGGTCTGTCGATATGGTGGCTTGGCGGCCTGGGAGTTGCACTTCGAAGTACTTGTCGTGCCGTTGGAGAACTCTGTGTGGTCCGGAGTATGGTGGTGTCAGCGGACGTCGGGCACAGTCTTCCCTGATGAACACATGCGTGCAGTTCTGCAACTCCTGGTGTACATAGGTCTTCTTAGTGCTCTCCTTATACTCGGCTGGTCGAAGGGTGCGAAGATGTTCCTTCAGCTCCTGCAGGAGTACGTGTGGACCTTCCGCGGTCGTGTGTTGCTCCAAGAATTCGCCTGGCAATCTTATGGGACAACCGTAGACTGCTTCAGCTATGCTCGATGAAGTATCATCTCGCAGGCTGGCTCTGAGTCCGAGGAGTACGGTCGGCAATATGCGGGTCCAGTTGTTGCTGTCAAGGTGTGCTGTAATGGCGGCTTTGAGTGTCCGGTGCCATCGTTCTATGCATCCGTTAGCTTGGGGATGATAAGCAGTTGTGCGACCTTTCTCGATTCCCAGAAGCGAAGTCAGCTGATGAAAAAGCTGGGATTCATATTGCCGGCCTTGGTCGGTGGTTATTCTTGAGGGAACGCCGAATCGGCAGATCCAACCAGTGTAGAATGCGCCTGAGACGGTTTCGGCTGTGATGTCACGTAATGGTATTGCTTCTGTCCATCTGGTTTGACGGTCTATCATCGTGAGACAGTAACGGTGGCCGTCGGAGGGTGGTAGTGGGCCAATTAAATCTAAGTGGACATGCTGAAAGCGAGTGGCAGCTGGGAATGTTCCAGGAGGTGCATGGGTATGCCGGTGTATCTTACTCTTCTGGCAAGCGATACAGCACTTAGCCCAATCAGCTACTTCCTTATTCATGTTTGGCCAGAAATATCGCTCTGCTACCATTTTCCGTGTTGTCCGGACGCCAGGATGACTTAAGGTGTGCACCTTGACGAAAGCACTGTGCCTGAAGTTCTTCGGGAGATATGGCCTTGCCTTGCCTGTTGACATCTCACAGAGAAGGGTCTTGTCGGTGCCAGGAATTTCGATGGCTCTAAAGGTTAGGTTAGTTTGTTCCTGGAGTCGGCTGATCTCATGGTCTTCTTGTTGGGCTAAAGAAAGGGCGACAAAATCGTCTGGAGTTTGGATTTCAGCAATCCTTGATAGGGAATCGGCAACAATGTTTTCCCTGCCTGGACTATAGATGATCGTAGTGGTGAATTGGCTAATGTAAGTTAGCCAACGGATGCGGAGAGGTGAAGTGGATTCAGGCTTTTGAGTGAAAGCATGAGCTAATGGGCGATGATCTGTGATGATTGAGAAAACTCGGCCTTCCAGTTGAGGTTGAAGATGTTTGATGGCCTTGTATATAGCCAGAAGCTCCCTGTCGTAGACAGAGTAATTCTTCTGCGCTTTATTGAATGCTAACGAGAAAAAGCTTAGAGGATGCCATTTGTTATCCTGTTTTTGTTGTAAGACAGCGCCTAGACCGACGTCAGATGCATCGCATGCGAGTGAGATCTCTGCGTCTGGGTTCGGATGGACGAGCTCAGTTGCTTCAGCAAGGTTCTTCTTGGTGTCTTCGAACGCCTTGAGCGTTTCTTCGTTCCAATTGATTGGAGTTTTGTCATTTTTCGTGACCTGATGGAGAAGTCCGTTGAGAGGTTGTTGGATTGATGCTGCGTGGCGAAGACAAGGTCGGTAGAAATTCACCATGCCCATAAAGCGCCGAAGTTCTCGAACGTCCTTGGGAAGTGGGAATTCTAGGACAGCCTTAACTTTGTCTTCCAGAGGTGTGACGCCAGATGGTGTTAGATGGAATCCAAGGAAATCGAGCTCTGGGACACCGAAGACGCATTTCGATGGGTTCACAGCGATGCCGTTCATGTCGAGACGACGAAGTACTTCTCTGATGTGAGCTTCATGTTGTTCCTCGTTGTCCGAAGCGATCAAGAAGTCGTCAAGAAACTTGAAGAGAAAGGGTAGGTCTCGGAATTGGTTGTCGACGAAACGCTGGAAGCTTTGACCTGCGTTCTTCAGTCCAAAACTCATCCTGTTGTATTCAATAAGGCCAAATGGGGTAATAATGGCAGTTTTCTCTCGATCTTCTACTGCTATCGGTATATGATAGTAAGCCTTGCGGAGATCTATTTTGGAGAAGATCTTCTTACCATGTATCTCCATTGTGAAGTCTCGAAGATTGGGTATTCCATATCGATCGGGAATAGTGATGGCGTTCAGGGCTCGATAGTCTCCACACAATCGGAGAGTACCATCTTTTTTCTTCACTACGTGGAGTGGACTGGACCATGGACTTTTGGAAGGTTGGCAGATTCCGCTGTCGATGAGCTCCTGGATCTCCTTTTTGACTTCCTGGTAAATTCCTGGAGGCAAACGGCGGCATTTAGCCGTGGCAGGTCGTCCTTTGGTCTCTATATGATGCTCCACTGTTGAATTGGATGGTCCACGGATGGGAGTGACCTGAGTGACGGTAGGGAATTCACCTAGGATGCGGGCAAATCGATTATCGGCTGGAAAGATGGAGAAGGTTGGTATTTCTGCTGAGGATATGGTACCTACAATGCTACGTCCTGAGTGCTGGTCGATCAGTCTCCTGTTTCTTAAGTCCACAGTAAGCTGATGCCAGTAGAGAAAATCAGCACCTAATATAGCCTTGGCGACGTCGGCTAAGACAAAGGTCCACTTGAGAGGTTTTCCGAGTCCTAAGTCGACATGTCGAGTGATTTCACCGAAGGTTGGAATCGGGGAGTTGTTGGCTGCTATTAAGGTGAAATCAGATGGAGTCTTACGCCGTCCTTTGGGCACAGGGAGAAGAGATATGCATGCTCCTGTGTCAATGAGGAAGGGCTGACCAGTGGTTCTGTCCGTCAGAAATAGGCGGCGGTGCTGCTGGGTTGTGAAAGTTTCCGCCGCAACTTTCACATTTCCGAGTTTAAAGCTGGCTCTTCGGATTTCCAGTTGCAAGGTTGTGTGCAGCGTCGGGCTTTCTCGCGGAATCTCTGGTGGTAATAGCAGGTATCGCGCGACTGGGATCGAGGGAGATTGTCTTGATTCCGGCTGCTGCTGGAGCTTCTTTCGCGGTTCTTCATCTTCAGAAAGCGTAGGATCTCGTCTAAGTCGCGGCGTAGAGCTCCGAAATCTTCGGATGGGTGCTGGCATCTGTTCGTGACTGATGTGGTAGTTGCGGAAGACTTGTTTGGGCGAGGTTCTGACATGTCTCGAATAGCGTACGTTTCAGCTGACGGGGATACCTCCAAGATCTTGTCGGCTACTTCTGCCAGTTTTTGGATGTCAGTGTGGCCTGTGGAAGTGAGGATGGGACGAATTCGTGGGGGTAAATTCTTCATCCACAGGGTGCTAATAAATCCGTTTGATACGTCGGAGCCAGCTAATTGTTGTATTTTTCTGAGGAGCTGTGAAGCAGTCTGGTCTCCGAGTGGCATTTCTTCTAACAGCTTGCTAATTCTACGTGTTTCGGATTCTCCGAACGTGTTGATGAGCCTAGCTTTAAGGTCCTCGTATGGTTGCTCAGTCGGTTGGAGGACGATATCTGAGACTTGGCTAAGAACATCCAGATCGAGATTCGGTATGACGAGCTGGAATTTTTTTAGGCTCGATGTTACGCGGGATGTCGCAAATACAGCCTCGATCGTCGCGAACCATAAAGTCGGGTTCTGTTTCCAGAATGTCGGTAGTCTTGAACTCGGCCCTTGGTAGAAACTAACCTCAGGCTGGGTTTCATGGAGATCTGTATCGGACGTAGATGAGTTTTTTTTGGACATGACGAACGGCGAGAAGTGAAATCAGAAGTATTGTTCAATATCACGTCGGGGTCACCAATGTTATGTGTATAGGATTTACAACTTACAAGAATGATTTGCAGTTTTCAATTGCGAGAGAACACTTAATAATGTTTTATTTATTTTTAAAACATGTGGTTTCTTTTTTGGGGGTTATCTGATAACCGCTACAATATACACACACACACACACACACACACACACATATATATATATATGAGGAGTTGAGGTGCAAAACTCGTTTGTTCCATTTTTATAAAAATTGAGATGCCATTAGATTATAAAGGATATTTCAATGCTATTTACCCATATGTTGAAATATGACATAATATGTCATCTTTATGTTTAGATATATTATATCTGTAAACATAAAGATGTTCCTTTCGAAGGCAAAAAAAAACAAAACATTTTAATCTGGCCACTCTACAAGACGTAGTTTTGAGCCACCTGCAAAATATGTTCCTGTGGAACGAAAGAGTTTTGCAACTCACCTACTCATATATATATATATATATATATATATATATATATATATATATATATATATATATTATATTTATAAACACACACACAAATTCAAATTTTCTTGTCGGCACTGCCGGATTGAGTCATGAGGTCACCGTCATACGCAGGGTTCCTCCCTATGGAGGGAGAGAGAAACCGCGCTAAAAAAAACAACCACTGGAGATAGCCATACCAATAACGAACATAATCCCCGTTGAAGAAACCTCAAACAGAATAGAATAAATTAATTAAAACATTTTCCCATATACAGTCGAGTCTCACTTATATGAATCTGAGGGGGAACGGAAATTATGTCGTATATGTGAATACTTCGTATAACTGAATAGTAGTAGGTTTCGTGGCTATTTTAAAATAAAATAAATTCTTCATGAAAAAAGTCACAATTTTATTTTTTGTACATATTTTCTTGTTAGATAACGTTGTACATTATTATATTTTCAAGTTTCATATCACGAAACTCTCCTCGATTTCTTTCCTCTTACCACTGTCTCTATAATCACTGTCTCTACTGACAACAGTTGGACATTGTATCTATTTGTGGAGTATGCTTAAGAAACGACTATAGATTTTTTCCCACTACTTATAGTGATATTAGTGAGCCTAATGGATTAATGTATGACACAGGGACAATACTATCAGTGGGCAGTGCTATCAGTGAGTTTAGTGATACTCTCTAATCCATTTAAGGCACTCGTTTCCTAAACAGGAGTATCAGTCTTATCTCTAGTGCTGTTAAACATGTTGCACAATGGCTTTGTAATGTGGGCTCTATCTGTCAGGGTAAATTACACTCGTGCTTGCTATGCCCGCACCTTGCGCATCACTAATGTGCTTCCTCCTTGAAAACCATTAAAAAAAAAACTCCATATGCCGGTAATGGCTTGTACCTAGTGTTTTCGCAACACTTTACTTGTTTATTGAGAGGGGATCGTTGACCGTTCAGATTCCCAAGGTGGATCTATTCAGAGGGTGGTTCGATACCAAGTACTAATACCATTGAATCAATCTTGCGATACTTACTCAGTATTGAAACAAAAATACTTAGTATCGAATGGCATCTGACTGACCTTACTTACGAATGTATCATACAGGGGCGTGTATAGGAAATAATTTCGGGGGGGGGGGGTATGGGCGTAAGTAAGGGGGCTGAGGGGGCTGTACTCCCCTTCCCCCGAAATTTTGATTTGATCGCTAAAAATTTCGTAAAACCCTTAAAAATAAATTAAATAAGATCATTTAGTTCATACAACATATTCTATTTTGGGTGTGATAGCGTTTAAGTTGGCTAAAACTCTTCCAAGACCTAAATTGTTAGTATTCCATACACCGGAAAAAATTTTCCCAGCCCCCTCCGAAATTATTTTCTATATACGCCCAAGGGGGGGGGGGTCTGGGAACATTTGGCGTTATGGAATCTAGAACTTGGTATAGTTAGGGCTAACTGCTGGCTCCACCGAAAACGCTATCACACAAACAGAAAAATATTTTTTTCTGAACTAAGTGATCTAAAGTAATTTATTTTTGAGTTATTTATGAAAGACGATTAATTTAAAAAACAAAATTTGGGGGGCTTCAGCCCCCTCCCCCTAATATACTTTCTGACTAATACGCCCATGGTATCAGACAAAAAGAGAGAGTGAAAGCCCTCTCCTGCTTGGTTATCTGCAAAGCGCTCCAACAAGAAACATATTGTCTCCAAAATAACTAGAGAAGTTACTGTTTTGGGGCAATCTAGATGCTAAAGAGTTTTTTGTTTAATGTATTTATTTAAATTTTAACGTCCATTTATTATTAACTACGATTTTTAGGACGGTTTTCCGTTTTTTGTTTAATATACTTAAATAATAAAATATAATTTTTGTTAATTAAATATAAATTAGTTAAGCTAAAGTAGTTGATTAACTAATTTATATTTAATTAACAAAAATTATCTTTTGTTATTTAAGTATATTAAACAAAAAACTCTAATTTCTGTTAATTAAATATAAATTAGTCAATCAATTACTTTACTTTTCATTTTTATACCTCAAAATTATTGTCCTTTGACATTTGATACGTAAGTTTCATTGAAAAAAAATGTAAAAGTATAGATATGAGTAAGTACCGAAACATTAGGAGCATTTGTGTGAGCAGTATCGAAAAATGATTTGAGTACTACTCATGTGAGTAGGTGTCGATACTTTGATGGCATCGGAACATCCCTACTTAGAAGTCGTCACTTCTAAAGCTTCAACGCCAATTGACAACTTCACCAATTATTCGCCAATCAATTGTAGTGATTGGGTCATCCCTGTTGACCTTGATGTGATCCTTCTTAGGAGAGTATTTTGGCCGAAGTGCACAACATTGAATTGGGAAAAGTGGATGAACCTGGCACATTTAACCATAAGCACCTAAATTTCTTCTTGGTCTTCTTTCCTCACCTAGGCATTTTTTAGTGCTGAAGAAGGCTGCCAAAGTGCAGCCGAAACGTCCAATATAGATTTTTGCCTGAAATCTGACCTTTTTTTTCTCCTAGCCGAATCCCAACTACCTCTTCGCATCACCTCAACGGCTAACTATCTCCATTCAATTATATCCCCCCCCCCATTTACATTTAGGCAAGTTCTAGAACAACCTCGATGTTCGGTAAGTGGAACAATTTTTCTCGGTCCCTTGAAGATCGAATTATCGAAAATTGAATGTATATTTATTTTAAGGGGGATCACTTCAGTATCTAGTAGATGACAATTATTGAAGACATCTTTCATGAGTGCTACCTTAATACCTAAAACTGCTAAAATAACTTGTTGCATGTGCTGATAAATATTTGAATTGATGTTTCAAAAAATAACTATAAATATTTAATGAGAAAAGCGAGAAGAGAAGTCAAATATACAATAGAAATGAAGACATTTCATGATAAATTATTGGTTTCTGTAAAATTTATGAATAATGTAAAACACATATGCGTTACATCGTACCTACCATGTCAAACAAACTATGGGAGCAAAATAGGAACTAACGTATCCTATCCATTGACGAAGTAATACATTGAAACATGGTCGTATTCGATACTTTATTAAGGCATTAAAGGCTATTCTATAAAGGCGTTAGAGTTGCGACAATTTGAGACAAGCCGTATCGTCCAAAATCCAAGAGCAAAATCCCGAATTTAAAACGAGATTTTGCATATTCGATAGTTTAATATGGCAGGGACGATATGTACTGAATAAATTGTTTAAATACATAACAGCTTTTATTTCCTCTAGAATAATAATACATAAATTATAAATAACAAGGGGTTTCCATTCGTTAGCGAGGTAGGGAGGGCCAATTTGTAATTTGTTCTGCTTCGGTTGGTTCACGCCGTATATATTTCTGATTACAAGAAATAATATGCAAATATCCCTCAAATCAATTTATTTAATCCTTGCTTGCAGGGTTATTTACTTTATTTTTATCAGTTCAATTAATCTGAGTGTCATAAATTGAATTCGCCCATTATCACAATTTTCTGTCCCTTTTAGATAAATTAAATCCAATCTCGTTTACACAAGATTTGTCATTACAAGGCTCAAAATTAATTCAAACATTTATCTTTTAGGTTTTAACACATGACCAAGGAAAGTAGATATTTAGGTTAAACTCATAAGAGAATTTAAAAACATTTCTTTAAATCATCATAATCTACTACAGTCCGGCCACAGACAAAAGAACAAGAAGGGGCGTGGCTGGAGGGAAGCTGGGCCTTCTTACACAAGGGCTGGATGCAGCGCCTGCGCATTGCCTTGTTCTTTTGTTGGTGTCAGACCTATAGACTTAGGCAATATACAGGGCATCCCTCATTGATATGCCACTTTAGGGCTTTATTCTGCACGTCATTTGTAGTTCAGTGTCGTAAAAATGAGCGTTGTATCTGATCATGTAGCAGAGTTAACGAACTTTTACCTATTTTCAAAACTATTGTTTTTGTTTTTAAAATGAAAAACTGTGTTTTCGGGATTCATGTTAATGTATCGTAAATAACGACCACATTTTTTTAATCTGGAGAGGAAAAAAGTATTATTTTTTGTGTTTTGTTTATAAAATAAAGCATTTTCAACCTATTTTATTTTATTTCTCAGCTTCTAAGACGCATTGAAGCTCGGACATGTGTCGACTATTTCTTGATGTAGAATCACCAGCGAAAAAATGGACCAAATTGGTGATCCCACCACTGTACGCACTCCTAGTTAGAAAAATTGAGGTGTACTTTGGAAGGGGGGTTTCGTCCCTTAAACTTGCGATTGGGCAAGTTAAAAAAAAAATACTTATCGATTATTTTCTTGTGTTTAATAAATCTAGAAGGTTTCATAAAAATCGGCTCCGGACACTTGGGGATATTTCCTTGTAAGTGTTATTCACATAAAAAATATGGGCTATGGATTTTTATATAGATGAAAACTAGAGGAATGTGTATTATTTACTTCAAAACTGTAAATACTAAGGTTTATTTGCTTCTATAATAAGGGATATAAAGTTTAATTTACACCTTAAATAGAGATAGATGTTTCACATATTTCAAAACTAAAAGGTATTAATTTTTATATGCATTTATAATAAAATAAGTAAAGTTTTATATACATCCAAACTAGACTAAGCTCATTTATTCACTTAAGAAAAACATATGAAACTTCGTCTATGTTAATATTTATTAGTTCCGGTTACATAGAACATTTGTCACCCTAGTTGTAGATAATTGTTTGCTTAACGTTTTACAAAATTTAAGTTATTTAAGGCAAATAAAATGCCGAAAACATAGAAAAGATAAAATAATTTATGCCCTGGCCCGTCGCGGTGTTAGTTCTCGAGAGGAAATGAGAACTATCCGTCAGCGGAAGTGATGGCGAGGCACACTAAATATTGTCTAATGGACCGAGTGCAAAAACTCTTAAAGTCTTAAGATAAATAACCCTTTTCGTTTTAAAGTGAAATGGCTCCATTAAATAAAAAGAATAATAAAAAAAAAACACCTTCCAGGCGAGTGATGGCAAGGTCTAAAACGTTGAGCTGAAAATATTACCTTATGTGATGCTGAAAGAAAAATAATTCTTACATTAATTTTTTTTTTCTAACAAGGGGAGTATACAGCGATGGGGTCACCGATTTGGACCAATTTTTTTCTAGTGGTTCTACATCGAAAAATAGTCGACATGTGTCCGAGCGTTCCGTCCAATGCGCCTTAGAAGCCGAGAAATAAAATAAAATAAAATAGGTTGAAAGTGCTTTATTTTTTATATGGAGTTTAGAAAATGATATCGACATGATTCTTTCACCAATTCATTCGTTTTGTAGAGTAGATTAAAAGAAAAACAAAATCGTTAAACAATCATTTATATTTCGTCGAATATATTAAAAAATATGCTTACATTTTCAGGTAAACTAGTATTATACATATTTTTACACCAAAAATAATAGCAGATTTAAAATCAGCACCCCAAGAAACCCTAATATAGTGAATATCATTGAAAACAAAAAATAATGATGTTTCCTAGTCTGGAAGAGGCTAAATATTTGTAAGCGAAAAAGTAATGTGACGTTTTGGAATTCAATATCTCCCGTTAGGATAATCCGATTTTTACGTCATTGAAATCTTTCGAAAGAAGAAAGACTCCTTTTTCCAACCATATAAATGACTATTGTATTATCTCAAAAGGTACTTGCGAAAAATGGTTCTCAAAATAAAAATAAACTGTAAACGTTTTTGCATATAACGTCAATTCCAGAACACGTAGAAACACCCCGATTGGACGGAAATGCTTCACATTATGGCCTTTATCGACCCCTTTTTTTATTTTTGTAATACTCTCAAAATTTGAATTTAGGGGTTTTTAAATGCGCTAAAAACGAATCTCCGTTTTGCGCTAAAATCGACATCCGTTTTTAAATCAAAAATTGTTTTACATACTCGACTCTATAGAAGTCATTTAAAAAGTTATCGACTATAAAAAAAAATTTAATTTAAAAACGGATGTTAGATTCGTTTTTAGCCCATTGAAAAACCCCTAAATTGAAATTTTGGGAGTATTACAAAAATAAAAAAAAATCTATTTTAAATTTCGCTAAGGGGGGACCCTAAAAATTTTGTTAAAGATTCAACAATCCGGCCATATTTCAAAGAAAATTTACCCGATTCAAACTTGGAGGGTCGATAAAGGCCATAATATGACGCATTTCCGTCCAATCGGGGTGTTTCTACGTGTTCTGGAATTGACGTTATATGCAAAAACGTTTACATTTTATTTTTATTTTAAGAACCATTTTTCGCAAGTACATTTTGAGATAATACAATAGTCATTTATATGGTTGGAAAAAGGAGTCTTTCTTCTTTCGAAAGATTTCAATGACGTGAAAATCGGATTATCCTAACGGGGGATATTGAATTCCAAAACGTCACATTACTTTTTCCCTTACAAATTTTCAGCCTCTTCCAGACTGGGAAAAATCATTATTTTTTGTTTTCAATGATATTCACTATATCAGGGTTTCTTGGGGTGCTGATTTTAAATCTGCTATTATTTTTGGTGTAAAAAAATGTATAATACTAGTTTTCCTGAAAACTTAAGCATATTTTTGAATATATTCGACGAAATATAAATTATTGTTTAACGATTATGTTTTTCTTTTAATCTACTCTATAAAACGAATGAATTGGTGAAAGAATCATGTCGATATCATTTTCTAAACTCGATATAAAAAATAAAGCACTTTCAACATATTTTATTTTATTTCTCGGCTCCTAAGGCGCATTGGACGGAACGCTCGGACACGTGTCGACTATTTTTCGATGTAGAATCGCCAGAAAAAAATTGGTCCAAATCGGTGACCCCATCGCTGTATACTCCCCTTGTAAGTTGTAAGTCAGTCTAAAAAAAAAATATGACAACAATATGATTCGATAAACACCTAAAATTATTCTAATTAAAATATTACTTTGAGGGACTTCCTCAGTTCTTGTATAGTTAAGGAAAAGGTTTATTTTTCTTTCTTTATGGAATTTACTTAGTAAAATAAGAAGAAGTTATATCATATGTTCTTGTTGAGTTAAAATAGTTCTTCTTCCTTCGATTGCGTTAAACTTTCAGGTTTTGGAAGGTTGGCAACCTACAGATTTCCCCGCCATAATGGCCAAAATGCGGATAAACTAAAAAAGAAACAAAAAAAGTCCGTCTCGCAGGACTGCATCATCTTAGCGCGGTTCCGTTCATATCCCTAGTCTAATTTGGAAAGATTAAAATAGAAGCAGTTATTATTTTGGTACCACCAGTCTTTTTTTTTTTAATTAATTATTATAATGGCGTGTCAACCCTTAAGGTCACTAACGCCATTCCTGTGAGTAGTCAAGTCTTGAAAGGTGACATACATGATTTACAATCTTACCTGGAAGGGTCCGCTACACTAGAAACAGACCCGCTAGTGACAAGGTCTTGGAATCTTGGAAATCTATATTTCTAACAATAAATTGTTTTTGTTATTTTACTTAACCAGTTTTATTGTCAAATACATTATCCAACTATAAGCAATTAAAAAATAACAAGAAATAAAACAGACAAAAAGAACCATTGGAATAAACTAAATCAATTAATTTAAAGCTTTAAGCACTTTTTTCTCTGATTGACATCGCCTGATTAAAACTTTCTTCAGAACTTTATTTGTAGAGCATTTAGTAAGCTTCCGAATGGTACTCTTCCGCTTCACAAGATTGTCAACGGTTTTCGAGATACTAACGAAATTATACAAAGTTACCAAAACTTTTTTTGTCTGTTAATAAAATATTTTATTCTAACCCTTCCTTTACTCTAAACGTAACAAAAATTTCAACATATTAGTGTTGATGAAACTCCAACATGCAGAAAATGTTTCAACTGTATCCCATAATTCTAAGTACCAAAATCAAAGACACAGAACCCTCCCTAGGAAGGACGCTAGGCAGTTGAAAAGCTATATATCTTGGAAATCCATGTCTCTAACATTAAATTGTTTTTCTTATTTTTCTTAATCTGTTTTATTTTCAAATACATTATCCAACAATAAGCAATTAAAAAATAACAAGGAATAAAAAACAGACAAAAAGAACAGTTCGAATAAGCGAAATCAATTACTTTAAAGTTTTAAGCTCTTATTTCTCCGATTGACATCGCCTAATCAAAACTTTCATTAGATCCTTTTTTTTAGAGCATTTAATAACCTTTCTAATGGTATTCTTCCGTTTACCAAGATTCTCAACCTTTTTCGAGATATTAAGGAAAGTAAACAAAGTTACTAAAACTTTTTATGTCTGTTAATAAAATATTTTATTCTAACCCTTCCTTAACTCCAAACGTAACCAACATTTCAACATATTAATTTTGATGAAAGTAGAACATGCAGAAAATGTTTCAACTGAATCCCATGATTCTAAGTACCCAAACCAAAAACGGTATTCAAAAAATATTTTTCCAATTTTCTCGAAAATGGTTAAAGCTATCGCCTTCAAAATGGTTTCATTCGTTTTCCTAGCCCAGGAATCATATAAAACGAGTACTTAGAAGCTTATGAACCCAAAAACGTAAGCGTTACGATTTTTTTGCGCGAATTTCGCCCCAAACGCCATCTTCCAGTAGGCGGATTTTGCTGGTTAACGAACTTGACCTTTCAAATTGGACGATGGATTTTTGTACCAAATTTCATCAAAATCGGACCATTCGTCTTCTATCTAGAGAGCGAACAGACAAATATATATATATATATATATATATATATATATATATATATATATATATATATATATATAAATATATACATATATATATATATATATATATATATATATATATATATATACAAATTTGAACCACAGTTATTTTCGGTCTCTAGGGGTTCTGAAACGCGAAATTTTCTAGTCGGCACTTCCGGATTGTTTCATTGTATCAACCCTATAAGCGGGGTTCCTCCCTATGGGGGAGGGAGGAACCGCGCTAAAAACAACAACTAGCTTGATAGACATCTACCTTTAAATTTCCACTAATAAACTAATTCTAATTACCACTACCCCGATTGCTAGGGACATAGAGTCGCTAGGAATGGAGTCCAGGCAGATAAAGCCAATACAACTCGTCAATAGTTCACACTCCTGACTGTTTCAATAGCCGTTCGGGCTAATTTTCCTATTGGAAATCCAGCTTCAATTCCGATGACATTTTGAATGATTCTAATTGCGACTAAGCTTTTAGACATTAGGTTATTTTGTATAATTGTAGATTGTTTTTTATTTATTTATGTGTGAGCTCATCAAAATGGTTCTATTGTTCGTCCTTAATAAAAAAATGTGTCATAAAAATAAATAAATGATTCAAATTAAAATGAAATAAGTAGGTAGGAAAAACTATTCAAGAAGTTTAAACATAATGCTTTTAAAAAATAAGAAGAAAAAAAATAACAAAAGAAAACAAAAAGGGAAGGGCACCGAAACTTATAGCAATCATTTTAATAGTTAAAAGATGTTATATTTCTGGTTATTTATCTTCTTTGCTTATTTTAGATATTTATAAGTTATTCCTGAAACTTTTAGACCTGGTATAGTACATTTTGGATAATTTTGCGATTATTAATTTAGTTCCATTATAGACAGATATAAAGAATAGTCAGTAATTTGGAATTAAAATTAAAATTTAGGTGTACCTATATGAGGAATATTGGACGTGGGCATTGTACAGGAAGGTTCGCCATAATACAGTTAGACTGTAAGTTTTAGTTTATTGAGTGTGTTGGCTCCAGAAGAGGCACCTGAGGTATGAAACATCTAGAACAAGTACAAATAAAATGAAATTAACTTTGTTAATTCTAAGTAAAGATGGAATGGTTGGGATTCGGCTAAATAAACCTCAATATGATTTTGTTTTAAAAAATCTATATTTCGAACGTTTCGGCTACTCATTGGTAGCCTTCGTCAGCTAAAATGACAAAAAAAAATTAATACAAAAACAAAACACACCGGGTGGTTTGTTCAAAAGGGATGGGATCTTTGAGTTTGGTATAGAGGGTTTTGAGTTTGTTGGTAGTTTTTAAACCAAAATTTAGGGAAGGATACAAAGACAATAAAAAAATCCTACCCTTCCCTAAATTTTGGTTTGAAAACTACCAACAAACTCAAAACCCTCTATACCAAACTCAAAGATCCCATCCCTTTTGAACAAACCACCCGGTGTGTTTACCAAGTCCCTTCCTGTAATTGTGTATACATAGGAGAAACCATAAATGACATTCACTCACGTCTTACACAACATAAACGAACCATCACTAATAAAGAAATAGATAAATCTGCACTTGCAAAACACGCCATTACACAAAAACACACTTTTAACTTCGACGACACGAAAATTCTTTCTACACAACGAAATAAAAAAAGACTACAGATCTCGGAATGTGTACACATAAACTTAAACAAAAACAATATAAACTACAAAACTGACCAACAAGGCATTTCTCCTATGTACGCTAATATTTTCCAAATACTCTCCCGACCTCCCACCTAGATTTTTACCATGCCCCTTGGGTATCCTTCCATTAACACCTTTTTCTCCTTTCCTGGCATACAAATGTCATAAACATGCCTTTTGATCCTTACCGACATTTACCGACATTTCTCCCACCACCTGCTGTTTTTACCTACTTATACCCCAGTAGATTCCTTTCTCCTTAGACACTCTACAATGGTTACTTAATTGCCAACCTTGGTCTTCCTCTGCCGCTCGGCATTTCTATTGGTATGTAGTATCATATTTCTTTGTAAAATTAATTAATGTTACTATTAGCTACTATATTTGTCATTGGTATGTAGTTTCTTATTTCTTTGTAAAATCAATTAACCTTACTAATTACTATTAAAATCAATTATTGTACCTATTTACTTTTTCATTCTAAGAATTTAAGACGATATGTTCTTTTATAAGTTAATTGTATTTATTGCTCTGTTACCTATCACAATTATAATTTTTTTTTTGTTTTTGTATTAATTTTTTTTGTCATTTTAGCTGACGAAGGCTACCAATGAGTAGCCGAAACGTCCGAAATATAGATTTTTTTAAAACAAAATCATATGGAGGTTTATTTAGCCGAATCCCAACCATTCCATCTTTACTTATCACCTCGACGGCTAACTATCTAATCATCATGATTTGTTAATTCTCATGTATTGATCTTCCGCCTAAAAAATATTTGGTTGAAGAAGATTGGGTCACTATAATATATATATATATATATATATATATAAGGAAGTTAAAAGAAATAGTGCATAATAATAATATTCATTCTGACTATATCACTATATATTGTTTATATATATATATATATATATATATATATATATATATATATATACGGTGTGTGTGTGTGTGTTATATGCTTGTCTGAGGGATGCAATGAATGGGTAAACCTCAGACACCTAGTGATATACTGCGGTTAGCTGTATGTCAAGGACTGTCAGAATTATTACCTTCACTTCATTAAACAGCCATTGGTAGGTAGGTACTGTATTATAGCTTTTAGCACCTTCTCGAGGATATGTATGCACGTTTGTAAACCCTAAAAAAAAATTTAAACATATATTAATATTTTCTTTTGTTTGTTGGCAACATTTCAATAAAAAGTATGCAATTTATTTTTTCTTCCACTTTATTCAATTTATTTCATCCGATTTTCTTTGTGGTGTTGGTATATCTCCTCTTCATGTCCCATCCCTGATGTATGTCCGTTACGCCGTATGTCTGTGGTGGACAGGCGACGGAAAAGAAATGATTGCCGCACGCAACCTTTTGGACAAAGGCGGGGAATAAAGACCACGAAACATGTTGTGCAAAAGAAATTTAATAAAGTGAGAGTAAAATTAAATTATTTTGACCTTTTATTGATCTCTTTCCGCGAGAAATAAGAAAATATTCAAAATATGGAGACTTATAAGATGATGATGAATATATTCTTTATGTATATATTCTTTATGAATAATTTCTTATAAGATATTATATTTCCATTGATACTAAGCACTATTTATAGGTGAACCCTACGTCTTAACCATCACATAACCACACACTCTTTCAACACCAATAACCATGCTGATTTCCTAGTATAGCTAAGTACAGAGGATACTGTCCTTTGTGTTATCGCCATTGAAGCGGGACACAATAAATAAATAAATATTCTTTATGTAAAAATTGTTTTAAATAGTTTATACACGTTATAGTAGCTTGTGTCACCACTGAGGTCTGAAAGAATTAATAAACTAAAGAAGCATCTTGAAATTATGCTATATTGACGGTACGCTACCTTAAAGGTATGGTCTCTAGTAGGTATACTAACTTGAAAGTATGTCATCGTGAAGGCATCTTACTTTGAAGGTATAATATCTTGAATATATGCTATCTTGAAGGCATGGTATATTGAAGGCTTGCTATCTTGAAAGTAAGTTATCGTGAAGGCATAATACCTTGAAGGAATACTATCTTGAAGGTTTTCTATCTTGAAGATATGATATCTTAAAGGCATGGTATATTGAAGGCTTGCTATCTTGAAAGCAAGTTATCGTGAAGGCATGTTACCTTGAAGGTTCTCTATCTTGAAGGCATGGTATATTGAAGGCTTGCTATCTTGAAAGCAAGTTACCGTGAAGGTATGGGATCTTGGAGGTTTGCTATCGTGAAGGTATTGAATACCAAAAAGATATTAATGGTTTGCTTCCTTAAAAGTGTGTTACCTTGAAGGTATTATATCTTGAAAGAATGCTGTCTTTAAAGTAGGCTATCTTGAAGACGTTTCACCTTGAAGGTGTACTATCTTGAAAGTATGTTACCTTCAGTGTACACTATCTTAAAACTGTGTTACCTTAAAGGTATCCTATCTTGAAGGTACGTTATCTTTAAGGTACTCTTTCTCGAAACAAACCCGCCATTTATAAAATGATTTAGTATTCAATATTCATTTTATCAACAAAAAAAAATTATATTAAAGTTATTTATTATTGAAATGTTTGATTATGTTTTAAATACATTCCTCCTCTTCGTTTTTTAGGATGTATTTTCCTCCTAGTTAACAACCTATAGTTAAGTTTACACTGATCTTCCCGGACGACGGTTACCCATCCTGTGAACCATCTACCCTGATATACCTGAACTAATACCCGTGTTTGTTCAAACCCCCCTAAAGCCTCAGGTATTAGCTGTCCTTCAATATCTCCTCAATATTCCGCATAATCCCTGGATCGTCACCCGTTTCCTGGCTGCAAGAGGGTAACATCGCAAATATTTCATAGCCCACAAAGAACTTGTCTGACGTATGTATAAGTATTATAGCCCAGACGAAGGCACTAAATTCCAGCCGAAACGTTGGCAATGAAAACACATTTACATTTGTAAATGTTGTTTATCATAAATGAACTCCGACTATTTCCGTACCAGGCAATCAATAAAGGTTCACGAGCAATTACATTTACTTATTAAGTACCTTATTAAAGCAGTTATTTTATTGCGCTAAATAATGTGTCATCAAAATTAATGCTACTACATAATTTTGTGCAGTTTATTATAGCACGGTTCCCATCATACTATACGTTTTTTATCAATGGATAATTAATCAAAGTGTAATGTGACTTGACATTGTGGCGCTCCGGACCAGTGTCAAGAAACAGATAAAGTAGAGATGACCCGTTATCTATAGGTTAGCAGTAACGGTAGTTTAACCAGTACAGGTTAAAATTCGTTGTCAGTAATAAATGTACGTTAAAATTCATGTTCCCATGATGTCATTTGAAAACACCCATTATATTTGCGAGCATTACCGAGAAGTCTGACTGGGGATGCTGATGGGTGAGGAGGCTGTGCAAGGGTTCGGGATAGGATTACCTCGGAAGGACCATCAACATGTATATCGTAAACTCTATGAGGGCTAAAATCACAGTTTATTTCTAGTAATTCTTAGTTGAAATGAACCGCAAATAAACATAATATGTATTAAGTAAAGATTGAATGGTTGGGATTCGGCTAAATAAACCTCAATATGATTTTGTTTTAAAAAATCTATATTTCGAACGTTTCGGCTACTCATTGGTAGCCTTCGTCAGCTAAAATGACAAAAAAAAAAAAAAAGAAATTAATACAAAAACAAAAAAAAAAAATTATAATTGTGATATGTAACAGAGCAATAGATACAATTAACTTATAAAAGAACATATCGTCTTAAATTCTTAGAATGAAAAAGTAAATAGGTACAATAATTGATTTTAATAGTAATTAGTAAGGTTAATTGATTTTACAAAGAAATAAGAAACTACATACCAATGACAAATATAGTAGCTAATAGTAACATTAATTAATTTTACAAAGATATGATACTGCATACCAATAGAAATGCCGAGCGGCAGAGGAAGACCAAGGTTGGCAATTAAGTAACCATTGTAGAGTGTCTAAGGAGAAAGGAATCTACTGGGGTATAAGTAGGTAAAAACAGCAGGTGGTGGGAGAAATGTCGGTAAGGATCAAAAGGCATTTTTATGACAGGAAAGGAGAAAAAGGTGTTAATGGAAGGATACCCAAGGGGCATGGTAAAAATCTAGGTGGGAGGTCGGGAGAGTATTTGGAAAATATTAGCGTTCATAGGAGAAATGCCTTGTTGGTCAGTTTTGTAGTTTATATTGTTTTTGTTTAAGTTTATGTGTACACATTCCGAGATCTGTAGTCTTTTTTTGTTTCGTTGTGTAGAAAGAATTTTCGTGTCGTCGATGTTAAAAGTGTGTTTTTGTGTAATGGCGTGTTTTGCAAGTGCAGATTTATCGCAAAACACGCCATTACACAAAAACACACTCTTAACTTCGACGACACGAAAATTCTTTCTACACAACGAAACAAAAAAAGACTACAGATCTCGGAATGTTTACACATAAACTTAAACAAAAACAATATAAACTACAAAACTGACCAACAAGGCATTTCTCCTATGTACGCTAATATTTTTTTTGTCATTTTAGCTGACGAAGGCTACCAATGAGTAGCCGAAACGTCCGAAACATAGATTTTTTAAAACAAAATCATATTGAGGTTTATTTAGCCGAATCCCAACCATTCCATCTGTACTTACTTGTAAATAATTAAAGATCTAAAAAAGTCCGACTCGCAGGAACTGCGCCATCTTTGCGCGGGTCCGTTCCTATCCCTATTGTCATTTGAAAAGCTTGAAATAGAAACAGTTATTATTTTGGTTATGCATTTTGTAAAATACTTTTATGGCCCCAGATACGTGACATATTGCAAGGGTACCCTTACCTGGAAAAATGACTCCGTTTTATCATTTTATTGTCTTCTTTTACAATAATACTAATTTTACAGATAAATGCAATTTAAACCAGAAATAAACAACCAATTAAAAAGTGGGCTAATCAACTACACAACCCCATACAAAGTATCAAAACACGTTTGAAGTTTTACCCACTTATTTCTCCGATTGGCATATCGTAATCGATAATTGCTTCAGAACCTTTTTTCTAGAGAATTTAGTGAGCTTTCGAATGGACAAATTCCATTTACCACGATTACCCAACCGTTTTCGAGATATTTATTTACAGAAATATATAAATATTCAAAAACTATTCATGACTATTTATAAAATATTGTTTTTAGAAAACTTCCTTAAATCTAAATGAAACAAAAATATATATTAATATCTTAGTTAAGATGAATTTCAAACATGCAGGAAATATTTCAATAAAATCCCACCATGTCAAGTACTTTAACCGAAAATTACAAGTAACAAAAATATGTTTTCTACTTTTCTTAAAAACAGTTACACAGATATCGCCTTTAAAACGGTTTCATTCTTTTCCCCTGCAAATCCTCGAAATCGTAAGGTTTGCGATTGTTTTAGGTTGATTTTCGCACGTAAAACCATGTTCCAATGGATGGATTTTCTTGGTTAACGAACTCAACCTTTCAAATTAGACAAAGTTTTTTGTGCAAATACAAACCATCGAACACAAACATACAAATCTAACGGTTAAAGGTCAACCTCATAAGCGGGGTTTCTCCCGATGGAAGGAGGGAGGAACCGCGCTAAAATTTGATTAAGGGAAAACACTGAAATTCGTAAGAAAGTGACTATAGAAGAATTTATTGTTAAGGATATTTTCTATACTTTGCAGGACTTGGTTAATCTGGTATCTTCCTGATCCGACGAGAGACAATCCCTAATAGCTCCCTAAGTAAGCTAATACTGTATGTAAAGCCCCTCCTAATACGTCCTCCTAATGATACAGGGCTTAAATAGCAGCGTATTAGCTTCAATTAGTCAGTTTCTATACTGCTCAGATGTAAACAAGGATAATGGTTACTGATTGCTCTTATCACTGATAGCAGCCAAATTCCGTAAGCCATAATACAATCCAGGGTAACTCAAATTATTTCATAATTTCTCATAACATTAATGAATATTAAATCCTGTGTGTGTATATGTATATATATATATATATATATATATATATATATATATATATATATATATTTCATATCTTTCATTTAAAACAAAATTTATTTTGCCCGACTGGACTTCGAACCTAGCTGATAAAATTAAATATAAATGAAAGCTAATACAATTTAGAACAACGTTGTCTAGTCAGATTGTTGTTTGTTGTTTCCCTTGTTTATTAAATTACTTCTAAAAAAGTTAAATTCACGAAATTCTACAATTGAACGTAGAATCACGTTTCATTTCTCATCTAACAATATCAGAACTGATATCGTTTAAATTAAACATTCAAATCCTTTGAAGAATCATACTGACACATCTTCATAAAACGTAAATTTATCTTAATTCAACCATGGGATTCAATTATGCTCACCGCTCTCAGTTATCTTCAAGCTTACGACTAGTAAACATGGCAGAAAAAGTAAATTTGATGATAGTGAGTGTGAGGTTTTAATTTCGGAAGTGCAAAGTATGGAATGACAGACACAGTGATTTTAAAAATACTATCATAACCAAGAAACTAGGAGAAGAGGTTGGAAACGCATTAAACTTGTCAGGTAAGATATTGTTATTAACTGAATATGTAAAATATTAATTTTTGTCGTTAATATTTTAATTAAAAAGTACATTGGAGTACACGATAACGGAGACAGAAGAAAATTACTAAGCAGCCGCTCTGTATCATAGCCGGTGTCGCTCTGTCGTACTGACTTTCATCGCTCACCGCTCGTATCGTACCCGAGACCTAAAGCGTCTGTTCGAAATCTTGATAAATGTCCCATGCTCTACGGCATTCTTATTGGACTGAACAACATTCCCAGGACGAGACGTGATTCTATGCACTGACTCATTGAGCAAACTACAGGCACTAGCAGACAGATACTATACGCATCCAGTAATAATAGGCATTTTCAAAACTATTCACTCACATAACAAACACATCAAAATGTTCTGGCTGCCAGGGCATGAAGGTTTAGGAAGACGCTAGCAGATTCACATGTAAAACTTGCTACAAGACAACCTTAGCTCGACCTATCAATCACGCACAAAGACTTGACCAATGCAATCAAACAAAATATTTTAAATTATTGGCAAGACAGCTGGACTCGACTAACCGACAATAAATTACGTACAATCAAAACTACTACTCAGAAGTGGACACTCCGAATTGGCCACACACGAATATCTCATGACAGGACTTAACAAACCAACCTGTAATATATGCAATAGAGAATTTACTAATACAAAACCTAAATGTTCCTCATGACATAATCGAATTGTTAAGGGACAGCAGCCAGTACATAAACACAATACATACAATCTCATTTGAAGATATCTGCTGAATAACCATTGGCTTTCTGGCATATTACAGACATTTCCATTCCTCTGTTTATAATTTGTATACCTCTGAATAAAATTTGTAATCACAATGCTTGGAACATACAATCGCCATAGTAGCGATCACTTATTAATAATAATAATAATCTCCCATAGATTCGGAGAAATCGGCCGTTAAATGAAGTAATTTTCGCTTAGGATACTGTCCGTTTCCTGTTGTGGTGCCTATGATCTTGCTTGGCTTTAAGATTTCCTTTTACATTTGTACATGTGTTTATCCTCAAAAAATGTAAACAAACCATGAAATGTTTCTATCCTAAGCTTTCCGAATGAAACTAGTAGTAAGAACGCGCTTAGATGATGCAGTTCCTGCGAGTCGGACCGTTGTTTAGTTCCGTTGGGTGATGAGAGCCTTCTGCTGGCATTTAGGGTTGTCTCATTCATTAAGGAGGGGCGGCCTCCCCACTCTTTTCATCGTAGGGGGCATGGCCATTCATTACGGTTGTTGTGGTCTCCCCTTTCCTTATAGTGGACTCGTCCACTCTTTAATTCCAATCTGTCTGCCTTGTTGGAGTCTACGCCGTTCGTATACATCATCCCTCGAGGTACAGATACAGTACAAGTATCCGATAAATGGTCGTGCGAGACAGTAGAGAGATAGTGCAATGTTTCAGAGGCTTGATTTTCGTCTTAAAAAGTTACCAGTAAAGGCTAGGGAAGGCTACCTGTCCCATACCTCAACTCTGAAATAAAAACAATGTATGATAATTGTGAGCAACCGAATTTTTAACTCCGGTTCTTTAGTAAAAAAGTCAAGTACTCTTTCAATCTACCCTCATTCCTATCTGCGTATATATATGTATATATATATATATATATATATATATATATATATATATATATATATATATATATATATACATTGTTTTAAATTGCATCGCTGGGTATCACATGTATGTATGGAACGGCTTCTTTCTCCAGCGGTGTCGCTCCTCTCTCCATCGCAATATTTCGTCGGGTTCATCTCCGACTTCTTCAGGCTGCTATGTGTCGTCCTCGGTGGTTATCAAGGGAATGAATTTTTCCCGGATTTTCCCTCCTTTATAGCCCTGCTTCGTAGACTATGCGGGCCAATGGAGTAGGGGATCCGTGGGCCAATAGGGCTCGAGGGCTGTCTTCGTCGTTCGTCCGTCGTCTGTAGTTCGTCAGTGGTCCGTGTGGGGCGCTGGTCGTCTTGAGTCCCTGTTTTCTCCTCTATCTTCTTAAGGATGGGCCGCCAATTGTCCGGTAGGATGAGGCCATCTTCCCTATTGAAGTTTACCGGATGCTTATGTATTTCGATGGCTTCTCTAATTAGTCTACTTGTCAAGCTGGTTTCCTTGGCTAGGGTCTTGGCTCGGTCGAATAATACTTGCCTGGGGCACTCTTCTCCGTGTGTTGCCACCGCAGAAGTTTTGGTGCGCCCCAGCCTGTAGTCAGCAGCGTGTTGTCCGATCCGGGTGGCCACCTTCTTACCTGTTTGACCTACATACAACTTCCCACAGTCGCACGGTAGAAGGTAGACACCCTGGTCTTGTAACCGCTCCTTATCTTTACTCTTCCCGAGGCAATCCCCTATCTTGTTAAGAGGCTTGAAGGCGACATCTATCTCCTCTTTTCTGAAGAGTCTGCCCAGCCTCTCACTGACACCGCTAACGTAAGGCAAGGAGATTCTGGTTCTTTGTTTTTTGTCTGTCCGGCTGTTTTTCCTCCTTGTGTCGGCTTTCCACATCCTTGATGGTTCGCGAAATTAATTTTTGATCGTAACCATTGCTGACAAGATCCTTGGTCATCTGCTCGAATTCCATCCTCAGGAGTGTCCGGTTACTGCACAAGCTAACAGCTCTATGTGCGAGTGTCCTGACTACACTCATTTTGTGAGTCTGAGTGTAAATATCTCCCTGTGGCCGTGGGCTTCCTATAAACGGTGTGCTCCAGCTCACCATTGTTTCCTCTAATGATCATGAGGTCTAAGAAAGGCAATCTTCCGTCCTTCTCCTCCTCGACGGTAAGGATCCTTACCGACATGTCATAAACATGCTTTTTGATCCTTACCGACATTTCCCCCACCACCTGCTGTTCCCACTTACTTATACCCCAGTAGATTTCTTTTTCTCCTTAGACACTCTACAATGGTTACTTAATTGCCAACCTTGGTCTTCCTCTGCCGCTCGGCATTTCTATTGGTATGTAGTATCTTATTTCTTTGTGAAATTAATTAATGTTACTATTAGCTACTATATTTGTCATTGGTATGTAGCTTCTTATTTCTTTGTAAAATCAATTAACGTTACTAATTACTATTAAAATCAATTATTGTACCTATTCACTTTTTCATTCTAAGAATTTAAGACGATATGTTCTTTTATAAGTTAATTGTATCTATAGCTCTGTTACCTATCACAATCATAATTTTTTTTTTTTTTGTATTAATTTCTTTTCTTTTTTTTTTTTTGTCATTTTAGCTGACGAAGGCTACCAATGAGTAGCCGAAACGTCCGAAATATAGATTTTTTAAAACAAAATCATATTGAGGTTTATTTAGCGGAATCCCAACCATTCCAGCTTTACTTATCACCTCGACGGCTAACTATCTAATCATCATGACAAAATGTTTTATATCTCCTCTAAATAATACAAGTCCATCCAATTTTTCATGAAGATTTGAATCCATAAGAATATAGAATTTAATAAATCAACTGAATGAGTCACTTTATTTAGCTTTATCATTAATTTAATAAACTGAACTTTGTCGAATTTTAATAAACTACAAATGAAGCAAAATTAGAATTATCAGAGATAACGGCTAATTTACCTCCCCTTTGCAATAAAAAAACCGCTAAAAATTTATGTTTATTATAGTGAAATAAATGGTGAGAAATGTCACAAAAAAATCGAAATGAATAAAATGTAGTGATTATAGAGTAAGTAATTATTGTATTTAGATAATCTAGTAAAGCACTAGAAAGGGTTTGACTATAATCGTGCTTGCCGAAGCTCTACCTTCAAAGGGCTCCAAGGCCGAGCCTTCAAGGCTCTAGAGAGAAGCTTGCCAAACCTTCAGGGCTCGATAAGGTTAGGATGGAGCCTCACTCCCGAGCCTTCATCGAACCCTCAGAGCTCGGGCTGTGGACGCTAGGTTCAAGGTTCAAGCCCTGAAGCCTCTAGTCAGGGCTCGCTTTTAACAACACTAAGTTGAGGGCTTGAAATCAATAGAAAAGGTTGGCAAGAAAAACTGTTTTCTTTTAAAATGAAAGTTTTCTCAACTATTATGGCTGAAATCCGACTATTTTCATACTTGTGAGAAATAATGGTACTTACGTATTAGCTTCACCAGGCTAGAGAAGGGGTTGTCGATCTGGGTCATCGTCGCTTCCAATATTGCGACCCAACGATCATTTATTAATATTATCAACGAGTTGGGTTGTCTAGAGTTTCGATATATGCTTGAGGAAACCCGTAGCTCTTATGTTAGTGGCATAATTGCTATGCGTTTCCGCTCGCTCAAGGTTATATCGAAACTCTAAAGAACCCAACTCGTTGATAATATAGATCACTGGTTTTGGTGTAAAATGGGGCGGTACACAATTTAACATGGTCACTTTTTTCCTTGCTATTATGTTGTCACCATTATGAAGTCAACTAAAGATGCCAGTCTAGGATCTTTTTCAATTTTAGGCAAATCCCAATGACGCATTTTGGTAGCAGAAACAAGAACAGCACAAAGAACAGTAATAACAAACAAGGGGAAAAATTGCGTTCAAAACACAAATGTACAAATGAATTGTGTTCAAAACAAAAAGTAAACAAGACGGTTACTACAAACATAAAGGCGAATAGAATTTACAAATGCTGAATTATGCGCCTGCGCTGATGATCTATATCTCTAAACGAGGCCCAGATCTCTAACCTGCGGTGTAGCCAATACGTAAGTACCATATTTACTTTTACATGTACAGAGGACATTTTCATTAAAATAAATCCCGTAACAGTCCAAGGCGTAAAGCGCCCAGAGTGCTAGATACTGTAGAGGCAACTGATTCTATACGGCACACTAGGGAGATTATATTGTGGCCAGTACTATACTCCGGCCACCAGATTTACCCATTTGCGGGTGCCCATTATTAAATTAATTTAAGGCTGGGTGGGCCTATGGACGGTCTGAAACCCCGAATCTACCTACCGGATTCCTCTTTGGCAGCCTTCTTCAGCTAAAAAATAAATATACACAATAACGAAAGAACATATTCAAAAGAGTAAGCAGAATTTTAAATCATGACAATAGATTACACTGGTGCCATTGGCCATAGCAGTCGATGCACCATAAAAAAAAAAAAAAATAGATTACACAACATTTTATTATGTGCATATTAAGTAAACAAAGGATTTTGTAAACAAATGAAAACGGTATTTTTATTCTCAGCATAGTTAAGAGCAAGCAAAATAAAACTAACCAGAGGACCCTACTAAGAAATGACAAAGATTCAGATAAGAAGAGAAATAACATTATTTTTTTAACTAGATACAGTAATACATACCAACAAAAGGAATAACAGACTAAAAATAAATACTAGAATTAAGAAATAAACAAGAGACCATAAATATATAACTCGACACCTACGAGTTCTAAAGAGGAAACAGGAGCCCCCATGGAAGTTGAGGGAAGATGTCTGTCTCAATTACAGAAGCCTCCTCTAGTTAAACTCAAGCGAAACCTCAATCCACTTACAATGAATATCCCGCTTCATAGTATCACAAGAAAAGCATTAGGATCTTAAAGCCATGAGTAAAGCATAACTTATTTTGATTTTAAGACATTGACAAGTAGATGAGCTATAAAATATATAAATAGTCTTTCCGTGGCCATTTTGGTAAAAATTCAATTGACTTTTGCGTATGTTCTGATGATCCAAATCTATGAACAGGGCCCAGTTCTCTAATCTGTGGTGTAGCTATTACGTACGTGCGTCCTCGGTAAAAATATCCTGATCGATATGACGTCTGGGGTGCGCTGCTCCAATGAGATGATGAGCCGTGAGTACTGCAACGTCTTTGGCGAGGAGATAACTGGTGAGGGAGGTTTCACAAGCTGCCCAGTGTAAAACAGTAAATACAGTGTGGCTAAGCATCGTTTGATGCCGCTATACTTCGCTCGCTTCCTCAGGGTACAGTGTCTTTGATCTGCTACTGCGGAATGTCTAATCAGGAGTGTCCAATTCTGTGTGCTGATCCCGAACTAATCAACCCGCATATGCTCATAATGTCTACACTATCTCTGTGGTCAATCTCATATCAGGCCCTAATGCATCAAAGCCCTTAAACTGCTATTTTGTAAGAGGAATTGGTGTTAGTAGAGCATCTTCTCGTTGGAAAAGAGTAAAAGTGATTTGGTTAGTTGGATTGGGCTTTAGGGCAAAGAGCTTCAAGAGCATCATTGTTCGATCTCACTCATGTCACACTCACACTCGTGATTTGATGTTGATTGTCACACGTAAAAGTGATTTGATAATGCCAAATCAACATTTTTTTACAATTTAACAAGGCTTTCCCCTTTAATAAGTCACAAAACAAGGCGAAATTAGACGTTCTTGCGTGTGTTTATAAACAAAAACACAATCATAATGAGATGCAGAGAAATAATAGTTGGGATTCGGCTAAGAAAACAGTCAGAATTTCGGCATGCTCCTTTTTGGCTGCCCTCTTCAAGAGAAAATTCCGATTATTCATGGCTCCCTAAACGTTATCCTGTTCTTCCTCCATCCCCTAGGCATTTGTTTGTGAAGAAGGCTGCCCATGAGCATGAAACGCCCAAAACATTTTCTGTCTATGTTGCTTAGGCGTTTCTAAGATTCATTGAGCTGGTTTTTTATGAGAGATAATTCTTCAGCTTGGCCGTGCAATTGTTGGAAATATAAGACCCTTTTAAGCTGCACGACGTTTATGGCCTTAACTGAAGGTTTATCCTCCGCGACTTGCTCAGCTGAATACAATTTTAGTTTATTAGCGTTTTTTTTACGATTTGGACATGCTCATACGTTATGCTTAGGCATTTTCCACCACCATTCTTCTAGATGAAAAAGAGATTTTATCGTTTAGTTCATTGATTCTATAATAATACAGTGGAAGATGGTTAATTCGAACTTCGATAATTCGAAATCGTGGTTAATTCGAATATTTCTCTCGGTCCCTAGAATTTAGGGCATAAACAATGTCAAAAAATCGTGGTTAATTCGTATAAAATTTTGGATAATTCGAATTTTTGACGAGTCTTTACCTCCAATGGGAAGTGTTCGATCTTAAATCTCGTGAAAATATTCTCCACTCGGGAAAGACGGATAGTAAGATACGGATGTAGCAATGATATGGATGATGCTAAGTGGTGAGTCGCGCTTCCTCTCTTCTAGGGGTTGTAGTTACATACACCATCCTGTCGTTTTATCCTAGAATTCCCTCCCATCTCATTTCTTATTCAGTTATAACTCAACCAGCGCCTAGATCTGTTTTATTGTTTGTGCCTTGAATTTCTTGTGTACAGTGCAGTTCTGTGAGTTCTTGATTTAGGATGTGGACGCCTAGAAGTTATAAAACTTTAACGTTGCCAAAGAAAATAGCTATGATTAAAAAAGTTGAAGAAGGAATAAAGAAGAAATATGAAATTGCCAAGGCATTCCTCCTAATACTTTACCAACTTATCTGAAAAATAAAGAAAAAAATATTGGCCATGAAAATGACATTTTTCAAAACAATAGACTTTTATTTTTACTTTTTCAAAAAATTATTTATTACTTATGTACGTAATCATCAATTTATGAAATGTTTGTTGTTGTTTAAATAAAATGTATGTTTTTTAAAATTTAAAAAATGTGAAAATATGAAATTCGATTTTTTACTCCTTTATATTCACAAACTTTTTTAATTCGAATTTTGGATAATTCAAACTTTTTTATCGGTCCCTAGAGGTTCGAATTATCCAAGTTCTACTGTATTCAGTTTATCATACTAGATCTTACATACCGCACTATTATTTATAAAGTGACACAACTAAAAACAAAACTCAGGTGAAAATGTGTCACTCTTGCCTATGTTCGGGGAATAGCATAAAGACAGGAAGATTGACACAGGTGCCCTCTAGTGTACAAGCTCTGAAGCTATTATATGCCCATACTAAATAGAAAAATATGTTATAAAAATAAACTAAATCGGTTCATACTATATTCAACTAAATAAATGTGTGTGTGTATTTTCGTTATTTTATTATTTAATCGTAGACTTTTTTCCCATAAGGTCAATCTTGCAATCATTAATTAAGTAAGATTAACAATGGAGACTCTGAAAATTTGTATATTAGTCAATAACATTTCGAATCTCATTTATTAATCTCTTTTTCCGAAGCCCTATACGTATGTATAAATTTGCTAGCAATATTGTTAGAAAGAGATCCTTCATGATGCCAAGTTTTATACTACTTAAAACTTCAACTGACAAGACTTTAAAGCGTAATATGAAAAGATATAAACTTTGACCTTGTCAAAGGTAAAGTTGAAATTCCATTGACAAAAAGCACTCACATTTAGCTCAACTCCTGACAAACTTCGAAATATACAAACTTTATTACTTCTTGTCGAATAAATTCTCTTAATTTCAATGACTCATTCATTCAAACGGAGATAACACAGCGTCTCATTTATTTATGGTAGGGAATTTCAAGAAATTACTTTATAAGATAAGAGTTGGAGAGGAAAGAAGGCAGAATGGTCCGGTTTGCTTTCCAACTTAGTCATTGTCGGCTTCGGTTCATTTGACAAAAATGTATTATTATTGCCAACGGTTTGTGTTAATTATGTACTTATATATATATATATATATATATATTCTTGCAGATGACCCAGAATATATTTAAATTGTTTCAAATATTTGAAGGCTTAATGTCGTTAAAGCACAAGACCTTTCTTTAAACTACTTTATTTATTATTAATCTCACCCGAAATGTTTCGTGTTTCTTTTCGCACTTCTTGGTAAGAAAAAAAAATTATTATTTATCAAAAAATAATTTTATGATTTAATTTTAATTGATTATTAAATAAATTATATTTCATAGTTTTATTCTTATCTTTATTCTTTTTTGTGCTCCTTTATTATTTTTTTTTTTATTTATTAAAAGTTTCGCAGTTTTTAGCGATATACTCTATGACAATAAATGATGATTACATAAATGATGATAACAATGATTACAATAAATGATGATTTAACAATAAATGGAGATATGATGATTTGACAATAAATGATGATGACATGATTACAGAATTCATACACATACACACACATATATACATATGCTTATATTATTGCACTATATCTATGTTAATTGTTTATATTTACATTATACATACATTATACATTATTAATATCTATAGCATTATTCCTATATCTATAGCATTATTAATATCTATAGCATTATTATTAATATTTAATGCATTATTCCTTATTATTATATATACACTTATATTACACATTATTATTATTACATTATTCCTTATTATATATATATATATATATACTTTTATTACACATTATTATTATTAATAATAATGTGTAATATTATGCTCCTTTATTAATTAAAAGATTCGCTCTGCATGTTTGGTGTCCTTTATGTCATTCTTTTTAGGCTATTAAAACCTAAAACATTTGTCACATCCATTTAGATTTTCATATTAGTTTTCTGCATATTTAAAATGTTATTAGTAGTCCATTTTCGATTGACATTTAAAAATTATATATATACAGTAAAACCTCCCTTAACGGACACCTCCCTACAGCGGACACCTCTCTTAACGAACATTTTCTCGCAGTCCCGAATTTTTCTATAGGTAAAATAAACCTCTTTATTGCGGACACCTCTGTACAACGGACACGGACAGAGAAACCTGATTTTTTACTCCTTACTACGGACAATTGCAGCTAATGTTATTTATAGAAGCATTCCCATCGGTGTAGGTTTCAAGTAAAATGCGTTAACAATAACAAACTCTTTGTAAGAATAAGATATATATATATATATATATATATATATATATATATATATATATATATAATAGTGACTAGTAATATCTTCCTAGGAAACTTCACAACAGGAACCTCTTCCTTTTCAGCAGAAGCATATGATTTTCCCGCTGGTAGATTATTATTGTTTTGCCTACGAGGTATCACGGTTCCGGGAATATTCCAAAACTCTCAATCCGTTCACATTCCCTCTCTTCAATTTTCAGTTGGTTTTTAGCTCTTGTTGAGTAAATATCGTGCTTTCTCTTCAATATGTCTAATCGGAAATCTCTGACACTTAAAGAAAAAATTGACGTGATAACATTTTCTAATCGCGAAAAATGTGGTGTGCGTAAAGTTGCAGAGTTTATTAAGATAGGGAAAACACAAGCTGCAGAAATATTGAAAAAGAAAGATGAAATTTTGAAGAAATGGACGGAAAATTGTGACAAAAATGTTCTCCGAGAACTAAGAACTGGACATGGATTTACAATCTATCTCGCTACACTGGAATGGTTTAAAAGAGTGCTTGTTCAAAGCTATCTCTAGGCAAAAGCACTAGAGATAGCTGGAAAGTTGGGCTATTCTGAATTTAAAGCTTCCAATGGGATTGGCTGGAAAAATTTCGTGGCTGGTACAAAATTTCATTTAGAGACATTTGTGGAGAATCGGCGACGGTGAATGCGGAAACAGTTACTCAGTGGGAATCCAACCTTCCATCATTACTCTTTGGATATATGCCTGAAAATATTTTTAGTTATTTTTTTTTTTTAAGTTTATACTTATTGAACTTCTTTCTATGTACTTAAAAAAAACTTCTTATGGGTAATTATTAAATGGTTAATTAAATGTACAAATTCGGCACATATCCTTCTCGACCAACCCCTCTGTATAGCGGACACCTCTCTATAGTGGACAACTTTGGTTCTCCCAGAGGTGTCCGCTATAGTGAGGTTTCACTGTGTATATATATATTTTATTGCGTAGACTATGAAATTAATTATTTAAAAAAAAAAAAAAATCAGTCCCGTAACAGGCCAGGAGGGCCCTGCGTGGCAGATACTATAGAGGTATCTGATTCATGACCATACGGCACACTAGGGAGATAGTGTGGTCAGTAATATGCTCCGGTCGCCTGATTTTCCCATTGGCTGCTTCGACTGCTAGTGTCATTAGTACCCAAGGTACGCATTATTAGATTAATTAAAGGCTGGGTTGGCCTAGGGGCGGCCAGGGAGGTCGAATTCAACCCATGAACGAAGACACTAGAAGAAAAAATCTTTAGTGCTTGCTCGGGATTTGAACTCAGTTCCTCCAACTTATTAGTCCAGTGCTCTTCCACTGGTGATTCCCGGAATCATGAAAATGTAACATATAACAGACACTAACTATGGCATATGCTATTAGTATAATATTTCTATATTGTATTTTGATTAACTACTATGATCGATTATGCTTTTTTTAGGTATTAATATGATTTTATTCTTCTTGTTATTACTGTAAGTTATTAATTTACAGTTGTATAATGGTTGTAATGCCCTAAAAACAAAGTAGTTAAATAAATTGGTGAAAACGTAAATATTTCATTTTGTTCTATTGATCTTCCGCCTACATAAGGTAATTATACGAATACATTATAAGCTATATCCTAATAATAGCCTCTAGCATCGACTGGCTCTGAAGGTGTTTGAGGCATACGTAGGTTTGCAAAGTACTAAGTATTGTTTATGCACAAAGAGCTTAGAACGGAATACAATGGAGTCAATTCTAAGTGTACCTCGCTGGAATATTTATCGTTCTCACAGCACTTGGAACACGTTCAGTCGAGTGGAAATTGAATTTCGAACTTTCTACACATTCCAGAGCATATCAAATTATTTTAATAATACTCCAAAGCAACCCTGAGTCTTAAATACTATAGCACCAATTGTAGCAGGTAAAAAGAACAAGGAAATCAGATTTAAAATCTAGCTAGGCAAACTCAAACAAAAAAATCGTACGATTTTCAAGCAGTGTTGAGTTAAAATGTAATTTAACTGATATTTTCTCCCTGTAATTTTGGAAAAAAACGAGCTGACAAATGAAAATAATGACTTACAGTGCGTAGCAGACAAATAGACATTTTATAAAACAATAAATGAATAAAAACAAATCTACAAGTAGCTTGTCTTTATTATCTTTATTAGTTTCATGTAGATTGGACACCTTTTTCGAACCTAACATGTCTATGTGTACAGCCTACATTTTCAGCGTACCTGTACTTTTCCATATCTTTTTTTTTTTTTTTTTTTTTATATATATATATATATATATATATATATATATATAGTGCACCGACATCTAGGCACTTTACTATTATATCCATACGGTACGCGTCCTCAATTTTTATTTTATTACATAAGATAGCTCTCTACTTGTAGAAAATGTAATCACATTACTTGCTTTATTGTTTGTTTTTTTTTTTCGACGGTACACCGACATCTAGGCGATTATCGCCGACATCCATGGTGGAGCGAAGAATTTTTTCAACGAGCCGTGGGATGATAAAAATTGTCCATAATTCTTTTATAGTCTGCTGAATTTAAGAAATGTATTGTTTAAATGTTACATTTCTCATTTTCTTATTTTAATAATTTACGTTCTTCCTATTTGTTATTCGTGGGACAATAAACATTAGATTAAGAAAATATTACTTAAAATACATATGTAGTTTTATTCAATTTTTATCCAGTGATTTTTTGGGTGGGATTCCTTTAATTTTCTTATTTTCTTTTTCTCACTTATTTATTCTGTTTCATGGAAAATCTGTTCTCAAGAAGTAAATCATAAAACAACAGGAAATGTATTTACCTGTAAAAATATGCTTTTAGTTTATTTGATGAAGTCCATAATTGATGTTTGGCCCAATCTTCCATCCGATGTAATTATTTTCATAAAAGTAAAAGTAATTTCCTGTTTCTAAAGTTTGAAATCTCCCATTAATGAGGAAAACTTCCCTAATGACAGAGCATAATTCAGCTACTCGGAGTCTTATGTCGATGGAAAAAATTGCCAAGGTTTTAATAGAATTTTCACTATTATTTTAACAAATTTAGAACAAAACTACATATATATATATATATATATATATATATATATATATATATATATATATATAAAAATACCAAATTAGATAGGCAAGCAATATTTATTAATAAAAAGGTTAATATGATCGAAATCAATAATAATAGTTAAAAAGTTATTAAGCATTAATGTTAACTGTTTTTTGGTTATGAAGGATGACAAAAATAATGATGTTTGTAAACACACATATTTTATTTCTTTTTTCTTTCTATTTTCGGATATTTTACATTTATTTAGCATTATAGGCATACGTGCTATGCGTTTCCACTAGCTTCGCTCGCTCAAAAAGATATCAAAACACTAGTCAATCCAACTCGCTAAAGTTAATAGAACTCTATTAATTTTTGCGAGTAAGAAACCAATCGCAAATTTCCTTGTCAGGAACATCGCTAACTAATTGTAAAATACCCATTTTTTTCTCACTAACATAAGCAGAGCCTTTTAACAAACAAACGATAATTCACTGTTGAAGGTTTCTTTACTCCCAGCAAGAACCAATAGAATTGATCGTAGGAATCCTCCAATAGAAATGCGAAGGAGTTATGCGTATGCGCTAAATCACTACTGCTACTTCAAAAGTAACTGGATGTGGTCTTCGCAAAAAGACCCTACGTTTTGTATTATTTTTTAAGGAGAAACTGTTATTGCGTGTGGGTTTCTGAAACATTCTAGCCGGGGTGGCTTAACCTCTCACCCCTTGCTAAAGCCGGCTCTGATCCAGGAGAGTGTAAATATCACTTTGAGCGAGGTGACTATATCCAACGGAGTGTGATTATTTACTCAGCAAATGGCTTATTGATGGAGGACTTTGGCGAAACGCTCACCGTTCTGTTTTAGTTAGGTATTATCCCACGAGAATCTAGTGACAAATATCCCATACCCCCAAGGGAAGGAGTGTTGTTGAAAGGGCTCAGTAAAAATCGCTGTTTGTTTTGTCCATCGCTGGGGTCTAGTGGCCATTAGTCAGAGCTGTCGATCCCAGGTTCTTGTAAACAGGGTTTCCTCGCTCCCGGGGTCATCGGAATCCCATCAGCCATCATCGGAGCGGCCTATGCTGTCCTACGGGAGTGTCATGAGTTCGGACACTTTACCTCACATTGCAGTATTATCTCAAACCCGCAATGAATGAGTATTGGGGCATTCCGCGATGAAAATATTTCTAATGAATCACAATTATTGTGATACATTAGAAAATCGTGATCTGTCTCAAAGACTGAGACAGATCACGATGATCTGTCTGTACCATTCCTTGGAGAGTACCAGTAATACAGTAAATATTTAATGTAATATCGGTAGGACAAAACTTTGACCTCCGTACAGCTTGACTACCTAAGGCTGGACCTACATTGGACCCGTATTTTGCCCGATCCGATTTCGTTTGATCGACAGCGGCCAACTTGAGTGCCTACATTGGTCTCGACTCGATCCGATCCGATTTAGTCACAGCTCGTCAGTAATGACCTCGTAGTGAAGTCAAAATGAGTGATTAAGTTAAGAAATACCACCTAATAAGCATAGAAACCTTCAATTAGGTTTCTTATTTTCGTGCCAGGCGGAAGGTCAAATAATAAAAACTTCACCACAAAGTTTCACCAACTTTATTACCTCCCTACATGTTTCACACCTTTTTGGTGCCTCTTCAGGGGAAAAAGTTACATATATAAAATTTACAGCCTCAATCTGAGGAGGATAACCTTCCACCAGTACGGTCACGTCTATACTGATCATGGTCTGAAAGAATCCAACATGGCGAAATATAATCAGGTTATCGATAATCGATTTGTCATTCATTTAAAATTAATTTCCAGAAGAATATAGTCTTAAAAATTATGAAGATTAAGAATAAGTTCAGTTGAAGAATAATAATGAATAATTTCGATTAGGTTGAATGTTGAAGGTAAGAGAAGTATTGGTATTCATGTTTTAAAATTATTTATAAGATAGGTAACTATAAGATTATAAGCATTGGAAGGTTATAAACATTAGAAAGTTATAAATACTGGAAGGTTATAGACTTTGGTTGGTTATAAACATCTTTCCACGCAATTTAATAAACAAGGGAAACAAAAAACAAAAATGTGAATTGACAAAGTTGTTCTAAATGTTATTTCCTTTGACATAAAAAAAAAAAAAAAAAAATGCATTTAAATCGTTTGATTTAGAAACGGTAGACCTTTTTGAAACACTAAATGTGGGTTGGCGCCATTTTGCTTTGTCGGTCCGAAATCGGTCCAGAAACAGACAAGTTGAATGGCCAAGAATCGGTGGCCGTTGGATTGGATCGGATCGGGACCAATGTAGGCACCTCCATTGAGATGCATGTTTGTTTTTCTTCCGACAGTCGGTGGCTATTGGATCGGATTGGAACGGGTCCAGTGTATGTGCAACCTTACTCTGTGGCGGGAGCCAATATATAGAAAAAACACTGCAAACAAATTAAACATTATGACAACATAAATACTTTTCAAAATTTAAAAATTTATCCTTATCGCACAGTTCTGAATGCCTATATAAAACTGATATGAGTACCATTTAGTAAAACTTATACTAAAAGTCTCAGAAATGATCCCACATCTGAGAGGCATAGTTATCAATCTTCTCATCGCCCTGATGAAGGATAGAATTTCAAGCCGAAACGTCGGCAACAATAAAACCATTTTCAATGTAAAATGTAGTTTTATTAAGAAGCAATGACCGAACCCCCTACCTTCGCATTATCAACGGTCAACGATCTTCTCTCAATAAAAGTTTCAATTTTTGAAGATTTTTTAAGAAAGAAAAACGTATTGACAGACTAACATACTAGTCTAATAATATTTGGATAAGATAGAACTACTGGACTTAGTCTGTACGACATGAACTGACTATAAAATTCTTCACGTATTATTACTATCTACTTGAACCGACACATATCACTTACATTGAAACACATCTCACATATGAATACTATAACTGAAAACTAATAATACTTACATTAACGCTACTGGAGGTATAACCTCAAACAAATTGTGATTTTTTATCAATCACTTCAAAATGTTTTTTGCCAAAGTTGCGTAAACATTAATAAATAAATAATTTAATATCTACAGCCAATGGCCAAACCAAGTCGAATACGTTTTTTTTTCGTAGATCACTGAAGTTACCTGAAAGAAATCAACGATTTATTTTATTTTTTTTTTCGTAGATCACTGAAGTTACCTGAAAGAAATCAACCATTTATTTTATTTTTTTTTCGTAGATCACTGAAGTTACCTGAAAGAAATCAACGATTTATTTTTTTTTTTTTTCGTAGATCACTGAAGTTACCTGAAAGAAATCAACCATTTATTTTTTTTTTTTCGTAGATCACTGAAGTTACCTGAAAGAAATCAACGATTTATTTTATTTTTTTTTCGTAGATCACTGAAGTTACCTGAAAGAAATCAACCATTTATTTATTTTTTTTTTTCGTAGATCACTGAAGTTACCTGAAAGAAATCAACGATTTATTTTTTTTTTTTTTTCGTAGATCACTGAAGTTACCTGAAAGAAATCAACGATTTATTTTATTTTTTTTTCGTAGATCACTGAAGTTACCTGAAAGAAATCAACGATTTATTTTTTTTTTCTTAGATCACTGAAGTTACCTGAAAGAAATCAACGATTTATTTTATTTTTTTTCGTAGATCACTGAAGTTACCTGAAAGAAATCAACGATTTATTTTATTTTTTTTTTCGTAGATCACTGAAGTTACCTGAAAGAAATCAACCATTTATTTTATTTTTTTTTCGTAGATCACTGAAGTTAACTGAAAGAAATCAACGATTTATTATTTTTTTTTTTTCGTAGATCACTGAAGTTACCTGAAAGAAATCAACGATTTATTTTTTTTTTTTTTTTCGTAGATCACTGAAGTTACCAGAAATAAATCAACGATTTATTTTATTTTATTTTTTCAACTGTAATGATTTGCTGAGTATCCTATTTTAATATATAGTTGTCGAAAACATGTTTGTATAGAGTTATTATAATTATGAATATTTTATTTCCACAACAGGCCAATTCGTTTTGGTTTGGTTCAAATCTGAAGGGATAGGTATGAACTGTCTTATGTCCTGTTAATAATTGTCTCGAGTAGAAGTTTGTCTTCTTGCTATTTTCTTATATCTGTCTGTAACTGTTCTTTTAAGTGTTTTTTTGTTACAGTCGGAGAGCTAGTAACGCACTTTTCATGAAGTGTTTTATGCACCCTGAAATTTGGTTATAATGTACCTCTTGGGTGGATAAGAAGGTAAGTATTTGTTTCCTGGGTACCTTGGAACTCAAGGTACTTCGAATAGGGGAAAAATGAAAACAAAAAAAAATCCCACAAATAGAGTTTTATTCAGAAGCCAACTATTATTAATGAACAAAAATTGCAAATTAAGGCAATTTTAAAATTAATAATAAATAAGACAGGCACTTTTAAGGGGGTTAAAATGTAAATTGTTTTAAAAGAAACCAAATTACCAAGTTTTTATTTTTAATGTTAAATGAAGTGCTTTATTCACGCTGCGATTTAAACAGCGTCTTCAATAAACATATTTAAAAATAATTACAAAAGGGCAGACACTTTTGTGGGGTTTAATTATCAAAAAACATAAAAATAAATGTTGCCTATGACTGCAGTACACTGCGCGTAACCGTAAGGGTACGTTAATGGTGAGGATTCATTCTGTGATGCTACGATAGCTACTCCGATGAGCGCTGCCCCGATGTAAAACAAACACATGTATTAAGCTGGGACTGTTCATAGTGAGAATCTTTACTTCCGATGCTATTCTCGCACCCGCGCAGTGACCGCGGGGAAGAACAAATATTTTGTTTTCTCCTCGCAGTGAGGAGGGAAGCCGCGATGTGGGCCTGACTGTGATTGGTTCCTTCAAAAGGACTCTAGTGCGCAAGTCACCTACCCTCTCTCATTACTTCATCTTGTGTGATTATTCTTTTTTGGTTATTTCGTTGTCGAGATGAAAGAAAATTGGGTCTTTTTGCGAAGACTACATCCAGTTACTTTTGAAGTATTTATTTAGTTAAGTGATTTATAACAGTTACTCGTTCACGCTGATAAGCTTACAGGTTCTTTGCTGGTTATCTTTTTCTGCTTGACTCGTTATCTTTATACGGTTATAATTCATATTAGATAATGGCAAGTAATATGTATTAATAAAAAGGTTAATATGATCAAAATCAATTCTCTCAACTATGAAAAAAGTTATTAAGCATTAAAGTTGACTGTTTTGCAGGTTATGAAGGATAACAAACAACGATATTTGTAAACAAACATATTTTATTCCTTTTCTCTCTCTCTTTTTTGGATCTTTTACATTTATTAAGCATTACATGATATGCATTTCCGCTCGCTAGGCTACGCTCCACTCGCTCAGGAAGATATAAGAAAACTCTAGTCAATCCAACTAGCAATTAATAGAATTAGATTAATTTAAGCGACTCTAGTCTATCCAACTCGCTAAAATTAATAGGATTCCATGAATTTTTCCGAGTAAGAAACCAATCCCTTTTTCTTTGTCAGGAACATCGCGAACTAATTGTAAAGGCTCATTTATACTCACTAACATAAGCAGAGCTTTTTCATAAACAAAAGCTAATTCACTGTTAAAGGTTACTTTACTCCCAGCAAGAACCCTAAGGGTACGTTCATGGTGAGGATTGATTCTGCGATGCTACGATAGCTACTCCAATGAGCGCTGCCCCGATGTATTCTACGTCGATGGAGGGTGTTCATGCTGACTCACCATTGCATTGGTTTTGCTGGGAGTTAAGTAACCTTCAACAGTGAATTAGCTTTTGTTTATGAAAAAGCTCTGCTTATGTTAGTGAGAAAAAATGAGCCTTTACAATTAGTTCGCAATGTTCCTGACAAAAAAAAAGGGACTGGTTTCTTACTCGGAAAAATTAATGGAATCCTATTAATTTTAGCGAGTTGGATAGACTAGAGTCACTTAAATTAATATAATTCTATTAATTGCGAGTTGGATTGGCTAGAGCTTTCTTATATCTTCTTGAGCGAGCGGAAACGCATATCATGTATTGCTTAATAAATGTAAAAGATCCAAAAAAAGAGAGAGAGAAAAGGAATAAAATATGTTTGTTTACAAATATCGTTGTTTGTTATCCTTCATAACCTGCAAAACAGTCAGCTTTAATGCTTAATAACTTTTTTCATAGTTGAGAGAATTGATTTTGATCATATTAACCTTTTTATTAATAAATATTACTTGCCATTATCTAATATGAATTATAACCGTAGATAACGAGTCAAGTAGTAAAAGATAACCAGCAAAGAACCTGTAAGCTAATCAGTAAGCTTATCAGCGAGTACGAGTAACTGTTATAAATCACTTAACTAAATAAATTCTTCAAAAGTAACTGGATGTAGTCTTCGCAAAAAGACCCAATTTTCTTTCATCTCGACAACGAAATAACCAAAAAAGAATAATCACACAAGATGAAGTAATGAGAGAGGGTAGGTGACCTGCGCACTAGAGTCCTTTTGAAGGAACCAATCATAGTCAGGCCCACATCGCGGCTTCCCTCCTTACTGCGAGGAGAAAACAAAATATTTGTTCTTCCCCGCGGTCACTGCGCGAGTGCGAGAATAGCATCGGAAGTAAGGATCCTCACTATGAACACTCCCATCTTAATACATGTGTTTGTTTTACATCGGAGCAGCGCTCATCGGAGTAGCTATCGTAGCATCGCAGAATGAATCCTCACCATGAACGTACCCTAAGAGTGAATGAGAGCACCGCGCACTTGTGGTTATTCTCTGCGCTCTCATTCGTTCTTGCTCACATGATCTTGTACAGCTGTTCCGGTTTAAATGGCAGAGCGAATAAAACTCTCATTTAATATTAGAATAAAAACGATTTTTTTTTTCACGTGATACCCCTTAAAAGTTTCTGCCATATTTATTATTCATTGTAAAATTGTCTTCATTTTACATTAAAGATAGTTGGCTTCTGAATAAAACTCTATTTTTGGGAAATATTTTTTTTGCATCTTTCCCCTATTCGCAATACCTGGTGTTCCAAGGTATGACCAGGAAACACATACTTACCTTCTTATCTTCCCAATAGGTATATTATAGCAAAGTTCAGGGTGCATGAAATACTTCATGAAACGTGCGATTACTGGAATATTATAGTATTTTGATATTCTTTTATCTTTACAAGCTAATTTTGCTGCTGCGTTCATTTCCAAGAATACCAGAATAATAATAATATTTTTTTTCTTTCGAAATTTTATGCTTATCCTTCTTTAGGTAAGATAGATGTCAATTGTGTCAAATTGTTGTTTGAGTTGACTGGTATTGTCAATTATAAGAAATACAATTTTGAGACCGTAGCTCCCTCTGTAAATTAGATAAAGGCACACATACTAAGTATTCGAGAGGCGTATGGGAAGTGTTTCATTCTAGGAGCCATAATTCCGTTCTATTGGGTTTTGTATTCTGCGAACGGAGGCCAGGGCGCTCTTGAACTTTATCTTCTCCAAATAATCGACCAGCCTCCCCGCATTACCTGATTGCTCTGTATTTGGTAACGTCTTTGTCAAATTGTCTGGCCAAGTCGAGACAAGGGAGCAAAATCATTGCCTTCTGAAATCTCTGATCTGAAGGTATATGGCATAATACCTTTTTTTTTTTTTTTTTTTTTTTTTTTTTTTTTTCTTTTTTTTTTTTTTTTTTTTTTTTTTATTTAGCCTAAGTACTTATGACTGTAAGTAATTGAAGAGTAATATGCTAGTTATCTCGGGCGCCAGATAATAGGCACGTGGATTAAATTATTTTAAGCGCAGTCTAGAGACTGGAGTAATGAATGAACATTTGTTCCAATGGTCATCGATTCTACCTGAGGGAGAAAAAAAAAGAAGAACCGAGGGAAAGAGGCAGAGAGTGGGAATGAAAGAGAGAGATAGAGAGGGAGAAAAAGAGAGAGATAGAGTGAAAGAAAAAGAGAAAGGGTGAGAGAGAGGGAGAGTGAGAGGGGGGGGAGTGAGAGAGAGAGAGAGAGGGGGGGGGGGGAGGGAGAGAGAGAGAAAAAGAGAGAGAGAGAGAGATTACAACTGCTGGTCGTTTTTGAAAACACGCTAATATAAAATGGAAGATATCAAATCCATCATGAGAAAAGTTAAGGCTATATAATGAAATTATTAGGAAACTCACTTCTTTGTTCTATCAATTTATTTTACTTTTCTTAAATTGAGTTTTCTCAACACAACAACCCTGATTCCTCCGCTGAAATTAAAATGACCAGGTACTTTCTTTTTTTAATGTGACTTTCTTATTAGAAATAATGATCCGAAGCTACTCGTCCTTCATTTTTCACATTTTTTCTATTTTATTTTCATTGCGTTATTCTTGTCTAGAATATCCTGACAACATTTTCTTGTCCCCCTCTTGGCTTGGGGGAAAATTACTTTCTCAAGTAAAAAGAAGTTGTATTGAAGAGAAGAAAGAAAAATAAATTTCTTCATAACAATTGGGCCTTTTTTGTCTACCAAATCCCCTTGCCTGTTGTAAAATAAGCGGATGATCATTCTGGTAGAGACAAATAAAATTAATAGCAAAACAGTTACAAAGAAGTGAAGAAATAGTTGAGATTGGGCTAAGGAAAACTATCAGAATTCAGGAAAAATCAATATTTTGAACGTTTCGGCATGCCTTCTTCTGCTTCAAAAATATACAAAATTCACGAAAAAAAAGAATTAATACAGTAAACAAAATATGAGATCAATAAAACAGGTTATAAACCATTTTTGTATGTAAGTACATATCATAAAGAATTTACTTAAGAGTAAAACACATTATCGGAGGACCCTTGTATAGTGGCCAAAAAGCTCATAATCACAAAATTTACAATATTTTTAATTTTGAATAATAACTCAAGTAATACGTACCAATAAATGCTGACCAAAGATAAGGCGATCAAAAGTTAAATTGTTAAAAGAAGGATTCACCTGGGATAAATGTAGGGTTCAGAACATGAATGTTAATTTAATTATTAATCAATTCCCAATGATTTAGTTTTAGTTTTTAGTTCAACTAATATCCATTAGTTATTTTAATTTTAGTTTTTTTTTTTAGGTTGCAATTCTTAGTTTAGATTTAGTTTATTCTTAAAAGTGAATGTAGCTTTAGTTTTGCCCAACATTGATTAATATCTACAATATTTTGTATTTTCCAATGTGATACAATTAGCTTGCTCACGCCTCGGGTGTCCCCAGTTGTCAGCCTTCCTAGTTCAGGAAGGATTCTAGGACGACCTGGAGTTTACCTTACGCCATCCAACCACATCCTGTGACTAGCAGGGAGGATTGGAGGCGAATGAGACGTGTGTATTGATATCAAGAGGAGAGAAAATATCCATCGATATCACTCGAAATTATTATAGTTATACTGTTTGTTTTTTTTTTTTTTTTTTTTTTTTTTTTTTTTTGAAAAAACAAGGAATAAAAAACAAAAAACAAATTGGCTTGAGAACCCTTTGTGAGGTAAATATAAGGTTAAAAATGGAATGAAAGAATCATAAGGAAAACAGCAATGAAGTATCAAAGACCTGGAATTGGGTTTTGGTCCAGACTGCTAAACAAGAAATATTTTAAAGAAGTGTAATTTATATCGAGCTTCACACTTAACGTGTTTCTCCTTTATTGCAGATTGTGCTCAGGGGATAATCGAGTCAGCTTACCCTTTGCTCGAAGCTCGTCCTCGTTCTTCTTTTCTGTTTTACGCCCCCAATATTTTTTATAGGAATATCTGCCATTTTTATTTCGGTCCTCTGTTAATTTGTTTTTCTCATTCTTAAAAAAAAGTTCTGTTGAAAACTACTGGTTAATTGCTTTAAAAAAGTATGTTTCTTTATATGCGCATAAATAAATATTGAACTAATTCACTGGACATTTACTTTGCTGAATTTGAAACAGTAATTGCACCATGGATTTTGGCGCTAATGGCCCAGATGTCGGTGTGCCGTAAAAAAAAGAAACAAAAACGAAAGTAATTTGATTACATTTTCTACAAGTAGAGGCCTATCTTATGTAATAAAATAAAAATTCAGGAGACGTACCGTATGGTAATAAGGTACGTCCATAACGAGAAACGGATCATACGGCGCACTAGGGAGATGGTGGGCCGAACGAAGGCACAAGAAGATAAAAATCTTTAGTGCTTGCTCGGGTTTTGAACTCAGGTCCTCCAGCATATTAGTCCAGTGCTCTACTACTGAGTTAACCTCGTACCCCAGCTAAAAAATAAATATACAAAATTACAGAAGAGAATCATCAAAACTGTAAACAAAATTTTAAATCATGAAAATAAGGTATAATTATAATGTGCATATTAGGTATCAAAAGTATTTCTGTTCTTTTTTTTTTTTTTTTTTCTCAGACAATTAAACAGCAGTTTATACAAAAATTAGAAGTAAGAAAAATAAATTAACAAAGGATCTAACTAAAAATAGCACAGAAAATAACGATTTTTTTTCTACAAATATTTAATGATAGATACAATAATACATGCAAAACAAAGTATTGTTATTTTTCTCCTTATGTGTATCCTTGCCATTTTTAATTGTGACACCTGTTAAGTTCTTTCTGCATAAAACTACTGTTTAATTGTTCAAATGGATTCGCCCATTCAGGTGCTGACCACGCCCAACGGGCTGCAGACCTCTCCCCCGGAATTTAGATATAATCGGTAAATATTAGTCATAGAAACCTCAAAAATAAATTAAATAAGATCTATTAGTTCAGAAAAAAAACTTACTGTTTTACAGTAAAATACTTAAAATTTTCCTGCACCCTCTCCAACTTGGGGGATATTCCATGCCCCCCCCCACCGATTGTCCCAGCCCATCTTAAAATTTCTGGTTAACGAAATTGACCTGCGTTTTAGATAAATTGTAATTTGTCAACATTCATTAAAATTGGTCTATTTTTGTCGGAAGTCGAACGCGAACAGACAAATATTTATTAAAATATGTGAACGACGATTTTGTAGCCTATAAGTTGCATGTCTTGTCTGCTCTTACGGGCAACGTGAGAGGGGATTCTTCTCTAGAGGGAGGCAGGAAACATATATTATGTATTAAATGTAAAAAAAGTCCGACTCGCAGGAACTGCATCATCTTAGCGCGGTTCCGTTCTTATCCCTAGTCTAATTTGGAAATAAATAAAATATAAAAAGTTATTATTTTGGTTCGATCATTCTTGAAACGGTTAAAGCTATCGAAAATGGTTTCATTCGTTTTCCTAGGCCAAGAAGCCTATAAAACGAGTACTTGCAAGCATATGAAGTAAGCGCAACGATTTTTTTCGCGCGAATTTCGCTTCAAAAACCATGTCCCGGTGGGCGGATTCTGCTGGCTAACGAACTTGACCTTTCAAATTATACGAAAGATTTTTGTACCTAATTTCATCAGAATCTTATTGGGGCCAGGAAAGCGCGAACAGACAAATATATATATATATATACATACATACATACAAATTTGAACCATCGTCATTTTCGGTCTCTAGGGGTTCTGAAACGCAAAATTTTCTAGTCGGCACTTCCGGATTGTTTCATGAGATCAACCTTATAAGCGGGAAGGGAGGAACCGCGCTAAAAATATTGGAGTTCCTAAAAAGTATATTTTTCCTTTTCACTTCCATAATAAGAAAAATAACCCAAGTTGACTATATTTATCCGTCAGATTGTTCGTATTTTTCTGTATTCGTTTTTTTTGTTGTTTTTTTTTATCGACATTTCGAGAAATATAGCCGGCAAGGACATTGAGTGATAGGGTTGACTTAATCATTGTCGGTGTTTTGATGGGATAAAAACACACATCCGTTTTCCCGATCCGACACAGGCCAATCCTGGAAAAATAGCACCTGTCCGCAAAACGAATACTCCTTTTCACGCTGTGTATAAATGATGGTAGAAATAACAACACGGGATTTCGATATGGAGGTTTTCCCCTCTTTCATCTTCCTTTTCCCCCCAGTCGGCAATCTGTGCCAGAAGTAGAACAATGAACTTTTTGCCGCTTCAGTTTTAATTTATAGCGTAGAAAAGTGTTTTTGTTTTTTTTATTTCCCGAACGTTATCTGCTCCCGTTCTGTCAGCTCGATCTGAGGGCCTCAGCTCTTTCGGGTTTCGCTGTGGTTTTTTTCTTGTTTTTTTTTTTTTAGATGTTAGCTTCGCCGTATTTCTTATTAACGGATTAACTTATCTGCTCAGACAAGCGTTCAAAAAAATATTGCAGAGCCTTCTGAAGAGAGAGAATATCCTCAGCAAGCCTACTAAAAATGTTTTGGAAAATGTCTTTATAAGTAGCTGACTCAACTATTTAAGATAGCAAAAATCCTTTTAGTTAAAAATGTTCATTCCTTTTAGCAGATGTGGGTGGTTTTCAGAATATATCTTTTTATATCACTAGTTCTAGACGTTCTACGTGTTTAGATTCTTCTAAAATAAATTGCAATATATATACAAATTTCATATTTGGCCGATTTGATTATTTTCACAGGAAACCACTCCAATTAGTTTTATGAGTCTTTTTGTATGAATGCAATAGTTGTGGCAACCACTCGCAATAGTTAATAAAAGCCACTAATTTAAACTATAGCCTGTACAAATAGATGAATTTTTTTCTGACAGAATCACTTTCTGATGGCAGCCAGTATATTGAAAAAGTGATGAAATACCTAATAGACACACATTATACAATAATATTTTTTTTTTTTTTTTAAAAAAAAAGAAAAGCTCTCCAAAGCCATTTTGTGATGTTGATTCGGCATCATTGACCTGACACACAACCAAGAACACACAAATAATTATATCAAAGACAACATGACTACATTATTACCTCTGATACAACTAATCTAATAATGTAATATCATACTATTGCAAAAGTAGTATCACCAATATGATTTAAAACTAAAATAAAATAAAAATAGATGATTTAGATGGAGGAGAAAGGGCGTGGTCAATATTTGTGGGAAAAATTACCTCTGTTATAACTTTATCACTGAGAGTTTTCTACTCGTTTGTTTACTACACTATGACCTTATTTTTTATTAGGTTTTATATGAAGTTTCATTAATATTTTAGTTTAGTAGGTAAATAAATGGTTTTTAAATTCACCGGAATACGAAGTTAAAGGTAAATATTTCAGATTACATGAGTAAGAGTTTTGTTTACATTTCATTTAGCTTTGCAAATGGCCGAATAGAAAGAGAAATTTCCATCAGAAGTTTGGACATGCGCAATTGAACCTTTGCGTCTAACTGAACAGGCATTTATGTGTAACATAACAGTCCAGTCAACGAATGCTTGAAAACAGCTATAGGTGGAAATGTTTGGAACACAATTTTTGACTTAGCAACTTTGTTTAGGCTTGATAGGAAGGGAACATATCAAAAGTCCAACATATCAAAAGGGGGGTTAAGAAGGTCCCATTTTTCGGGTTTTCACTTATATCTGGGAAACCCTGCGTCCTAGCGACATGACTATTCTATAACAAATAAAAGCTGATACAATTTCCTACAAGTTATATTCAATGAAGTATTTCGAGATATCTTTAGTTTTCGAAATATCCGCTCTCGAAAGTCTCTCATTTTGGGAAAAAACAAACTCTTTTCTATTCTCGACCGAATATCTCTTCAACGATGAACCCAAAAAATAAATGTTAGTTATAGGGTTGTAGAGATTCCATTCGCTTCAATAATATATATATTACTTTACTATTTTATGTATTTTCTTTCAAACGTTATATACGCACTCACATGGTCTTAGCAAAACCATTGCCAATGTAATGGACAAGATCTTATATAATTGAGTGTGAATAACTGGTCAGTGCCCCAATATTATATATTTTGTGCTGTTTATACGTCCAGTACTACCTATTTTTACATAATGGAGTATATTTTCGACAATACATTGACTGGCGGTTTCGGTGAGGAATTGAACGGTTCATTGGTCGACAGTTGTTGCCAGATATCACGATGAACACTAAAATTATTTTTACGTTTGAAGGAAAATACATAACATAGCAAAGTAATATATATTATTGAAGGGAATGTAATACTCTACAACCCTATAACCGTTATTTATTATTTGGGTACACCGTTGAAGAGTTATCCGGTCGAAACACCTTTCAACCCCTCATTTTCTAGCCTTCCTCCTTACACGGGTAATAGCAATGGTTATTCCCTCAGTAGAATCCCTTTTAGCGCGGTTCCTCCCTCCCCCATAGGGAGGAACCCCACTTATAAGGTTGATACAATGAAACAATCCGGAAGTGCCGACTAGAAAATTTCGCGTTTCAGAACCCCTAGAGACCGAAAATAACGGTGGTTCAAATTTGTAAATATATATATATATATATATATATATATATATATATATATATATATATTTGTCTGTTCGCTCATTTCTGGCTTCCCTAATAGTCCGATTGTGATGAAATTTGGTACAAAATCCGTCGTCCAATTTAAAAGGTCAAGTTCGTTAACCAGCAGAATCCGCCCACTGGAAGATGGCGTTTAGGGCGAAATTCGCGCAAAAAAATCGTAACGCTTACGTTTTTGAGTTCATAAGCTTGTAAGTACTAGTTTTTAGGCTTCTTGGGCTAGGAAAACGAATGAAACCATTTTCAAGGCGATAGCTTTAACCGTTTTCGAGAAAATTGGAATAATAGTTTTTGAATACCGTTTTTGGTTTGGGTACTTAGAATTATGGGATTCAGTTGAAACATTTTCTGCATGTTCGAATTTTATCAACGCTAATATGTTGAAATTTTGGTTACGTTTGGAGTAAAGGAAGGGTTAGAATAAAATATTTTATTAACAGACAAGAAAAGTTTTGGTAACCTTTTATACTTTCGTAAGTATCTCGAAAACCGTTGACAATCTTGGGAAGCGAAAGGTTACCATTCGAAAGCTTACTAAATGGTCTACAAAAAAGGTTCTAAAGACATTTTTTGAATAAGCGATGTCAATCGGATAAATAAGTGCTTAAACTTTGAAGTAATTGATTTCGTTGATTCGAACGGTTCTTTTTGCCTGTTTTTATTCCTTGTTTTTTTTTTTTTTTAATTGCTTATAGTTGGATAATGTATTTGACAATAGAACAGATTAAGTAAAATAAGAAAAATAATTCATTGTTAGAAATATAACTTGCCAAGAGAAAGAGATTTTTTTTATCTCTGTTTACCTTTGTTCTTAATTGTTTTTTTTTTCTCGGTTTGCCTTAGTTTTTAATATCTTGCTGTTATTTTGATTGCATTTTTTAAAAATAAAACATGACAAGTAATTGAGAAGCGTGTTTGTATTTTGAATTGACTTTGAGAGTCTTGCTTTAGATTACGGAGTTTCCTCTTCTAACCTGTGGGTGTTAACAGTTTTCATGAAATAATAATAATAAAAAAAAAAAAGATTAGTTCTATTTTAAACTTTCGAAATGAAAATATGGATGAGAATGGATACGTCTTAAAATTACGCAGTTCCTGCAGAAAGAGAATGTTTAGACTCTGTGTAGGGTCAGACCTTTGCCCGGGTCGAGCTACTAGGCAGGCTTCAGGTAGGTTTTATTGCACTTCATAAATCAAGATGCATCCTAGGAGAGATGACAGATATTGTACCTGTAGGAGGTCATAAAGCCAAATGCTATAGTAGAAATATAATTATATTTTGTGGTTGTATGTGGCGTAATACATTAAAAAAGAACATAATAATACTTTCCCATTTTCTTGTACAATTTTATTTTGTTTAATTGCATTTAACAGTAAAATGAGTAGTTTAGTGTTTTTAATTGCATTTAATACTAAAATGGATATGTTAGAAAAGTAAGTTAAGTCAATTAGAAACAAATTCGTAGTAGAGTCTTCGTAGAGAGAAACTTGGGACGGCGGAAAGAGTAATTTTCGCTTAGAATAGTTTCTTTTGCTTTGCCGACAATCTTGCTTTTCTTTGGAATATGTGTTTACGTTAAGAATGATCTAAACAAAGTAATAACTGTTTCTATTCTAGGTATACAAAACGACACTAGGGATATGAATGGAACCGCGCTAAGATGATGCAGTTCCTGCGTGTCGGACTTTTTCCTTCATTTATCCAAGGTCATCTAAAAGTTGGTCTTTCTCCATCCTCTAGACATTTTTTGGCATCCATTAATTTCTGCATTGTTAAAAATTAGTTTAAAATGATTGTTATTCCTCTGCTTGTGTGTATTTTTGACATTTTTTTTATTTACGCTAGGTTGAACTGTCATTTTCCAGGTAAAATCCAAATTCTAACAAATTTTGCTGAATGACGAATGCGTTGTGCCGAGTTTTGGAGCGAAAAAACGCATGGCCACCTTCGTATAAAAGCGCTATCGTTCTCCTTATCGTTTTATAGTCCACCAAACAGTTATTAGTCTGTCTACACTGAGTTCTTGTAGAATGCTCAATAGCTATTTTTCGAGCTCTTAAATCTACGTAAAAATGTTTATGTGAGAGGAAGGAATGTTTTCATTTATCTATATATATAAAAATCACATGCCTGTCTGTTTGTTTCTTATACAAATCTCCGACCGACTATGACCAAACTTGGTACACAGGTAGGTCTTGATACGGGAAAACTCCTAGGCTAGGTCAAAATAGTCAAATTTAAAAATTTGGTCAAAAGGTCAAAAGTTTTGTTCAAGAAAAATTGGCTACACAGATTGTGATGGCCATTTTGAATCGACAGCCATTTTGAATATTGTCTTAAATTTATTTGTTGCTGTTCTTGATAATTAGAATAACTCGAACTCATTGATGACTTTACATCATTATATAATCATGTAATGCAGTTTATTTCAATTTTATATCAACAGTCACTGTCTAACTAAGGAGCGCAGGCCTGTCTTTGATAAGAGCTATCTACTCGCAGGCTGTGGTGCTGGCCTCTCGTTTTTTCAGAACTGCTGTGGTGCTGGCCTCTATTGGCTGTCTCACGAACTATATCTAGATATAAACATATTCACACCATTTGACCGATTTTAACGTATCTAGGTATACAGGTAGATGTTGATACGGGGAGAGTCATAGGCAGAAAGTAGGTGTAGCATTGCACGCCGGGTAACAGCTAGTTATTGATGAAATCCCGGCTATGTGTTTTAATTGTTATAGAATATTACCTTGCTCACAGAGGGAGGGGGTAGCGGGATAGCCTTTTCTAAATATTGCTCGCGTGAGATCGATGGTCAGATCGCAATTCGCAAACTCGTGTAGCTATAATTAGAGTTCGAACGACTAGATTATTCCTTTTACCAACATAGGTGTACCTCGAGTATTCAAGTAGTTCTAATAATAGCTACACGGATTCATTGCAATCTGCCCGTCGACATAACCACCATATCTGGCAACAAAGCTGGTTGGGTTATCGAATGTACCAATCTTTCATTATTATGTGACCTTAAAACATTACGTTATTTTTTAGCGCGGTCCCTATCTCCCTCTATAGAGAGGAAACCCGCTTAGGAGGTTGACCTCATCACTCAATCCGAAAATTTTATGTTTCAGATCCCATAGATCAATAATATAATGGTGGTTCAAATTTGTATATGTATACATACATATATTTGAATATATATATATATATATATATATATATATATATATATATATATATATATATATATATATATATTTGTCCTTTCGCTCTCTAGGTAGACAAATGGTCCGATTTTTATGAAATTCGGCACAAAAATCTTTCGTCTAATTTGAATGGTCAAGTTCGTTAACCAGCAGAATCCGTCCACTGGAAGATGCTTTTTAGAGCGAAATTCGCGTGGCAAAATTCTTGATTTTTTGTGGTCAACTCTACTTATGGGATGCGTGAACATTATTCTGATCTATTATTGATCCCTAGTGCATTACTCTGTGACTAACCACTCTACCTAAAGTTGCTACAGTGAATCTAATATAGGTCCGTCGAATTAGCATAGATATGGCTTGTATGAAGCTATAGAATCGCCACCATCACCGTTGATCGGGCTAACAAATAAATTGCTTGTGTTTTGAGTATAAATTTTGTATTCCCTCTCGCCTCGACACTTCTCGACAAAGCTACACTATTTTATAAACAGCTCCCACCTCATGTTTCTATTTTAGCAGGACAGTGGAGGATTGATTTCGTTTCTACGGTACAATCCGAATGTACAATAAATAAAGTAAAGTAATAAACAACAATACATTGTATTTTTTAAATCTTCGTTTAATACTAAGAGACTTCATATCAGAGCAAAGATGGGCATAATTTTATTTATAAATAAAAATACGAATTTATTCGTACTTCATATATTTGTGAATACGAATATAATTAAATTCGTACTTCGTATATTTGTGAATACGAATATAAATAAATTCATATTCATAAGTGTGAATACGAATTTATTTTATTCACATATATTAAATATAAAAATACAAATAAAAGTTTATTCTCAAATTTTTCTGCGAATAAAAATAAATTCACAGAAAAAATTGTAAATAATCACAAAAAATGTGAATATTTACAAAAAATAAAGTGATTACAAAAAAAAATCACATTAAAATATACGAATAAAAATTTATTCACATTACAATTTGTGAATAAAGATTTATTCACAATAAAATTCGCAAATAAATTATGAATATATTCGTATTAAGATGATATATTACGAAAGTTATTGAACGTGATTTTGTTTTTGTTTTTTTTTTTTTTGTTTTTTTTCTAGGCGCTAATAACCTAGACGTTAAACGCCTTAAAAAAAACAAAAAAAAAAAAACACCTTCAATAACTTTGGTAATATCATCTTAATACGAATAAATTCATAATTTATTTGCGAATTTTATTGTGAATAAATTTTTATTCACAAATTGTAATGTGAATACATTTTTATTCCTATATTTTAATGCGATTTTTTTTGTAATCACTTGAGTTTTTGTAAATATTCACATTGTTTGTGATTATTTACAATTTTTTCTGTGAATTTATTTTTATTCGCAGAAAAATTTGCGAAGAAAATTTTATTTGTATTTTTATATTTAATATATGTGAATAAACATAAATGAATACGAATTTATTTATATTCGTATTCACAAATATATGAAGAACGACTAAATTCGTATTTTTATTTATAAATAAAATTATGCCCATCTCTGTATCAGAGCATTAGGTTAATTTATCCAATAGAGTCAATAGTTCACAAAAAAAAAACAAAAAAGGCAATTTAAATTTGTAATCAAGATTGCTACACAGTGACTTCCTGGAGGACTTTATTTTCAAATATTATAATTTGCTGTGTTTTGATTGGACAGAGCAAAATTTGCCTCCGATGAAAATGTATTACAAGAAATTGATGACACCGTTTGACCGATTATCATCAAACTTTGCACAGGTAGCATCGTGGTTCGGGGAGTATCGTAGGCTACGTCAAAAACGTCTACCTCCTGTCTGTGTGTATGTTTGTTCATTTTACAAATCCAAACTTGGCACACAGGTAAGTCTTAATACGGGGACTGTAATAGGCTAGGTCAAAAACATCTATCAACTGTTTGTCTCTTATAAAAGTCCACACCGTTTGACCGTATTTGACCCACTTGGCACACATGTAGGTCTGGATCTTGGGAGTGTCATAGGCTAGGTTAAAATAGTCTAGGACTTATAATTCCGAGGTCACGGATTCGTAACTGTGAACCCGAACAGTTTCAGAGTTGTGTTATTAGATTTTAATATTACTTATTTGGTTTCTAATTTATTTGGGCTTTTCTAGATGCAAAAAGCAGGCGTAGCGTAGCACGCCGGGTAACAGCTAGTAAATAATAAAAATTAAAGAGCAGCTGTAACGTTTATGCTGCTTTAACGAATCCAATTAAAATTAAGGGCTCAGGTGAATTTCCCAGAACAGTCACAATTCATTGATATTTTTTTATACAAATAAATGCATAATAATGTCTCGATTTCGAAATGTTCATTTTTTTTTCTCTTGGAATTTAATTAGGTTAATTAGATGGCACCATAACCTCAAACATAGGCTTATTGCTCACCTTCAAGAAATAGGCTTCCAATGCCATGAAGAAGTCTATGGCGTGGATGAAGATGGCTCTGCTGACATCATTGCCTTTCCGGAGAAATCAAGAGCAGCGTACGTAATTGACCCTACCATCAGATTCGAAACGAACGATCCAATGCAGGCAGACGCAATTGACTAGGAGAAAAAAGGCAATATACACGAAATGCATAAGGACATACGAGGAGAAGTTTGAAGAAGCCTATGGAAGAAGGCATCATACCGTGCAAGGCCTGTGGTTACCTCTGTGAACTTGGCACCCCACTTTCGAAAAAAAATATGACAATAGACTCAAAAAATTGCAAATCGTTTGTAGTTATTTGTAGTGAAAAAAATTTCGTTTGTAGTTGCCCCGTTTTTGAGAACCGGGGGGTCAAAAAATACCCCGCACCCGACTTCAACCGATTGGAACCAAACCACTTTTATTCGACGTAAAATCGTTTGTAGTTGTTTGTAGTGAAAGAATTTTCGTTTGTAGTTGCCTTGAAAAAAAGTTACAGCCACTTTAAGAATTCTCAAAATGGCGACTTTTTTAGTTTTAGGGGTGCGTGTTTTCTTACGGTCTCAATTCGTTCTAAATCGTTTGTAGTTGACAGTTGTGAAAGAATTTTCGTTTGTAGTTGCATAGAAAAAAAGTTACAGCCACTTTATGAGTTTTCAAAATGGCGACATTTTTAGTTTTAGGGGTGCGTGTTTTCTAATGGTCTCAATTCGTTCTAAATCGTTTGTAGTTAATAGTTTTGAAACAATTTTCGTTTGTAGTTGCCTAGAAAAAAAGTTACAGCCGCTTTAAGAATTTTCAAAATGGCGACTTTTTTAGTTTTAGGGGTGCGTGTTTTCTTATGGTCTCAATTCGTTCTAAATCGTTTGTAGTTGATAGTTTTGAAAGAATTTTCGTTTGTAGTTGCCTAGAAAAAAAGTTACAGCCGCTTTAAGAATTTTCAAAATGGCGACTTTTTTAGTTTTAGGGGTGCGTGTTTTCTTATGGTCTCAATTCGTTCTAAATCGTTTGTAGTTGATAGTTTTGAAAGAATTTTCGTTTGTAGTTGCCTAGAAAAAAAGTTACAGCCACTTTAAGAATTTTCAAAATGGCGACTTTTTTAGTTTTAGGGGTGCGTGTTTTCTTATGGTCTCAATACATTCTAAATCGTTTGTAGTTGATAGTTTTGAAAGAATTTTCGTTTGTAGTTGCCTAGAAAAAAAGTTACAGCCACTTTATGAATTTTCAAAATGGCGACTTTTTTAGTTTTAGGGGTGCGTGTTTTCTAATGGTCTCAATTCGTTCTAAATCGTTTGTAGTTGATAGTTTTGAAAGAATTTTCGTTTGTAGTTGCCTAGAAAAAAAGTTACAGCCGCTTTATGAATTTTCAATATGGCGACTTTTTTAGTTTTAGGGGTGCGTGTTTTCTTATGGTCTCAATTCGTTCTAAACCGTTTGTAGTTGATAGTTTTGAAAGAATTTTCGTTTGTAGTTGCCTAGAAAAAAAGTTACAGCCACTTTAAGAATTTTCAAAATGGCGACTTTTTTAGATTTAGGGGTGCGTATTTTCTAATGGTCTCAATTCGTTCTAAATCGTTTGTAGTTGATAGTTTTGAAAGAATTTTCGTTTGTAGTTGCCTAGAAAAAAAGTTACAGCCACTTTAAGAATTTTCAAAATGGCGACTTTTTTAGTTTTAGGGGTGCGTGTTTTCTTATGGTCTCAATTCGTTCTAAATCGTTTGTAGTTGATAGTTTTGAAAGAATTTTCGTTTGTAGTTGCCTAGAAAAAAAGTTACAGCCACTTTAAGAATTTTCAAAATGGCGACTTTTTTAGTTTTAGGGGTGCGTGTTTTCTTATGGTCTCAATACATTCTAAATCGTTTGTAGTTGATAGTTTTGAAAGAATTTTCGTTTGTAGTTGCCTAGAAAAAAAGTTACAGCCACTTTATGAATTTTCAAAATGGCGACTTTTTTAGTTTTAGGAGTGCGTGTTTTCTAATGGTCTCAATTCGTTCTAAATCGTTTGTAGTTGATAGTTTTGAAAGAATTTTCGTTTGTAGTTGCCTAGAAAAAAAGTTACAGCCGCTTTATGAATTTTCAAAATGGCGACTTTTTTAGTTTTAGGGGTGCGTGTTTTCTTATGGTCTCAATTCGTTCTAAACCGTTTGTAGTTGATAGTTTTGAAAGAATTTTCGTTTGTAGTTGCCTAGAAAAAAGTTACAGCCACTTTAAGAATTTTCAAAATGGCGACTTTTTTAGTTTTAGGGGTGCGTGTTTTCTAATGGTCTCAATTCGTTCTAAATCCTTTGTAGTTGATAGTTTTGAAAGAATTTTCGTTTGTAGTTGCCTAGAAAAAAAGTTACAGCCACTTTAAGAATTTTCAAAATGGCGACTTTTTTAGTTTTAGGGGTGCGTGTTTTCTTATGGTCTCAATACATTCTAAATCGTTTGTAGTTGATAGTTTTGAAAGAATTTTCGTTTGTAGTTGCCTAGAAAAAAAGTTACAGCCACTTTATGAATTTTCAAAATGGCGACTTTTTTAGATTTAGGGGTGCGTATTTTCTAATGGTCTCAATTCGTTCTAAATCGTTTGTAGTTGATAGTTTTGAAAGAATTTTCGTTTGTAGTTGCCTAGAAAAAAAGTTACAGCCGCTTTAAGAATTTTCAAAATGGCGACTTTTTTAGTTTTAGGGGTGCGTGTTTTCTTATGGTCTCAATTCGTTCTAAATCGTTTGTAGTTGATAGTTTTGAAAGAATTTTCGTTTGTAGTTGCCTAGAAAAAAAGTTACAGCCACTTTATGAGTTTTCAAAATGGCGACATTTTTAGTTTTAGGGGTGCGTGTTTTCTAATGGTCTCAATTCGTTCTAAATCGTTTGTAGTTGATAGTTTTGAAAGAATTTTCGTTTGTAGTTGCCTAGAAAAAAAGTTACAGCCACTTTAAGAATTTTCAAAATGGCGACTTTTTTAGTTTTAGGGGTGCGTGTTTTCTTATGGTCTCAATACATTCTAAATCGTTTGTAGTTGATAGTTTTGAAAGAATTTTCGTTTGTAGTTGCCTAGAAAAAAAGTTACAGCCACTTTATGAATTTTCAAAATGGCGACTTTTTTAGTTTTAGGAGTGCGTGTTTTCTAATGGTCTCAATTCGTTCTAAATCGTTTGTAGTTGATAGTTTTGAAAGAATTTTCGTTTGTAGTTGCCTAGAAAAAAAGTTACAGCCGCTTTATGAATTTTCAAAATGGCGACTTTTTTAGTTTTAGGGGTGCGTGTTTTCTTATGGTCTCAATTCGTTCTAAACCGTTTGTAGTTGATAGTTTTGAAAGAATTTTCGTTTGTAGTTGCCTAGAAAAAAGTTACAGCCACTTTAAGAATTTTCAAAATGGCGACTTTTTTAGTTTTAGGGGTGCGTGTTTTCTAATGGTCTCAATTCGTTCTAAATCCTTTGTAGTTGATAGTTTTGAAAGAATTTTCGTTTGTAGTTGCCTAGAAAAAAAGTTACAGCCACTTTAAGAATTTTCAAAATGGCGACTTTTTTAGTTTTAGGGGTGCGTGTTTTCTTATGGTCTCAATACATTCTAAATCGTTTGTAGTTGATAGTTTTGAAAGAATTTTCGTTTGTAGTTGCCTAGAAAAAAAGTTACAGCCACTTTATGAATTTTCAAAATGGCGACTTTTTTAGTTTTAGGGGTGCGTGTTTTCTAATGGTCTCAATTCGTTCTAAATCGTTTGTAGTTGATAGTTTTGAAAGAATTTTCGTTTGTAGTTGCCTAGAAAAAAAGTTACAGCCGCTTTAAGAGTTTTCAAAATGGCGACTTTTTTAGTTTTAGGGGTGCGTGTTTTCTAATGGTCTCAATTCGTTCTAAATCGTTTGTAGTTGATAGTTTTGAAAGAATTTTCGTTTGTAGTTGCCTAGAAAAAAAGTTACAGCCGCTTTAAGAGTTTTCAAAATGGCGACTTTTTTAGTTTTAGGGGTGCGTGTTTTCTAATGGTCTCAATTCGTTCTAAATCGTTTGTAGTTGATAGTTTTGAAAGAATTTTCGTTTGTAGTTGCCTAGAAAAAAACGTTACAGCCGCTTTAAGAGTTTTCAAAATGGCGACTTTTTTAGTTTTAGGGGTGCGTGTTTTCTAATGGTCTCAATTCGTTCTAAATCGTTTGTAGTTGATAGTTTTGAAAGAATTTTCGTTTGTAGTTGCCTAGAAAAAAACGTTACAGCCGCTTTTTAGCACTTTCCTCTGGAGGAAAGTAGCTATTGAGGTTGCACTCATGACGGAATTTTTGAATCATTTCTTCAAATCTTTATCGATCCTACCTAGTAGACACTGAAAACGACCCCCGTTAAAATTTATATATATATATATATATATATATATATATAAATATATATATATATATATATATATATATATATATATATATATATATATATATATATATATATTGCCCCACTCTTCCTTCGCTGTGCCTTAGGCTGCCCTATACCAGCGGTCCTTCCAATTTGTATCCAGCCGTAGTTTTATATATATATATATATATATATATATATATATATGTCTGTTAACACGATTGCGGCCAGAGTTTTTGTTTCATCTTCACGAATCGTGGTATCTAGCGTTCAATTAGCAAACGATTGAACGAGTTCGTTAACCACCAAAATCGGTCTATTGGGAGGGGGGGGGGGGGTTTACCCCGGGCCCAAAACACTAATTTGACCATGCCAGCCGTAGTTTTTGTTATATTTCAACGAAACTCGGTATTCGTTATGTTGATCTCAAGAGAGGAATACGTTATAAAAATATACTATATCGGTTCATTAGGAGGGGAGGTTTACTCTCGACCCACATTACCGATTTGCCACTACTAGCCATAATTTTTGTTACATTTCAAAGAAACTCGGTACTCGTGGTGGTAATCAACAGGGAAAAATGGGTTGTAAAAATAAACTAAATCCGGTTATTCAGAGGGGGGATTTACCCCGGACCTAAAGTATTAATATACTCATACCGGTCGTAATTTCTCCCCTATTGTAACGAAACGCGGTATAAGTCGTGGGTATCTCATGAGAAAGAAGTGTTGTAAAAATGAAGTAAATCGGTCAATTGGAAAAGAGAGTTTACTTAAAACTCTGTTTCATTAGAAATGTGAACCGCCAGATGTTGGTTCACAAAGCCGCCGCGAGGAGCGCTATCTCCCACTAGGAGGACTGTATCCTGTTCCTACGTCAGATCAAAAGACGGAAAATGAAGTCTTTGTTTGTTTATGAAGTTGTAGTATTAATAATTGAACAGTTCTCATAAGAAATGTAAATGAGCAGAACTATTCATGTTTTTATTTTATTTATATAGGCTATTTACGGAAAATTATTCAATAATGTTTTCTACACTACAAAAATTCCGAGGAAAGTGCTTAGTTATGCAGATCCTGCGTGACGGAGTAGTTGAATTTTCAATATCGCAACTTTTTCAGTTTTTTTTAACACCCTTAAGAATTTGATATTTTTTTTTATGGATATAGTGTCTTACCTTTTAATGATCCTGTTCGGCAGGTTGCATCCAAATTACTTGGAGACGGTTTTAGCAAAGATTATGTTTACTTATACATTAGTCAAAAAACCAGAAATAAAATAGGCGACAAAATTAGCGGTCATAGAATCAGTTCAGTCGATAAATAACGTAATCTGGAAACAGAAGATAGTTGCGACTCGAATTGGTCAACCGAAATTTGTCACACTGACCTAGCATCCCTGAAATCTCAAATTCATATTCCGTATGATGCGTGGATAAACATTGCTCCCGAAATGAGATTATATCAAGGACGGCCGTATAATGTCTTAAAGCCTGGTTGGGCTTCGATTATTTACGAAATTGTTTGGAATGAATTGAAATTGCCTTGCGCATTCCAATTCAAGAAAGCGGCAATTAACTATCTTCCTGGGGATATTTTTCTTAAAATTACAGGAAAATGTTCCGAATGCCAAACACCTCTTAACCTGTACAGTGTCAGCCCTCCAAATAATAATGGATTAAACATGGTGGTTTCGACGTTTGATACTCAGGGTATTGCGCATTCGAAAAAAAGGCAATTGCGGGGAAATCTAAGGCGAGATGTTTGCGAACAATTGCGGGGAAAATCGACATACATGTGGCGCCGAGATGAAGCTGAACGTACGATGGAATTCGGAGACATTGAACCTGCGAATATCTATTCTGAACACGTTTTGCGTAAGGCAAAGCAACAGAGCAAAGATGCCGAATTAGGGGTTGGTAATTTTAAAAATCCCATTTTATCACTTCTGCAGCTAAAGTACGATTCAAAATACGCTGGCTGTTTAAAGGAACTTGCTCTAGATAAGTTTTATCTTATGTATTGGTCACCTGAGCAGATATTTTTGTATCAGCAATTGCATCGAAACCACATGACCAGCAGCATCAGTATTGATGCTACTGGTTCAGTAATAAAACCAATTTTTAAACCTGATGGATCGAAAAATGTTATCTTTTTGTACCAGGCTGTTTGTGGGATCGGTGAGAAAATTTTGCCACTTTTTCAAATGGTTCCGAAAAGCACCACGCCATAGTACCTGATAACACGTGCATGCACTTATTAACGTACGAAAGAAGATCCGTATTATTAAATGCCATGGAAACTGCATTGAGCAATGCTAGGGAATAGTCTGTGACAATCTGATCAGGGCATTTCGCTCCACTACGTAACCATTCTCTCATCCAGTACGATAAAATGTTAGCGTGGTGCTTTTCGGAACCATTTGAAAAAGTGGCAAAATTTTCTCACCGATCCCACAAACAGCCTGGTAGATAGATATATATAAATTTTAACGGGGGTCATTTTCGGTGTCTACTAGGTAGGATCGATAAAGATTTGAAGAAATTTTTCAAAAATTCCGTCATGAGTCCAACCTCAATAGCTACTTTCCTTCGGAGGAAAGTGCTAAAAGCGGCTGTAACGTTTTTTTCTAGGCAACTACAAACGAAAATTCTTTCAAAACTATCAACTACAAACGATTTAGAACGAATTGAGACCATTAGAAAACACGCACCCCTAAAACTAAAAAAGTCGCCATTTTGAAAATTCATAAAGCGGCTGTAACTTTTTTTCTAGACAACTACAAACGAAAATTCTTTCAAAACTATCAACTACAAACGATTTAGAACGAATTGAGACCGTAAGAAAACACGCACCCCTAAAACTAAAAAAGTCGCCATTTTGAAAATTCATAAAGCGGCTGTAAGTTTTTTTCTAGGCAACTACAAACGAAAATTCTTTCAAAACTATCAACTACAAACGATTTAGAATGTATTGAGACCATAAGAAAACACGCACCCCTAAAACTAAAAAAGTCGCCATTTTGAAAATTCATAAAGCGGCTGTAACTTTTTTTCTAGGCAACTAGAAACGAAAATTATTTCAAAACTATCAACTACAAACGATTTAGAATGTATTGAGACCATAAGAAAACACGCACCCCTAAAACTAAAAAAGTCGCCATTTTGAAAATTCTTAAAGTGGCTGTAACTTTTTTTCTAGGCAACTACAAACGAAAATTCTTTCACAACTGTCAACTACAAACGATTTAGAACGAATTGAGACCGTAAGAAAACACGCACCCCTAAAACTAAAAAAGTCGCCATTTTGAGAATTCTTAAAGTGGCTGTAACTTTTTTTCTAGGCAACTACAAACGAAAATTCTTTCAAAACTATCAACTACAAACGATTTAGAACGAATTGAGACCATTAGAAAATACGCACCCCTAAATCTAAAAAAGTCGCCATTTTGAAAATTCTTAAAGTGGCTGTAACTTTTTTTCTAGGCAACTACAAACGAAAATTCTTTCAAAACTATCAACTACAAACGGTTTAGAACGAATTGAGACCATAAGAAAACACGCACCCCTAAAACTAAAAAAGTCGCCATTTTGAAAATTCATAAAGCGGCTGTAACTTTTTTTCTAGGCAACTACAAACGAAAATTCTTTTAAAACTATCAACTACAAACGATTTAGAACGAATTGAGACCATTAGAAAACACGCACCCCTAAAACTAAAAAAGTCGCCATTTTGAAAATTCTTAAAGCGGCTGTAACTTTTTTTCTAGGCAACTACAAACGAAAATTCTTTCAAAACTCTCAACTACAAACGATTTAGAACGAATTGAGACCATAAGAAAACACGCACCCCTAAAACTAAAAAAGTCGCCATTTTGAAAATTCTTAAAGCGGCTGTAACTTTTTTTCTAGGCAACTACAAACGAAAATTCTTTCAAAACTATCAACTACAAACGATTTAGAACGAATTGAGACCATAAGAAAACACGCACCCCTAAAACTAAAAAAGTCGCCATTTTGAAAATTCTTAAAGCGGCTGTAACTTTTTTTCTAGGCAACTACAAACGAAAATTGTTTCAAAACTATCAACTACAAACGATTTAGAACGAATTGAGACCATTAGAAAACACGCACCCCTAAAACTAAAAAAGTCGCCATTTTGAAAACTCATAAAGTGGCTGTAACTTTTTTTCTAGGCAACTACAAACGAAAATTGTTTCAAAACTATCAACTACAAACGATTTAGAACGAATTGAGACCATAAGAAAACACGCACCCCTAAAACTAAAAAAGTCGCCATTTTGAAAATTCTTAAAGCGGCTGTAACTTTTTTTCTAGGCAACTACAAACGAAAATTGTTTCAAAACTATCAACTACAAACGATTTAGAACGAATTGAGACCATTAGAAAACACGCACCCCTAAAACTAAAAAAGTCGCCATTTTGAAAACTCATAAAGTGGCTGTAACTTTTTTTCTAGGCAACTACAAACGAAAATTCTTTCACAACTGTCAACTACAAACGATTTAGAACGAATTGAGACCGTAAGAAAACACGCACCCCTAAAACTAAAAAAGTCGCCATTTTGAGAATTCTTAAAGTGGCTGTAACTTTTTTTCTAGGCAACTACAAACGAAAATTCTTTCAAAACTATCAACTACAAACGATTTAGAACGAATTGAGACCATTAGAAAATACGCACCCCTAAATCTAAAAAAGTCGCCATTTTGAAAATTCTTAAAGTGGCTGTAACTTTTTTTCTAGGCAACTACAAACGAAAATTCTTTCAAAACTATCAACTACAAACGGTTTAGAACGAATTGAGACCATAAGAAAACACGCACCCCCAAAACTAAAAAAGTCGCCATTTTGAAAATTCATAAAGCGGCTGTAACTTTTTTTCTAGGCAACTACAAACGAAAATTCTTTTAAAACTATCAACTACAAACGATTTAGAACGAATTGAGACCATTAGAAAACACGCACCCCTAAAACTAAAAAAGTCGCCATTTTGAAAATTCATAAAGTGGCTGTAACTTTTTTTCTAGGCAACTACAAACGAAAATTCTTTCAAAACTATCAACTACAAACGATTTAGAATGTATTGAGACCATAAGAAAACACGCACCCCTAAAACTAAAAAAGTCGCCATTTTGAAAATTCTTAAAGCGGCTGTAACTTTTTTTCTAGGCAACTACAAACGAAAATTGTTTCAAAACTATCAACTACAAACGATTTAGAACGAATTGAGACCATTAGAAAACACGCACCCCTAAAACTAAAAAAGTCGCCATTTTGAAAACTCATAAAGTGGCTGTAACTTTTTTTCTAGGCAACTACAAACGAAAATTCTTTCACAACTGTCAACTACAAACGATTTAGAACGAATTGAGACCGTAAGAAAACACGCACCCCTAAAACTAAAAAAGTCGCCATTTTGAGAATTCTTAAAGTGGCTGTAACTTTTTTTCTAGGCAACTACAAACGAAAATTCTTTCAAAACTATCAACTACAAACGATTTAGAACGAATTGAGACCATTAGAAAATACGCACCCCTAAATCTAAAAAAGTCGCCATTTTGAAAATTCTTAAAGTGGCTGTAACTTTTTTTCTAGGCAACTACAAACGAAAATTCTTTCAAAACTATCAACTACAAACGGTTTAGAACGAATTGAGACCATAAGAAAACACGCACCCCTAAAACTAAAAAAGTCGCCATTTTGAAAATTCATAAAGCGGCTGTAACTTTTTTTCTAGGCAACTACAAACGAAAATTCTTTTAAAACTATCAACTACAAACGATTTAGAACGAATTGAGACCATTAGAAAACACGCACCCCTAAAACTAAAAAAGTCGCCATTTTGAAAATTCTTAAAGCGGCTGTAACTTTTTTTCTAGGCAACTACAAACGAAAATTCTTTCAAAACTCTCAACTACAAACGATTTAGAACGAATTGAGACCATAAGAAAACACGCACCCCTAAAACTAAAAAAGTCGCCATTTTGAAAATTCTTAAAGCGGCTGTAACTTTTTTTCTAGGCAACTACAAACGAAAATTCTTTCAAAACTATCAACTACAAACGATTTAGAACGAATTGAGACCATAAGAAAACACGCACCCCTAAAACTAAAAAAGTCGCCATTTTGAAAATTCTTAAAGCGGCTGTAACTTTTTTTCTAGGCAACTACAAACGAAAATTGTTTCAAAACTATCAACTACAAACGATTTAGAACGAATTGAGACCATTAGAAAACACGCACCCCTAAAACTAAAAAAGTCGCCATTTTGAAAACTCATAAAGTGGCTGTAACTTTTTTTCTAGGCAACTACAAACGAAAATTCTTTCAAAACTATCAACTACAAACGATTTAGAATGTATTGAGACCATAAGAAAACACGCACCCCTAAAACTAAAAAAGTCGCCATTTTGAAAATTCTTAAAGCGGCTGTAACTTTTTTTCTAGGCAACTACAAACGAAAATTGTTTCAAAACTATCAACTACAAACGATTTAGAACGAATTGAGACCATTAGAAAACACGCACCCCTAAAACTAAAAAAGTCGCCATTTTGAAAACTCATAAAGTGGCTGTAACTTTTTTTCTAGGCAACTACAAACGAAAATTCTTTCACAACTGTCAACTACAAACGATTTAGAACGAATTGAGACCGTAAGAAAACACGCACCCCTAAAACTAAAAAAGTCGCCATTTTGAGAATTCTTAAAGTGGCTGTAACTTTTTTTCTAGGCAACTACAAACGAAAATTCTTTCACTACAAACAACTACAAACGATTTTACGTCGAATAAAAGTGGTTTGGTTCCAATCGGTTGAAGTCGGGTGCGGGGTATTTTTTGACCCCCCGGTTCTCAAAAACGGGGCAACTACAAACGAAATTTTTTTCACTACAAATAACTACAAACGATTTGCAATTTTTTGAGTCTATTGTCATATTTTTTTTCGAAAGTGGGGTGCCAAGTTCACAGAGGTCCTGTGGTTCGGCACGAGAGGGACGATCCCTAAAGCCACTAGTGACAAGCAAGCTAGCTCGCGGAATCAATTCTTTTTGATTCCCTGGGGATTCTCAGCTATCACATTTATGGGTGCTGAACAGCTGCTAATCATTCTTTCGAAGATCATTGTTGTTTACAGACACCTGGCAAATTTATTAAAATCCATATTCCCCCTAAAAAACAAAAAATGTACTTATAAATTCATTTTTTAATAGGTATAGTATTTTTAAATTTCTTTTTCTTTACCTTCCTACTGTAAATTAAATTAGCGAGCATTCCCAAAATTAATTAAATATATTTTCGAAAGAATGATTAGCAGGCTGTGTGTGTAGCAACCCAATAGACTTGGCCAGCAATCTTTTTTTTAGTTGTTTATTGAATAAAGCTTTTCTTTCTTCTTCCAGTACTGCAGGATATGTTTCAAAACACGTTAAAAATTCAGGAAAAAATAACTTCTGTTTGTTTCTGAAAGGTAGAGCATTGCAAAAGAGAAATATTAAATTAATTTCAATGTCTTTTATACAACCGAAATAATCCGTCCCACAAATGCTGAAATATGTCACCGTTTCCATTAACTTTTCTCTTTGTTCTTTCCGATTGTTTGGAACTTATTAATTTCCAATTTACTTTGATCCCCAACCCATTGCATGTGATATTTGAGCTTATGAATAAAAATGATTAAATTTTCTATTTTATAGGATAAAACTGGTTACTTTTGTAATTGATTATATTCAGTTACTGTCTGATAATAACGATTTAATTGTAGATATGTCATACTTCGGACATATTATGCCTTTAAACGAATCCTCTGCTATTTGAAAAAGAAATGATCCGAGTTAATAATCTTAGGGATGTACTTCAATCAGTATAATGTATTATTATAGAAAAAGCTGTAGATAAAATACTTGAACTAAACCGATCCTTCGATTTAGCACACCTCCGATTTTGCTGGACAACGAACTTGTACAATCATTTGTTATGGGGACGATATATTCAGAGTTTCGTTTCTATAAAACAAACATTGTTACAGCCATCGTGTTCACAGTCGACTATTTTAATATGGCGAAAAATAAAACATTCGTTAAAATGTGGTACAAATATTTATTTAATTGTATTGATTGAAACCCTGCGCAGCTTTGGCGACAAGAACTTTAAATCAGGTAAAACTTTACAGAGATAGATGACCTGAGAAATATTTTGCGTAAATATATATATGAGGAGCTTAGTATCAAAATTGGACAACTCCATTTTTTTCAGTTTTGAGATTTTTGTCGATTCTTAAGTGGATTTTTATGCTGCATTCGATTTTATAACTGTTTTTCATTAAAAACGGACAGAAAATAGGTAAAATAGTGTTTATTTTCACCGTTCAGAATCAAAATATGGACAATTCCAACATAGTTTGGTTTCAAAAAATGACAACTCCATCAGTAGCCAATGAGAAGCTTGCATTCATGCAATCTGCTCCCAACATGCACTGCAAATCCATCATGGCTGAATGTTTATAGTTACTTGTAAACAGTGCATTTGGCGATAATTCTTATTAATAACTAGCTGTTATCCGGCACACTGTGGTTCCGAATGCCGGATTTTGGGACAAAACCTCTAGGTACTTGAATCTTTCTGATTTAGGAATGATTTTTGAAGAATTTCTTTTGTGCCGAGTCGAATGAGACCACTACCAATTCTATAGAATAATTATTTTATTAATAAACGGGCTTTATATAACAACAACCGTGAAAAACAGCCGGTATTTAATTTAAAATATTCATACTTTACTCAAGTGGTAGAGCTATGTATCCTTCCAAATATATTTTCAAGACCTCAGGTGAATAAATTAACACCTAATGTGGTACTGGTAACTGTTCTCGACATATTCCTCTTTATTTAAATTTTCGCGTATAACAAATAAATATTGACAGTTTCACACTAGATATTAGATAGATCTCACCGTTAATGTTCAGTTATTTGCTATTAAAAACTTTACAACAACTCTCTGCAGAAAATAATAATGGTTAACTCGTTTTTCATAAAATAATTGCATCACTAATTGATAACTTTATTTTATTAGCTGTGCACAGGTATGGCTGAGTACGGCGATAAAAATTATAGCACAGCCACTTCAATACATGTAGTTATAGGAAAAACTGTGCGAAGAGGATAGCTAAGTTCCACCTTTTTTTCTAAACTTAATAAAATAAGGATAATTTAGTTTCATTTCAGTTTTGTCAAACTGTATTTAAATAACATTTTTCATGTAATTTTTAACTATATAATTTTGATTTAATACATTAGACATATTTACATTATATTAAAACACCCTCGAGCATACAAAATTCATATTTGTTTGGTTTCAAAAACAGACAACTCCATGACTTGGTTTCAAACATGGACAACTCCACTAAAACTCCTGTAAAAAAAGCAAAATTGGAGTTGTCCAACTTTGATACTAAGCTCCTCATATTATAACAATATTTTGAGTAATTGGGTAAATGTTTTCTTTGTACCTGTTTTGTGTAAGGCTGCCCTTAAAGCCCTGAGGGTAGGGCCGGTGCCCCCAGAAGCATCTGCCCTAGGTGGAGTTTTTGTCCCTTTGCAACAGCTGCTACTTCCCGGCCAGTTCGCTGCTCCGAGTTCTGTTCGCCTATTCACTTGTACGGGTTTCCAGCTTGCAGAAGCCTCTAGATGTTACGGCTTTCCATCCGGTCAACACTCGCGTATGTAGGAAATAATTTCGGGGAGGGGAGGAGGCTGATGGGGCTGCAGCCCGCCCCCCGAAATTTTGTTTTTCTGAGAAAATTTCATGTAAAGAAAATCTATAACAACCTTAAAACTCACCATTTTACCCTAAAATATTTAAAATCCGGTGAATGCTGAAATGAATTTTGAATTGTTAACTGACGTAACATGATAACACATACTCACCGACCTATTTTCACTTCTCAGCCAAGTGACTTTCCAAAAATTATTCTGGTCCACGTTTATATATATATATATATATATATATATATATATATATATATATATATATATATATATATATTGTTTTACTTGTCAGACAGTAAAATACAAAAATTATTCTTTAATGTAGACCGATATTGACATGACAAAACTATACCCACCGTTAAAATGCAGCGAAAAAAAGCATTGTACATTGTAGCATTGTGCATTTCTTTTTAAAGAAATACAATACGAGTGCAAAAAAAGTATCGAATGTGAAAACCACCTCTTTCCAGAAGGAAAAAACTTTAGTTGATGACTTTGCTTTTGGACAGCCAAATAGTCGGCAGATTCGATCTTTGGACAGTGGTTACTCTCCCCTTTGAGTGAGTGAACTTAGATTCAAGAGTTCCTACATCAGGCCAATAGCAATAAGTAAAGATTGGAAATGAAAAATGCCTTTTTCGACGCTCGATACTTTGCATTTGTATCGACGTATATACCGACAAACTGCAGTCGACGAAAACATTCAGACATACCTGTGGACCTTACCGTACTTCTAATAGATGACAGCCAACATATTGAAACAATAATTACTGTTATTTGGAAAAAATATTACTTATAAAAAAAAATTAAAAACTAATTTTTTGTGTTTATGTAAATGTTTTTAAGATGTTTTATAATGATTAAACATTTTAAATACATTAACATATACACACAAATTTAATTTCTTTTTTTATTAGTAATATTTTTCTCGTTTTACGTTGCATTACCATTATTTTTAACGGCTAAATTTTTTATTCACTGATATAGTGCAAGCAGCGAAAGTGGGGGTGCACAAGTAAAATAAATACTAAATTATTATGCAATTATTCCAATTTTTTACATGCCAAACTTAAATTATTTGTTGTGTTTTGTTGTTTATACTTCTTTTATTTAGAGTACTTCTATTTCTAGTTTATAATTAGATGTATATGTTAGATCATACAAATATATGTGTATACAATTATGTATATCACCTGACTATTTGTAATATTGGATGTACATGTAAAATTCCAATGGCATATTTGTGCTGATGATTGGATCTATATGTAAAACTTATATAGGGCAAATCTCCTTTGTATCGAATGCTCATAAATAAATTAATAATAGAAATATTTAAAATAAGTTTTCCAATAATGTTTGTTCGATTATTAATTTTTATTTATTTTTTTGTTTGCAGGTTAGTTGTGGTTTAATGATCTGCTCCTAAAAATTAGAAGAATTTAAAGGGCAAGTACCTCATGTATACATTAATCTGATTCATGACCATACGGCAAATTAGGGAGATAGTCTGGTCAGTACTATACTCGGCCGCCTGATTTTCCACTTTGCTGCTTCGACTGCTAGAGTCATGGGGACCAAGGTACCCATTAATAAGGTTGGCCGAATCCAACCTATAAACAAAGACACTATGCGATAAAAATCTTTGGTGCTTGGTCGGGATTCGAACGCAGGTCCTCCAGCTTATTACTCCAGTGTTCTACCACTGAGCTAACCTCGCCTGATACAGGGCCCCGGAAGGAATTTCGGGCCCCTGTCCAAATAACTTAACAGGCCGCTTAACCCACCCACCTCCTCCATTACCCAAAACTATTTAAAACTGACATTTCTCTAAAAACATAATAAAATATATTTCTAATTGAACAGAGTGGCAAATTGAAGTATTGTTTAAGGTATATTGGCTACAAATTTTGCCTGACAATATTTGAAAGCTAGTAAACATATTAGAAATAGAGAAGTTTTCCGTTGGTTCTTCTCAATGATAATTATCTGAACTATACTATAACTGACGCCACCCCCCCCCACCTAGCAAAGGCCCTATATATATATATATATATATATATATATATATATATATATATATATATATATATATATATATATATATGCTATTTTTCAAGCTACTTCGCTGGGAATTAAATGTGTTGTTCATTCGGCATCTGTTTCCAGCGGTCTTGCTCCTCCCGTCATCGCAATATTTCGCCGGATTCCTCTCCGGCTTCTTCAGGCAATCATTCATCCTTGCTGGTTGGTAAGGGAATGAGCTCGTCAGCGGTTTGGGCCCTTCTTATCCTTCTTGGTCGGAGACTATGCGAGCCAATGAACTGGGGAGGCTCTGGGCTAATCGGGTTCCGTCTGTCTATGTTAACTTCCTCGGTTCGGGGCGCTGGTGGTCCTGTATGAGTGGATTGTCTCCAGTCTTCTTCAGGATGGCCCGCCAGGTGTTGGATAGGATGAGTCCTTCTTCTCTATTGAAGTTGGCTGGATTTTTTGTGGATCTCAATCGCCTCTCTGATCAGTCTCCTGTTCAGCGTGTCTTCCTTAGCCAGGGTCTTGGCTTGATCAAACAGTACTTGTCTGGGGCACTCTTCTCCATGTGTTGCCACCGCAGAAGTTTTGGTGCGTCCCAACCTGTAGTCTGCAGCGTGTTGCGCGATTCGAGTGGCTACCTTCTTCCCTGTCTGTCCTATATACACTTTCCCGCAGTCACATGGTAGAAGATATACACCCTGGTCTTGCAACCGCTGCTTGTCCTTGCTTGTGCTCAGCCAATCCCCGATTTTGTTCAGCGGCTTGTAGGCGACCTCCATATCCTGTTTCCTAAATATTCTGCCTAGCTTCTCGCTGACCCCGCTGACATACGGTAGGGTAATTCTGCTTCTAGTTTGTGTTTCCCTCCGGTTATTCTCATCACGGTGGCGATTTTCCACCATCCTTATCGTTCGGGCCAACTTCTTCCTGTCATATCCATTCCCGGCTAAGTCGTCCGTCAGTTGACTAAGTTTTGATCTTAGGAGTGATTCGTTACTGCACAGAGTTATAGCTCTGTGTGTCAGTGTCTTAACCACTCCCATTTTTTGTGCCGTGTGGTGGTGAGAATCGGCGTGGAGGTATCTTCCTGTGGCCGTGGGTTTTCTGTATACAGTGTGCTCCAGTTCACCGTTGGTTCCTTTCATGATCAGGAGGTCCAGGAAAGGCAATCTGCCATCCTTCTCTTCTTCGATGGTAAATCTGATGGCTGGGTGTAAATTGTTCATGAGATGGAGGAATTTTTTGAGTTCCTCCATCTCATGAACAATTTACACCAAGCCATCAGATTTACCATCGAAGAAGAGAAGGATGGCAGATTGCCTTTCCTGGACCTCCTGATCATGAAAGGAACCAACGGTGAACTGGAGCACACTGTATACAGAAAACCCACGGCCACAGGAAGATACCTCCACGCCGATTCTCACCACCACACGGCACAAAAAATGGGAGCGGTTGCCAGATTGCGAATACATCGTCCACGTATCGTAGCCAAAGCTTCGGTTTGTGTTCGCTGCCCTCGATCAGTCGCCTTTCGAAATCCTCCATGAAAATGTCAGCCACAACTGGTGATAGGGGACTACCCATGGCCACTCCATCCTTCTGCTTATAGATGATTCCCTTGTACTGGAAGTAGCAGGAAGTTAGAACTAGTTCAGCTAGTTCCATCATCTCTCCCTCCAAGAATTTATTGTCTTTGATGATCTGGGTAGCATCTTTAGCTGGAAGGTTGGTGAAGAGGGACTCCACATCAAAGCTCACCATCAGGTCTCCTTCTTCGAGCCTAGTGTTTTTTTAAGATTTCCACCAAGTGAATCGAATTTCGTACTGCCGAAAAGGACTGGGTGTAAGGTTTCAGAGCTTTTGCCAGCACCTTGCTGGCTCTGTACGTGGGTGATCCAATCATTGAGACTATAGGCCTGAGGGGTGCTCCTTCTTTGTGGATTTTTGGTAAACCATAGATCCGGGGTATTCTGGAGTCACCTTACACCTCCCAGCGAAGTAGCTTGAAAAATAGCGCATATATATATATATATATATATATATATATATATATACACACACATATAGAAGAGAAGAAGAAGAAAAAAAAATGTATTTATGAATATTTCACATTACATGGTGGAGGTTATCATGTCTTTATACAAAAAAAAAAAAATATATCCTTAATATAAGTAAAAATTATAAAAAAATAATTATCAATTAATAATAAATAACATTCTTCTAATCCAAAACTAACAGACTTATAAGCTTTTTTTTTTTTATTTATTATTTTTATTTACTAATACATTATCTATATACATAGAGGCATATAAAATAAATTTGTCCTTCTCCTCAATTAATTTATTTATTTAGTTTTGTTATTATTAATTGGAGAATAGCACATAATTCCTGGAATATGCTAATATTTATTTATTTAGTTTTATTATTATTAATTGGTGAATAGCACATAATTCCTGGAATATGCTAATATTTATTTATTTAGTTTTATTATTATTAATTGGCGAATAGCACATAATTCCTGGAATATGCTAATATTTATTTAGTTTTATTCATTTAGTAAGTACCCTTAATTTCTAAATTAGCTATTACCATCAATATTACTTTTATATTGCGTACCATCAGTATATTGCGAGTATTGCCTTGATTTTCTCCTCATCCTGCATCGAGAGGTCTAAGTACTTATTGATAAAAGCGTTTCGAGGATCATTGTACATAGGGCACTTGAGAAGGAAGTGTTTAAAATCTTCTTTTTCCAACTTATTGCATATTGTACATAGTTCCTCCCCGTTGATTGAGCAGACCCTTCGCTCCCAATAAACTTTCAGATTTTCTGGTTTACACAATCTTACTTGGGGAATTATTCTTAATTTTTTAATATTTGTGCTTAGTCTTAAATATTTTTCCGTCTCAATTTTCGGCTTTATGGTGCGGTATATTGCTGAGTGCGAAGAATATGAGGCTCTAGAGACGTCGGCGTGAATCAAGAAGTTTTCATATTCCTCAAGAGCAAATTTAGACCTCTTCACTAGTGCCTTGAGGTCGTTCTCGTCCCACAGATGAATCAGGCCTATTTCGTTAAGTATTTGCTTCAACTGGGAAACCCAGTTGTAAGTCGGTAGGTTTGTAGGGGCTTTATCTAGTGCTAATAGTCTGTTAAAGCATTTCTTCGGCAATCTGGTTGCAGGCATGCACAGAATCTTGGGCATCCAGTTTATGGCTTTTTTTGAGTACTTCATGTTTTAGCGCTGTTCTTCCGCACTCCAGCCTTACCATATAACCCGGTGTCCTAGAAGGAAGGTGTAGGAGTTTCTTGAGAAATTGCACCTGAAATGATTCGACAATATCCAAACACCTTAGACCCCAAACTTCACTTCCGTAGAGCACGACCGAAAGACAAAGCGCTTCAAAAAGCTTAATTCTCGCATCCCAAGACTCACACTTTAGCTTTGCAAAGAGCGAGATAGTAGAAGCCATTGCCGAATTACCTTTCTTAGACATGTCTCTTGCTGTCTATGTAAATATTCCGGAGCTATAGAGTGGAATTCCCAGATAAGTGCAGTTTTTAGAGATAGATATGTCTTCATCAACTATAGATACTTTGAGCTCTGCTACTCTTCCTCCCCTCCTAAAAACCACTATATTTGATTTATTGACATTTACTGTCATACGGTTGATCCTGCAATATTCCTCCAGTAGCCTAACCTTTCTCTTTGCACCTATGGGCGAGTATGACAGAAGTATTAGATCATCGGCATAAAGAAAAAGCAGCAAGTCAGTTTGTCCATCGATGGCAATGCCCGATTCACCCTTACTTCTAAGAAAGCCTTCCAAGTCATCAATGAAAATAGTGAATAATGTAGGGGGTAACCCGTCTCCCTGCAGAACTCCTCGAGATGCAGGCACAGGTTCTGTTTTGTTAGGTCCAATTTTCAAAGATATTTGCGCTTTGGAATAGAAATCTGCTATTACAGATATGAATTTTCTACTGATGCCGTACTCTCTAAGCTTGTAAAATAAAAGATTATGATCACCATATCAAATGATTTTGCAAAGTCAATGAAGTTTGCGAAAACCTTTCTCCTTGGCAACCTAATATTCATATGTATAGCTGAAATAAGCGTGAAAATTAAGATTTGCTTTAGCGCAACTTAACTCATTATAAGTAATCTCTGAGTCAAGGAATGGATGTGTATATATATATATATATATATATATATATATATATATATATATATTCAATTCCATGATTTATGACCTTTATTTATGTACATTTATTTATTTTCATAAATATGGCAAAGGTCCAAATAATAGTACTCCAGATTCTTGCACTATTTTATTTTTGATACGCCCTACATGTTTCGTGGCCTTATGCCACCTCCTCAGGGGCCACTAAATCCCTATGTGTGGTCAGCTCGCCACCCATACTATGAGTATGGGTGGCGAGCTGACCACACATAGGGATTTAGTGGCCCCTGAGGAGGTGGCATAAGGCCACGAAACATGTAGGGCGTATCAAAAATAAAATAGTGCAAGAATCTGGAGTACTATTATTTGGACCTTTGCCATATTTATGAAAATATATATATATATATATATATATATATATACGTGGGTGTGTCTGTTAACGATTTTTATTTTTTCCCTACGAAACATAGTATAAATATAATTTCTAATATGAGTAGGGTTGGTATGAAAGGAACGTAACAAGGAAAAATGGAGACGATAAATCACAATATCTGTTTAGCGAAAGTAATTCGCCAGCAGATGGACTCCATTACATGGGATGAACTCTAGCAATGAGGGGGAAAATGAAGTCTCAGGGCTTCATAATTCCACAGGGAGGAGGGAGGACATTTTTAGCGCGGTTCCTCCCTCCCTCCATAGCGAGGAAACCTGCTTATGAGGTTGACCTCATGACGAGGAAACCCGCTTATGAGGTGGACCTCATGACGAGGAAACCCGCTTATGAGGTGGACCTCATGACGAGGAAACCCGCTTATGAGGTGGACCTCATGACGAGGAAACCCGCTTATGAGGTGGACCTCATGACGAGGAAACCCGCTTATGAGGTGGAGTCATAGTTATGAACTAATGATATGTGGAAGGAAATATCTCGCAGAGAAAGATCAAAATCATCCGAATATAGAGTCTTTATTTCATGTTATGAAGGAGTAGGTAACAATTAACACGTCGAATACGTTAGCAGTAACAGGAGTTTAACCAGTACAGATCAAAATTCGTTGTCAATAATAAATGTACGTTAAAAGTTAAAAATGTATGTTTCCAAGATGTGATTTGGAAACACCCATTATATTTGTGAGCATTACCAAAAAGTTTTCTGACTGGGGATGCTGATAGGTTTTATGTGTGTGTGATAGCTTCACTCAGTCTCAGTCCCGGCCGTGGCCCGGCCCGGACCCGACACGGTCTAGCGTAAATCGACCTTTATCTTGCTGCCTAGGCGTCACTGCTCTCTAAACCAACTAAATATTCCAACCCTTCTAAAAGTACTTAAAAATTTGAATATCAAAAAATCATTTCTTCAAAAAATTGTTGTCAATTTTTTTGGGCTGGGTGATGATAGGTCAGTGAGTGAGTAATATTTGACAAATATATAGAAGATTTTATGTGTCATACTTATAAGTCAAAGAGATGATGTCAAACGTCAACTACAGTTGAAAGCATTAAACGGCGATAATTCAATATTTGTCGTCTAAACTACATTGATTTCCATTGCCTTTAGGATCCATGTCACCACCTGTTTTTTTTTGTTTTTTTTTTTAATAATAAAGCGTTTATTAACATCTGCACAAATTATATAGCACATTGGTTAATTGTGATAAGTAACGACATTTTTATGAATTCACATAATGAGAATACAGAAAAAAAAAAAATAGTACATACATAAAAATAAATAAGTACATAAATAAATAAATCATAGCTAAAAGGAAAATAAAATAAAAGTAATAATAATAAAAATAATAAATCAAAAGATAAAATATAAATCAAAAGATAAAATATAAATCAAAAGATAAAATATAAATCAAAAGATAAAATACCACCTGTTTGCTACTATTTCTGAACGCTTATTCTGGTAAAGCATGTTCTTTCTTTAGCGAAGTAATATATTTGCGACACATTCTTTACAGAATAACCGTTACCAATAGAATAAATGAAAAACCTTTATCTTCTTAAATTTTCATTTGACCACCAAGCTCAATAATCTATATATACAGGGTGTCCCATTCTTAAACCGACAGACTTCGTATATCGATGGGGAATCGAAAAGCTAAGTCAAAAATTCCTTTGGCGATTTTCTCGTTTTCACTATTTTATCGAGAAAAACGAAAAAAACAAAACATGTTTTTTGGACAAATCCCGATTTATCATTTTAATGAAGTGTACGGAAAACAAGCCTCAACACATATGTTGTAGCTTATTAAATTATCTTTAAGATGAGACCAAACCCAGCGACTTAACTGTAGTTCAATGATCTTAATTGACCTTTAGGATCTTTACAAGAGAAAATTGTCGGAATAAGTTAAAAAATGCGGTAAAACTGAAGGAGAGCGTCCTCAGCACTGATTTTTTTTCAAATTTGGCACTATAATGAATTTTGATGCACTAAACACGAATCCGTTTAAAAAAAAAAAGTTGCTCTCAACTAGGAAAGAAGTTATTAACCACTAAAGTTCACTTTTATTGAAGTTAAAGTTGGCGTAAACAGCGTATTTGTAAACAAGCTCATGCGCAGACATCTAACATTGGGAAACAATGAACTCTCATTTGAAATGTTGTTAACCTATTTATAACCTCCTTGAAATCGGAATTCTATCCATAATAGCGAGTTGGATTGACTAGAGTTTTGATATCTTCTTGAGCGACCGGAAACGCATAGCACGTCTGTCCAAAAGTCGTCCTAGACAATCTTCTTAATATGCATGTTTATTAATATGCTGTTTACGCCAACTTTCATAACAGTGAACTTAAGTGCTTAATAACTTCTGTCCTAGTTGAGAGCAACTTCTTTTTTTAAACGGATTTGTGTTTAGTTTATCAAAATACGTTATAGTGCAAAATTTGAAAGAAATGGTGCTGAGGACGCTCTCCTTCAGTTTTACCAAAAAATGCAACCTTTCTAAGCGGCATCGAAACCGCGAATTTTAATTAACAACATAAAAAGTATTACGAATTCATATTTAAATTATTCAACAAAGAGATGAAACCCAAAGTAATAATAGGTTTAGCCAAATATAATTAAGAATGTAAGCAATACCACAGTGATTGCGCTTTGATCTAACAATTTAATTCCGATGTCGGTAATTGTGAGGTTGGGAACGTCAGTTTCAACTAAATTTTCATAACAAGGGCTTTCCAAATTGTTGCTATTCTCTTGTCATGATAATTTTATTTTACAGCGACCTCTGCACTAACTATAGATCAAAGTTGCTGCGGCTACAATATTATGTCTATTTGAATCCTGACCACATATCCTTGGTCGTAAATTATTTGTACCGTTTTAAGTGCTGTATATACCTATCTTTTGTTATGTCAGAGGTTTTAGACCCTATTTTTTACATCTAAACTCAAGAAAAGCAAATAACACTTAAATTTGAATAATAAATTTTTTATTTCAAGTCACAACATATATCATCTCTTATATATACAGAGCTCCAGCCGACAGGGAAATGTCAGGGATTTTAATTATGAAAAAAAGTCAGGAAAATTACATTTTTTATTTATTATTATTAATTTATTAAAGGCAGCACTGAAAAAAGGGGAAATTCGCTTGCCTTTATGCATATATGCTCTCCAATTCTTCCTCTCTTTCTCTGACTGTCTTATTTGGAATATTTTGGTCTCTGTAACGCAAGATCTGGTACCAAGATTATCTGAAGTACCTATATTTTTTATCACGTATGGTAATAGTCTGTCTTGGGCGTATATAAGGGGGGGATTGCACCCCCCTTTCCCCGAAATTTAGATTTCAACGGTAATAATGTACCATAGAAAACTTAAATAAATTTGATTTTGAACTGACCGGACTGCCAATGACCCAGCAGGGTAGAGGCAGTATGAATAAAATACAATAAAATAAAAATTAAATAAGATCACTTAGTTGAGAAAAAATAGTAGCGTTTTAATTGGCTAAATATTCCAAATTCTAGATTGTTAGTATCCCATACTTCCAAATGTACCTAGCCCCCCTGTCCTCGAAATTATTTCCTATATACTTCCATGTAGTCTGTAGTCAATAAATAAATAAAAACTCTCCTTTGGTAATGTTTGTATTATTCTGATGAGTATAATATTATTTGCATATATACTAGATTTGAAAATATTCACTTCATAACTTCTTTAAATTTATAATATGCTTATTATTAACAACAATGGACTTAGAAGCATATTTACGTTTATAGAAATATTTTTAAATCTAATATTTTTTTTTATTTTCTCCAACTATTACCCAGAAGTTAAATTAAATTCGTATAAAATAAATTAAATATTTTAATGGCATTTAGTAATTTATAATTTCCCCCGCAGTCAGTTATAGAACCTATTAAGATTAATGGCAATGGTTCAAATATCCGGAGGTTTGGAGTTAGCTCATTTAAGTTAGAGGACTAATTTAACTGAAATTCATTTAACTGAACTTTAAGTGTACTTAAAGGAACTTCATGAAGAGCCGAATAAAGAACTTCGAAGCTTCAATTGTGTTAGAGCTATTTCCTCAGAAAATTTCCTGCTATTTTTCGGCGAAAAATGAATTTAGAAGTTTATTTCGGGGTATAAAATATAATTTAATGAGGTACAAATTGATGGCGGTCAATGTTATAAGAAGTTAGAGATTATTTGAGATTCAGCTTAGAAAGACAATCAGATTTTGGTAACAATTTATTTTTACAACGTTTCGGCATGCTGGCCTTTTTTTTATAATGGCTTGTCAACCCTGAAACAAAAGAGCATTACGGTTCTTTATGTTCTATCTAGATTTTGTAAATCAATTTAGCGGCCCTTAAAAATTCTAAAAGTCCCCTATCTTGGTTGGTATGATCGCCTAGAATTTGATCTAAGGAATCTGATAGTTGGTGTTGCTCTTTCAGTTGCTCATAGGACCTGTAATTAGTCAAGATGTGCTTCACAGTTAGCAGCACATTGCATGAGTTACAAATTGGCGGAGGGTCCTTTGACATGAGGAAGGAATGTGTGAGGTTTGTATGGCCGATTCTCATTTGGATTAATACTACTTCTTTTCCCCTTGTATCATTTGTGGATGTCTTCCTTTTATCTCTCGGAGCTTGTTCTCTCTCAGTTCGTGCCAGACAGTTTGCCATCTCATCCATATAGAGTCTTTTCCCCTTGTATCATTTGTGGATGTCTTCCTTTTATGTCTCAGAGCTTGTTCTCTCTCAGTCCGTGCCAGACAGTTTGCCATCTCATCCATATACAGTCTTTTCCCCTTGTATCATTTGTGGATGTCTTCCTTTTATGTCTCAGAGCTTGTTCTCTCTCAGTTCGTGCCAGACAGTTTGCCATCTCATCCATATAGAGTCTTTTCCCCTTGTATCATTTGTGGATGTCTTCCTTTTATGTCTCAGAGCTTGTTCTCTCTCAGTCCGTGCCAGACAGTTTGCCATCTCATCCATATAGAGTCTTTTCCCCTTGTATCATTTGTGGATGTCTTCCTTTTATGTCTCGGAGCTTGTTATCTCTCAGTTCGTCCCAGACAGTTTGCCATCTCATCCATATAGAGTCTTTTCCCCTTGTATCATTTGTGGATGTCTTCCTTTTATGTCTCAGAGCTTGTTCTCTCTCAGTCCGTGCCAGACAGTTTGCCATCTCATCCATATAGAGTCTTTTCCCCTTGTATCATTTGTGGATGTCTTCCTTTTATGTCTCGGAGCTTGTTCTCTCTCAGTTCGTGCCAGACAGTTTGCCATCTCATCCATATAGAGTCTTTTCATCATAGTAATATTTCCAGTTACTATCAATTTTTCATCCTTAGGCTAAAATACACTCCATGTGCCCCACTATTCCACCATTTTCTTTTTTGGTGGAAAAACAATGAATTGGAGCAGCTAAGTTTTATGAGGATGGCCCTGAGGACGCAACGTTAATAAAATGTAAAAAAATAATAAACGATAAATGGATATGGTTTTTGATTTGAAGATATTTTACAAGTAAGAATGTGTTATTTAATTGAAACCTCAGAAATTTCCTTGGAAAATCTTTAACAAGGCAAATATTATTAAAGTTTCAGATATTTTTTTAAGAGAGCATACTTTATGTTATAATTGATACTCCCAATAACACTTGAAAGAGAAAAGTATGGATGAAATTTTAAATAACAAAAAAATAATTTATATTTCTGCTATGTATTTGTTTTTAATTTTCTTTTTAATTTAATGTGAAATCAATAATGGGCAATATAAAAAAATATATATATAAGAAAATAATATAAAATACAATTTATATACTTTGCGTGTGTACATGTAGCATAAAATAAATAGCCTTTTTGCAGGTTTACTGTAAAAAGGAAACAAATAATAAAAAATAACTAATAAAATATATTACATCATATATGTGAATTGTTTTTACATATTTACATAAAATATATTTTTACACTTCCATTTTTTTACATGAATAAATATATTGCCATGGAGTAAATCCCCAAAAGTTGTTATACTCTTAACATAAAAATTAATAAATTATTCTCTGGGAGCTATTTAATTCCTGACAAAGCTTGTAGATATGTCACTATTAGGCTCAGGACTAAGGAAATGTTCCTCTGATATCTTCTGGTTGAGTTCGTCTGGCTTTTCGTTTCCTGAGATGCCCTCATGTTCCGAATCTTATATTGCTCCATGATTATCCATATTTTATTTCTTTTTTTTTTATTTATCTATTTATTTATTACGTTTTACGAAAAAAACGCCAAGGCACGAAATCTATCGATATTGTGCTACCAGCCTTATTTCCTCCGTGACTCAGATCCAAGTACACAATTACTTTGTTTTCTTGTTCTAAATCATTTATTGTCCTGCCTTAATTATTTCAGCAATTATTTATTTATTCTGCAGATTATATTATTATTATTATTTTTTTACTGTTAAGACTGTCTATTTGAAAGTAATATTTAAACAAACAAGTCTATGAAGATACACAATAATACAAGAGTCCGCCACGAAGGACCTGCATAATTAAGCTCATTCCTTATGAAACTAGTTCGTTCCAAAGAATTTGCTAAAAATAACTTGAGCATATGCAAAATAAACATAAAGCACCCGTAACTAGGTTCGATTTTCACACGGGATTCTGGTGGCTATTCTTTCAAAAAAATAAAACGCATCAGCCCTTCTTATCATTGCTAGAAAAAGACCCTCTTCCCTGTTTAGACAACCCACCCAAAGAATCTGTGTTAGTGCACATTTAAATTTTAATATTTCCAATGAACAGTCGACTCAAAAATTTTAGTATAAGTGTGCTTTAGCGATGAATAAACTGAAAAAAAAGAAGTTACATAAAATCGTTAGAAAAAAAGTGTCCGCTGGTGTTCGCGCAGGCGCCGTGGCCATATACGAAAAAGAAGACTGTATTTTATACAGTTTTTTACGTAGGTTTGGCGGGTGGAGCGAAAGCACATTTATGTTCCTGAATTTGAACAGAAGGCTCTAACCGATTTTTTTTTTTTTTTTTTTTTAATTATTTAAGTAAAGCTTAATTTCTCAGCAAATCTAAAAGGGAGGCAAAATTTACACAGGGAACTGTATCTTAACCGGAAATTACTCTCATCTAAATTTTCGCTCATCTAAATTTTCGCTCATTGAAAACACTATTATAAGTACGTTACCCATTTACTTATCAGGGTTTACTAAAATATTCATTTTACGGATTAACTGAGCGAAAAATAAATAAACAAACAAAGAATTAAAAAATGAGGAAAACAGAGATAATCCCTTTGGCAGCGGTTTCTGCCAAAGGTCAAGACGTATTTACAGATGGCTCAAAGCAATGTCTGCGCCCATTATTCATAAGAAATTGGATACAAGTTCAAATAAGAACCCAGCTGCAAGACCTACACAGCGGAATTGTTAGCTATTAATATTATAATTCCGCTTTATCTACCGGTATTTATTTACCGGTAATTTTATTATATTCATTCACTCCCTTTCAACACTAATATTTATGAGTAATCCATTCTCCAAACACCCTTCGATTCTGGAGAACCTAGAAGCTTTTGAACAATTCCTCAGACGCAAGTAGAAACATTGTTTGGATTCCTTGTCACTGCGGGATACCGGGTAATGAAGCTGTAGTCGAGCTGGTCAAAAAAGCCATTTGCGACAGAATATTGCAGAATACCTCAGAGTGGCCTAGTAAAATATAAAATTTTAGGAAAATGGCAGAGCACATTGAATACTGTAGCTGAGAACAAATTGCACTACACAAAGAAAGAAATAAGACCTCGGAAGACATCAATTCTATCATGATAAGTCCGTCACGCAGGAGCTGCATAACTAAGCACTTTCCTCAGAATTTTTGTAGTGTAGACTACATTACTGAATAATTTGCTGTAAATATCCTATATAAATAAAATAAAACGTGAATAGTTCTGCTCATTTACATTTCTTATGAGAACTGTTCAATTATTAATTTTGTAAATAATTTGCTTTCAGAGTTATGTCAATACATGATACGGAACTACTTAATACATCCACAAAAACTTCATTTTCCGTCTTTTGATCTGACGCAGATACAGGATACTGTCCCTCTAGTGGGAGATAGCGCTCCTCGCGGCGGCTTTGGGAACCTACGTCTGGCGGGCTAATTCTAATGAAACAGAGTTTAAACTAAACCCTCGTTTCCAATAGACCAATTTACTTCATTTTTACAACATATCTTTCTCGTGAGATACCCACGACGTATACCGCGTTTCGTTACAATACAGCAGACATTACGACCGGTATGAGTATATTAGTACTTTAGGTCCGGAGTAATCCCCTCTCCTCTCCGAATAACCCGATTTAGTTTATTTTTACAACTAGGTAACTGGTAATCAACAGCGTTTCCTCTGTTGATTACCACCACGAATACCGAGTTTCGTTGAAATGTAACAAAAATTACGTCTGGTAGTGGCAAATTAGTAATGTGGGTCCGGAGTAAACCCCCCCCCTCCTAGTGAACGGATTTAGTTTATTTTTACAACGTATTTCTCTCTTTAGATCAATATAATGAATACCGAGTTTCGTTGAATTATAACAAAAACTACGGCTGGCATGGTCAAATTAGTGTTTTGGGTCCGGGGTAAACCCCCCCCCCCTCCCGGTGGACTTATTTTGGTGGTTAACGAACTCGTTCAATCGTTTGCTAATTGAACGCTATATACCACGTTTCGTTAAGAAAAAACAAAAACTCTGGCCGCTATCGTGTTAACAGACACACATACACACACACACACACACACATATATATATATATATATATATATATATATATATATATATAATTTTATATTATATATAAAGATTCGAAGAAATTTTTCAAAAATTCCGTCATGAGTGCAACCTCAATAGCTACTTTCCGTCGGAGGAAAGTGCTAAAAAAGAAGAGAGGGTCCCGACTCGCCTTAGGATTGGATACACTAGAATAAGTCACTAATTCCTGTTGGCCCGTAGCGATCCACCATTTTGCATCAAATACAATGAAATTATCACGTTACAAATTTGATTGCTTTATCGGCTATATTATAAGCCGAAAATGAACCTTATACATCATACATGTATGACTTAATTATGTAACTTTTGATGTGGTTCATTTTCGGGGTTTCAGGATCAACGGAGTTTTGAAGAAATCTTTTCACAATTTCTATATTGAGCCCTATCTCAATTCTACCTAATTGTTGCATTATTCCTTTCTTCTTTGTATATGGGAGATTTCTATACCATCCTGGTTGGAGAGCTATCGAAGACCGTGAGATAATCTCCATCCAGGACCTACTGATCCAGTTTTCTCCCACGCCTTTCTCCTATCTCTCCGTCTCACCTCACAATATCCCATAGGGAGTTTTGAAAAATAATTCTCATGAGAAGTGTAGAAAAGTAGACTTATTCCTTATTATATATATATATATATATATATATATATATATATATATATATATATATAGGAAATAAGTCTACGTAGTAAGGTCCATAAGTTTCCGGCCTGGGATAGAAGGAAAGGTGAAAGAAAAAAACTGGTTTTACTGTTTTTCAATATATTCTCCCCTAAGTTCAACACACTTAATACAACGCTTTGGCAACATTTCTATACCATGAAAAAAATAATTTTCTTCTTGGTTAAATAAATGTTCTTCCACCTCTGCTTGGAGCTCTTCGTCGGTGTTAAATCGCCTTCCACGAAGGCTGTAGGGTGGATGAGAGATTTCTTGGAATCCACAGTCCTTCACAGCAGCCTTGGAAATCAATGCTATGTGGACAGAGGCATTGTCGTGAAGGAGGCGGACACCTCTGCATAACTGCCCTCGCCTCTTCTCTTTAATGGCATCTCGTAACCGGTGAAGTAGGGCTGCATAATACTCACCATTCATTGTGGTATTCCTTTCTTTAAAATCTATCAGTAGTATTCTTTTACAGTCCCAAAAAATTGTGGCCATTACCTTTTTTGTTGACTGCGAGACTTTTGCCTTTAAAGGAGGCGCTTCTCCTGGTCTTCTCCATTTTGCCCATTCTTTCACTGTGGAATACGAGGGGGAGGACTGCCCGTATACACAATCCAAGCGCTCTTTAATTTGCGCAGCAGTAAGACCCTTTTTACAAAAGAATTTAATTACCGCACGGTACTCGAGTTTGAACATTGTAAAAATGGGGAGTTTCCTTCAAGGCTGGACACAGACTAACAAGACTGAGGAAGTGCAGGCGATGGGTATGGAGTGAGCAGGCATGGACCTGCATAGGCGTGCAGGTCCTGGCACGTTTGAAGGAGGGGAAGCAGGACAGGCTGGAAACTTATGGACCTTACCTCGTATGTATGTATATATATATATATATATATATATATATATATATATTTATTATTTAATTATTTAATACCGGCGATAATAATTTAATTACCTTGAATAATTTCTTAGAAAAATTTGTGCTAATTATACGCCAACAAAAGTGTTGAGAATTCCAAGAAAATTTTCCCTTTTCCTATAAAAGTCTCAAGTTTCCTTTTTTTCTCTGAGTTTCAGGTTACAAAGCTTAACTTTTTCTTTTTTTTTTTTTTTTTTTCTTTTTTTATCAAGCTCTTTTCTTAGCGTTTGTAATAAGACCTTTTGAGGAAACTAAGTGTTGTCTTTATTCTTTTCTCTCTTTTTTTTTCCTTTATTGATGAGTGAAGCTTGTATTTAAGGATAACCAAGGTTGTACAGCTCAATCGTGAGAGGGAGTAACCACGGTAAATTATTTATTAAAATTTAAAAAGTATAAAAAATGTAGGAAAGTCTTAATTTCATGAAGAAATCATTATGCTCAATAATTCATTTTTATGACAAACCTAGTAAAAAAATTTGTAAGGCTCGTATTATACACGGTAACTATTGCTTTAAAAATAGTAACTAAATTGTCTTTATTGAAAGATACTAAATCAATCGTATCTGAATACCCCCCCCCCCCTCCAACAGAAAATTAGTTGTATCCACGTTTACCGAAAACGGTTACAGTTATAGCTATGAAAAATACTTCATTCGTTCCTCTACGTTAGAAACATACAAAAATGTCTACTTGGAAGATTATTAACTCAAAAACGTAAGCTCTACAATTTTTGTTGTTCGAATTATCAAAAAACAAAACAAACGATTCTCCCGGTTAGTTAGTGACCTTTTAAATTTAACAAATTAATTGTAAATTTAAATTGTACCAAATTTCATGAATGGGGACCTTTTTGGCAAACAGCTCAGGTAGTCCACATTAGGACAAAATACTAGAACATTTACGTAATAAAAATATATGAACTATAAACTCTTGAATACATGTAAATATTGTTTTTGTGAAAAATAACTACAATATTCTATACATTTCATTTAGTATGAAATGTTAGAAAGTTTAGTAATCCAAATTCTTTTAAACGGGTATATATATACCTATATATTTGTATAATTAGAAGCATTCTTAATTGTAGAAGTAGATATATAGGAATAATTTAAATTGTGTAAATATACAGGGTGTCCCACATTAAGATGTCATAATTTTAAGGGTTTATTCTAATGTTGTCATGTAAATTATAAGCTACACTAAGAGCCATATAGATGTGAACTATAGTTATTAGGGTTTTCTTTACTCCTTCAATATTTTCTTAATCAGCTATTTGTAGACTTAGCGGTTTGCCTCCACCTCAAAAGTTGCCTTATTTAATAAGCTTTAAAATGGTACCCTGTTGTTTCAAAAACAAAAATTATTTAAGTCTATTTTTTCTGATTTCTAAGTCAAAACCAATACATTTGCTTTAGTGTGAAGAAGCCATTACGAACACATTATTTAATTTCACGCGAATATGGTGATGTCCCATCCTTCCAACATTAGGTATACACACTTTTTGCTCTGATTAAGGATTAGGGGATACCTTGGAAAGAGTAAAATATGACAGAAGAACATATTTGAAATAATCACAACTATTGTTAACATAAATAAATAAATATGTTATTTTTTTATGCTTTCAGGGTCTTGCTTTATGAAATTTCTATTTTCAAGAGTAGTATAAATAGTCTTTTCATTTAAATCTATTTTTTTCGGTTTATATTTGCAGGAGAGAGTTTTTTCAATACAATTTATAATGAATATCCCAGTTACTTATAAGCAGAAATTGTAGTGTCTAATTTTATTAAATAGAATAGAATTAAAAATAGAAATTGAATAAAAAAAGACCCTCAAACTATAAAAATATAAGATCTGTATTTATTGTGTTAAAATAATAACAATAATTATGCTTATTACAAATATGTTCTTCTGTCATCTTTCACTCTTTCCAAAGTGTCCCCTAATCCTTAAACTGAGCAAAAAGTGTGTATACCTAATGTTGGAAGGATGGGACATCACCATATTCGCGTGAAATTAAATAATATGTAGGAAATGTATTGGTTTTGACTTAGAAATCAGAAAAAAATAGACTTAAATAACTTTTGTTTTTGAAACAACAGGGTACCATCTTAAAGCCTATTAAATAAGGCAACTTTTGAGGTGGAGGCAAACCGCTAAGTCTTCAAATAGCTGATTAAGAAAATATTGAAGGAGTAAAGAAAACCCTAATAACTATAGTTCACATCTATATGGCTCTTAGTGTAGCTTATAATTTACATGACAACATTTTAATAATTGGTGTTTCTTATTGGAAATTTAATGTAGTTGCTAAAAATGTGGTCGTCATTTACGATACATAGACCAGAAATCCGGAAAACACAGTTTTTCATAAGAAAACCCAATAGTTTTGAAAATAGGCAAAAGTTTGAATAGCTCTGCTACTTGTTGAGATAGGACGCTCATTTCTGTGTCCCTGAACTACAAATGAGGTGCAGAATAAGCCCTTAAAATGATGACATCTCAATGTGGGACACCCTGTATATGTACTCACAAGGATATTTAGTTAAATAACTAGTGAAGTGCCAACAATGTTTGGCTTCTTCCAAATTTTGTACTTATTTTATTTCATTTTAATTTTTTCCGTTTTGATCATATGTACATATCAATATCTGTATCAACATACTTGATCATTATACACTTTATAATTTGTACAGATTTCAAATAAATGATAATAAAAAAAAAATGCATAAGGATAAATAACAACTGAATGTAAGGGTACATGTAACAGTTGTATTGGGCGAATCGCCGTTGTTGTGGATGCTCACAAATAAATAAATAACAAAAATCATTTAACTGATACCAAAGGGTCGAACTTTGCCAAAATAGTGCGAACTGACAAATATATACATATATATTTGTCAGTTCGTTCTCAGACAAATATATAAGGAGTATAGGTTTCTACCATGCATTTTACGTTATATATATATATATATATATATATATATATATATATATATATATATATATCTTTTTACTTTAGGGCTCTTGAAAGTAATGATAATGCTATACAGACGTGTAATTAAAGCACCGTAAAGGTGAAGCCCAAAAAATATCTTGAAGGAGCAAATTAAGATTATATTTTATCGGGTCTCCGGCAGGTGCCTATAAAAATTATCCGGTAGCTGTTAGAAAAAGCTCTGCTCCTGATAAATGTGCTTTTCGAGTGCGTCGTATATTTGCAGGTCTTCCACCTTGAAGAAGTTTTCTCTCCAATATTTCACGGAGTTATGAACACTCCAAAAGCTCTCCTCCAAGTAAAAAGCACCGAGCACTTCTTCAAAATTAATCCGCTAATCACTTTGTTAAGTCTTATCAAGAATGTTTATCTCAAGTTTTCATTTACTGGTTGCATTTTCGTTATTTTGAAGGATCTGTTAGACGTAAAATATGCTTTTTGGCAACTCTTTTAATGCTATGAGCATATAATATAATTCTATAATGAAAGAGAAAAAAAAAATCCGTCAGAAAATTTATTCATAAGCAATTGTTTTTTTTTTTTTTTTTTACAAAATAAACATGAATAGTTTTGACCTTTTATATTTTTAATGAGCAGCTGATTCAATTATTAATTTTTTAATTGATTTTCTTCCTAAGGGGTGTTTATGGGAGGCAATACAATAATTAATTTTTTTTTTTTTTTTTTTTTTTTTTTTTTTTTTTTTTTTTTTACGGCGCATCTACATCTTGGCCATTAGCGCCTACAATAATTAATAAACACAGAAAAATGTCACATATTTATATATATATGTATATATATCTTAATGTAGTGGGATCTTAATGTGTATATATATATATATATATATATATATATATATATATATACACACATATATATATCTTGATGAATAATAAATAACGTCCACATGTACAGAGAGAAACATAACAACGCATAAACTGGATGCTGATGTTTAACACATTAGTGACTGTAAATTTTTTCTTGAAACTTTTTTGGTGCCTCAGAAAACATTATAGAACACCTAATAATTGTTTTAAAAAATATTGACACCTTAGTTTTTACAAAACGTGGTGTACCCAAATTAGCCTTCTGGGCACTCAGCGACAATCATTAGGAATACATCAATGATGACAATGTTCGAATTTCTCTGGAACAATTTATCGAAAAAATCTGTAAAATTCATACATAATAGAAAAGTTAAACTGAATCATAAAGCAAAAAAGTACATTTTTATTAAAAAAATAAAATATCAATTATTATCAATAATATTATTATATCAGCACAAAAATCAATTATTTACATCTTTGTATGAAATGACTGAAAACAGTCAATACAAAGTACTACATTACAATTGCTACAAATCATGCACACTCATAAAGTGCACTTTATTCCAGCGCACCTATTCATTTTCTTCTCCGCGTAGCACACGGGTCTTCATGTTCAAAGCAAATTGCATCGATGAGACTTGCAGAAGAAATATATCTTCCCGAAGGCCGTGGATGTGTTATAGCATAGCGAGTGAGGTATGTTTGGGATAAAGAAGATAAGATACTACAAAATTTAATGGTCGAAATGTAGCTTCAATTAGGCGATATGAAAGATGCCAATGTGAAATAGAGGCCAAGTTCCTCCCCTCCCCAAGAAACACACCCCTCTCCAAAAAGCGAGAAATATTCCCTCCTAAAACCCCCCAAAAACGCCTTACCATCCTACACTCCAAAAAAGTAGTATGAGTTAGTGTATTAAGTGCACCATCTTTTCAACCAAAAATATTTGCCAATACAAGAGATGATACAAGAAAGAAATGTCCAAGTTCATTACTTGGAAGACCTCATAGTTACTTACTAAGAACGGTAAAGACACTTCCACTGACCTTTAAAAACAACTTTAAAAATATGTACTTATATCCAGTTACTAAAATATCATTTTCCTCAACCAGGTATATTCTTAAACTTGGCAATGTTTTATTTGTGCCGAAATTATCTTTAGAGAGAAAACTAAACATTGCCAAGTTTGATTGACAAGATTTTGACTAAGCCTATATGCGTCTAAATGTTTCTTAAGACATCAAATATAGGTTCTTCATACCGAGACGATTCATTTGATACCCCACATCATGGGTTTCGGACGAAATGATGCGTTTCCGAAGGAAGTACAAAACTGCCCCCCCCCCGAAAGCGGAGTCAAACACAACTTTTCAGGATTTTTCGATTTTTCCTTTAATATCACCCTCATATCTATCATCCTGCAAAATTTCAAGTCTCTAGCATCATGGGAAGTGCCTAATAATTTTGATGAGTCAGTGAGTGAGTGAGTCCTATAAATCCCGATTTTCGATCGCTTATACCTCAGAAACTATTCAATGTAGAATTATGAAAATTTCCAGTTTTACTCACATCTAGTAGTATAATACCTGTGTAAAATTTCATAAATTTATCTTTTTTTTTTTTTTTTTTTTTTAAGGCGTGTCAACCTTAGGGTCATGAACGCCATCGAATGAAACTTTCATTATATGTGGAGGTGAAATTTTTCCCTCATTTCTTTTGAATTTAATAATTTATTGAGTCAGCTTTTGGTTTTTATTGAATTACTTATCATTGTCATTATTTATCATTGATCCTGGCATTTTTGCTTACTTATATTACTTACAGTATATTTTCCATGCAATATTTATTTTCGTTTCTGTACACAGAACAAATGTAAATAAACGCACTCACACACAAGCGCGCACACACACAGACATATCCATGCAACCTCACTCACACATTCTCTAACACAGACAGCACACATACACACACACACACACACACACACACACGCACGCACGCACACACACACACACACACACACACACACTATCCTGCTTATTTAATTAATCTTATGTCTTTAGATTTTATTTATTAATTCTGTTTTGTCTATGAAGTTTAATACCTTTCTAACATTATCAGCATCATCTCCTAGTATTTCATCCATAATGTCTGATGACATTAGCTCTTCTCTAATTGACTGATATATTCGGCATTCTGTAAGTAAATGTTTCACTGATATTTGAACGTTGCATGATTCACAGATTGGGGGTTGTTCTTTAGAAAAAAGGAATGAATGAGTTAATCTTGTATGCCCAATCCGCAATCGACTTAAGGCAACTTCATGTTTTCTATTGATGCTGGGTGGGGTCTTCCAGGCTTTAACTGTAGATTTTATTTCTCTTAATTTGTTGTTTTCTATTATTTGCCATGTAGATTGCCAGCTTTGCCAGACTATTTCCTTCAGGAAATTAATGATATCGTTCTTTGGAACCCTATGATAGGGAATGCCTTCGTTTACAGCTCTTTTCGCTAAGGCATCGGCCACCTCATTCTCTTTTATTCCGCAGTGACCGGGTATCCATACGAAAAGAACTGTTTCACCATTTCTTTGAAGATCTGCTATGGTTTCATGAGTGAGTGTGATCAGTGGATGGTTTGAGAATGGATTCCTCAGAGCAAGAAGTGCAGACAAAGAATCCGTAAAAATTACTTTATAGTTAGAGTTAGTTGTTATATTTAAGGCCTTTGTTATGGCCAACAGTTCGGCAGTGAAGATGCTACACATTTTACTGAGGGCGAACATATTGTTCGTGGTGTTGGAGTGTGTTGCAGCACCAACTCCATCGTTGTCCTTAGAACCGTCAGTGAAAATGTGAATAGCTTGAGGAAATTCGTTTCTTATTTTGAGAAATTCCAGTTGATATATATACGGGCTGGTATCTTTTTTAACGAATTTGGATAATTTGAAGTTGATATTGGGAAAGGGTAGAGACCACGGTTCCCTGGGGGGCACAGCACTATGAAAAATATAAGGTAGGGCGATGCTGAATTTAGATAATAGCTCTGATATCCGGAGAGGGAAAGGCTTTCTTGGAGTTCTTCGTCTAGGGATGTTTACTGGGTCCTGGATGTATACGTTAAGAGGGTGATTATTGGAGGATAATATAGTAATGTAGAAGTTAAGCGTTAATAATTCTCTACGGAGTTCTAAAGGCAGTTCTCCTGCATCAACGCATAGGCTGTTTGTTGGGCTAGATCGGAATGCTCCGGTTGCTAGTCTGATGCCAGCATGGTGAATACTATCAAGCATTTTGAGAGTTGTGGGGGAAGCTGAACCATAGGCCATGCAGCCATAATCCATCTTGGCTCTCACCGGGCTGCGATATAACATCAACATGCTGACCTTGTCTCCTCCCCATTTAGTGCAAGACAACATTTTGAGGATATTTAGTGTCTTGAAGCAATTTTCTCGCGTAATTTTTAAGTGATTTTTCCAATTAAGGTTTTTATCAAAAGTAAGTCCCAGGAATTTAATACTATCTACAAACTTTATGGGAGCTCCACTTACAAACAATGGGGTTGGGTTGTCAACTTTCTTTTTAGAAACAAATATGCATTCAGTTTTAATATTAGATACAGTGAAACCATGATTTTTTAGCCAATCATTAATTTTGTTTAGAGACAGTTGTATGTTCTCGTGGACATTTTCAATTACTTTTCCGTTACAATAAATGACTATATCATCTGCGTACAGCATTGCCTTGACAGGTTCTTCAATGTGATTAAGTAAATCATTTATTGCAATGGAAAACAGAAAGCGCCACCAGTTTTCAATATTGATTTCCGGGAAATACAATATGTTTCTAGATCAAAATAAATTGGACTCACCTCTCGCTTCTTCTATAAAGGTTCATAAAATGCCCTAATCACTTACTCCGTATCAATACGCAAACGCTGCTACAGCTTGCCTTTTCTCTTCTCCGCTTCTACCCGCAAGTTTCCTGTACACCCTCTTGTGCCCGCTAAAACCATTGCTACCTTGAGAATCGTGGACTCCTAGGGAAATTCCTGATCGCCTAAGACTGCAATCGGAGTGGAGCGTAGAGAGAGCAAAGAGCATAGCGAAGAAATCAAGCACATAAGGTTAAAGGGAAGTTAACATAGCGGACCAGTTGGTTAAGAACAGAACGTAGCAACCATTTCAACTCTGTTATGCAACGTTTTTGTTATGCTCTTTGCTATTCCTCCATTGCTTTATCTAAGCTCCACTCTTATAGCACCCTTGGGGTAACAGAATGGAGCGTACATAGAGCAACGTGGGAGAGCAAAGAGCATAGCAAATCGGCGCGATGAGACCTACGAAATCAAACTGAGCTGATATCTTTGCTATGCCAGTTGGTCCACCCTATGTTCTTCTCTTTAACGTGTTTGATTTCTTCGCTATGCTCTTTGCTATCTCCATGCTCAACTCTATTCGCATGTTATAATGGGTTTCATTGGAAAGGTCACACAGAAGCAACGGGTTTCCATCAGTTTCGTGATGGATTCAGGCGAGGATGCGCTTCTGCTGTGGTGGTGGCTAAGAAATATGGAAAAAGAAACGCTAGTACTAGGTTTACCCGTTGATTAGTGATCGGCAACACAGGTGTTTTGTTGTAGCTTGCGAAATAAGCAGATTTCTTGATACATTTAAGAATTGTTTTAGGATGTGGAAGCCACTTTTTGATCGGTTATTAGAACTAGTAGATCCGCTAATAACAAAGGACACCACCTGAAGTTTAGCTCTCAGTACTGAGGAAACATTAACAATTACACTGAGGTAAGTGCACATGGGCTGATGAAACGTGAAAATGAAGCAACAGGAAACCGTCTTAACGAGTTTCTTGAAACCCCACCACCATCCCAGCCATGCACCACCCTGTGGATATCTATATATCTGTTGCAAGCAACTTCAGTTTCTTGTTTCAAGAAACACGATTCATGAAAAACGTTTCTTCAGTGTGTGCACCGCGCCTTATTTGCCTGGCAATTTTTTTTTTTTTTTTTTTTTTTTGGGTTGTTAGAAATCATCTTCTTTATCTATTCCTATAGGAATTGTCGTCGGTATCCTCCCCTATTTTGGTGTACCCAGTAACTGTTAACCCTAACAGTTTCCTAACACCGGGGTCCCTGTTGATATTTCCAAAAATACACATAAAGAACTAATTGGAATCGTAAAATTTATTTTATTTTTTGCATCTCCTTTATGAATCCACCATTCCTCTCGCGAGGTACCTCCTCCTGCGTCTCGAATCCACAAATCCCGATTCGACAAATTTCCCCCGATTCCCAAGGCCCATTTCAATCGTGTCTTCCCTATTCGATTCTGCAGTACTTCTCCTTATCAAATTTCATCACAAGCCTCTTTTCTTATCTGGTTTTCCCCCCAAGTCGACAGCAGGTGAATTCTCCCCAACAGGATTAAGTAACGAGTCCCGTGTTCTTCTAAAAGCACAAAAAGCCTTCCTCTTAGCCTTGAGACAAATGTTACTGCCTAAATGAATCTCTCTCCTAATACTTCACACTCACGAAATATGTGCTGTGACAACCTCTCTCCTTTACGGCAACATCAACAAGTAGTTTCCTGTATATCCATTGTTTATAGGTAACATTTTATTATATATATATATATATATATATATATATATATATATATATATATATATATATTAATTCTTAAGTGAAAATCGTCCTGGATTAAAATTATTATTTCATTCGTGCGGAATATTTATTTTGTGGTCAAGTTTAGCAGTAAAGTGTTTTGACTGTTAACAGAACGCCAAAAAAAAAAGTATTGTCTGAAACGAAAGGGCACTTCTTTAACTAGCAAAATACTCCGACGAAATTCGTGCGAAGAAAAACTATAGATTTTGTGATAATTGACCTCCAGGTGATAATTTTATAGGCCTTTTGGCGCTAGAAATAAACTAAAACCACACTGCAGGTAGTTTAACCGATAAAACTTTTAACCTTTTTGAGAAAAGTTGAAATAACTAAACTTTTGACGTCTGCTAAACGACTGATTAAGTAGAAAATATTCTTACACGGTTGACATTTATCCAGCCTAAGATGTAAATTGGTAAAGCACCGAGCATACTAAGTATTAAAAACCATTATTTTATCAACAGATATTGGGAGTTTTCGAATTCTCTTATACGTTCTTAAATATTTCAAATGCAAAATAATACTTTTATTCGAATTCGGAGAAGTTTAATACCATTTTAATTTTTATGGGCTTAACCGCTTCCTTAATTAATCAAAAATTATTTTGTGCCGGAACAGTTTTTAAATGTGCCATAAATTCGATATTTCAACTGAAATTCCGATACTTTTCAAAATTAAAAACCCTTTTTTTTTTTTATTATAATAAATTATGGAAAAAAGTTAAAAATAAACTTCGGTACATTAATCTTTAAAGTCGATTTTCTCAAAACTATGTTTTTCAAATCTGGTGATACGTTAGCACTTTCAATGTTAACCCGATCAACTTCTAATTTTAACTGCAGATTTCTAATGATGCTAGTAAAGTAAGTATGGATTTTTCTATTCATTGAATTATAACGATTTTATGGCGGTTGTTGTTTAATATAAAATATAGATTTGTTTAATATTTTCGAAAAAAATTAATAATTCTTAAAAATCCTACGTACTTTTTAATATAAGATAAAGAATTGTTCACCATTTTTGATAAAAATAATATTTCTTAAAAATCCTACGTACATTACTATATTTAACCTTCCTCTTTCAAAATAATTTTAGTTTTCTGTTCTAGATTATTTTATCAACAGATATTGGGAGTTTTCGAATTCTCTTATACGTTCTTAAATATTTCAAATGCAAAATAATACTTTTATTCGAATTCGTGCATTTGAAAATCGAATTAAATTTCCAACAAAAGAAATTTAAGCCTTCCACCTTCCGAAGTATTATACGAATTAAGGTTGCATTTATATTAGGTTATTCATATTTATATATATATATATATATATATATATATATATATATATGCGATTTTTTTGCATAGAAATTTGGTATATTGCATTTCCAAAACCAATAATTGGACCATTTCTTTACCCAACGGTTCAATTGAAAGGGACATGTTCCGGACCCAAATTACTAACTCCTTCATGTCGGCCGTAAGTTTTGTTATATTGCAACCAAACTCTGTATACGTTGTAGAACCCTAATAAGAACGTGGGGTTTATCCCAGAAGCGAATTATAAATTTGTCCGATTTTTGTAGTTCCTTATAAGAAAACTCGGGAGAAGTGGAGTCCATCCAATGAGGAACGAACGGTGGATTGGACGTTGGGGTCTACACCGAAATTAAAATTAATAATTGAGTCAGCTGATCATTAAAAATATAAAATACCAAAACTATTTATTTTTATTTTCTATTTACACAAATTATTTTAAACAAAATCTTCAGGAATTCACCTTCCTGATAAATTTGCTTAGTTATGCTGCTCCAGCGTGATAAACTTTTTAATTGGGGGCCATTTGAATGACCGACATCCAACTAACAGCCCACATCCACATTAAATACTATTTCAAAAACGAACTTCATTTCCCTTTAGAATTCAAATAAGTAAATATTATACATTCTCCGTTAGTTTTCTGTACATTTTGAATGTATTAATTAATCAACTTAAAAATTAAATACTTCTTTATGCCCTAAAACATTAACTTACAACTAAAATGTATCAAAGCCTGAAAGGGACACTAGAGACACAAAATAAAATAAAAATACAGTAGAACCTTTGAAAAGTAACTGGTAGGAGACTAACAGCAAAAGTTTCTATCTCTGAATTTTCCTTGTTGAATTTTTAAATAGGGAATTCTCTTACAGACATTTTCCCCGGTACATTCAGCTGATGAATGATGCATGGCTTTCCCTATTTCACCATTCGGCTGAGAATTTAAATACGGCTCTTCGGATTTATTCCCCCGATGAAGAAATGTCTGGAATAATTCTATCCTGTTCCTTCATTAAGTATGTACTTTTTGTTCTGTACTCTTTTCCGTATTCCGAATTCTATTTTCAAAATGTCGAAAGGTCGGATACGTAATCAAATTTTACTCGGTTTTAATATATCTTATTGGTTTCTTTTTAGTGCCTAGTGCATAAGCCACGAAACCCGCTTATGACGTCCAACGTATAACGCAACCCTAAAGTGACTTGAAAATACGTTTTGAAACGTAAAAAAAGGCGTATATATATATATATATATATATATATATATATATATATATATATATATATATATATATATATTTATACTTTGCTCTCTAGCTGCCCCAAAAATGGTCCGATTTTGCTACTTTGTCTACTTCGAATGGTCAAGTTTGGCAAATAGCAGAATCAATCAACCGGAACATTCTTTTTTAAGTGAAATTTGCGCGAAAACATCATAGTGTTTAGGGTTACATATTTGAATTTAAAACTTATATATATATATATATATATATATATATATATATATATATATATATGCTTGATGTTATTTTTCGTCGCTGGGATAGTATTTTTAGATGGAACGGCATTTCTCTCCAGCGGTGGTACTGCTCCTCACTTCTTCCCGGAATATTTCGATGGATTCATCTCCATCTTCTTCAGCCAGGTACTTGTTTCTTCCTCGGTGGTAGCCAAGGGAATGGCTTCCCTTGGCTACCACCGAGGAAGAAACAAGTACCTGGCTGAAGAAGATGGAGATGAATCCATCGAAATATTCCGGGAAGAAGTGAGGAGCAGTACCACCGCTGGAGAGAAATGCCGTTCCATCTAAAAATATATATATATATATATATATATATATATATATTACCATTTTCATTTATATGGGCTTAACCGCTTCCTTAATTAATCAAAAATTATTATGTGCCGGAACAGTTTTTAAATATGCCAAAAATTCTATATTTCAACTAAAGTCCCGTGGATGCTAATAAAGTACGTATGGATTTTTCTATTCATTGAATTATAACGATTTTATGGCGGTTGTTGTTTAATATAAAATATAGATTTGCTTAATATTTTCGAAAAAATTAATATTTCTTAAAAATCCTACTTACTTTACTATATTTAACCTTCCTCTTTCAAAATAATTTTTGTTTTCTGTTCTAGATTAAATATTGCATTCTGCAGACTAGCGCCTTTGAAAAAAAGGGATTTTAAGATACTTTAACATCTGATATACAACTTATGACATAAAGAATTGAATCATATTGATTTATTTATTATCAATAAATTGGAGAAAATGACTTTAAATTTTGAATACATAAGGAAGTGTACAGCGGACAATACAGACTATCACCACTATGTACGAACAGCCAGGCAGAAAACCTTGCAATCATAAAAGCAGTAGAAACACTATATTCCATAAGTCACGACAGAGACAAATGCATAATATACACTGACAGCAAGAAAAACATAGCACGCATATACAACAGCCAAAATCATAACGAACAGACTGAACCCATTAGAACACTAAATATTATGTGCAAACTGAAAAATGTGACAGTTACAATAACCTGGATTAAAGGACATTCTGGACTATTAGGGAACGAGACAGTTGACTTACTTGCAAAATCTACTTCAAAGGACACTACATTACCTATATCTTACTCTAAACTTACATCACAGACTATAAAAACAAGACTAAGAGACGAATCACTGCGAAAATGTGACGAACAATCGACGAACACAACTAAAGGAAGACATTTACACAAATTCATTCCTACAATACTCAAGAGACAAAAATTAACACTTGACAACTTTAAAATGACTCAATTCATTTCAGGACATGGACCGACGAAAAGTTATTTACATAAATATAAACTTATAACTACTAACATATGTAAATGCGACAATATAACTGAACAGACTTACGACCACCTCCTGTTCGACTGTACATTACTGGACGGACCCAGGACACCACTCATTAAGGACATTACCTTAAAGGAAGGAACTTGACCCACTGACAAACCTGACTTACATATTTTCAGGAATTTGACGCATTTATTAAACAACTGGACCTAAAAAATGTCAATGAACTCTTCTGAATGTCCACATATGTATATGTTATTTACATATGTGTATTTTTTTGTTTATTTAAACTTTTTTTTTTTTAGTTTTCGTTTTATTTTTATTATTATCATTTTAATTTCATTATTCATATTAATTGTAAAATAAATCATTATTTTACGTACATACCTAATCAAAATACGTGTAGTATCCAGAAAGGATGGCATACGTATTAAATTATCTCCCTCGCTGGAGGGTTACTCCAACGTGGAAAACGTGAAAAAAAGAAGATAGTGTTCTCGTATTAATACTTATTCCCTGAGATCATCGATATCTTCTATGTCATGTTGTTATTAAAATTAAAATACCTTAATTTAAAGATATCTTTTCTAATGTTAATTTTTGCATTATTAACCGATAAATTTAATTCAGCGGTTTTATAAATTCATTAAGACTCTTCGAAAACTTGTCTTCATGCATGCTTTCATAAACTCCTGGAAATGGTTGTTCTGCCCGGTATTTGTGTTCTTTCAGAGAGAGTACACGAAATACTTTTTACATTGCCTAACCTGTCAAAAAATAAATTGTTCTTCTCTGGAGATGATAAAAAATGAAATAAACTCATACAAAAAATATCATAGAATGATAAATTTTGGATCGAGGGCTAGAGGAGAAAACCTAATCCACCTTTATATATGACCTTTATATGTCAACCCACAACAAACTGGCATGGTTTAAAGGATTTAAAAAGGAAAATGAGTTTTTGAAGCCTGCACAGTTATCAAAACTTCAATTACTTGTATATTATTTTTTCTTTTCTTTTTTTTACGGTGCAGATGTTATCTATATTAATAACGGCGAGCTATCCATAGGTTGCCACCCTTACTAACTATACATGCTTGAGCAGGGAATTTTTTCGGTGAGTCCTTGGATGAAAAATCTCAACCTTTTATAGAAGGGGCTCCAACCCGGTTCTCCAGAATAGGCCATGGCTAGTGCTAAAGAATATAATGTTTTTTTGTTTTTTTTTTTAATTTTTTTTGTTAGATAATGGACTTATAATTCAAAATATATGACATGATTTGTTAAATCAATATAAGGTAAAATTACTAAAATTATACTAATGAAAAAATAATAAAATAATAACTTGTTGCGATATAAAAATGTAATGTTTTCATAGATAATTTTTAGAAAAGAGGCCATAGTTTCCAGAAACGCGCCAAGGAAAAAATAAGCAATGCCATAAAAAGAAATTTAAAAATATTTTTCCTATGTGGCCTGCTCGGGTGGGTGACGTTAGATCAGTGGTAAAGCACTCGACAAATGCACTGGAGGGCCCGAGTTCAAAACCCGAGTGCGCACTAAAGATTTTATCTTCTATTGTCGTCGTTTGAGGGTTGAATTTGGGGTCCCAGATCGTCCCTAGGCTCACCCAGCCTTTAATTAATTAATGGGTACCTGCAAAGGGAAAAATCAGGCGGCCGGAGCATAGTACTTACCATACACTATCTCCCTAATGTGCTGTTTGGTCAAGATTTTTTTTTTTTTCTTTTTTTTTTTTTTTTTTTTTTTTTTTTTTTTTTTTTTTTTTCGAAGACAAGAGAAAGCTTGTGACCTATATACAAAATATTGATGTCATGCTTCAACCAATTATTTATGAATATGAATGTCATTCTGCATGTCATCTTGACCTCCTTACTCTCCCCAAAATATCTCTCATCCTTAGAAGTGCCTTATTAAATACCAAGCCCAACATAAACTACCTAAACACATTCCAGAAGGTTTAACGTACATGTTGACTTTCTTAATGAAAGAGAGCAAAAAGAATATTTTAGTAGGTAATTTATTCCTGTTAAACACTTACCCTCATTAAATAACGAGGCTCAGCCTTTTCAAAATGTAATTCTAAAGCTTTCCTTTTAGCCTTAAGACATTGTTTTTCATAATGAGAAGAATTTTTATTTTTATTGCGAGTCCAAAAATACTCTTATTCTGCACAAGATATGTAGTCGGCGCATCGGTTTTGAGTTGAATGTTGAAAGGGAGAACGCTAAATGATGTAGAAATATCATCGTAACTACTCAAATAACAATAATTCAGGCATGCCTCAATCGAAACATTCCCCTGAAATTTTTTTTTACTTAAAAAAATCTAAACTACTTCCTTTGCTCATTACTCCGAAAGTTTTCACGCTTGAGACCCTTCCCTCACATGGCGTTAAAATATGTATAATGGAATTTCCTATAATGGTCCATTACTTAAAAATCTTAAAATGAATTCGCTGCTTTGCCAAATAGCAATAAGAATGAAAAAAAAAATGTTTAGAGAATAGACATTTTTTCGTCAGCTTAAATGCATTTAGAACATTCAAATTCTAGGAAGAAAATGTTGATTATATAATAAATCAAACCTCCAAATTTCGTTTAAATCGGTTTGATAAGTTTGGCAAAATAATTTAGCAATTAAGATGTGAGCGAAACATTTACCTTTTTTCAAATTGTTGCTAAATCCAAAAGCTATTAACAAATTAAAACATTTTTCAAAATAAAAATAAATTAATGTGCAGCTTTTCGCATCGAAAATGTGTAAATTTCGCATCGATTTGAATAACGTTAATTGTTTCGTCGATATTTTAATAGCAAATTTCTTAATTTTCCAAAAACCTTACAACTGATTTGCAAGAAATTTATTGGGTAGTCTTCTTATAAAATCAAAATTTTCTTTCTGGACTATAAAGGTCTTATACATGGGCGTATATAGAAGATAATTTCGGGGGGGGTGCTGAGACTATTTCCGAGGTATGGAATACTAAAAGTTTAGAACTTGGAATAGTTTTAGGCAACTAAAATGCTATTACACGTAAAATAATATATTTTTATGAACTATGTGATCTTATTTAATTTATTTTTAAGGGTTTTACGACAAGTTTTACCTTCAAATCAAAATATCGGGAGGGGCTGCAGCCCCCTCAGCCCCTCCTCCTTATATACGCCCATGGTCCTAAATATATATTAAGGCGCAAAAAGAATTGTATAAAACATGTCTATTTGTTTACATTTTTTTTCGTAGTTATTGCTTTATTGCAAAAATATTCACAAATTATTGCATAAATACGGAACATTAAAAGGAATTTCATAAAAAATCTTTTGAAGCCTTGGTGAGGTCTCTAGCGTGAATACTTTCGTAGATACGAGCGCAAAAATTACAAGAGTTATCGATTTTTTTATAAATAAAAATAAGGATCTACCAGAAATTTTTCGATTTAAGCATATCTGAATTATTGTCATTTGCGTTGTTCTGATGATATTCCCGCAAAAAATAGCAAGCCGTTTCTCAACATTCAATTATACCTACGTTTTTACAGATGCACTCTTTTAGATAGCATTGTAGCTCGATGGATTCAATAGAGCTCTGTGAATTTCATGATATTTGTTGGCTCAACTATGTCGCAATATATATAAGTTGGGTAAAGATATATTGTATTACGGTTGAAATGTGGTCCGATAAATGCTATGTTATTCATAAGTATGGCATACAAGGTACCTTTTGTTGCGGTGGTTGCATAGTAAAATAGATGTAATGTGGTTCAGGTAATGCTTTGTTATGCCCATGCTGAACTATGTAGCACATTATACTTGTGATGCCGAATTTGTGTGCTGGGTTGTTTTGGTGAAAATGTATTATTTACTGGCTTATGTTGCCGCGCTAGAGACTAGACAGTTAGGTAAGGATATGTCGCGCTAAAAATACAACGTGTTCGGGTGAATGCTATGTAGCCTTAACACATACGTCGCCTTCCGTGGGACCTGTCACCAAATATATATTTCTTTTAGATTTATAGAATAGAAATGTTAAAATTTTTGAAGCATTTTATTTTTTTGCTTATATAACGTCGCTCAGTGGTCCCAAATGGGAAAATATCACAAAAAAATTGATTTTTTAACAAATCATTAGACTTTCGAAGGTAATACACTTTTGTCCTAGTAGACCTAGAACGGTTGCTTGCACTTTTTTAAGGTGCAAGAATCTACAAACGATTCTTAGGTGTTATATGACTTTCTACATTTAACCCTTTACAATGAAACTTAATAAAGGAAAACCAGGATTAAGGAATCCTGGTTCTATTTGTCGAAGATAAATATAAGGTTAACTATTTATAGGTTAAAAAAAAAGTCCGACTCGCAGGAACTGCGTAATCTTTGCGCGATTCCTAGTGCGCACGGAGATTGCCAGATTTTGGCCTGCCTGGAACCTTAACTTAATCCCACTAGGCGAAAAACGTTTTAATTATGCAGCTCATGATCCTATGCTCCAGTGACGTTGAAATGTACTTCGGAAGCATTGGGGTTCTTTGACTTTCGTGATATTTTCTGACTGTGGTTCTAATGTGCTTTGATCAATACTGCGTTATTCATTGGCTATGAAGTACAAGATATCATACAATGAAGCTAGACATTTCCAGAGAAAAACGTACCACCTTATGAAAACATGGCCGAACTACTGGCAATGAAAGCAAATATACAAGAGAAACTTACTTGACAATTATTCTTCAAAAATTAAGCCAAACGCATTAATTATATGAGCCTTTCATTTAATGAACCTGCTGCAGGCGGGACTCGAACCAGCATTTCTCGCATGAGAATCCATGGCGTTAGCTGCAGGACCACAGGGAGACCCGTTAATTATTTTGAAACGTTTTATTGCCTGGTAGAGAAAACCAAATAACAACATTTGAAGGTCTCTATTGATCCATTGTGGTTCTTCGAATACTGTGATATTTCCTGAGATAAATTATATGTGATGCGGTGAGTTCCGTGAATGGTGAATAATTTCTGGTGTAATTGGTTTGGTTTATGTGTTAGAGGTGATGATTTATAATTTAGCTTTGTCGATTGTGCTGAAATTAGGGATGAATTGTTCGTCAAAATAATTATGCTCCGACTGTTTTCCCGATGAATGTTGCAGACGACAAACTGCATTCGTGCGTACCCCCTTTTAACTCCGTGAGAGTCTTCTATTTATTTATTTAAATTTTAAAGTCCATTTACTATTGACAACAGATTTTAGGACGGGTGATCTGTAGGTTACCACCCTTTTTTAGAGAAGTGATCCCCCCCCCTATTTGTGCCATTTTACTAATATTATTATTAAAGGCCCGGTGGCCATGAGTGTTAAGGCGTGAGTACTTAACACTCTGTTCCAAGGGTCGTGGCTTCGATTTCCACTATGGGGTGGTGGCTTTTCTTCAGAAAAAAGAAAAGGCATCAGCCCTGTCCTGGCTAGAAAAGGGTGGTAACCTATAGATAACCCGTCCTAAAATTCTTAGTTAATAATAATGGACGTTAAAATTTAAACAATCAAATAACATTATTGTTAATACAACCGTATGATTCTCAGGACTGTTGTTAGAATTAAATTGTTATTTGACTACTACTAAATGGGATTTCCTTTTAGCGCGTTTCCTCGCTCTCTCCATAGGGAGGAAACACACTTATGACATCGGTCTTACGACGTTATCGGGAGGCGCTGATGAGAAATAGATATGGTTCAGACCCCACATATCTCAAAAATACCGGTGGTTCAAATTTATTTATATATATATATATATATATATATATATATATATATATATATATATATATATATATATATATATATATATATATATCAATCAGTCCCGTAACAGGCCACGAGGGCCCTGAGGGGCAGATACTATAGAGGTATCTGATTCATGAACATACGGCACACTAGGGAGATAGTTTGTTCAGTACTATGCTCCGGCCGCCTGATTTACCCCTTGGCTGCTTCGACTGCTGGAGTCATTAGCACCCAAGGTACCCATTATTAATTAAATTAATTAAAGGCTGGGTTGGCCTAGACACTAGAAGAAAAAATCTTTAGTGCTTGCTCGGGATTTGAACTCAGGCCTCCAGCTAACCTCGCCCCTATATATATATATATATATATATATATATATATATATATATATATATATATATATATATATATACATATATATATATATATACACATATATATATACATATATATATACATATATATATACATATATATATATACATATGTATATATATATATATATATATATATACATAAATTTCCTACTAAAACATTTCTCAAGTTGGTTTCGTTGGTACAATCCCAGTCGACTAAATAAGTGCTTAAAACTTCCAAAGTGATGGATTCGTTCAATTGAACGGTTCTTTTTTCGATTTTCATACGGATTGAACCTCTAGCACTCAAATGAATTTCTCCTTAAAACAGGATAGGTAAAAGCACCAATAATTTCACTTTTCTGTAGTATTTTATTGGATTATCAAAAAATATTATCTGTACCTATTACACGCATTCCAAATGACACTAGGGATAAGAGCGTCGGACTTTTGTGATTACCAGAGTGATAAGAAAATCAAAAACCATTTTAGAAAGAAATAACCTGTAGGGTTTACTCTTATACCAAATGGTATTTAGCTATTCTAGGAGGGTCAAGAGAGGACGTGAGGTGAATAAGAAAACCTGACACTGAAATAGGAAAGACTACTGTAGTGTGTGCGCGCGTATGTGTATAGTGTGTGTGAGAGAGAGAGAGCGTGATAGAAGGAGAAAGAGTTTGACGGAGGGCGAGAGACACGGAGCTCAGAAGCCAGTAAACAACTTGTGTGGTTCAAAAGCAGTATGTTCTAAGGAAATACTTTCGGAACTTGAACACAAGAAGCAGAAATTGTCCATAAACAATAGGAAATTTCTCTTTATATTCCCCCATGCCACGATCTAGAAGTGTTTGGAAAGTGGAAATAGAATAAAAACACTTTTCAGGTGATAGCTTTTTCTAGAAAAGTGGGCACAACTAAAATTTGAGTTTTGGGTACACGAAAACTACACATTTAGTTATAACGTTTTAACATGTTTTAGCTAATTTGTAATATTTATCGAATCGAACTATGTAAATTCTGATTAGTTTTGAAGTAGGCGAAGTACATATTACAACAATAAAAAATCAAATTACATGAGCAATTTTAAACTTTTTCGTACACATTCTTAGACGAATTTTATCTATAAAATGGTTCCGAAATATGGAACGCGGAAGATGATTATTTATTTATACGTTCTCACCTTCACTATGATACCTGTATGGTCTAATAAATCAGCTTAGAGATAACAAATTTTGATAGACCCCTATAAACAGAAGTTTGGAAATGGATTGTTAAGTTTATTGTTCTGTAAAGCTGCGGTCACACTAGGCTGCCTAGCAGCCGCTACTAATCAGCCGCTAGCTAGTAGCGCCAGCAGCCAGCGGATAAGCCGCGTTCACATTAGGCTGCTTACCAGCCGCTAGCTTGTGAATAGCCGCTTATTCAGTTCCGAATTTGCTCAAAATAACTTATATAAATCAAATAAAAGCATGAATAGTTCTGCTCATTTACATTTGTCAAGAGCAAATCGATCAAATTATTTTAATTATTAATTTCTTAATTAATTTCCTTGCAGATTTTTGTGTATATGTGCCGCTGAACTACGGGATACAGCACCCCTAGCGGTAGACGTGAGAAATAATATCGAATTAGTAATTTCGCTCCAGAGTAACCCCCCCCCCCCCCCGTATAATAGACGGCTTTAGTATATATTTACAACGTAATTTCCTTTTTAGTTTACCACAACAAATACCGAGTTTCGTTGAAATATAACAGAAACTACGGCTGGCAAGGCCAAATTAGCGTTTTGGGTCCGGGGTAAACCTCCCTCCCGGTGGCCCGACACACACACATAAATATTAACAGGGCTCATTTTCGGTGTCTACTAGATCCTACCTTGATCGATAAGGATTTGAAGCAATTTTTCAACAACTCCGTTATGAGTGCGACCTCAATAGCTACTTTCCTTCGGATGAAAGCGCTAAAACGAAAAAAAAAATTAATCGAAAACAATTGATCAAAATAAAACAATAATAGAACTATTATAATATTTATTTATGATTTACATTTTCACGTCCATTATCATTAACTAAGAATTTTGGGACGAATTACCTGTAGGTTTCCACCCTTTTCTAGCCAGGATAGGGCTGGTGCCTTTTCTTTTTTCTAAAGAGAAGCCATCATCCCATAGTGGGAATCGAACCCACGACCTTTGGCACGGAGTGTTAAGTGCTCACGCCTTAACACTCATATTATAATATAAATGATGGTGAATATATATGTCACATTGGCTGGCTGGGGCTAGCGAGATCACGTGACCGGCAGCAAGGAGAACACGTGACCGCCAGCGCTAGTAAGTAGCGGTAAAAAGTTAAACATGTTCAACTTCTGACTTTAGATGGTAATCACCAGCCCGCTGGCATTCCCCAACCGCTGGTCCTGGGTTAGACCAGGCAGCTTGCTGGTAATTCCCCAGAGTATTGTGTTTATGTACTGGCTGCTGTACCTCAACAATTCCTTCATATCATTTGGGATATTCAGATTGTGTCGTCTTCTACATTCCGTACGTAGTTGTTTCACAGTGAAGTCTCTTCTGCATATATCGCAAGTTGGTGTGTTAAGTCCTGTGATAAGGTACTTTCATAAGGGGTTTTTTTTTTTGGTTAATTCAGAGTTGAGCAAATTTCTTGTTTGCAAATCACGGTAATTGTGTAGTATGTCCACTCCTGAGGTGGAAGATGATTATTTGAATTCTTAATACATTATATGTGTATATATATATATATATATTTATTATAAGGTTTATCTGTAAACACACTAAAGGCACACAACTCGCGGCCCTCTCATGCAGCAATTAGTGGACAACTAGCTTTGTTTATATCATCGCTACAAATGCAAAGTATCGAATGTGAAAATTACCACTTTTCAGAGTGGAAAAGCATTTATTCATAACTTATTTTTGGACAGTTAAATATTCGGCAGATTTGACCTTTTGATAGTGGAATACTTTCCCTTTAATCTAAGAGAGTGATCTAAGATTCAAAAATTTGCCGTACATAAGTCCAGTAGAAATTGATTGAAGATGAAAGATTCATTTTTTTACATTCGTTACTTTGCATTTGTATCGACGATATTAGGTTATACCAGATAATCCCCAAAAAAAATAAATAAAGAAAATAAACATACTGCACACTAGGAGATAGTATGGTCAGTACACTATGGTCCGACCGCCCGATTTTCCCCTTGCTGCTTCGACTGCAAGAGTCATTAGTAACCATTAATAAATTAAATAAAGGCAGGGTTGGCCTAGGGACGTTCAGGGAGGCCGCATTCAACCCATGAACGAAGACACTAGTAGAAAAAATCTTTAGTGCTTGCTTGGGATTTGAACTCAGATCCTCCAGCTTAGTAGTCCAGTGCTCTACCACTGAGCTAACCGCGCCCCCACCAGATAATACACTTCCGAGTATTTAGGAAGAAGGAGGGAGTCTCTGATTTACAGAAATTAAGAAACACGCCATAGAACAATGTGTGGGGCATTTTGCACCCCACGGTGCCATTCCAGGGCTAAGGTTACGCTTTTCCTGCATGTCGGGTGTGTTTTCCTTATGTTTATCGATCTGTGATAATGTTCCTATTGAGGATTGAGACTGTTTAAACTTCACCGCTCCTTGTCCTTTTGCCCTTTGCCCTTTACCGTATCTCAGTTTGAAGAGAAGTAATTTCGTTTCAGAGCAAGTGAAGTTTATTTTCTTCAGAGAATGCATTTAATAAGACTGGCTAAATCCGAATGATGAAAATTGTACTCGAGGCTTTTAAGAATGAGATTGCGTTGTTTCAAATTTCCATTTTTAACTTATTTATATGAACCCATTTTTGTCTGGTAACGTTTTATTCAAAATGCGTATACTGAGTTATATTAAATAAAAGTGTGAAACATTTTTACAAAGATAAAAGGGGTTTTCTTAAGAGCCATGCGGGAGGAGGAAAACGAATTCTTCCTTTCTTAAAGCACTCCATTATCAGGGCTTTTGAGCGAAATTAATTTATGCTAAACGCCTACATAGCAGAGTATTTAAAGAAGCATAATAAAGAAATGTATTTCATGTAGGAGTTTCATAATGAATGACATTTCAGAGCAAGTTGTTTATTTTAAGCCGCACTCCTGAAGGAAGTGCTTGAAATAACCTTCGCATCTAGACTTTTTTAACGTCCAGGTACTCCGAATTTTGGGGCAGTTTTCTACTAGGCGGGGGTGAGGTTAGCTCAGTGGTAGAGCACTTGACTAGTGAACTGGAGTACCCATGTTCAAAACCCGAGCGCGCACTAAAGATTTTTATTTAGTGCGAGATTTTTTTTTTTTTACGACACGAGAAGATAATGATTTTTATCTTCTCATGTTGTCGTAAGAGGGTTGGATTTGGGTTCTCAGATCGTCCCTAGGCCCATCCAGCCTTTATTTAATTAATGTGTACCTGCAAAGGGAAAAATCAGGCGACCGGAGCATAGTACTTACTATATTATATCCCTATTGTGCCGTAAGGGTAAAAATCAGATACCTCTGCAGTAGCTGCCCTTCTGGGACCTTGTGGCCTGTTAGAGGACTATTCTTTCTTTGTCTATAGGACACCACCGTTTTTGTGCCAGGATGGGAGCCAAAGCCTATTCTTCCTTTGAAATAAAATATATCACTACTAATATTATTATATGACGTGTCCATATCTCGAAAACGAGTTTTTTGGAAATAAAGATTATTCTATTCTATTCTATAGTTTGAGAGATATTACTTGTCACTTGGCTACTTAGTACCGCGCCTGGCACAGAGCTGAAAGGATTGTAGAACTGGCAACGTCAAGCCCCCTCTACGCTTTCTCCAAGTGAAGAGTCATATCTATTACACTATTGTGGGAATCTCATGCTGAGAGTGTTCACGCCTTAACAGCTGAATCAATTATTATTTATTGTTTTAACGGGGGTAATGTTCGGTATGTACATAGAATTTCTTTGCAGTCTATTTCTAGCGTTATGCGCTCAATTAACCTGATGATCTTTACAAAGTTAATGTAATCTCATAGAGGTTACAACTAAAGTCTTCATGTCTGTTTTTGTACTGTTAGTTTAGAGCAATAATTATTACGAAGCAAGCGAGATAGAGCACACGCTGCAACCTCAGCCAATCTCAACACACCAAGGCGGAACCTCGTATCTCGAATTGATAACACTGTTCCTCACTCCATACTGACTGGCCATATTAGCTGGGAACGATTGCTCAGAACGGATCATGCCGTCAGTTCTAATTTAATTTAATATAGTTTTTTTTTTCCCAGAAGCAGCTGTTCTACTTAATTAGATACTGGTAAGATATATTGGATGTTTAAAACATGCCATGTGTAAAGACTTATTTACAAAAACATAAAAAAACTGATGTTTTCCCCGCAATAAATATATCGCAATAGTATTTCTAAAGTGACACAAGTCAAAATAAAACTCAACTGAAAATGTGTCACTCTTACCTATGTAGGGGGATAGCATTAAGACTGGAAGGGTAACACAAGTACCCTCTGGTGTACAAGCTCTGTAGCTAGGTGCATACAGTTTTCATGGTTGATAAAGAGATATTTACCAGTGTATATCATAATCATTACTGAAAAACACCGATTTTTGATATGCGTCACTTGAAAAATACTAGTGCGATATGTCGGAAAATCTTCAAGCAATCCATACTGGCAATTTTCTCAACTTCTCGATTTCCCAGTTCCGTTTCTTGAAAAGGACTTGCTTTACTCCTGGATCAAGAGACGGTTCCTGCACTATTTCTCTTTCAGCCCCCCCCCCCAAAAAAACAGGACCGACAGTACACAGACATAGATACGTTTAATGATGACACATAACGGACCAATTTGTGCCATCTGCAATACAAACGTGACTATTAATCACGAACTAGCAGATTGCAAAGAATAAGACAGATTAAATCTACCAAACGAACGTAGTCTCGACAGACATTCGACACAAACACAATAATCACCCACCTCAAAGATTCAAACGATTACAATGTAAAGTCATCGTTACAATACTTTAAAATAAAACTGTACACATTTTTCCCTAAGAAACATTGTCTAATATGTATATATATATATATATATATATATATATATATAGATTACCTATTCTAAATTTTGGAATCATTTTCACCATTATAACTATTAAAGAGTGGTTTCTATTTGGAAAAGAGCGAATCGCTACATTCGAGAGCTCTATAATCGCCCAAACGGTTTAAAGAATTGGAATTGATGGTTTTATTGAATTAATGTAATTCCTAGTTATATCTGTGATCTCGTCGTAACAATCAAGAAGTCGAATTTGAAAACTTTGGTGGAACGTAATAATACACCTCTTTGAAACTAGTTCTTCAATTTGCAGCTAGCAAATAATTCCTGGCAAAAAGGCTTTGAGGATGTTTTAAGAACGAACCAAGTCGAAAAAGGAATTGAAGAAAAGCTTTGAACCAACGAAAGCTGTTCTTCTGAGCTTTATAAACCCAGTTCTCGTGGGTCCTCTTAACTTCTTCTGCTCGTCAACAGCAACTTTTTGTACATCCAACTTGCTGAGGATTTGATCTAGGAGTTTCAAGCTTTAATTCTCAACTTCAATTAATTTAGATAGTTCAATGAAACTAACTCGAATTGGAGATATTTTCACAATGGCCTCCTGATTGCTATCTTTGGTCTTCATCCATTCACTAGGTATTCATTGCTGAAGAAGGCTGTCGAAGAACAGGCCGAAACATTTTAAATAAGGATTATTACAAAAATCTTACTGTTTTTCTGTATCCTAACCATTCCCTGACTGCTTATCACCTCTGCGGCTAAATGTCTACAGCTAATTATGAATTACTTTTTGTTAGCGCGTTTCCTCACTCCCTCCACAGGGAGGAAACCCGCTTATAAGGTTGACCTCGTGACGCAATCCGGAAGTGCCGACACGAAAATTTCATGTTTCAGATCCCATAGATAAATAATACATAGGTGGTTCATATTTGTATTAATACATATGTTTGACTGTTTGCTCTCTAGCCGGTTCAAAAATGGACCGATTTTGGTGACATTTAGTACAAAAATCATTCGTCTAATTTGAAAGGTCAAGTTCGTTAAACAGCAGAATCCGTCCACCGGAAGATGCTTTTTGGAGCGAAATTCGCGCGAAAAAATCGTAACACTTACGTTTTCGGGTTCATATGCTTGAAGGTACTCGTATTATAGGTTTCATAACGTAGAAAAACGAACAAACCCATTATTAAAGCGACATCTGTAACCTTTTTCGAGAAACATTGAAACACATACCATTCCTGAGTAATTTTCTGTTTGGGTATTCAGAAAGGAGTAATTCAGTTGAGACTTGTTCCAGACGTTTGATATTCATCTAATCTATGATAGGTAAGTTTTGGTTCCGTTTGAAGTTATGGAAGTACAAGAAAGAAAATATTTCATTAAAAGGCATGAAAAGTTTTGGGATTTGGGATCTTGAATCTATTTTTAAATTATCTCGAAAATGGTTGGGAAATCGGGGGACAAAAAGGTTCTGATGGGGTGATGTCAATCGGAGAAATATGGACTTGAAAATTCGCAATTGTTAGTTTTGCTCTTTTGAACAGGGTTTTTTATCTGTTTACCTAACATTTTAACTGGCTGTTGCTTATTTTTATTGCATTTAACAATAAACGAGTATTTGACTAAAACAAGATAAGAAAATGTAAAACGTTGTTATGTTTCCAAGAGCGAACGTTGAGAAGGTGGGGAAGTCAGCATGATACTGTCAGTTTCCTGTTGTGGCGCCTTAAATCTATTTTATCTTCGAGATATTTTATTTTATATTTTTCACGAAGGATCAAACCCCACCAATAACTGCTACCATTTCTTTACTAATATCACTAGAGATCAGAACAGAACCGCGCTAAGATGACGCAGTTCCTTCGAATCGGACTTTTTATATTCCTAAGCTGGTGTCACATGGATGGGCAATCTAATCCAGTAGAAACTTCCGTAGCAAAGCCAATAATGCGCTACTCCAACAGATAAATGATGGTGTACAAAAAGCAAGCTTCTGCCCAGCCTGCCGAAATACATTCGGGAAGTAGCACTAGCCGGACTAATGATCGGTCATTAATATTCTAAACAGCTGCCTAGAAGCACTCCTTCCTGATAGTATAACAAACGGAAAATCCACCGACTGTAATGTAGAATATATTATTAACCACGCATTAACCTACAGCAGAGTACACGACAATTTACAGAGAAAACTTACACTGAGCACTTTGGTGAAGATAAGCCAAGCCACGGAATAATAGTTACACACCTGAAACAACTAAATATTCTGAAAGGAGTTGAATTACATAACAAACGTACACAAATTATGCAATGTATATTGTTTAACTGCTACAATTATTATTATTCTGCACATTACTCTTAATTTACCTATATATTTTATTTAATTGTTATTTATGTATTTATATAATTAGCTATACAAAAGCAAGGTCGTTCACTCACACAGCAAAAAAAATAAATAAAATAAAATAACTAATTTTATAGTATACATAATTTAAAATCAACAGGCTATTTTTAATCTGACTTCTGACTCCTAAACAAAAATTCTTTTATTTTTTTATATTATTATTTATTTTTATTTTTTTATTATTTTTTATTTTTTTATCTCCTCTTATTTATTCACTTTTTCTTTTACTATTCCTTTTTCCCCCTCTTAAGAGTACCTGCTTTTCTCGTTTTCCCGATTCGCTGTAAAAATTTGCTGTAAAACTTCTTATTTTACTCCTTCTTTCACGCAGAAATTGTATTTTGTCTACTATTCTTAAGAGGCTGCAATGTATTTTTTTAATTAAAACTGGAAATGTATGTGTATAACTGTTTCGAGCGAATCGCCTTCGTTGCGAGTGCTCATAAAGAAATGAATTAAAAAAAAATCTATTCTATTAAAAAAAAACTAGTTGAAACTAGGCATCAATAACGAAAATACGTTAGAATTTCAACTTGATAAATCGGGTTTAGCGCGGTTCCTCCCTCCCATCATAGGGAGGAACCCCGCTTATAAGGTTGATCTCATGAAAAGATCCGGAAGTGCCGACTAGAAAATTTCACGTTTCAGAACCCCTAGAGACCGAAAATAACGGTGGTTCAAATTTGTATATTTATATATATATATATATATATATATATATATATATATATTTGTCTGTTCGCTCATTTCTGGCTTCCCTAATGGTCCGATTTTGATGAAATTTGGTACAAAAATCCGTCGTCCAATTTGAAAGGTCAAGTTCGTTAACCAGTAAAATCTGCCCACTGGAAGATGGCGTTTGGGGCAAAATTCGCGCAAAAAAATCGTAACGCTTACGTTTTTGAGTTTATATGCTTGTAAGCACTCGTTTTATAGGCTTCTTGGGCTAGGAAAACGAATGAAACCATTTTCAAGGCGATAGCTTTAACCGTTTTCGAGAAAATTGGAAAAATAGTTTTTGAATACCGTTTTTGGTTTGGGGAATGATGGGATTCAGTTGATACATTTTCTACTTTCATTAAAACTAATATGTTGAAATTTGTGTTACGTTTGGAGTTAAGGAATGGTTAGAATAAAATATTTTATGAACAGACAAGAAAAGTTTTGGGAACTTCGTATAATTTCATTAATATCTCGAACACGGTTGATAAGTGGATAGAAATTATCTGAAAGCTTTATAAATTCTCTACAAAAAAGATTCTGAAACAATTTTTGATTAGGTGATGTCAATCGGAGAAATAAGTGCTTAAACTTTGAAGTAATTGATTTCGTTTATTCGAACGGTTCTTTTTTTGTGTTTTTATTCGTTATTATTTTTTAATTGCTTATAGTTGGGTAATGTATTTGACAATAAAACAGATTAGGTAAAATAAGAAAAAAAATTCATTGTTAGAAATATAGCTTGCCAAGAGAAAGAGATTCGATGACGTCTTTTGAATATTTTCAATTGCCTTCATGCTGTTGGTTTTTTTTTATTTTATTTTTCAATTGATTTTATTTGTAGAATTATTACTATAGTAAAAGAACACAGGAATATGTGAAAAATTTTGATATTTTCCAATTTCTTGAAACGTATGAAATGAAGTATCGGTAGAAGAGGATTCTAGGTTCTGGCGGACCCGACCAGGTAAAGCCATAAAACCCTTTGAACAAAGGCCGAGGAAAATATTATCGACAATGGTTACTTAACTGTCAACCTTGGTCTTCCTCTGCCTCCCGGCATTTCCATTGGTACGTAGTATCTTATTTCTTTGTAAAATTAATTAATGTTACTATTAGCTACTATAGTTTTCATTGGTATGTAGTTTCTTATTTCTTTCTAAAATCAATTAATGTTACTATTAGCACCTATTTACTTATATAAATTTCAGTAAAATAGCCTTTTTTTCTTCTTTTTCTGTTATGTTTCTATTGATTTTCATTCTAAGAATTTAAGACGAAATTGTTCTTTTATAATAAGTTAATTGCATTTATAGTTCTGTTACTTATCTCAATTATAAACTTTTCTTTTTTTTGTTTCTGTATTAATTTCTGTTTTTCTTGTCATTTTAGCTGACGAAGGCTACCAATGAGTAGCCGAAACGTCCTGAATATAGATTTTTTAACAAAAATCTTATTGAGGTTTCTTTAGCCGAATCCCCATCATTCCATCACCTCGACGGCTAACTATCTAATCTTCATGGGAAAAATATTATCTATTTCTATTCTAAGCTTTTCAAATGACAATAGGGATATGAACAGGAACCGCGCTAAGATGATGCAGTTCCTGCGAGTCGGACTTTTTTATACGTGGATTTGGTGGGTATGGAATACTAACAATCTACAACTTGGAATTATAAGCCAACTAAAACGCTATTACACCCCAAGTAAAATTATTTTTTCTGGACTAAGTGATCTTATTTAATTTATTTTTTAGGTCTTTGTAGAACATTTTTACCGATTAAATCAAAATTTCTGGGGGGAGGAGCTGCAGACCACTTTATATACGCCCATGGAGCGCTATGAAAACACCCTACGGTCTTGGGAGTGGGACGTTTTTATGTGATAAGTAGGGACCGGATTTTTCACGCATTTTTTTTTTCCTTTCTTTTAAACATGATATTGATCGGTTTTTTATATGATTCGCGTCTTTTAGTATCATTCATGCAAATTTGGAAGAACCTAAAAAAACCTATTCAGGATGATATCACCTAAAATCAACTAAATAACGACGGAATGACCTAGAAAGACCTAACCTTTGAAATAGAAAATACAATTCAATGAACTCATTTCCTCGATCAACAAATTTTCTTAAAAGCATCTTCCCAGGTCCAGACGTTTTTATTTTTTTTTAAACATTGCTTCATTTCTAAAATGTATTTTATTTAAATAAATTTCATTCACTTTGTTTTTTAAATAAATATTTTGTTGAATATTTGGACTACTTATTCTTTTTTTATAATAATAGCTCGTATTTCAGTTTTATTTTTATTTGCTCATTTTTTTTTTACTTCTCAATATACTATTCTATAAAATAATGTTATTTGTTGTTTATTTTTATGTCACTGTATATACATATTAAATTATCTACTATATATTTGTCAAATACCACTCACTCATCTATCAACGCCCAGCCCAAACCGCTCGACAGAAAATTTTGAAATTTTGCATGGACACTCCCTATATAACGTAGGCACTCGCTAAGAAAGGATTTTTTGATATTCGAATTTTTAAGCATTTTTAGAGGGGTTTAAAGTTTGAGTTGGTTAGAGAAGGCAAGCCTAGGCAGCCTGCGTTGCTAGGACGATAAAGAACAGCTGTTACCGTACATTATCTATTTCATAGTTTTATTTCTAATTGAGGTTAATTTCAACTATGATGGTTTTTTCTGTCTGTCCCCGTCAGATAGGCTTGCCATATTTTTGGAGAGTTTGGGGGGGAATAAAAAGAGTACAAATTATAAGCAAAATGGTTGGTGAGTTTTAAGCCTAGCAACTAACGGGAAGGGGGAATCCTAAACTGTTAGTCTACCCAAACCTTAAAAATAAGAACGGAACTTTTTTTGCTACTTGATTTTCTTAAAACAATCTCTCAGCCAAATAGTAGTGTCTGGCAGCTGGCAGCGCTGTGCAGGTAGCTCCAGCGTTTTACAGTTAGATTACTTCTGATTTCTTTGACACTGTGAGCAGTAGTAAAAATGTTCATTGTAGAAAAGTAACCGATTTAAAAAAGATTCTTATAAACATGAATTCATTATTTTTACATCTTACAGCCTTTTCCCGGGACATTGATAAAATCGGGCGGTACACCGAAACATTTGCAAAATACCGGGACAGTCCCAGTCAAACCGTGATGTATGGCATATCTTTAGGTTTTCCAGGTAAGGTAATAATATCTGGAACCCTTGCAATGCCTTCTCGCCTATAACCTTGGTAATACTCGTAAATATATTGGGTGTTACCAAATGACTTCTTGGAAACATAAACTTTTAAATTTTAAGGCCCATTGAATAAAATATAGTATGACGGGAACCGTGCTATAATAAACTGCACAGAATTGTATAGTAACGTAATTTTAATGAAACATTATTTAACGCAATAAAATAACTACTTATCTGCCGTGACGAAGCACGGGTATTCTGCTAGTCAATTATAAATTAATCTAAATTATAATAGGTTGAACTTATTTTTCGAACCTATTGAAACATTTTTATCACCTAAAAAAATCTAAAATGGATTTTTAAATAAAAAACCTAAAAAGACCTATTTTTTGAACCTATTCAAAACATTTTTAACGCCTAAAAAACCTAAAATGCATTTTTAAATAAAAACCTAAAAAGACCTAATATGCCTATTGCAAAACCCCAATTGAATGCTAATTTTATCCTAAAAATCCGGTCCCTAATCATAAGTGTTGGTTGTACTGACATTGAAGGACTGGTAGAGTTCCTTGAAGGGGCATTCATAAAACGGAGCAATTCCGAGGAAGGGTGTGATAATAGAGCCGGAGAGAAATGTATATGTTGATAAGACTTAATACTGTATAACCACATTATCCCCTCCGTATTTCATTAGCTCCTGGGGATTTGCAGCTATAAACCTGGATATTAACCGGGACTAGGGTGGAACGCTAGGTTATCTAGGTATAGAGAACTCCAAGCATATTCATCTAGGAAGTATGGACCCATGAAGTTCTTAGTTTGAACTTATTTATGTATTTTCATAAGTTGAAGTAATTATAATTTCTTGATTGTTTTGCGGAATTTAATTAAATTTGTTAATTGAAAACTGACTATAATTCAATTTAGGAGTAGAATCTCACGTTTTTGAAGCTTTCTTGATTTGACCGTGACAAATGGTAATGAATGATGTTTCGCCAGATATTCTGCCCGCTCTGTAATATATCTCCAGATATCTCTGGGCGTTTTCTGAGATTGAATATTAGGTTCAGTCAGACCCCACCAAATCAACATGCACCAAATCAAACAATGACGTCCATAAATAGATTAAAGAGAAAAAATTCAGGGTATGATGTGTGTAAGCCGCGCAACATTCTAGCCCAAAAGAAAAATCTACTGTCTGCCTCACAGGAACTGTGTGATCTTAGCGCGTTTCTGTTCATATCACTAGTGCCAACAGTGAAGGAATAGGATCAGTTAGGCGCAGTGCACACTGAAGAAACTGGTTTCGTAAAATATGAAACTCAAGTTGCTTGTTACAGATAGATAGATAACATAGGTTGGTGCACAATGAATTTAATGAAACGTTAGGCGCGGTGCACACTGGATAAACAGGTTTCATGAAATGGGTTTCAATAAACCAGTTTCATTGAAACGTGCACACGAAAGCAACGGTTTTCCATAAGTTTCGTGATCGATTCTGACGACGATGCGCTTGTGTTGTGCTGGTGGCTAAGAAATAAGCTCAAGAGCTAAACAGTGATCCTGGTAAATTTAAGAATTTTTTTTAGGGTGTCGAAGCCCCTTTTTTGATAAATTATTAGAACTAGTAGATCAACTTATAACAAAAACGGAGTTTAGCTCTGAGTTCTGAGGAACAATTACACTGAACTGATTTAACGAATTTCATGAAACCCGGTTTCTTGAAATCAGTGAAACTAAAGTTTCATGAAACGCTGTGTAAACCAACCTATGTAATCCTCTCTATCTGTTGCAGGCAACTTAGTTTCAAGTTTCACGATACCAGTTTCTTCAGTGTGCACCGCGCCTAAGTTTCACAGATTTCAAGAAACCGGTTTTCTAAGTAAAAGGATTTTTTTAGATTCAAATTTATTTCGCTTAAATAATTTTTCAGTTCTTATATCCTTATGGGGAAAGGGACATATTTATTATCTTACAATGTTAAGTTTTTTTTTTTAAATATGTGATAAAAAAAGTTATTTAAGATAAACAATATTGTACCACAGCCTCTGAATTAGAACATACTTTATGTCATAGTGTAGATGGAGATAGTTAGCCGCTGTAGAGATACGAAGACAGGTATAGTTGGGATTCGGCTAGGAGAAAAACGTCAGACTTTCAAAAAGAAATCTGTATTTTGGACGTTTCGACTGCAACAATGGCAGCCTTCTTCAGCACGAGGAAGACCTCGAGGACAACTTAGGTAACCATGGTAGAAGTAATGGTAAGGTAACCATACTTCTACCATGGTTACCTAAGTTGTCCTCGAGGTCTTCCTCCCTCCCCCCTAGGCATTCTCTAGTGCTGAAGAAGGCTGCCATTGTTGCAGTCGAAACGTCCAAAATACAGATTTCTTTTTGAAAGTCTGACGTTTTTCTCCTAGCCGAATCCCAACTATACCTGTCTTCGTACTTTATGTCATTTCAATGAATTATACCTTTAGTAACATTTAGAGTACCATTTCTTAATTTTATATTTGAAAGAGAATAAAAGCGATATTTTTCGTGTCATTTCTCTCCTTGAAATGTAATTTGAATTCTTTTAATTAGGGGACGTCATCTTTTTGTGTGGTTTCGTGGGATTTGTTTGGTCGAAGCGTTGGCTAATTATTCATTTGACTGATGTTATTAATGTTATATAAGATAATTTTATATGTAAATATAGTAGTTGTGTGCCGAATTTTATCAAGATAGACCCTTTTTTGTGGATGTATGAGAGAGATTAGGCAATATACATGTAAAAATATTACTTTAAAGGTTATTGTCTTCAAATACACTAATATAGAATATGATTTCACAGTTCTGTACCAGAGGTGCTAAATCAAAGGGTGTACAACAGAGGTGTATGTACACAACTAACTATGTACTGTTACCTGTGTAATACAGGTTAATTGATTCTAACAAGTCCTAAGTACACGAATCATGGTCGCAAACCTCATTGACCAATGTGGAGTACAATGATGTAATTATGCATACCTAACTGCACCAAGTGATTGCAATCTGCCAGCGTGTTTGAAACTATTATTATAAATTAATAGTCCAAGACTTTGAAATTTTGCTACAATGTACCTGTTGGGCAGATAAGAAGGTCTACATGTGTTGGCTAGACTTATCGTGGAACTCCACGGTACTGCACATTGGGGAAAGGTGCAAAAAAATATTTCCTAGAAATACAGTTTTTTTCAGAAGCAAAAAAAAAATTAAAAAATAAAATAAAATAAAGAAAACGGGCTGTACAAGATCATGTGAGCAAGAACCAATGAGAGCGCAGCAGAGAACAACCACAACTGTGCGGTGCTCTCATACACGGTTACACGCAAGTCTATCATGGGCAACATTCATTTTCATGTTGCCTGATAATTTAAACCCCACAAAAGCGTTTGCCCTTTTGTAATTATTTTCAATGATGTTTATTGAACATGCTGTTTAAATCGCAGTGTGAAACACTTCATTTAATATTAAAAATAAAAACTAGTTACTTTGATTTTTTAACCCACTTAAAAGTGTCTGCCTTATTTATTATTCATTGTAAAATTGTCTTAATTTGCTATTTTTTTACATTAATGATAGTTCTAAATAAAACACTACTTTTGGGCAATATGTTTTTGTACCTTTCCCCAATGCGCAGTACCTAGTGTTCCACGGTAAGTCTAGGCAACAGATATTTATTATCTTATATACCCAAGAGCTACATTATAGCAAAATTTCAAGGTGCATTAAACACTCCATGAAAAGTGCGTTACCAGCTCTCCAATTATAACAATTCACCAAAGGTTATGGTCCATTTTTATCCAAAATTTGGTCTGGAATTATCGTTCAGATGTAAACATTCCTGTTGAACTGATCCAGTTAACAACCAATCTTCAGAACTCTCATTAGTCCTGGATGGCATTTGTTAAAAAAACAAAAGAAAAAAAAAACAAACATTTCTAATGGACAAACAAATCAAATTTGCGTATCTCATCTGTCTCATTACTATATAACAAGTTTCGTTGTAATAAAAAAAAAGGGTGCTAAAAAAACAACTTGAGTGGCTTAATATCAAAGATGGACCCCTGTCATTTTCTAAATGTTGAGAAAATCACCTTTTATGTTGTGCAAGTTATAGTGAATATTTTTTTGAAAATATTTATTTTATAATTAGGCTTATATGTTTAAAATTGATATTGTTCTGTTTCTGATATCAATACCACTCAACAAATTAGTGAAAATTACCTTTGAGCCCATTGGGTGATTGGTAGGTGTTCGTTTATGAAAAAAATCTCCACAGCAGGAGTCCGTTTTTGAAAAAAAAGCGTCTACTTTGAAGCCAGAAATTACATGTTTACGTCCGTTTTTTACAGAAACTAATTTCATCATTGAAAAGAGCAGACAAAAACCTATAGGAATCCACTGCTAAATAAATTTCGATTTCTTTACAGATGTCCGTCTTTGATATTAAGCCACTCACTTATTTTTAATATCATTATTCGCCAAAAAAAACTGCATTACCTTCTAAATTACTAAGTTAGCCACAATTAACGAGCGTCTAAATGATACTTTATTAGCCCTTAGTTATATTTTATATAAGCCACTCTAAATATAACTCAGCATGGTGGTAATTTTTTATCATCTAAATTTGTATTTGTAACATACAAGCAGACTTATGTGTATATATGAAATATGAAAAAAAATAAATAAAAACATAAAAATACACGTAGTAAATTTCAATATTTTCCCTATCCCGTTATTTCATATTTCCTGAGGCAAATACGTTAACTAAAAATAAACAAACAAAAAAATACATATAGAAAAAAAATAAGGAAAAAATATAGAGCGTTTTCTTTACATTTTCCTTGTAAATTTAATCTTATTTTTATTATAATTAGGTATCCTATAACGTTAGTTGAATTTGATTCTGATCTTTATTTATAAATATAATTTTTACAATGGAAAAACAAGTAAAATAAAATAAAAATACTGGGCTTGATGTGTTGATTCAACCTGAAAATCTCCCGTCTACCTGTTCGTTTGTCTGCCATCTGTTGTGGACTTGTGGAAATCAATAAAGCTACCTGGAAAAGTTTTCTTTTTAGACATCTCACATTTTCCCTTTTCCACCGGTGTAAAGAGAACACATCCGAAATCCCAGTGAAAATACACTTTGACTTTTAAGCTGCGGTTTCTCTCAAGAATATTACAAACTTGCAACGGGTAAAAGGTTTTGGGAAATTTTGTATTTATGTAAGATAATTGCCCTTTTGGAAAGAGACAACTGCGGGAAAGAAACTGCGTCATGTAGGCGTTTTTCCTTATAATGCTTATCCAAAATAAAAAACCTTATACAAAATTATCAACGTTTCTGAAAATCCAAGCTCCGTTTTCTCCGACTGATGAAGAACTATCAAAATTCACGTAATGCCATTTTTTGTAGAACATTTATTGCCTTTTCCAACGTGTATCTTCATTTTACCGCGAGCAGGAAATAAATTATGTGTTTCTTTAAAATATTTGAGCGAAAAACCTTCGGTCATCAGCACCCTGCCGTGTAAGCTTGCCACAAGAATATGCATGTCATGCCCTGGGGTTGGGGTGCGCTTTGCTTAAGTAGCTTTCGTGTTAGGATATTTTTTATTGTTACTATGTATTATTTATTTTCTTTTTCAATTGATTTGTCCATTCATTGTTTCCTTTATCTGCTGAATTATTTGTGTATTTTTTCTTATTGACCTTCCATGAAATGTGGACCATGAAAAGGCTGTTCTAAAAGAAATTACCAAATTATAATCGACGCTTGATTCTAGTAATATTGTGAATGAATGAAGTGCATTTGGGGTTGATTCAGTACAACAGGCACGTGGCACCCTTCTTGGTGCAGCGGCTGCACGCCTCCCCCAAACGCATCAATGCGCCTGCTTGGAATTCTCACCCTTAGCCATAGCGACGAGTTAGTCGATCCCCTTACAACCCCTCGTGTATGGTATGAAGTTCATTTTTGCTGGCTGGTTAGCGTGGCGGATTACCTCTTAAGAGATGCGGGTTCATATCTGGCCTGAAGCTGAAAAAATAACGAAACATCTCCACAGATTTTTAGAAAGTGTTAACATAGACCGTTCATGGAGTAATGGAGTAAACCCACTTAAATCATTTGTTATAGGATTGTTAAATATTAACTTTTGTGGCTACAAAAAAAAAAAAATGTGGTAAGCACCATAGAAACACAATATAATTCCAAAGCCACCCTTGTCCATTTCTTAAGTGTGACGGTCGCTGTATTGTAAAACCCAATTTTTATAATATTATTGATGGTATTGGGGTCTCTTCGTGAGCTAGTGGCTAACGCCTTGGATTCTAATGCTGGAGATGGTGGGTTCGAGAAAATTCCTCGCTGCACCAGGATATCGGCGCTAATGGCCAAGATATCGATGTGCTGTTAAAAAAAAAGAAGAAGAAAAAAACGGTAGCCGCTAATGTGTGAACTGACATGTATATTCGGGGTCAATTTCAGTATTTAGAAGATAGCGTCAATGAAGACTTAAAAACATTTCTCGAAAAAATATAGTAGGACAAGGACTAAAATGAAAATACCAAGCCATCGCTAAATAATACTTTATAAAGAAAAAAATAAACCATCAGCGAGAAATTTTTTTATTTTTCCTTACTCTAAAACCACTCGAACTCACTGTATACATACCTCGGACAAGAAAACACAAAACGGACGAACAAAACCATTCTAAAGAAAATAGAATTTTCTTTTGAGGGTTTTCGAAGAATAGTTTGAACCTTGCAATATACAATAGAATAAGAGTTTTCTTCTATTACACAGTTAAAACAGTTCTTACGCTATGAGATCCCACAGTTGAGTTTCTGATAAACCTCTGGATTTCGGTGAAAACATCGCTGACGGGTTCGCCTTTTAATGGGTTCCAGTATCAATTTCTTAAGGTACTTATTTCAAGTTGTATTTGCTATTTTTCAAGAAAGAAGAGAGCGCTTTACGTTGTATTGTTCTGTGTTGCACCTATTTGTTTAAAAAAACAAATCATATTTGGTGTTACCTTAAAGGCAGGACAGCCGAATACATGAAATGTGTTCTTTTCTTGAGTACAACCTCAAAAGCTATGGCTTTCTGAATTTACTGGAAAAAAAAATAGCGTAAAAAGTCATAAAGTTACATTGCCTGAACGTTTGCAGACAATAGGGAATGTTACATCTTCAAATATGTTCCAAGAGAAACCTTTTTGAACTCCCGGGGAGCAATGAAAGAAAATATCTAGTTGTTATTCCGGCAGCACTAGGCTATGTGATGCAATTCAATGTTTTATTCAATTGTTATTGTCTTAGGGGTCTCACAAGGTCCGCGACCTGGACCCTTTTTGTATTTCTTCTCGCCTCCGTTGTCGTCTAGAAATTCTGACACACAGGAGATGCGTCCTCATTGCCGTGTTTTCCACTCAAAGGTGTGCTGCACGCCGGGGAAATAATTGATTGCGTTGTTATGGAATCTTGGGGGTGATATATATTTTAAAGGGGAGGTCCTTTCGGAGCACTAAAAATTAAAATTATAGGTATTTTTTAAGTTTCTCGAAAAAAAAGGTTGAAGATGTCGCTTTCAAAGTGGATTCATTCGATTTTCATGTCGAACTTCAAATAAAAAAGGCATCTTATACAAAGAATTCACATATTAGTTCAATATTTCCATATTTTTTTTTCACAAAATATCATCAAATTTGAACACTTTTGATAAATTGTTTAGCAGAATATTGATGTATTTATATATATATATATATATATATATATATATATATATATATATATATATATATATATATATATATATATATATGTTAATGCGTTTCGTTCTTTTAGGCTTAGCCCCCCCTACCCTAAGCCTAAAAGAACGAAACGCATTAAGAAATATTTTGGGTCATCCACAAGAATAATATATATATATATATATATATATATATATATATATATATATATATATATATATATACATACACATCTAATTTGAAGGGACGAGGTTAGCTCTGTGGTAGAGCACTGGACTAATAAGCTGGAGGACCTGAGTTCAAATCCCGAGCAAGCACTAAAGATTTTTTTCTTCTAGTGTCTTAGTTCATGGTTTGAATTCGGCCTCCCAGACCGTCCCTAGGCCAACCCATCCTTTAATAAATTTATCCATGGGTACCTTGGGTGCTAATAACTCTAGCAGTCGAAGCAGCCAAGGGGAAAATTAGGCGGCCGGAGCATAGTACTGAACACACTATCTCCCTAGTGTGCCGTACCCTCAGGGCCCTCGTGGCCTGTTACGGGATTGACTTAATATAATTTGAACGATTGCCTTTTTCGTGACCATTGTCGATATTTCTATCATCAGATCAACGTCATTAGCGGGGTTAATACCTATTAGCGGAAAATAAACGTAGTCGACGCTATTGTTCGTTTAACAACGAATATTTTATGTTTTTATTTTTTGCTGTTTAGCGGCGTACCAACAATTGGGCTGTTAATGCCGGGCTATCTACAGGTTGCCACCTTTTCATAATGCCAACGACATGCGGTCGTCCATCCATTCAGGTACTGGCCACGCCCGACGTTAAGCAACGACCATAGCCACGTTAGAGCGACCGATCCTTTGGTGGGCGTTATAAAAGGGTGGAAACCATAGTCCACGTGTTGATACAACGAAAAAAAAACTTGGCACGTGTCCCCCCTTCATATTATGAGATTTTCCTATTTAAGGTCCTGCCCTCACCTTTGATCCAATCTCCTTGGTATTAATGAATTAATTATTCAGTAAACTAAATTGTGTTTGTTGAAATGTATTGAGTCAGTTTGTTCTTAGAAATGTAACTCAGCTAGAATTTTATATTTATTTTTTTGAGGTTATATTGCTGTGAAATGTACTCAGATTACGGACGTAATGTTGATGATATAATTTTGTACGGGGATAGTTCTTCTAGTAAAAGTCCAGGAGTCCAAGAGCTGGTAACGCACGTTTCATGAAGTGTTTAATGCACCTTACATTTTGCTATTGTGGATCTCTTGGGTAGATAAGAAAGTAAGTTATATGTCGTTTTAATCAGCATTTAATACACTAACGAATGCTTTTTACCCCACCTTGCTAGCTCATTTTGTTAAGGAGTTATGGTCAATTTTATGATCAAGTGTCTGTAAAAAAATGTGCTTTTTTAAAACACTTAAAGTTTCATAACTCGAAAACTAAAAAAGGTAAATTTTTAAGAATTTGGATTTTAATTGTCGTACGGGTTACTATTGATGAGCCAAATTTAAAAAAAAAATCAAAAAATGTGAGGGAAGAAACTGTAGATCACTTGATAAGAAATGACCCAGACACTTTAATTATGAGCAAACATGAAAATAATGTAATTAAATTCCACAAACAGTGTCTGTTCTTTTGTAATTATTTTGAATTGTTTATTGAAGACGGTATTTAAATCGCACCGTGAATTAAACATTTCAATTAATATTAAAAAAATACTTGTTTTTGTTTTTTTACATTTATCCCCCTTAAAGTGTCTGCTTTATTTATTATTCATCGTAAAATTAACTTAATTTTACATTAAAGATTGTTGGCTTCTGAATAAAACACTTTTTTGAGCTACAATTTTTTATCTCTATTCGCAGTACCTGGTGTCCCAAGATACGTCTAAGCATCATATACGTACCTTCTTATCTATCCAAGAGATGCACTATAGAAAAATTCCAAGCTGCATAAAACACTTCATTCCGACTATTTATTCTCTAACAAGGAACGTAAGAAGTATCTTAAATAATACTTACTTAAGGTACGTTTCCATTATGACAAGTCGCAGCGACATGTCGCGCGACATGTCGCTGCGACTTGTTGCACAGTTTTGTTGCAAAGGCTCGGCGACATGTCGCAGGGGCCACTCTCTGCGACATGTTGCAGGGAAAAAGTCGCTGCGACATGTCGCAGAAGTATTTGATGGAGGAACGAGGTTAACATATGTTAATAATATGTGAAGATTAGACACGTTTTAGGTTAGGTTCTGTAGACACTAGACAGCAGTCAGAGCAAAAATCATTCAGAATAATGAATAATATATAATTCCGTTATTTCATTCTGAATAATGAATACTTTTTCATTAATTATTCTGTCACTATTCATTGAATGACGATGAAAATTTTTATTGAATACAGTTATTTATTCGAGTGAAACAATTTTTTGAATGAAATTGATTTATTTGACTGCAATTTTTTGTTAAATACAAGAGATTTTCTTCATTGAACTTTTTCTTACTTTTAATGAAAATTCTTTATTCAAATGATATTGTTTCTTGAACTTAAAGAATCTGAGTTTGTTGTTACATGAACCGTATTATTTAAGGCATCAGCCCTATCCTGGCTAGAAGAGGGTAGTAACCAATAGATAACCCGTCCTAAAATTTGTAGTTAACAATAAATGGACGTTAAAATTTAAATAAATAGATGAACCATATTATTTTAAATGTATAAAAATAATGAATGAAGAATACAAAATAATTAATTATTCATTAAATTAAAAAAAAAAAATCAGTCAATGAATAACTAAATAAATGCTTATTCAATAAAAATGTAAGAATAACGAGCCAACCCCATTATTCGTTGAATAAAAATAAATCAGTAGACGAATAAGTTATTGAATGAATAAATTCTTATTAAATAAAATGTTATTTGAATGATTATTGAATAAAAAATGTATTGAATAATTCCCTACTCCGCTAGACAGGGTTGTAAGTGTAAACGGTCTTTTGCGCATGCGTGTGGTCCTGGCACAAGTTGCGGGCTGATTCCATTACCACTTAGCCCAGTCAAACGGTGGTTTCAAGCAGAAAATTTTGGTGTAATTGTTTTGATTGGCTTATTCTATGTTTTTTGGGGGTGCTGAACACAAATCAGAAGTTTTCCGCCAAAAATGTACTCGGCAGATATGAGAAATCGTCAAGAAATCACCAAAAATAATGTTTTTTAGTTGTTTTCAGCTTGTAACGTGCAAAGGAAGTTATTTACGCAAAAATTAAATCGGAAGTAAAATAAAAAGGACACAATTGCCTACAATTTATGGGCCCAAACATATTTACGTACATCGCGAAGTTTCCACGCAAAAGAGCGTTGAAAGATGGGAGAACACTGTAATTTTTGTAAAAAAAAAAAAAAAAAAAGCAAAAAGTAGTAAATGAATCAATGCAACTTACTCTTTCAGTGAATGAATTAATCTTCAGCGCCTGGACGTTTAGCGTATTTATTTAAGTCCGGGTCTCCAGATTTGTGGGGATAGGCGCCAAGCGCAAGTCTTCATGCCTAAGCGCTTAACAGTTCTCCTCAGTTACTCAGTTCGTTCACTGCTACTGTCGTAGTTTTCGAGTGTTTTACAATGTCCAGTGACAAGTGCTTTATTTTTTAAAAAAGATTTAATTGAGAATCTCGCGAAAGGGGCCAAGGAAAAAGTAGTCCAAACTTTAGATGATACTATTAAAATAAATCCGTCGCGCAGGAGCTGCATAACTAAGCAATTTCCTCTGATTTTGGGTAGTGTAGACTGCATTCCTGAATATTATGCTTTAAATAACCTACATAAATAAAACAATTACATGAATAGTTCTGCTCTATTGCATTTTGATCTGACGCAGGAATGGGATACAGTCCCGCTAGTGGTAGGAAGAGCTCCTAGCGGCAGCTTTGCGAACCTACGTCTAGCGGGCTAATCCTATAGAAACATTGTACAAAGTAAACCCTCCTTTTCGATAGAGCAATTTAGTTTATGTTTACAACACTTATTCCTCATCAGATTACACGTTTCGTTACAAAACAGCAGAAATTACCACAGGTATGAGTACATTAGTAGTTTGGGTCCAGAGTAACCCCCCCCCCCTCCTAATGAACCAATTTGGTTTATTGTTAAAACCAATTTTTCTCTTTAGATTACCACTACGAGTACTGAGTTTTGTTCAAATATAACCAAAATTACGGCTGGTAGTGGCGAATTGGCAATGTAAGTCCGGAGTACCCCCCACCCCTTCTTATGGACCGATGTAGTTTAAAGTATATTTTCCTCTATAGATTACCACTACGAATACCAACACACACACACACACACATATATATATATATATATATATATATATATATATATATATATATATATATATATATTGGCACGAAACAAGTCGGGCAAAATAGAGAGAATAAAGTAGTTGAATAAAAACGAATGGTGTGCTGCTTTATCGACCCTCTGCCATAAAAGAAAAAAGAACAAGAAAAAAATATATATTGGGTCATATTCAGAAGAATTAATATATATATCCCAGAAGGTGAAACAAAATTCAGTCTTCCCACTTTTTATTTTTTATTTTGCACTAGGCCTTTCAGCAGAAATGTGCCATCTTCAGGTGCTAACAACAAATAGAACCATGCATTAATATTACAGTAAATGGGCAGTAATTAATGATCAGAATTTATAACGCTGACGGTGATATTATAAATTGGAACATAGAATAGTTTAAATTGGAACATAACTTAATGGAATGGAAACTATATAGGTTTAAGGAACTGTCTAATTACAGTTTTTAGTATATAATTACAAATTTATAAACTTAATATATGGTATTATAGCTATAGTAATAATAGAATATTATAGTACCGGAAAACATTAAAAAAATAATATATATATATATATATATATATATATATATATATATATATATATATATATGCATGTATATGTATATATATTTTTATATTCAACTTCTTTATTTTCTCTATTGCCCGACATGTTTCGTGCCGTTGTTCGCACCTCTTAAAGGGTTTTCCTATGCAAAAATATTTTTGTGTAACTCCCAAAATCAAATTTTGTACAATAATAAACATTTATCGATTCTCTAAATTACTTTACTTTTGAACAAATATTATTTTACGAAGTACTTTCCATTACCACCCTTTAAGAGCTAATAGACTGAAACTAATATCTAAAGAAGTTGGCAAAATAGGTCGGAAATTTCGTAATGAAATTGAAAATAATTTTAGCAATATTAAGGACAATGGGGGTCTCCCGTAGTCTAGTGGCTAGCGCGCTGGATTCATAAGCGGGAGATGGTGGGTTCGATTCCCACCTCCGGCAGGAATTTTCTCATCTCAAGGCTCGCTGGGAAAATTCCTCGCTGCACCTTGGATGTCGGCGCTAATGACCTAGAAGTAGATGCGCCGTAAAAAAAAAAAAAAAAAAAAAAAAAAAAAAAATTAAGGACAATGTTAAACCGACAGCCACAAAAAACAATATATACAAAATTCGTTGTAACGATTGCAACTCATCCTACATAGAGGAATCAGAACAACTCTTGCAAAAACGAATTGTACAACATGCTAAAAGTATAGACACAAACGAGAACTGGACGACATTGACGGAACACGCAATAAATAATAAACATAAATTTTAATTATACAGACGTTGATATTTTAAATAGAGAAAGGAACACGTTAAAAAGGAAGATCAAAGAAAACCTCTCCATAATTAAAAACGGCAATAATTAAAAAAAATACGATTTGAAAAATGTCTATCAACATGGAATTAATTAATCACAACAATTACACAGACTTTTCACTTCGACCCCTTTTTGAGTGCCGTTTGACTGGGCTAGTAGGCAAAAAGTCGCGGAGACATGTTTTGTTGCACCGGCCGGCCGGTGCGACATTTTTGTCGCAGCGACATGTGCTGCGACTTGTTGCAAAGTGTTTCCATTCTGCGACATGTTGCGGCGACATGTCGTGCGACATGTTGCAAGGAGATTTGTAGTAATGGAAACGGAGCTTTAGGAACGAGTCTCTGCAACATGTATTCTCGCACGGTCGACTGCGACATTTTTTGTCGCAGCGACATGTTGCAAAGTGTTTCCATTCTGCGACTTGTTGCGGCGACATGTCGCGCGACATGTCGCAGGGCAGTTTTGTAGTAATGGAAACGGGGCTTTAATAATAATAATAATATCCGTTTTTCCCAACCTCATTTATTTTTTATTAATTCCTCAACCCCCGACCTGCCTTTTCATTTAAAATTCAAGAAATGTTCGCATTATTTGCTGAGACCAGTAAGGTAAATCATATGAAAATATGATTTTTCGGTTTATTAGTTAGCCGCTGTGCCTTCAGCAGGTAAATCACTTTTATTTTCCCTGTTAAATTGTATAGAATTACCTGGAATATTTTCCTATTTCTTCATCACTTTTGCCTAACTTTGCTTAGACCGTCTCCTATAATTATAGTCACGTCATTTGCACAATGACAGTCACAATGTCTTATATTTATTTTATTAGCTTTTTACATCTTGTGACTAAAACTATAAACATAGTTTTAGTTCCTGAAGTAAGTAGTTTTCGCTACCCAGAAAAAGGCATTTGAGCGTGAGTCTTGTCGGGGAATAAAGATATGTAACTTTTAGTTATGATTTTTATTGATTGAACTCATTACTATTTAATTATTGATGTTAATAAAACAATTGTGTCAAAATAAAACATTACTTGATTTTGAACAGGTAATAGTAAATGTGAAAAAAATTTATCAAAATGAAGAGTACAATCATAGTGCTGAAATATGTCTTCGAGTAGGTCAACTGATGCTCGGTGTGTCTGAGATGACTTGCGCGAAGTCCATCTGTAGGTTTTTGATCTCCTAGCTATGATCATTTTCTTGTGAGGTTTCTATCCATGTCATAGCTGATTTGCTTACGATTCGTTTTCTGAGATTATGCGGCGAATATTGAGGTAAACTTGAATACGAAGTTCTTCTCTCCATTATCGGAATGGAGACTTAGGAAGAAGTAATCTGTAGTAAAAAGAAAAAATCGGTTTGTTAGGAAGGAAGTATCCAGAATTCATAAGCCTATAAAGCGAAGTACTATGCGGCCGAAGTTCCGGGAGCCAATGGGGAAAAACGACTAAACCCCCCTAAAGTTTTCGAATCGATATAAAACTTACCTAATCGACTCGATGAGTTACGACCTTCATTCGCTCCTTAGGGGTTTCCTAAATGTCTTCTTGCTAAGAATGTCACCAAACATTTTTTAGTACTTTTCTAGTGTCCGACAAGCGTTTGTTGTAAAATCGAGTTACGACTAAGCCACCAAATCCTAGTATTGGTAATGTTCTGTATTTTTATCAGGTTCAGTACAAATATTACCGAAGCAGGTAGTTTTCCCCCAATGTTTCGTTTTGGCCATAACGAGACAATCGAAGACCTGTACTAGGTTCGGGCCAGACGTGTTGCCAGTCTGCATCCTCCTAATCGCAGTATTTATAGTATATATATATATATATATATATATATATATATATATATATATATATATATATATATACACACACACACACATACATACATACATACATACATACATGCATGCAGACACACACACACACACACATACATACATATATATTTTTTTACAGAATATTACAATCTACAATTTCTATTGTATTAGGCAATTTTTGATACTGGTTACTTGCCGACGCCTCAGGTGTCCCAAGTTGTCAGCCCTCGAAGGAAAGATTCCAGGATGACCTGGATTTACCTTACGCGATCCAACGACACACTGCGACTAACAGGGAGAATAGAAAATATCCATCGATATCACTCTCAATTAATATAATTACACTGTTTTTTTATCACTCCACGACACTTGACTACCTTAGTTGGTTTCGGGGCCACTTTCTCTTAAGACGTTTTGGTGGAGATGAAGGATGATTGGTGGAGGATAAGGATTGGCCTGTTGGATTAGGATGATTGATTAATTTATTGTGGAAAGGTGAGAAGCGGCTGGGGATTATATCATGGACAAAAGGGATATTTAGGTCATTATGGAGGGTGCGATTCGAAACATAATAAGGAGCATTAACTATGGTACACAGGACTTTGGATGGAAACGTTTGGATTCGGTGGTTGTTGGAATGCTTGGTTGTTCCCCAGAGTTCTATTCTGTAAGTCCATATAGGTTTTATTAGTGAGTTGTAGGCAGCTAGTTTTTTATGTGCGGTTAAGTGTAAACTCGTCTAAAACTATGGAAGAGACCCGTCTTCTTTTCACAGCCTATTCTAGGCCGTCTTCTTTTCACAGCCTATTCTAGACGTCAGGGGGTCCTGCATCTTCATGGAGGAGCGCTATTCGTCTCCGTGTCTTCTTCGCTGTGACACAACCTGTCTGGATTTGCTGCAGAAGGGAATATAACATTCAGAGAAAGGGAATATCATGTTTTCTTTCCTTTATCCCCATCTTTTCCCCTTCCTCCTGTTTGGCCATCTTTCAACGTGCCGGCTTGTAGGACTGCAAATTAGTATCCTGTGCACTTACTCTCTAGAGTGATATCAAACCACTACATATACATATGTAATTATATCCATTCGGGATGTTTTGTGAGTACAATTCAGTTGGGTGTATCTTGTCTCGAGAACAAGACAAGAATATGTGTGTTCTATATTTGTTTTTTTTTTTATTCTCTATCAGTAATGTAAAATACCAGGGTATTTATTCTTCAGGGTAAATACCCAGGGTATATACCCAGAGTAAATACCCACTTTCATAAATACCTGGTTATTTAAGATATTTAACTAAACAGCGACATGAAGTAATCGACTATTGTAAAATGAAATGGATCTCGACAGTTTAGAGGTGTTGCAACACTGAGAAGCTATTAAAACAATAATAAATTATAAAATAAGACCACTGAGAGGTTAATAAATAATAAATTCTAACCTGGAAGTTTGCCATAGACCTTCCGACTACCAATAAAACAAGTTGTTTGCCTAAATTTGATACTACTGTACTGCATTCACAAAAATGAATTGACTGTGAACTGTGTGGGCCAAAGAGCCATTTAACTAAACGGCAGTATAAGTTCAACACTTGGATCAAGGATGTTAACTAGTTACCTGACTCGGACCCAAAACACTCTGTCATCAAGAAGCTACCTTCTTATTTTTAGTGAGATTTCCGCTTACTGTTATGTTGTTATTACTGTATGAGCATAACTTCAAATAATATTAACAAGGATCACAAACCACTTGGTTTTGAACTATTATAATAAACATTAAAAGCCTGTTTTTGCACCTGATTAGTGTTTCTTTTTTTCTAAAAGGTATAATTTTTTAAATTTAAATAAGTCCTTAATAATTGAATAGGCTTTTTTAAAACGTTTTTTAAATTAATTAACCTTCTCCAATGTAAAATTAATCATGAAAAATCATAGATATGCATTAAATTGTAAATACCCATAAATACCGGACCGCCTTTTAACTTTCTTTAAAATACTGGGTAAATATTAATGTTTATTTAGTTTTTATAGTCAAATAGGTGAGTTTCAGTCCTTCTTTGTACCAAAAAATATTCAAAGAAGTTCTATCAAGATCAAAAACTGAAAATACCCACTTTTTGGGTATTTACCCACCCCACATCACTGTTCTCTATAAATTGTTGAAGTTAAAATATAATTTATTGGGGCAAGACGAAAATGTGTGTGGCTTCCGTACATAAGGTTTTGGGACACAATGGATTCATAGGACCTCATCACCAAACAGGCCGCCTCATCATATGATTTTCACACCTGCATCAATTTCTGTATATCCCCACTTTAAACATTCATGAGTCCCATGAGAAATGTATTCATTCTGAAATATTTTTCCCCGCATCAAACTATAGAATAGAATAGAATAATCATTCATATACAATAACGTATTTAAGGTTTTGGATGTCAAAGGATGTGAATGTATAGGGATGGGGTTCTGAAATAATCTAGGAAGGCTAATTCATGTACTAATATTTGTCTTTTTTTCAGGTATGGATTTGACTGCATTAAAAACTCTCGATATTTGACTTCGTCGTTATACGCTACACTGGTATGTTATATGATCCTTCTATATTTTTTTTTATTGTTCTACGATACTGTTTTAGTAGCGTTCGTATAACGTAGTCAAAGTCGCTGAAGACATAGTGTCTTGATAATAAGCGACTTCCATTCCTAAAGCGATTCGCTGGATGAATTTCCGAAAATGGGAGAAACTTTATGATTGATATCGGTAAAACAAAAAAAAATAAAATATTTTTTAGCAGTTTTTATCGCCCTACAAACATAAAAAAAAACCAGTCCCGTAACAGGCCCTGAGGGGCAGATACTGTAGAGGTATCTGATTCATGACCATACGGCACACTAGGGAGATAGCGTGGTCAGTACTATGCTCCGGCCGCCTGATTTTCCCCTTGGCCGCTTCGACTGCTAGAGTCATTAGCACCCAAGGTACCCATTATAAAATTAATTAAAGGCTGGGTTGGCCTAGGGACGGTCAGGGAGGCCGAATTCAACCCACGAACGAAGACACTAGAAGAAAAAATCTTTAGTGTTTGCTCGGGATTTGAACTCAGGTCCTCCAACTTATTAGTCCAATGCTCTACCACTGAGCTAACCTCGCCCCCTCTACAAACATAAATCTAAATCTTAATCTCGGTGGATCAATAATTATTATGATTAATTCTTATTCAAACAAAATAACAAACAAAAGAACTTGGAAATTGCAGACTTTTTTTTTAGTTTTTGTTCCTTAATCACCTCCGATACAGCTCAGTATATATGGAGGGGTCAGGGCAAAATAGTGCCAAGCAACACTTTTAACAATACCCAACTGTAGCTGTTATATGTTGGATATTATGTAGGACTATCATTTGAAGTGGTTAGGGGCAACAATATGAAGTAGCATACAGAGCTCGTAGTCATATTTTAGTAGCATTTGCATCATAGGCTGATGGTCCCACTTATTATCTAACATATAGCAGCTACAGTTAAGCTTTTTTAAAAATGTTGCTTAGCACTATTTTGCCCTGACCCCTTTATTCATAAAAGAAGGAATATGTTTGACAAAATTGTTGACTCATTTAATTTGGAATCTCATGTCATTAAGACTGTACTATTTTAAAATTACTCTATCGTAATGAATGATAATGAGGTTCAATTAGTTACCTGTCGAGGTGATATGAAGTCAAGGAATAGTTGTGTTTCGACTAGGTCAAAGAAATTTTCAGAAAAATCAATAATTTGGAATTTTCCGCACGCTCTTCAGAATCCTCCTCGAGCTAACAAATTAATATTCATCAATAACAAAGAGAATAATTAAAACAGTAGGAAAAATATTAGATCATTGCAACAGGTTATAAGTTATTCTTTAATGTGTTTATTAACTAACATAACATTTTGAGCAAATAAATTAATTAATTATTATAAGTTATCTCTGTGCTTATATGTGTCCACCAATTATACATTTTTACTCTTAACTAAGTTCTTTGTAAAACTACTGCTTATTTGCTCAAAAATGCTTTGTCAATTAATAAGTACATAAAGAAACAGGATAAAAAAATGTTTTCTATTTTTTAAGCTGAAGAAGGCTGTCAAAGACTAAAGCATTCAAATTATAGTTTATTATGGCTCGTTGAGATGAATGATATTTTTCTACTTTTTTTTTGTAGAATCTTCAGTTGAACAAATACCCGCCTTCCGCAGGCAATCCCGAAACCAACATCAGCATGTCTCGTTTGGGATCTTATAACGCTCTTACGAGAAAGATTAATGTTGCTTACTTAATCACTCCTATAAAACCGGAAAGGTCGCATATTATGAAGCACAGAGGGCTCGAAAAGAGATATTTCATTTAGTCTTTGTGTCTTTATTGAGGGGTATTTTTAGTAGAACTGAGAGTCTAGAGGTTCGATGAATCCTGTGCTGTTCATAGTATTCTCGTAGTCCATTGTAAATGGATTGTAATGTCGCTGATTCCAAGTCCAAGATGGTACACCATAGACGGACACCTGTGGTTGAATTGGTCTGACTGTGCGGTCTCAGGAGACATTGTGACGTCCAGTTTAACCTGCACTCCAGTTAATTTTGGGTTCTGCTGAAGTCGACGTCTTGATCGATAGTTTCTAGGAAGCATGAATGATGTTATCTCTCAGGTATCTTAAAGTGCCTTATAGGTATGTTAAATTTTGATTTAGGGGGCGAGGTTAGCTCAGAGGTTGAGCGCTTGGCTAATATGCTGGAGGTCATGAGTTCAAATCTCCAGCAAGCACTAAAGATATTTATCTTCTACTGTTTTCTTTCATGGGTTTGATTCGGCCTCCCTAGGCCAACCCAGCTTTTAATTAATTTATTAACGGGAACCTTGGTGCTAATGACCCTAGCAGTCGATGCAGCAAACGGGAAAATCAGGCGGCCGGAGCATATTACTGACCACACTATCTCACTAGTGTGCCTGTGGTCATGAATCAGACAGTCTTCTTGGCCTGTTATGGGACTATTTTGTATTAAATTTGGATTTAACCTCCAGTAACAGACGAACCTCCATGGATGGTTGAGGCTGTATTAAAAGTGGTAGTGATCAAGACCGAGCAAAATACTCAAAACAATTAGGACTAAGAAAATAAAACAACAGTCGTGAGCATAAGCTTTAAAAGAATGAGCACTCAGAGATCAAAGCTTCATTTGAACGCAAAGACCTGCTGAATACTCATTTCAACAAATTAAAGTAGGAATGTGGAATTTCTTTTGAAGATAAAAAGGGAACCAACAAAGTAAGCATCGCAAAGAGGACGGAAGAAAGAAGCTCGTTGCTGGTAAACCTCAAACGCCTACACTACGTGAAGCGAGTATTGTTGACAAAACCGCCTTTACGTAGAGGAAGAAGAGGAAGCGAGAATGCCCCCTGGGGACACTCCAGCCTACAATAGTATGGGTACTTTAGTGGGGTTATTTATATGCCCATAGAGTTGCCTTGGCAAACCTAAAATATCATAGCTCTTGGACCTGGACATAAGGAGGAATCGGGAATGGACATGGGTAGTCTATAGGGGACTTCAAATACCAAAGGATCCATAAACAGACCAGAGGAAACCCTCAAGCTAATAACATCAATATTAATCAACCTGACCGTCTTCGGAATGCAGATTCCAAAGGAATCTGCATTCCAGGTATAGGGAATACAACCTCAGGTCAGCTTCTACTTGGACACTGCCTGTCGAATGTTGCCTCTCTGTAGCAATATTTCAGTGGCCACTTTGAACATCCCTCTCAAGGCAGCTGAAATGAGTCACAAAGACTAAAAATTTAATAATCTTCTAATTGTAAGTGATGTGCATCATGGATTGGCTCAAAATTGTAGTTTAAACGCTGCACGTGCATAAGCCGACTTGCAATCATTGGACGAAGTCCGGGAAGCAATCTTTCTGTGGAAAGATAAATTTTACCTACACAAGTCCTTTCAAGGAGTAATTGTAGGACAGAAAAAATATAAGCCGCTCTGAAGATGCATATGGCGAAGTTGACCAAGTTATTGCCTGTGACCAACAAAATAAACTTACAAGGGAAAATCCCCAAGTGTCCGGAGCCGATTTTTATGAAACTTTGAATATTTATTAAACACATTAAAATAATCGATACGTATCTTTCTATATCGGTCCAATCGCAAGTTTAAGGGGTAAAACCACCCTTCCAAATTACACCTCAAATATTCTAACAACGGGAGTATACAGTGGTGGGGTTACCGATTTGTCCATTTTTTTCTGGTGATCCCTCATCGAAAAATAGTCGACACGTGTCCGAGCTTTCCGTACAACGGGCCTTAGGAGCTGATAAATAAAATAAAATAGGTTGAAAATGATATCGACATGATTTTTTCAGCAATTAATTTGTTTTAGAGATTAGAATAATGAACAAATACAATCATTAAACAATAATTTATATTTCGTAAAATAAATAAAAAAATATGCTTACCTTTGAAGTAAACTAGCATTATACATTTTTTTCACACCAATAATAATAGCAGATTTAAAATCAGCACCCCAAGAAACACTAATGAGATAAATATCATCGAAAACAAAAAATAATACTTTTTCCTCTCCAGAACAGACAAGTTTTCTCTCGGTATTGGAGGAAAAAAGTATTATTTTTTGTTTTCGATGATATTTATCTCATTAGCGTATCTTGGGGTGCTGATTTTAAATATAAAACGATATATTGTTTAACGATTATATTTTTCTTTTATATCTACTCCATAAAACAAATGAATTCGTGAATGAACCATGTCGATATCATTTTCTAAACTCGATATAAAAAATAAAGCACTTTCAACCTATTTTATATTATTTCTCGGCTCCTAAGGCGCATTGGAAGGAACGCTCGGACACGTGTCGACTCTTGTTCGATGTAGGATCACCAGAAAAAAAATGGTCCAGATCGGTGACCTTATCGCTGTATACCCCTTGTAACCTTGTAAACTTGGAGTTTCACGTACCTTGATATTCTCTAACTTTATTTATATAGATATTCTGACAATTATAGAAGAGCTATATTATACATTAAACCAGTAATAGAGCAGAAACCATAAAATTAGTAATGATGAGAAGTTAGGAGTCCAACCGCAAGTGGTACTAATTACAACGATTTCTGCTTCAATGGGGGATTGGGATAGGTATTTCAGTTATTTACTCGAAGCAAATGGATCCCATAAATTGGGGACTTGGCTCAAATTGGGGCCTCCATTTGCAATAGCGCTTAATCCGTTGGTAAATGGGTTTCAGATAGACTAGGGCTAATATACACAGCTCCTTCAACATATTGCACATTCGATAGGCATTAGTCGATATATCACGATAATATGCAAGAATCGATTAGTGTTATTATACTACTCACATCATCAAGGTTGCAAGTTCCATTCTCCGGCGGTATGTACACCTACCGCCTGTAATCCTTCCTGTGCGAATTCCTTAAGAATGGTGTGGACTACGCTCACACTCCATGCTAAATTATTTTATTTCAAAACAAATATTAGGTCTAAATTATTTTAATATTTAGCATAACCGAAAGGAATGATATTGAATCACAAAAAAAATATTTACAGAATATTTATTAATAATAGCATTCACTAATCATCGAACGATAAAACCAACTTCAAAAGGTGCTCACAGTTTTTAAGAAAGAATTTGCTACTGCAAGGTTCCAAAAGACGGCGGGACCAAAATTACCTTATACCTTGCCCACGATTACTTCATATTTCATTCGAATATGCGTTGTTGTCACTTAGCAGCTAACCTAGATATGGAATGTGATTAATCCACTTGGTAGTGCCTCAAGCAAAATTGTATCACTTTGTAAGAATGATTGACTTGCGTGAAATTTGTTATTGCGAGTGTCATACGGTATTTTGTTTATTTATACATTTTATGGGCTGAGATTAACTCATTTTTCATTTTATTAGCACCCGACTAATGAACTAGTGGACCTGAGTTCAAAATTTGGCAACAATGTAAAGGTTTTCTCTTCTAGTGTCGTCGTTATTGTTTAAAGTATGCAATATTAAAAATGGTACATATTGTTAAACACTAAAATAGTAAGGTTTTTCTACCTGAATTCTCTAATCCGGCGTTTTCTCTAATCGGACAACGCCGTATTAGGGAGAGTCTAATATATATATATATTAAATTTTAAGAAATCAGTCCTGCAACAAGCCCCCTGGGGCCAATGATTCTTGTCCATACGGCACACTAGAGAGACAGTGGATTCAGTACTACGCTCCGGCCGCCTGACTTTCCCTTTGCAGGTAACCATTAATTAAAGGCTGGATGGGCCTGGGGACGGTCTGGGACCCCGAATCCAACCTATGAAAGAAGGCTAAATCTAACCCATGAACACACATTTTCCGTGTACCACCGTAGTGTTGGTGGTGCAAGGAAAATGTGTACCACACTGAGAAGAAAAACAGCCTGCCGGCAGCCTGAAAACTGTGACTCAGTGCCAGTATTTTGAAATAGGACATTTTAGTCTAAAATAGGATTCCACATATTTCAGCCTAAAATAGGATTCCACTAGTTAGAGTGCCCGCACTTTATAATAGGGTGCTGGAATGCTAGCAGCCTACAGAGAGATGACTTTATTATGTGGATAAAAAAGAACAAAGGTAAATTCAGAGTAATAATAATGAGACTTTATTTGGGTGTAATTTACATATACACTTCTTAACAAGTAGATATTTACAAGTAGGTAAGAGGTATACACTTTTTAACAAATATAGACATTTACAAGTATTAGGTATTAGGTACAATGTACTTATGAACAATTTTGAACAAGTAGGTCTAGAAATTATTTTTTTATTTTTTTGTTTTCATGACACTTATAGCCGTATTCATAAAGCCGAAGACAGTTGATTTCAGCATCTGTTCAAACAGAAACAAAAATAAATTTTTATTAATAACAAAAGAAAATTTGTTGTTGTTGTGTTTTTAATTAAAAAGAAACATAAATAGGCATTTTTTCTAGTTTAAAATGTAGCAGTAAATTCAAAGCTGCCAGGGAATTACAAAATAAATATAAAATAAGGTTTTTGTCTATGGATATGATCATAAATGAAGGAACTATAGAAACAGAATGGAGGCCAAAATAAAAGTCTACTAATACAATTTTGAACTAATATTCTAGACGTATTCTAGGAACGTATACGAAAAGACTTCCATCAGTTCTCAGCTTACCAGGTTTATTGAACTCCATCTTCAGTTGGTTCTATACCCGCAGCTCCATGTTATATTAAGGGAATATATTCTTGAAAAACAAACACAACTTTCTTCATTCTATTGTATATAACATCTGTTTTTAAATTTAATAATAAAAACAAGAACTTGAACTCTGTTCTGGCGGTACAGTCTGCATCCCGCTTTAGGCTTCCAATACCTGCTGTCTTATCTAGGAGTCCTTAACTGAAAAGGAACTTAAATGTAGAATGCACACAGGCTCTTGTTTTTATTATTAAAGTTAAAAACAGATGTTATATACAATAGAATGAAGAAAGTTGTGTTTGTTTTTCGAGAATATATTCCCTTAATATAACATGGAGCTGCGGGTATAGAACCAACTGAAGATGGAGTTCAATAAGCCTGGTAAGCTGAGAACTGATGGAAGTCTTTTTTTATATGTTCCTAGAATGCGGCTAGAATATTAGTTCAAAATTATATTAGTAGATTGTTATTTTGGTTTCCATTCTGTTTCTAGAGTTCCTTCTTTTATGATCATATCCATAGACAAAAACCTTATTTTATATTTATTTTGTAATTCCCTGGCAGCTTTGAATTTACTGCGACATTTTAAACTAGAAAAAATTCCTATTTATGTTTCTTTTTAATTATATAAAACACAACAACAACAACTTTTCTTTTATTCTTAATAAAAATTTCTTTTTGTTTCTGTTTGAACAGATGCTGAAATCAACTGTCTTCGGCTTTATGAATACGGCTATAAGTGTCATAAAAACAAAAAAAATATTTTATTTCTAGACCTATTTGTTCAATATTGTTCATAAGTAAATAGTACCTAATACCTAATACTTGTAAATATCTATATTTGTTAAAAAGTGTATACCTCATACCTACTTGTAAATATCTACTTGTTAAGAAGTGTATATGTAAATTACACCCAAATAAAGTCTCATTATTATTACTCTGAATTTACCTTTGTTCTTTTTTATCCACATAATAAAGTCATCTGTCTGCAGGCTGCTAGCATAGTATATGGATGGGGTCAATGTAACCCATCCATATAGGATGCTAGCAGCCTATAGGGGTAGGATACAGGAAGCAAACATCAGGATGCTCGCAGCCTATATGGGTAGGCTGCTAGAAGCCAGTATCAGAGTGCCAGCAATCTAAAGTCTAGGGGTACGCACTTGAAAGTAGAGTGCTGGGCACTCTATTGGTGGATGCTAGCTTTGGGTGTGAGGACTCTACTATAGGATGCAGAATTAGCATTCCAGCACTCTATTATAAAATGTGGGCACTCTAACTAGTGGAATCCTATTTTAGGCTGGCACTGAGTCACAGTTTTCAGGCTGCCGGCAGCCTGAAAGTAGATGCGAGCAGCCTGTTTTTTTCTCCGTGCACAGGTCGGGAACCGCTGTGTTGGATCATTCAGCGAGTATTGTAATCCGCAAATAAGCGACGAAAAGAAAATAAGACGTTTGCGAAGAGAAAAAAAAAAATAACTGGACTTACGTTCCCATTATCGCCTCACCCCATAACACGAAGCTGTAACAACAAAAGAAGCCAATATTGAAGAAGTTAGATACTGCGTTTAGGGAGTGATTTTCTCATTATATAATAATGTATAGGTTAGCGCATTGCGTGTGCCGTGTTGTGATGCCATCTGCTCCCGTTGCGGCACCATCAAACTGCTTCATGTTTGGGGAAGCTCTGCAATATAAGCCACTTTTTATCTTAATAACATCTTAACAACTTATCTACACACATTTATTACTAATGGTATTCATTGTTTTACATAATAAGTATTGAATTTACTGGAACATTATTTAGATTAAATATGTCTGATTATGATGGCTTGGGAAAAAATTGAATACATTAAAGATTTACTTTTCCCAAATATTATCTTCTGAATAATGTTTAGAGTATACGGAGAAGCTTCTTAAGAAAAATTTCGAAACTTAATTTCTTATTCATAAAGGTTTTTATGTCAATTATTTCTTGTCAGTACTTCCGCCTATTTCTAATCAAATTCCAAAGTGTTCATAATCTGCATAAATGATTCCCCAACTTTTCATTTCTATTAATTTATTAAACGAAACATTTTTATTATACGCCAGGGATTACAAGAGTGCTCTTCAATTTTGTGGGTAATTTCATAAACAAATTATTTAAGCAATCAGGGTTTAGTTGGAATTCGGCTATGAAAACATCAATACGATTTTTGTAAAAAAATCTATATTCAGGACGTTTCGGCTATTCTTTGGTAGCCTTCGTCAGCTAAAATGACAAGAAAAAAAAGTCCGACTCGCAGGAACTGCCTCATCTTAGCGCGGTTCCGTTATTATCCCTAGTCTAATTTCGAAAGATTAAAATAGAAGCAGTTATTATTTTGTTGAGAGGATATCGTTGACCGTTGATGATGCAAGGTAGGAATTGTCCGGGTTAGGTCACTGCTACTTAATAATACATACCTCATATGTGTATGTATGTGGGCATATATATGTACATATGTGTGCGTGTATATGTGTATGTGTATATGCATATATATAAATATATATATATATTATATATGTATATATATATATATATATATATATATATATATATATATATTATATATGTATATATATATATATATATATATATATATATATATATATATATATGTTAGGTATATTTACATAGATATGTGCATATATTAGTGTTAAATATGTCCTACTTGTATTTACAGCCCTGATGAAGGCTTGAAGTTCAAGCCGAAACGTCGGCACAATAAAACCATTTTTACGATAAAATGTAGTTTTATTAAGTAGTAGTGACCGAACCCTGACAGTTATATTTTGGTTCCACCAGTCTTGAAAGGTAGGATTTACAATCTTACCTGGATGGGTCGGCAACAATAGAAACCGTCCCGCTAGTTACAAGGTCTTGGAATCTTGGAACTCTATATTTCTAACAATAAATTGTTTTTCTTATTTTACTTAACCTGTTTTATTTTCGAATACATTATCCAACTATAAGCAATTAAAAAATAACAAGGAATAAAACACAGACAAAAAGAACACTTCGAATAAGCGAAATCAATTACTTTAAAGCTTTAAGCTCTTATTTCTCCGATTGACATCGCCTAATCAAAACTTTCATTAGAACCTTTTATGTAGAGCATTTAATAAGCTTTCTAATGGTATTCTTCCGTTTACCAAAATTCTCAACAGTTTTCGAGATATTAATGAAAGTTCCCAAAATTTATATTATTTCTAGCAACAGAAAATTGGCCTCATTTTTCATATCCTGTTTTACACACAAAATTTTCGCAACATAAGAAATTACAAAAATAAAAAGCAATAAAAAACGAAGGGAAAGAGACAAAAATTACAAAAAGAACGACAAAAACCCGTTCATAAGAACAAAACAGACGTATTTGAAGTTTTAAGCACTTATTTCTCCGATTGACATAACCTAATCAAAAGTAGTTTCAGATTCTTTTTTGTAGAGAATTTAGTAAGCTTTCAAATAGTTTCTATCCACTTACCACGATTTCCCAACCGTGTTCGAGATATTAATGAAAGTATACGAACTTCCCAAAACTTTTCATGTCTGTTCATAAAATATTTTATTCTAACCCTTCCTTAACTCCAAACGTAACAAAACTTTCAACATATTAGTTTTAATGAAAGAAGAACATGCAGATAATGTTTCAACTGAATCCCGTGATTCTAAGTACCCAAACCAAAAACGGTATTCAAAAACTATTTTTCCAATTTTCTCGAAAACGGTTAAAGCTATCGCCTTGAAAATGGTTTCATTCGTTTTCCTAGCCCAAGAAGCATATAAAAAGAGTCCTTACAAGCTTATGAACTCAAAAACGTAAGCGTTACGATTTTTTTGCGCGAATTTCGCCCCAAACGCCATCTTCCAGTGGGCGGATTTTGCTGGTTAACGAACTTGACCTTTCAAATTGGACGGCAGATTTTTGTACCAAATTTCATCAAAATCGGACCATCAGGGAAGCCAGAAATGAGCGAACAGACAAATATATATATATATATATATATATATAAATAAATATATACATATATATATATATACAAATTTGAACCACCATTATTTTCGGTCTCTAGGGGTTCTGAAACGCGAAATTTTCTTGTCGGCACTTCCGGATTGTTTCATTGTATCAACCTTATAAGCGGGGTTCCTCCCTATGGGGGAGGGAGGAACCGCGCTAAAAAGAAAAAAAACAGAATTAATACACAGAAGAAAGGCTTACCAGTAAGATAAATGATAGGTCTATAAATACAAATCAACTTATCATAAAAGAACAATTTGTTGTTAAAATATTAGAACAATTATGTTATTACTAAACATCCTTAATATAGATTTTTTACAAAAATCGTATTGATGTTTTCTTAGCCGTATCCCAACTAATCCCTGATTGCTTATAAATTATTTAGAACAACAAAAAGAGAAAAATTAAATGCAAAAAATATTCCCACATTATGTATGTAAAAATGGGCAAATATTGGTAATTTAGTATAGTGTCGGTGAGAAAGACCTTCCGCTTTTTAAGGAAATTTCTAAATAGTATAAATGAACCTCATTTAACATTTTAATCAATGATATATATTTGTTCACTGTCTACAAATTTTCGCCGGAGCTATTAAATCTGTGCCCCGGAGGTAAAGGACACCATGTCGCATTTTTGTAATTGTTCAGGAGAGCCAATTTTCCATAACTTTGAACAATAAAAATTTCTTTTTCGTTCCTTATAGAAACAGTTTGAAGAATTTTTTTTAGATTTTACAGGGAATTGGAAGTATTGATCATAGTCAAACCAAACCAAGTCCTCCACATGGCGTCTTTTACCTCTAATGAAAACGGACATGATTCTATTTTTCAGTGTCTTATCTTCGTTATTTATGGGAACAGGACACGGTGCCTTATTCCATTATATGGGGCGAAAAACCCGCATTAAGAACATGCTGTTAAGTCTATTTAATAAAAAAATGGACATGGTGCCCTTTACCGCCGAGGTACAGAAATATACTTGCTGTAGAAACACTCTTGTTTTGGTTCAAACAACTTTGAAAGTTCATTTAGTACATCCTGCTTAGACTTTTACGTTTTTTCCTGGTAAAACTTTTGTATGGCACGAAATAAGTGAAAACCTCTTGGAGCGATGTCTGGGGAGTTAGCATGATGTCTCAAAAGCTTTCAAATAAATTCGATAATTTTTGTGGCATTGTTCGAACCCTACCTAATTGGTCTAGAAGTAACGCTATAAAACAACACTTTTTTGGCATTCACTATTCGCGAGCGGCCATCGATTCCACTGTTAATTGTGGCTTTGACTTCAAAAGTTTTTTTGTTTTTTGTTTTTTATTAATGTCGTCATTAAAATTTACTGGACGTCCTGAAGGATGTTCATCATAGATGTTGGTTTGTCAAATTTAATATTTTTAAACCAATTCTGGATAGACCTTACACTGAAAGTATGTTCGCCATGTACGCTATTAATTTTTATCACTCGAGTAACACACCACGTTCGTATGGATTACCGATTATCATTTTCTTTGGGTACAAATACGTACATATGTGCCCGATGTTTACGAAAATTCGCGACAGACTTTCAAATACATTATTCAAGCAAATATGGGTGTCCAATGGTCCGAAACGTAATTGGTCTAGTATTGACTCACCGCGAATCCCTGCATGCTTTTACTGCACACGAACTTATTGACTGACCTAATAGTGAAATGCACGGGATTGGCTAGTTCTGACCAAAGATTCTTGTGTGCCATAAATGGATAATTTATGGTGACCAAAAAACCCTGTGGTTATTGTACCATATAAGGCTTAAAAATAGTTCCACCTAAAACTTAGTAAATAAAATCTGTCAGAATTGCCAAAAAATAGCATTTTCTTGTCTTATGATATTTTTTACTCACAAAGAAAAATCTTATGTCAAAATTATTGATAAACCCTATTTATATTGATCTTCACGTTTTGGCCATTTAACTATTCTCACACTAGAAGAAAAATATTAAGTATATCATAAAATCCCTTTAATTCTCCATTACATAACTTAAACCAACATTTATAAATAATTTACAACTTATTTTACCTTTGAAATCCAGCCTCTTTTATACAAGCATAGACTACATATTGTAAAAAAAACTGCTGCTGTTTTCAAGGTACAATAAGTTTTAAATGACATATAAATATTGAACCGAGGGTTGCTAAATTGATGCAAAGGAGATATAGGAGGGTTTACGACATCCACGATACAAATCCAAAGGAGATATAGGAGGGTTTACGACATCCACGATACAAATCCAAAGGAGATATAGGAGGGTTTACGACATCCACGATACAAATCCAAAGGAGATATAGGAGGGTTTACGACATCCACGATACAAATCCAAAGGAGATATAGGAGGGTTTACGACGTCCACGATACAAATCCAAAGGAGATATAGGAGGGTTTACGACATCCACGATACAAATCCAAAGGAGATATAGGAGGGTTTACGACATCCACGATACAAATCCAAAGGAGATATAGGAGGGTTTACGACATCCACGATACAAATCCAAAGGAGATATAGGAGGGTTTACGACATCCACGATACAAATCCAAAGGAGATATAGGAGGGTTTACGACATCCACGATACAAATCCAAAGGAGATATAGAAGGGTTTACGACATCCACGATACAAATCCAAAGTGACGAATGTGAAAAAATTCATTTTTCATTTTTAATCCATACCGATTGCTGTTAGACTGATGTACTTTGTGGCAAATTCTGGGAAATTAAAGAAAAATAATTATCAATTACAGAAAACCAAACTAAGGAAAGTCCATTAAGTCTAGTTAAAATATATCATAAGATAAAATTTAGATATAGTCATCTATATGTAAATACTTTCATTTATATTCTTGTCCGAAAATTGCCAAAACGTCAAATCAGATCAAAATGATATATATATATATATATATATATATATATATATATATATATATATATATATATATACAGGGTGGTCCCGAAGGAAATCGCCATACTTGAGAGGTGTGTACGCCGACTAAAGTGTAGTTGAATGCCACTAAGGAAAAATGTTTACTTCCATTATTTCAAGTGTTTTTTTTTTCTTGTTTTTTTTTCTATCCGGTAGTTTTTGACCACTTGTGCGCTTTTTGTCGTTCACACCATAGGGAAAATTAAATTCTGATGACATTTTCAAAATCTGCATCAAATTTCCTATAAGATCTTATGTACCTTGTGCAAACATTTCTCAAATCAAATTCATAGGAGCTACCCAAACAGATAACATATAACGAAATCAAGTTTTTTTCTTCCATGTTCCAATGAGTTAATTATTCAAAGTCAAAATGTTTTTTTCTAATTAATTTTTTTTTTATTTAATTGACAAAAATTTACCCATGCAAAGCATCCTTTTTTGGCCTTCAACACTTACTAAGAAATTAGCCATGTTAATGAAATAATGCAACTTTTCTGAGAGTCCCATCTACCTAACAGTGGAACATTAAAAATAAAAAACACCAATCAGAATTAAATTTTCCCTTTGGCGTGAACGACAAATAGGACAAAAATCGGCACAAACTAGAGTTTAGACAAAATACACGGAAAAGCCTATATCTAGGGAAATAATGAAAGCAAATTTTTCTCCTTGGTGGCATTCAACTACACTTTAGTCGGCGTACACACCCCTCAAGTATGGCGATTTCCTTCGGGACCACCCTGTATATATAAGTTGATTTAATACTTTTTTTTTTTTTTTAAAGCTAAGGCTTGTTTGGCCTGGAATACAAATATGAATATAAAAGTTAAAGGGTCTCACCGTGTTTCCATATGAAATCTGCACTGGCGTCTTTCTTGACTTTGATGTCATTATTTTATTTCTAGGCCCTAGAAATAATTTTTCGTCAATTATCAAACCTCTAACTGTACTCGTTTTGAGGGAATAAGGCTTGAAACCCCTAACTTCAAAGTCGTTTTTCTATGAAACTATTCTAGATATTTAAACGAAACTGATGTGAATTGAAGCTATTGATTAGGTGTACCTTGTGTATTTTTTTCATAATTTTCGGAGCACTTAAAAGATAAGAAAACAAATTGTGAAGATTTGAAGGGCGGTTTTCCCAAACTACCCCTCAAAGCACACCTACCAAAAAAATCACGTAAAATCAGTCATTTCTCAACTATTATCCGTAAAAGTTTCATAGATGTGTGAAAGGTGCATCATATATAAAAATTACAAAAACCCTATATCCATAGCTAAACACTAAAAACCAGATGTATCGAAAATATCTCCAGTTACTCTTAGGACGTTTTTGTTATATAAATATGAACCCTCACATTGCTGAGTGCATAATATTTATTATACAGATCGAAAAACTATTGTCATATTGCAAGCCACTAAAATAATCGATATATATAAAAATCACGTGTCTGTTTTTCTGTTTGTTTGTTCCTTATACAAATCCACACCGTTTGACTGATATTGACCAAACTTCGCACATAGATATGTCTTGATCCGGGAAATCTCGTAGTCTAGCTCAAAATCTTCTAGGATTCACAGTTCGGGAGTTACGCCTTCGAAAATGTCATTTATGAAGGAGTAAATTCTCCGAAATAGCCATTTTCCTCCAGTGTTGCAACTTCTTCAAAGAAGAAAGGCAATACAAAACTTTTTTTTTTTGGGCGAAAAGTTTTTCTTTTGCAAAATAACTGATTACTTTTATTTTGTTTATATTGTTTGTTTATCTAAATGGTAGGTTTATATTCTCAGAGTTTGGACAAGATCTGATTTTAAGATCAATTTTCTTAATATCAGATCAATTTTCTTCATATCAAATCTATTTTGATTTGATTGCCTAGGGCAACACTGGGCTCTAACCAGAATATGGAGTAATATCGTATAAGTAAGTATATCATAAAAATGTTCTGTGTTTATCTAATCATAATTTGGACTAATATCATATAAGTAAGTATTCATGTTTCTATTCAAAACTTTAATATTTTCAATACTTTTATTAAGAGGCGCTTTTATATTATTTCTATAGTAGAGAAGGAAGGTTGCAATGTAGGTTATATGAATGTCGGTTATGAAGTAATCTCTCACTCGCTGTTTCTCTTAAATTAATAAATGAATATGTTTGTACTGGTATTTGATGGAGAGGGTTGTAGTATGTGGTAAAACGCTTAACTTTATTTAATTCAAACAACTGAAATGAAATATCAAGGAATCAAGTTTTGGGAGAACTTCAAGTGCATTTAAGGGAGTAAAGAATCAGTTTATCTGGACCTGATATAAATTTATAAAATTTGTGTTGTAAAATGAATCGTGTCCCTTTTGAAAAAAGTAGGAACAAGGCTAAAAGTATTTTGGAATTTTTGACGGTGTTGTATGCTGACCTTTTCTAACTATGAGTCTCAAAGGTGAAATATATTTTGTTTCATTTATAGATGATTATAGTAGGATTGCTAGGATTTAAACTATTAAACCTAATACAGAAGTTTTTCATTCCTTTGTTCAATAAGTAAATGAGTTTAAAAACTTAGGAAATAAGAGAATTGGTATTATGAGATGTGACATTGTTAAGGAATATTTAAATAGTAAGAATTATGACTACCAAAAAAAAAAAGTGTATCAAAATTAATCCTTGCCCCACATATGTTCATGAATGAACAATATATCTCATTGCTTACTGGCAGAAGCTATTGTAGAAAAAAATGTTGGCCAGAAATGGTCGGTGCAGCAACTTATTTGAAAAATCTCTCTTTAGCTAACACCATTGAGAATAAAATACCCTATGAAATATTTTTTTGAAAGGATCCAGATGTTTCTAACTTTAATTTATATGGTAGTAAAGATTTTGTTAGGAAACCAGAACAAATAACTTCTAAATGGGATAAAAAGGTGAATATGTGCATTTTAATCGGTTATAGTGATGTGGGATATAAAGAAAAAAAATATATGGTCCATAAATAAATATTCATAAAAAAATAGCAATAAAAATGAGGCATTTAATTAAGGTTATGATTAGTTATAAGTTGTAATAATCTATAACTGAAACTATATTCTTTATTTTCATTGATTTTTTTTTAAATATAATATTTATTTATTTAAAGGGCTTTGCATCTAAAGCTAAAACCTCAATGTTGCACAAATATAATATTAATGTGTTATATTGTTTAACTGTTCATTTAATAATCAGTAACTGAGTTTTTTTTATGAATGAAAAAGTAGGTAAATGGGGCAGGGTTTATGTTATTTATGCCAAAAGGAAAGTTTTAAAAACATAGTTTGTTGTTTCAAATACACTTTCACATATTTTTGTTCAATTTTTTTTCCTTTCTATAAAAGCTTCTGTTTCAAATTTTTATGGTTCATGAGCTCTTCTATGAGGATAGTTTTTCTATCATAGGAAATAGGGGCCTCTAAGAATAAAAACAAATTTAAGATATTTTTTTTTTGCAGTTATAGACAACAATGAATTAAAGGTATTTGGGAATTTCAATAACGACATTGACTTGGCGAGCAACAACATTTTTACCAGAATTGCAACCGTATTTAAACATTTAGTCCAAGAGCTGGTAACACACTTTTCAAGTGTTTTATGTGCCTTAAAATTTTACACTCATTTGGTACACAAAGAATAATAGACTCATTTGGTACACAAATAATAATAGTACTCATTTGGTACACAAATAATAATAGTACTCATTTGGTACACAAATAATGATACACTCATTTGGTACACAAATAATAATACACTCATTTGGTACACAATTAATAATAGTACTCATTTGGTACACAAATAATAATAGTACTCATTTGGTACACAAATAATAATAGTACTCATTTGGTACACAAATAATAATAGTACTCATTTGGTACACAACTAATAATACACTCATTTGGTACACAAATAATAATACACTCATTTGGTACACAAATAATAATACACTCATTTGGTACACAAATAATAATACACTCATTTGGTACACAAATAATAATACACTCATTTGGTGCACAAATAATAATACACTCATTTGGTACACAAATAATAATACACTCATTTGGTACACAAATAATAATAGTACTCATTTGGTACACAAATAATAATAGTACTCATTTGGTACACAAATAATAATAGTACTCATTTGGTACACAAATAATAATAGTACTCATTTGGTACAGAAATAATTATAGTACTCATTTGGTACACAAATAATAATACACTCATTTGGTACACAAATAATAATACACTCATTTGGTACACAAATAATAATAGTACTCATTTGGTACACAAATAATAATACACTCATTTGGTACACAAATAATAATACACTCATTTGGTACACAAATAATAATACACTCATTTGGTACACAAATAATAATACACTCATTTGGTACAGAAATAATAATAGTACTCATTTGGTACAGAAATAATAATAGTACTCATTTGGTACACAAATAATAATACACTCATTTGGTACACAAATAATAATAGTACTCATTTGGTACACAAATAATAATAGTACTCATTTGGTACACAAATAATAATACACTCATTTGGTACACAAATAATAATACACTCATTTGGTACACAAATAATAATACACTCATTTGGTACACAAATAATAATACACTCATTTGGTACACAAATAAAAATAGTACTCATTTGGTACACAAATAATAATAGTACTCATTTGGTACACAAATAATAATAGTACTCATTTGGTACACAAATAATAATACACTCATTTGGTACACAAATAATAATACACTCATTTGGTACACAAATAATAATACACTCATTTGGTACACAAATAATAATACACTCATTTGGTACACAAATAATAATACACTCATTTGGTACACAAATAATAATACACTCATTTGGTACACAAATAATAATACACTCATTTGGTACACAAATAATAATACACTCATTTGGTACACAAATAATAATAGTACTCATTTGGTACACAAATAATAATAGTACTCATTTGGTACACAAATAATAATAGTACTCATTTGGTACACAAATAATAATAGTACTCATTTGGTACACAAATAATAATAGTACTCATTTGGTACACAAATAATAATACACTCATTTGGTACACAAATAATAATACACTCATTTGGTACACAAATAATAATAGTACTCATTTGGTACACAAATAATAATACACTCATTTGGTACACAAATAATAATACACTCATTTGGTACACAAATAATAATACACTCATTTGGTACACAAATAATAATACACTCATTTGGTACAGAAATAATAATAGTACTCATTTGGTACAGAAATAATAATAGTACTCATTTGGTACACAAATAATAATACACTCATTTGGTACACAAATAATAATAGTACTCATTTGGTACACAAATAATAATAGTACTCATTTGGTACACAAATAATAATACACTCATTTGGTACACAAATAATAATACACTCATTTGGTACACAAATAATAATACACTCATTTGGTACACAAATAATAATACACTCATTTGGTACACAAATAAAAATAGTACTCATTTGGTACACAAATAATAATAGTACTCATTTGGTACACAAATAATAATAGTACTCATTTGGTACACAAATAATAATACACTCATTTGGTACACAAATAATAATACACTCATTTGGTACACAAATAATAATACACTCATTTGGTACACAAATAATAATAGTACTCATTTGGTACACAAATAATAATACACTCATTTGGTACACAAATAATAATACACACATTTGGTACACAAATAATAATACACTCATTTGGTACACAAATAATAATAGTACTCATTTGGTACACAAATAATAATACACTCATTTGGTACACAAATAATAATAGTACTCATTTGGTACACAAATAATAATAGTTCTCATTTGGTACACAAATAATAATAGTACTCATTTGGTACACAAATAATAATAGTACTCATTTGGTACACAAATAATAATAGTTCTCATTTGGTACACAAATAATAATAGTACTCATTTGGTACACAAATAATAATACACTCATTTGGTACACAAATAATAATACACTCATTTGGTACACAAATAATAATACACTCATTTGGTACACAAATAATAATACACTCATTTGGTACACAAATAATAATACACTCATTTGGTACACAAATAAAAATAGTACTCATTTGGTACACAAATAATAATAGTACTCATTTGGTACACAAATAATAATAGTACTCATTTGGTACACAAATAATAATACACTCATTTGGTACACAAATAATAATAGTACTCATTTGGTACACAAATAATAATAGTACTCATTTGGTACACAAATAATAATAGTACTCATTTGGTACACAAATAATAATAGTACTCATTTGGTACACAAATAATAATAGTACTCATTTGGTACACAAATAATAATAGTACTCATTTGGTACACAAATAATAATACACTCATTTGGTACACAAATAATAATACACTCATTTGGTACACAAATAATAATACACTCATTTGGTACACAAATATAAATAGTACTCATTTGGTACACAAATAATAATAGTACTCATTTGGTACACAAATAATAATAGTACTCATTTGGTACACAAATAATAATACACTCATTCGGTACACAAATAATAATACAATCATTTGGTACACAAATAATAATAGTACTCATTTGGTACACAAATAATAATACACTCATTTGGTACACAAATAATAATACACTCATTTGGTACACAAATAATAATACACTCATTTGGTACACAAATAATAATACACTCATTTGGTACACAAATAATAGTACTCATTTGGTACACAAATAATAATACACTCATTTGGTACACAAATAATAATACACTCATTTGGTACACAAATAATAATACACTCATTTGGTACACAAATAATAATACACTCATTTGGTACACAAATAATAATACACTCATTTGGTACACAAATAATAATAGTACTCATTTGGTACACAAATAATAATAGTACTCATTTGGTACACAAATAATAATAGTACTCATTTGGTACACAAATAATAATACACTCATTTGGTACACAAATAATAATACACTCATTTGGTACACAAATAATAATAGTACTCATTTGGTACACAAATAATAATACACTCATTTGGTACACAAATAATAATACACTCATTTGGTACACAAATAATAATACACTCATTTGGTACACAAATAATAATAGTACTCATTTGGTACACAAATAATAATAGTACTCATTTGGTACACAAATAATAATAGTACTCATTTGGTACACAAATAATAATAGTACTCATTTGGTACACAAATAATAATAGTACTCATTTGGTACACAAATAATAATAGTACTCATTTGGTACACAAATAATAATAGTACTCATTTGGTACACAAATAATAATACACTCATTTGGTACACAAATAATAATGCACTCATTTGGTACACAAATAATAATTTTATTTATTATTTGTGTACCAAATGAGTGTATTATTATTTGTGTACCAAATGAGTACTATTATTATTTGTGTACTAAATGAGTGTATTATTATTTGTGTACCAAATGAGTGTATTATTATTTGTGTACCAAATGAGTGTATTATTATTTGTGTACCAAATGTGTGTTTAAATTACTATTATTATTATTTGTGTACCAAATGTCATCAAAGTCAGACTATTGTTTATATATACAAACATACACATCGAACCATCGTTATATACGTTATCAATGGATTCTGAAACATTAAATTTCCTTGTAAATACTAAAAATCTTCATTTTCTACAAAAGATAATTAATCTTAATCACTATTTTCTTCAATAGTTTTGGTAAGATTTGTAACATGAGATGAAACTGGAACAAATGTTATCTCGCTTTTCTATTAGGCGGCAATAAAAACGATATTCATGTTGAGTACTTATAAGAAAATAGCAACATATTAAGGATTAAAGTTCGTTATCGGCACTTCAAAAGCAAGAAATATCGAATGTTTCATTGTATACAATTTTTATTTCTTTTTATATTTATTTATGAGCATCCTTGCGCATCTAAGGCGTTTTGTTCGAAACAGTTATTGCATATATACATCAGTTACAATATTACATATATACATACAAGTTGTATTATTCGTATACATGTTGTTGATCAATTAGTTTTAAATCGGATTACATAATGTTACATATTTATTCACTACATATTATTCGTTCTTTACAGTTTACCAAGTAACGCAATACCTTCGTTTTGCTTTTTATTGTACGTGTTTGAATATAGTAGAGACATGGGATGTTTCTCTGGTGGGATTTTTTTTTTTTTTTTTTTTTTTTTTTTATATATACAATTACAAGGACATAAAAAGATACTGGAAATGGGTTTAAGCTAATGGAAATAGGACCATAGGTTGCTGTTCACAGGTATCCTCGATAATTTATTTCTCATCACTTGTCGTTACTAATAAAAAAAAAATTAAACCCGCGGAAATATTAACACGTTTATTCGAAGTTACAAGTGATACCAAAGCTATTGAGGAAAATAGTGATTAGGATTAATTATCTCTTGTAGAAAATGAAGATTTTTAGTATTTATTATTTTAGTTGCTTGCAATATGACAATAGTTTTTCGATCGAAATTACAAAAACCCAATATCCATATATAGGGTTTTTGTAATTTTTATATATGATGCACCTTTCACACATTTATGAAACTTTTACGGATAATAGTTGAGAAATGACTGATTTTACTTGATTTTTTTGGTAGGTGTGCATTGAGGGGTAGTTTGGGAAAACCGCCCTTCAAATCTTCACAATTTCTTTTCTTATCTTTTAAGTGCTCCGAAAATTATGAAAAAAATACACAAGGTACACCTAATCAATAGCTTCAATTCACATCAGTTTCGTTTAAATATCTAGAATAGTTTCATAGAAAAACGACTTTGAAGTTAGGGGTTTCAAGCCTTATTCCCTCAAAACGAGTACAGTTAGAGGTTTGATAATTGACGAAAAATTATTTCTAGGGACTAGAAATAAAATAATGACATCAAAGTCAAGAAAGACGCCAGTGCAGATTTCATATGGAAACACGGTGAGACCCTTTGTATTATAATTCCAAATGCATTCGTTACGTATTTCTTCTAAAAATAATTTATTATTTGAACTCCTCACAATATCTATTTGAGGAATAACTTTGAGCCTTCGCCGCGAGTTTCCTCATAGTTCCGATCACGGCTCTATTGAAGCACGAGTTAAAGCTCTGTTGAAGCATTAGTTATATGTCTGTTGAAGCATGAGTTCCTTAGTGGTTTAAATCTCAGCTGAACTTCTCGAAAGGGCTTACACGCCATTGGGTCCTTTGAGGTTTAACTTGAGAATGGAACTATTCTACAGTCGACGCTTCGAGGTTTAAAGGCGTTCCCGCTAGAATGGATTCCATTGTGTCAATTTTACGTTTAAAAACGATAAATAGAAATTGAGACGGGCTACAATCTAAGAATATAATTCAAAGTATTCTGTTATGTACACAATGGCATTTATAATTGGGAAATGTGCTCTGGGACGAAGAGCTTGTAAACTCATCCAACTCTTAATCCTGTTGCTTAATGAACTTTTAGCTATACAACAACGAGTTATTGTTTAAGTTGTATCTCTCAGAGATGAGATAGATTATATGTGAGAGAGAGGGGCAGAATGAGGGATTAAAGAGGTATACACACTTCAGAAAAGTTTAAACACACACAAATATATTTATATAATTATAAAATGTAGGGGATAGAAAAATTCCAAAATTGAGATTTTTACCCCGACGAGAGAAGAATAACCATTAAAGGTTGAAGCAAAAAGAAAAAAAAATATTCCCATAAAAACAAAACAACACCAAACATATTATATATATATATATGTAAGGGACCGATTAGCAAGGATGGGATTTAAAGGAATAGATAGTGGGAAAATATTTTAGAGAAGCGGAAATTCCTTTCAAAACTATAATTTACACTCACGTTACTATTACATACATAAATATCATAAACCATTGCTACGATGAGAGAAAAGGTTGAGTGAGAGAGACAGATAGGTAGAGTTATCAAATATGATCATTTGGGGAGATTATAGAGAATTTGGAACTGGCCTACCTCTGAACAGCATCTGGGCCGAAGTCTCAGGAACGGATGCAAAACTCTGACCGGTCGGAGGTAAGCCAGCTCTATTTAAACTCTTTGTACCCCACTCCTGCTTTTGCAGGTGATTGAACTAGAAACTCTTGTCAGGTCTTAGATCTTCCAGGAATCTTACGAATCAGCCACGTGCAGTGCCAACATCCCAGACGCAACGTTTGCGGATTCGTGGTTCTCACATCTCTAGAGATGGACAGCCAACCTTTTCTCTCATCCTTATTCACTTAACAAGGCCAAAGGGAAAACGGGGCCTTACATCACCCCCCGATTTTTCAAAGTCATGTTTCCCTTGGAACATTACTTTACCTTTAACACTACCCATCCTTATGTTACTAATAATAATAATAATAAACAATATTAGTGCTAATAACAATACAGGTGATGCGCTGTAAAAATTAAAATAAAATAAACATTATTGGCATCTTTACAAGACAAAACCTCTCCCTTAGGAGGTAAAAATCCTTATGTTACCATTATTTTATAACTATACCGAACACTGTCGTCACAATCACTGAACGGCTACTACACTTACGAGCGGTCTATATCCGCTCCGTTATTACACATACGACACTTTCAGCTGCCGGTCGATGTATTACGAATCCTGCTGCCCCACTTCCTTCCGTTGGCTGCGAGTTTGAGCAACCGACCCGCCTGCTATCCACAGAAGTTCTCCTTCCTTCCCCTTCTTTTGGGCCGCAAGGATCCGTTCAACATCGCTCCATGTTCCCCATTCAGCCGAAGAGTTATTGGACGCTTCTTCGAGCTCCTTGAGCTCCTTCAAAGTATCCTCCCATACTGCGGGATCATAATCCTCTTTTACTGGCAGGTCCAAGGGTGGTTTGATCGTGACGTTGACCCATTGCAACTGCACCACCTGAGAGGATTCCCCAACGTCGGCTATCGGCAAAAGGCGATAATCAGGTGTCCAAGCTGTGCAACCAGGTGCTATGGTAAGCTGCCCACTTCCATCTAGAACCCGCTCTAGCGATTCTACTCCAGCACTCCCTCTGCATGAAGACGGAGGCGAGTGGGCTTAGACATGCTATACCACCATAGCTCCTTGTGCTCGTCCCAAATCCATGTGGGTGCTATCGGTATTTGGTGGTACCCACTCGAAAGATCAATTGTGGAAAAGATTTGGCTACTCCCCAATTGTTCTAAGGTTTCCTGTATCAACGGAAGCGGGTAAGTATCGACCTTAGTAACTGCATTGAGGCCACGGAAATCTGTGCAGAATCGATACTTTAAGTCACCTGTTGGGGATGTTTTCTTGACTAGAATTACAGGTGCTTGCCAAGGACTTTTAGACGGCGTAATGACGCCTCGTTCAAGCAACGTCTGAACCTGCCGTTCCATTTCCTCCCGTTCACTGAAAGGCACACGATACGGGCGTTTCACCACAGGTCTGGCATCTCCAGTTTCAATATGGTGCTGAACAGGCAGGGAGCAACCTTCGGGACCCGGTTCACAAAAAATGTCTGAATATCTGGACAACAAGGACTCCATATCCCTCCTTTCCCCACCACTTAAATGGCCCAATTTCTCGCCAACGATCGAGGCGAAACCAACAGGAGTTTTAGAGCCATCCTCGCGTTCCCTCTCCGAACAAGATCCACCGTCTTCCGCCCAATCTCTCTCTACCAGACCTACCACTAGAAGCCGTGGCAATGTCACAGCCGAAGCGGTCAAATTGACGAACTGCATCCACGAACGGCCGTCCCGAGGAGTGTTAATGCATCTCCCTCCTACAACCCCATTGGGAAGTGCTCTTGACGGCTCAATTATGACAGCTTTCTGGTCTAGTTTCCCTGGTACGGAAATCTCTAATAGAGATTCACTGAAGGCCGGAAGCGTTTCCTCTCGCGAAAGACGCGCTGAGATGGTTTTGTTATCCTTCTTCCCCGTGTGTCTTGATTCCTCCTTGACTATCGGCTTAGCTCCTATATTCACGCTAGTTGGAAGGGATAAAATATGACCTGAAAACTTGGCTTCTAGTTCTCTCGCCGTCCTACTCATGAAACGTACCCACTCTCGGTTCGCAGACATTTTTAACTCATCCCTCTTTGTTATCGAACCAACGGAAGGTAGAGATTCAATTTTAGGCGATGCTCCCGTGACTAACAATCCCGAACGTAGGTCTATATGGGCGTCTAATTTCCCTAGTAAGTCTAAGCCTAATAGTCCATCTCCTTCTAAGCAGACGTCAGCCACTATGACGTCGTGGGACAGTCGATGGCCCTTAACTTCGATATTCACCGTTTGAATACCGCGTACCGGGATTACCACACCAGTTACCCCCCTAATCTTACTAGTCGCGGGTCTTAATTTGGACCCTGAGGCAGGAGACCTGATTAGAGTAACTTCAGCACCAGTGTCTACTATCATCCTATGAATCCGCCCATTTATCCAGGTGCTCACCTTTAACCCTTTCTCACCTCCCCCACCTATGCCTAGTATTTCGTAGCGCGATCCCCTAGTCGCCGACTTAGGGCCGGGGCCCTCCCAGTTGTTTGCGTTTGGGGCCTTCTTAGGCGAAGTTCCTTTTACGAGGGGTTTAGAAAAGCATTGGCGATCGATATGCCCAGGACGACCGCACCTATAACATTTCGTACTATTTTTGGGAGAAATATCACTAACCCTCTCTGTTTGTCGACATCCCCTGGCCCAATGATTCGTATCCCCACAGCGATAACAGCCACCAGTATTACCCCTTTCAATGACTATTGGTCCAACTTCCTCGCGACTGGGAATATCGTTATCCTTGGGACTCATCTCCATCGTAAATATTCCCTTTTCGTGTCGCCCCAACTCCGTTTCAACGGCTCTAGCCTTCTCGATCGCGGTTTGTAAATCCTTTGGGAACGCAAGTCTCGTCCACCTCCCAATCTCTCCTCCAAGCCCATTTAAGTACGATGTAAGGACGACTTTATCCAGTTGTTTGCGAGCCCCTATAACTTCATCTTTCGATCCCTCGCCTGAGAAAGCTCTTTCGCCCATCTCCCGACAACGATCTCCGAACATTCTCACATCCTCACCACAGTCTTGTTTCATTGAACTAAGCTGAAGGAGAAACTGCTCCGGTTGCATAGTCGCTTTAAAGCGGTCTAGAAGTGCATCGCGAATGGTGGAATATTTTACATTGGGCCCCTTGAGATCCGATCTGCTGGCTAAAAATTTAGCAGCCATTCCTTTTAGTCTCATCCTTAACACAAGGGATTTATCACGATCTTCCCAGTTTCCACTAGATGCCACTAACTCCAATCCATTGAGATAGTCTTGGATTGGGACCCCAGAATCGTCACCGGACCAAGGACCGACCATTCCCTGAAGAGAAAGATCCCTCTTTCCTTGCTTACTCTCATGCCTTGTCCTCTCGAATTCTTCCCTGAACTGCTCATTTGCAGCCAACGCCTGATCCAGTAACGTTTTCATATCGGCAAACTGCTGTTCCGTTACCACCATCGTATAGCTCTATTTTCAACGATTCCAATGAACCCCAACACGTTACGGTTATGAATAGAAATTACTTTACTCTCTAATAGGGCCTACCATCGAATGTCCAAATTTGGCGGTCATTAAACCAGGAAACGTGATGAAATTGGATGAACAACTACCCAGCGCCGAGATATCAGTTCGAGGAATTATCCTATCAGCGTCAGCACTACAGCCGCCGGCCTATCTCCAGAGCAGGGTTCTTATCTAATGCCCGCTTGCAGCTGGCCATTTAAATAATACCCGGACACCTGACACCAATTGTAAGGGACCGATTAGCAAGGATGGGATTTAAAGGAATAGATAGTGGGAAAATATTTTAGAGAAGCGGAAATTCCTTTCAAAACTATAATTTACACTCACGTTACTATTACATACATAAATATCATAAACCATTGCTACGATGAGAGAAAAGGTTGAGTGAGAGAGACAGATAGGTAGAGTTATCAAATATGATCATTTGGGGAGATTATAGAGAATTTGGAACTGGCCTACCTCTGAACAGCATCTGGGCCGAAGTCTCAGGAACGGATGCAAAACTCTGACCGGTCGGAGGTAAGCCAGCTCTATTTAAACTCTTTGTACCCCACTCCTGCTTTTGCAGGTGATTGAACTAGAAACTCTTGTCAGGTCTTAGATCTTCCAGGAATCTTACGAATCAGCCACGTGCAGTGCCAACATCCCAGACGCAACGTTTGCGGATTCGTGGTTCTCACATCTCTAGAGATGGACAGCCAACCTTTTCTCTCATCCTTATTCACTTAACAAGGCCAAAGGGAAAACGGGGCCTTACATATATATATATATATATATATATATATATATTATATATATATATATATATATATATATATAGGGAGGGAGAGAGATTACGGTACATCTGCATATATGCCATTTGGCCGAATTATAAATGGGTAACTAACAGATTCCCAAATAATAAAAAAATAGACGATAGACGATTGGCATACATTCAGATATCAGAAATAATTCTAAGGTATATTAGCGACGGTGTCGCGGTGGTTCTGGGCTCAGATAGGGTCGTTCCGCGGTGTGGGTTGGAGGCTTTTATTTTTATTTTCTCCTGGAATTTTAGTCTTCATTTTCCATTTAATGTAATTTAAATAAGATATTTAACATTGTCAGGCTTAGTATTCGAAGAAATTCCTTCCTTTCGTTGGCTTGCCATCTCGAACCTTTTTTTGTAGAAAGATTTGTTCTTATATTTTCAGAACAAAATACCTCGTCCAAAAAAAAGGTTTTCGCAAGCTTCTGTTCACTCAGCTGACGATCTTTTTTTAATTAAGTTGTGCCCATCTGAAGTGGATCCATCTTTCATCTACTGTCACGTATTGAAGAAAGAAATCCTCTTTATTTCATTTTAACAACTCCAAAAATCGTCGAAACATTATTGTCTTTACTTCAAAAATCTCGATTCTCGCTGATATTTTAATCAATAATTATTTTTCTGTGGACTCCATTATAACTTGATCATCAGCTTCTGGGAGCGTTTCTCGAGTTATTAAATTTTGCTGAAAATCAGTACATATATGTCAGTAAAATGAGATTCCCAATATACTAAAAATGTCAGACGTTTTCGCTGCTCAAAACCAGAATATTATTTATTTTTAAAATGTTATTCAAGATACTTACTTGTTTTGTTATAATCCAAATTCCTAAAAAAATTTTTTAATTCATAAGGCCTTTTCAAAAGCAATGAAATGATTTATAAAAATCATTTAAACACTGCATCAATGGCAAAAATGTAAAGATTATATCTTAAGATCTTCCCATAATTGATATTGAAATTCCGTTTCTTTCTCTAGCGGTTGTTGTTAACCACTGAGAACCCATCTTCAGCTGGGTTCTTCTTCTTCTCGCTCGCATATTGAAATATATATATATATATATATATATATATATATATATATATATATATATATATATATATATATATATATATATATATTTATTTATTTATTTATTTTAATGCTTACAAGATTTGGATCTTTTAGCATGGGGAGGTGGTTACTATATAATTGTATTAGTTTACTAGTGTTAATTGATATAATCTAGTAACAATAATATCAATAATCTTAAACCTAACACCTAAGATATTTACAAATCTGGAATGGAAATACAATCTTTGTTTATAAATTAACACTTTAATGCCGAATTGGTTAAACAAAAGACTAGGGTAATGAAAAGAAAAAGTGTACCAACCAATGCGTATTAGACACGCATTTATCCTAGGATTATTACTACATTTATACATAACTTAAAATACAAGAAAATCCTTCTAAAATAAATTAAGCCTTATAAGCAAGTTGATATACATTTATTTGAAACAAAAATCTCTTTTAAATAAATTTTATTAAATTAATGTTTGCACTAAAAAAAGTCATTCAAATCAATAATAAATTATATATCCCTTAATGACATCATTCTAAATAAGATTCACTCTATATAATATTTCATTAATAACATATTTTCTTTATAATTAAAATTAAATTATTTTTAATTTATTTTATACAATTCCAGTGATATTGCTTAATTTATTTTATACAATTCCAGTGATATTGTTTAATTTATACTGCATATGGCGGCATTATATATATATATATATATATATATATATATATATATATATATATATATATATTTATTTACTTACACACGTGAGCAATAACGAATAAATAATTTTTTTTTTTTGAGCATGCATTTACATTTTTGCTCTTTTTCTTGCAAATTGTTAAGTGAAACATTAAAAAATGAATAAGTCTTTATTGATTTTGAGATTGGACTCAAAACGACCCAGAGAAAATAAAAGATAAAGCTTCAATCAAAGTCCTAAAGAAGATAACAAGGTTTGAAGCCATAGTCATTTTCATTTTCGATCTTGGTTTCCCTACTTTCGAGTAAGTTTCTTCAGCTAATATCCCTTGGAGCTATGTTGTTAGGAGAAACTGCTCAACTTGGCCTGCTCTTTCCAATAGTTGAAACTCACAATGTATTCCAACTTCTGTTTACCGGAATCTCAAATATTAGTTCTTTCAAGTTATAATTTCACCGACCAACTCTAGCAGATACTGATTTACTTTTGTACAAGTTTTGTGATAAGCATTTGAATTATGCTGTGCACAGTTAAGTAAGCAAACATTTGTATTTGCCAGTAAATATTTTAATGTTTATATTAGACGTCTGACAATAAATATCTCTGAATAGAAAGAAATCAAATAATAATTCCTAGAATAATTTTAACTTAGAAAAATAAAGGTTGCTACCACAGTAAAATAAAATATCAAATATGGAAGTTTATTAAACTCCACTCAAATAAAGTTCTTCTCGAGACTCCCTTGATAATAAATAATGTTTCCAACTATTTTACAGGACGAGACAATATACCGACAAGCGTATTGACAATCTGTCACACATGACTAAATCTTAGTCAGCGTTTTATCGGTAGACGCCTTGGTCAATGTAAACAAGACAGAGTCTCACTGGATATAACACATCTCGTACTGTGTGTGTGTGTGTGTGTGTGTATATATATATATATATATATATATATATATATATATATATATATATATAGGCCTTATAGGTCAAAAAATTGCTTCAACACCTCTTTTACATCATTTAATTCATGTTGATAGTTAATTTGCCAGAAACTATCGTCACAGACAAACATTTCTGAAAATATTTTTTTAAAAACAAAACATTACAATTTTGAAATCTGAACATATTTAATAGTATAATTTATATTTAAAATGCCTTATACAACGTAGTCGTCATTTATAACATCGACAAAAACAAACAAAAAATAAAATAAGGTTTTTTTTTTAAATCTAACATTACAATCAGGAGCCATGGCTGGTCTCGCAACAGTCCAGTACTAGCTTAGGGCAGTACCGATAAGAAAGCATTTTCCCCCTTTCTCCAATATCTATCCCTTTCTTATTAATTTCGCTATCGTGCATCCCACTAATTTTTCATTATACTCTGAAATACTGCACTAAGATGTTTAATGATTTTTTTTTTTTTTTGTATTTATAGTTCTAGAATCTTGTAGAATACATAAATTTTCTTTTTGATCAATTTATTTCTTTATCCAATATTTTTACCTCTTCAAATTTAAAATGATGTCTATTCTTAGTTGCATGATTCGATAAAGCAGTTTGTATTTGGCTCTGGTCGTCTATACTTGTCGTATATTCGTGTATATATATATATATATATATATATATATATATATATATATATATATATATATATATCAGCAAGTGTTGGTTGGTGTGTGTGTATATATATACATATATATATATATATATATATATATATATATATATATATATATATATATATATATATATATATATACAATTTACGTATTCAAAAACTCCCATTTACCCATCTTCGACAGAGACACAGCCTTCTTCCTCGTCTTCTATTTTATGATAATATTCAGCACATTAAAAAGCAATAAACAATTGGAGGTTACAGACATAAACAAATTTGTAAATATATTTCAAAACTTCACTCCTAACGGCCACTATCGCAACGAAATGAATCAATCTACTGATGAATAATATCGCACTAGTATTTCTAAAGTGACACAACTCAAAAAATTTTATTCACACCGTCATAATTAGGACTATGAAAGGCATGGTGAATATCTCTTTTCAACCAGCAAAACTGTATGCACCTAGATTCAGAGCTTGTAAACCAGAGGGCACCATAAGTAAGGTTTTATTTTGAGTTGTGTCACTTTAGAAATACTACTGCGATACGTTCAAATTCCCATTGAAGCAAGGAACGTTTCACTTGCTTTGCGTGAAGTTTCTATTGCACATGACTTACACTCAGGTCTCAGGACCTACACTTACAAATTGCGGAAAACATTCGTTTAAATTGGAAGCATCTCATGAAGGATGATCAAAAGCAGTGCGCATGAATGTCTATCCAGTATGCAGTTAACAAGACGAGATGAAGTAGTGATTACAATACCACAAATTGGGCATGCACATTGAAAACACATCATGTCAAACCAAGATAGATCGTTATTTTAGACAAGCAACAGAAACATAATTAAACGAATATAAAGCATAACAACTATTTAAATGTCCCATGAATCAGCTGTGAGGTGATATGTTATCTCCATAAAATACACTACATCTAGGCTTGCCAAATATCCCGGTTTGACCGGGACAGTCTCGGTATTTTGCTGCTCTCAAGGTGTCCACTCCGCTTTATCAATGTCACCAAAACTGATGAAGGATGCAAAAAGTAACGAATTTATGTTTTTAAGGATTTTTTATCAATCGGTTACTTTTCTACAATCAATATTTTTGACTACCGCGCACAGTGTTAAAAAAGTGCTAAGCTTTCTTTGAGAAATTGCCAGCGGCCAGCCCTGTACTATTTGGCTGTGCGATTTATTAAAGTAAATTAAGTAGCGAAAATTCCTTTTTTTATTTTTAAAAGGTTGGTAGACTAAAGATTTAGGGTTCCAGATTTCCCACTCCCGTTACTTGCGAGGCTTAAAACTCATCATTTTGTTTTCTAATTTTCCGGGGAGGCCTATTCCATACTCCCCCCCCCCCGGCAACCCGCTCCAATATTAATATTTCCCTGTTTCACTCACCAAAAATATGGCAAGCCTTAACGACATCGCAGAATATGAAACGACTGCTTAATGGGATGCAGATAGTTAACAGTCTAAATGAAATGTCAAGGAATTGTTGGGATTCGGCTGAGATAAACTTTCAGAAAAATCTATACTTTGGAAGTATGGGCGGTCTCTTTGACAGCCTTCTTTAGCAATAAACGCCTAGGGGATAAAGACCAAAGATATCAATTACATGACTAATAGAAAAAAGGTCGCACATTATTTTTTTTATTTTTAATGAGCTACCCGGCGTGTCATGTTATCCTACTTTCAGCATCTAGATGATGAAAAATAAATTAGAAAGTTATATTAACATCTAATAACGTAATCTGTAACTGTTCGGGTTCACAGTTTCAAACCCATTGACTTGCGAACCTGTCCTAGACGATTTTAACCTAGCCTACGACAGTCCCCCAGATCAAGATCTACCTGTGAGCCAAGCTTGGTTAAAATCGGAAGAACGCTGTGGATTTGTATAAGGAACAAACATGCTGACAGTCAGCTGGTAGACGTTTTTGGCTTAGTCCACGAGAGTTCCCGGATCAAGACCTACTAGTGTTCCAAGGTTGGTCCAAACCGGTCAAACGGATTGGAATTGTATAAGGAACAAACAGACAGACAAGTGATTTTTATAGTAGGATCTCCATTATCCGGGATTCCAATTAACCGGGGGCTCGATGAGGGTGGGAGGATTCTTATTTTTATTCCTTAAAAATAAATAGTAAAAAAATTAAAAATTTCATGGGCGTAAATATAAGAACACGACGATCATGACCAGGAAACCTCTCAAGATTTTAAAACGGAATCATTTCTCGAAATCTCCAAAGTTCTTCCGGATTTCATCCATGTTGATAGGGATGACATGGAAAATTGCCTGGAATGTGACATGAATGAAGAGGGATTTGAAAAACTTACAGAAACTGAGATAACAGATGTGCACCGAAAAAACGAGCCTTCGACCTCTGCGCAGAACGACCAAGGAAATGAGAGCGATGACAACGATTCGTTTATCATTCAAGAAACGAAAATAAAGCAGAACCAGGCATTAGAGGCTGCAGAACATCTGCTGAATTATTTTGAGCAGGAGAATGCCGATTTCATCAGAATTATCTTGTTACGGGCGATCAGAACAGATATAAGAAAAGAATTATGTAACAAAAAACAACGAAAAATTACTGACTTTCCCAAAAATGTTTTAATTTGAACTTGAGTTTATTTTTGCACTTATACAAATTATTAATTAATAAAACGTTTGCATGCACATTACTCAATGCAAATAAAAAGGTTTACATGACATATTGTACACAGTTTTTCTTTATATCTTTATAATCCAGCACATTAGTCAATAAAATATTGTGTTATATGGTAGATAATACTCATCTTGGCAATCTCTATGCGCAATGTTCTCTTTACAAAGTAGTGTGTGGATTTAATGCTCATATTTATTACGGCCATTTGTGCCCTACAAAAATTATAGCAACATACAATACCACTACCCCTAGGAGGAGTATAATGCGATTTTTTTTTTTATCTTCTACAACGAGCAAGTGCCGAGTTTTAACCAACTTTTGTAGAATCAGTTAGACAGATCTCCTTCTTGGCCTATATGTCATGAGGCTTAGGAATGTCAGGGTGAAAGATCTAGATAAACTCTCATCACTCAGGTCCTCTCTGCTCCCTAACTCGCTGATTCTTATCTTGAAGAGAGCCATGTCAGAACCGCAGGGCTGTGACTCTCAAATCAAATACGAAATAATAATTAGTTTAAAAAACTAAAGTCTCATTTGCATCGCAATAATCTGACCAATATGGACTTACGGCAAGCCACTCTGGGATCCCCAATTCCCTCCAACCCTTAAAGCCGGCCACACACTATCAGGTACACCTGACAGGAACAACTGATAAGTTCAGGTGTGTGTGTGGGGTGGATAACTAGCCTCTGAGGCGACCTGACGCCTGATCAAAATTCGATTAGTTCCACTTTTCAGGAGAGTAGACTTAAGGAGAATGAAATTAGTCAATTTTTAGTGAGCTGCTTTTAGTGAGTCTTTCCTAACATTTTTTGGTTTCTGAAGTCCCGCTCGTCGATTGTACTTTTTCTGAAATCCTTATTAACTTTATAAATAAATAAATTTCATTTAATTGTTATATATTTGTGAGTTTGATGGAGATGGCTGTGATCGGGCTATAACCCCTGTGGCAAGACTCCTGGAGTTAATATGCGATGACAGGATTTCATGGAATGGCAGTTATGTTGGTACAAGCTATGTATGTTTGTAGTCCTATGTTATTCGAGTACGCCTTAATTATTCACGTGGTTTTAGTATTATTTGACGGGCTCAGTTCCAAAGGTGTCTTTCCCACAATTAAAACAAACCGAGAAAATTAAGGTTAAAGCTTAGAAGACTTAGGAAAACATTAGTGTTGGAGACAGAAATTATTTTAATTGGTCTTTATTCATTAGATAGACAAACTTCTTATGAATATACCATAATAATCAAAAGTTTATAGTTAGACATGATAATGAAAATCAAAAAGTTTAGTCATCATATAAATAAAAAATAACTTACACTTGTAAAATAGTGGACACATATCCGTAGATTAATAAATAATGAAAAATTATTTTTCATTAGATTTCTATGATTATGAATCAATAATTTAACAAAACAATGATTTCCAAAATCTTAATGTTGCGGTATTGTCATCCACAAGCGTCGTTCATGAACACTCCTTGTTGGTTCATAGACAGGATCTGTCACGGAGTCATCAGAAGCTTCAACTATATCACTCATGTTGCTGCTTACCATTGACAAAGCCATATCTAGTGTGGGTTGGTCAAGTCTGCCTCTCACATGATTTAGCTTTGCAGTAAGTCCCAGAACAAACTTACAGATGTCAGTACTAATCAATGAGGTGTAAAGGCTGGTCATTTCTATAAATTATAAAACTTAAAATTCTCTATCAGGAGAAGTGAATAACACAAATTTGTTAAAATTGTGGGTTAATCACATGTGGCACTGAATCCTTCATTTCACAAACTCCAACAATGACAAATATACAATAAAGTCATGAATGATAAGGATAACTTGGCCGCAACCTATTTAGAAATCTATAGATTTTTTTGTAGATCAGGATTTACCTCTTCTGGTGGACCTTATGATTTTTGATGATTATAGATTTTTTTTTTAAATCTCGCTGTGTTTTCTTAGGCCAAGACATATCTTTTTTTCTTTTTTTATCAATACTTCCTCAACTCTCTTTTTTTTTTTTTTTTTATCAATACTTCCTCAACTTCACTCTGGCGCTAATGGCCAAGTTGTAGATGCGCCGTAAAAAAAAAAAACAAACAAAAAAAAAAAACTTCCTCAACGCCAATGGTAACCTCAATGCCCTATTGTTTTGAAATATTCTAATTCATAAATGGGGAAGGATCCGTGTCGCATGGATTATATGTGCTTGTCAATAATTGAAGCAATGATCCTTTATTCGTTGATAATGAAAGAGCTGATAGGTCGGTAGCTTTAGAAGGATAGGGCAGGTGATATAAATGAAAAAGCACACGGTTCGTTGAATAGAGGCTTTGTATTTAGGCCATCGTATGCCTTTATTAGTGGCCGCCTGCCTTCCACAAACCCCGTCCGTTTTTTAAACCGGCACGACAGCTCTGCCTGCTTTTGACTTTTTTTCCTCCTCCCAATGCCAATATGTGTTTTCAATCGAGATTGGATCTGCATGCTCGACTCCATTGGTCCGGATCAAATCAATCTTTTACCCGGACGGCTCCAACGACTCATATACAGGGAATTTTATGTACGTACTCGGGTGGGGGGGGGCTATTTTCTTTCTCACAATCATAATTGTTTGTGGTCTTGTGCGAATGATAGTGGACATTTTTGATGATCCTTGCGTCTCTGAGAACATTAGGATTATAAACAAACTATAGGAAAAAAAATGATCTATGAGATGGGATCATTCCCTCTGCCAAACAATGACGACTCATGAAAAGCAGCCACGAAGCACTCTTCTCAGAAGGTGGTTAGTGTACACTGCATCCCTGAGTAATTTGCTAAATAACCTAGATAAGCATAAAAAACACTTTGCTCTAGATTGTTTTGTATGCAAGTTTCTAAACAATTAAACAAGCATTCACATTTTTGTTTATTAATCTTGATGACCTAGATGTAGATGCGCCGTTAAAAAAAAAAAAATAAAAAAAATAAATAATTAATTTTAATTAATTAATTAATCTTGATGAATAATAAAAGCTTTCACTTGTAAAAAGCGGACACCCCACAATCATATCAACATAGAAAACGAATACAGGAGCCCTGTTCAGCTCGCTAGTGGTAGAAATTACAACTAATGCTGGTGTGGTGGCAATACAATTTGAACCTAATACAGAGTAAACCCTAACTCCTAATACACCGATTTAGTTTATAATTCCAACACATCTTTCTGTTTATATATCCACGCCGTATACCGAGTTCTGTTGCAATACAACAGAAATTACGTGGGAATTTGTGATTTTGGTCTGGAGAAAACCCCTCTCCTCCTAATGAACAGATTTAGTTTATTTTTAAAGGGCATTTTCTCTATAGATGACCACAATGTATACCAAGTTTCGTTGAAATATAACAAAAATTACGTCTGGTATTTTGGGACCGGTGTAAACCCCCTTTTAAATGGACATATTTACTTTACATTTACAACACGACTTTCACTTTAGGTGCCCAGGGCATTTACTGAGTTTCGTTGCAATAATAAAAAATTATGGTCAGTATGGGCAAATTAGTAATTTAGTTCATTCTTTCATGAGTGCAACCTAAATAGCTACATTCAATTGGGAATTGGAAAAACGCCACGAATTTTATCATAAAAATCCTGTAAGTCATTTCACTCTAAACCGAAATAATTTCGATGATGAAAATGTCAACTGGAAGAAAATAAATACAAGTTACTCATTCATTTCTTGTTATAAATTGTACATTTATTGCATTTATCCATTAATTTACATTACTCTTTTACATCAGTAATACTCACCAATGATTAAAAATCAATTCCCGCCGATGACGTTACTCCTGTTGCTCTTTTAGCGCGGTTCCTCCCTTAGTTAGTTGACCTCACGACGCAATCCGGAAGTGCCGATTTGAAACTTTCTCGTTTCAGACCCTATAGATCACGAAAATATAGGTGGTTCAATTTGTATATGTATATATTTATCCTTGTCTGTTCGCTCTCTGGCAAGCTCAAAAATGGTCCGATTTTGATGAAATTTGGAACAAAAATCTTTCATCTAATTTTAAAGGTCAAGTTCGTTAACCAGCAGAATCCGTCCACTTGAAGATAGTGTTTCGGGCGAAATTCGCGCAAAAAAAGTTGTAACGCTTACGTTTTTAAGTTCATATGCCTGCAGGTACTTGTTTTACAGGTTTCTTAACACATGAAAACGAATGAAACCATTTTTAAGCCGATATCTGTAACCGTTTTTGAGAAAAGTTGAAGGAACAAATGTTTTTGTAAGTCATTATTTTTTGGGGGGTACTTAGAATCGCGAGATTCAATTGAAATATTTTCTGCATCTTGGAAATTCACCTCAACTAAGATGTTTAAATTTTGGTTATATTTGGAGTTAAGTAAGTATGCGAAAAAATGTTTTTTATTAATAGACATGAAAAGTTTTCGGGTCTTCGTACATGTAATGTATTAGATTTGTAAGAATATAAAAATTTCATACAAGCAGTAGTAGTTTTTAATAGAAATTAAAACAGCTGGTTATAACAAAATATAAGGACATGACAATCCTCCCCACATGTTGAAAAGAGATAAAAAATTAATAAAAAAATCAAAAGTCTCATTATTTTAACTGACACATATCACTTAACAACTAAGACGGAGGAGAGAAAATTGTCCTCGGTTTTCTTGAGCGGACAGGGTACCGCCTGGGATTTGATTGTTGTGGACTGGACTTATCTCTTAAGTAATTTGAGGGTAATCCTGGTGGATGGACCAGGTGTTGAAGGTCTGGGGTTATGCTGGATTGGACAGTCTACGGATGCTGGCGTATCCTGAGGAGACTTGAATGCAACTTCTCTTGATCCTGGCTGCTCTTCAATTACAACTGGAGAGGAAGATGCAGGGTCCTGAGACGAAGACCGAGCCACTGGAGAAGAGCTTTCAAATATAGGAACATGCCTCTTCTCGCTAGTGGATGGCTGTTGTTGGGCGTTTCTGGTTTCTTCATCAGTGTTACTGTCCAGACCTCGAGGAATGATCTGATCAACGTGCCTTTTAAATCGGTTTCCTTTGGAATCAATTTCATAATGTAGGTCTCCAAGGGTGGTAACAATAACACCAGGTATCCATTTATCTGTTTTATCGCTGTAGGATCGAAACATTACTGGATCTCCTGCTGAGAAAGCACGGAAGTTAGGAGAAAAGTTGTTCAACTGTTTTTCGATCATTCTGCTTGTAAGATCAGGTTTAACTAGGTCAATCCTGGATCGGACAATTCTTCCTGGGAACAGAAGAGATAGAGGTTGTCCTGTGGTTTGATGAGGTGATTTGTGGTATTGGAGGAGAAATTGGTTTATATAGTGCTGGATATAGCAACTAGTTGCTCCAGAAGTTTGCAACATTCTTTTCAGAGTTTGAACTCCTCTTTCCGCTTGACCGTTTGTAGAAGGATGGTATATGGCAGTGGTACGATGATAACGCACACCTTGTTGCTTAAGGAAATCTTGAAAATACTGTGAACAAAATTGTGGGCCATTGTCCGAGACAACTATTTTAGGAACACCAAACTGGGCAAATACATGTTCGAGAATACTAGCAGTGGCTTGCGAGGTAGTTGAACTTGTGATGATGGGAGTCATCCACTTGGAGTAAGCATCAACAATGATCAAAATATTTTTGCCTAATGCTGAGAAATAGTCTATATGTATTCTTTCCCAGGGAGCATTGGGATATTCCCAGTGATGAGAACGGAACTGTGGAGGCATTTTTGAATTGTTCAGACATGCAGAGCATGACTTGGCCAGGGATTCGATGTCATGGTCAATGGATGGCCAGTAAATAAGAGAACGGGCCAAACCCTTCATTTTTACAACTCCTATATGGGCTAAATGGAGTTCTTCCAAGAGCATTGAGCGAAACCTAGGCGGAATGACAACTCTGTGACCAAGCATGAGACATCCATCGGATGCAGTATATTCAGCTTCTCTTCCTTTACAACCAACAGACTTGAGGCTACTTGTACCTTCGGTGATAGCCGAGAGTAATGTAGACAGATGGGGATCTCGACGGGTTTCCGCTGAAATTTCACGAGAAGTTAAGGGAATTTGTTGTATCTGGTGCTGTACAAATTTATCAAAGTCATCAGCATGGCTTCCGGACTGAAATGATGGAAGTTCATTCATTGAAGTTCTAAAAGATCGAGAAAGAAAGTCAGCATTACAGTTCTGATGACTAGGTTTGTACTTAATGTCGAAATTGAAATTTGCCAAGAAATTGGCATAATTATTGCATCTGGAGAGTGTAAACTGAGGCAGATGCGACTCAGGAGCAAAAATGTGAGAGAGAGGTTTATTGTCCGTGTAGATGGTGAATTTGCGTGCGTAAAGATAATTGAAAAATCTTTTAACTCCCCACACAATGGCTAGAGCTTCTCGATCTATTTGAGGATAACATTGCTCTGTAGCACTAAGAGCTTTACTAGCATATGAAATTGGTCGTTCTAATCCATCTGGCATAATGTGGGATAATACGCCACCAAGACCAACAGGGCTAGCATCTGTAGCAAGAATAAGAGGAAGCGTTGGGTCATAAGGTGTGAGAACTCCATCTGAAGTAAGCTCATTTTTCAGGTAATTATATGATTTTTTAGCATCTTCAGTCCATTGGAATTTTGATGAAATAACCATTGCTCTTAGAGGTGCAGTAATAGTGCTTAAGTTAGGAATAAAAGAGTGGTAATAAGTTACTTTACCTAGGAATGTTCGCAATTCTTCAGGAGTGGAAGGTAAAGGAGAGTTTAGTACGGCTTCAACATGTTTCTTCTGGCAGTGTAGTCCTGCTGCATCAACTGTGTGTCCCAAGAAATCTATTTTATCTAGAAAAAAAGCACATTTGGATTTCCGAAGCTTTAGGCCGGCATTTTTGAGAGTAGTAAATGTTGTTTCAAGGGCCTGAATCATTCCGTTCACTGAAGAGGAAGAAACAAGAATATCGTCAAAGAAACTTATGGCAAAATCAAGGTTCTTTAAGACGTGTTCTATTCGCCTTTGCCAAATGGCAGGAATGCTGGCAACACCATATTGGGCACGTAACGGTCTGATGAGTCCATGGGTAGGAGTGTTGAGAGTCATAGCCTCGCAAAATTTTCCGCTGCATGGGAGGCTCATGAATGCATCTGTGATGTCTAATCGAGAAAATATTGTAGCTCCTTTTATTTTTTTAAATAGATCTTCCACACGAGGAATAGGGTATTCATCGACAATCAGTTGTGGATTTAATGTTGCTTTATAGTCACCTGTGATCCTCATTTTGCTACCTTTCATCACTATATGAGTAGGGGAGGCCCAATTAGAATTTTCTACTTGTTTGTAAAACCCTGAGTTAATTCTTTTATCTATCTCAGCAGCATATGTATCTCGCAAAGCATAGGGGACCTGCCTGGCACGGGCAAAGACTGGTTGGCAATTTTCCCTGAAGGTGACTTCAACTGGGGGGCCTACCAAGGTACCTGCTGTTTCGCTGAAGAGATCACTGAACTTTGAAAGCAATTTTCCCAAATGAACTTCAACATTTGTAGAAATAGAAGAAATTTTTAGAGGAGAAATTTGAAAGAATTCTTGGAATGTAAGTAGATCAGCAAAGCAACTAATCCATTCTCGACCAAAAATACTGTCTGTCTCCATAGGTGTGACATATAAATTTAGAGAGCAGGTACGACCTCGGAAAGTGACAGAAACGGGTAGGTAACCCATGCAACTAAATCTCGTCTTGGTGTAGCTGATGAAATTTCTTTTGGATGGAACGAGTTGTTCATTTGGAGCAATTAGGTGCATAGTTTTATTGCTTACCATTGCACAAGCACCACCTGTATCAATTTCCATGTGAACAACTGCATTATTAATTGTGACAGGAACAATGAGAGGTGGAGGAGCATTAGATTCTTCTAGGCCAACCCGATACATGGAGTCTTCAAAAAAGGTGATCTTGGACTGAGAAATAATTTCAGGCTCAAGGTTTGTTTCTGAATTAGTTGAGTTGACTTCTTCATGTGTTTGGTGTGCTTTTGAAGTATGATGGTTTACTGCCTTAGAACTACGGCAAACTGACGCTATGTGTCCTTGCTTCTTGCACTTTTTACAGGATGAATTCTTAAAAGGGAAATTTTTACGCCAATGCCGTTCCCCACACCCCCAACAATTAGAAGGTTCACTAAGTTGAGCATTTTGGCGGGTAGAGGAAGAACTACGATTGCGAGAAAATCTTTGGTTACTCTTTGACCTAAATGGTGACTTAGCATTAGGGCGGCTAGCATGAGCAAATTTATGCAGTTTTTCAGAATTTTGAAATTTTATTTCAGCAGAGGCTGTTTTAGTAGCTTCTAAATTTTGAGCTATTTCAAGAGCATCAGCAAATTTGACAGTTTTTTTAATAACAATGGCATCACGGGTACCATCATCAATCACACCATGGATGAATTGGACTATAAGGGAATAGTCCAAAAAGTCCTTAAAATCGCAATATCTGGCAGCAGCTTTTAAACGCACTGCATAGTCAGCTACGGGCTCATTGAGGTTTTGAACAATTTGCCGGAATTTGATAGCTTCACTATATTTATTTTTAGTTCTTTTGAAATGCTCTGTTAAAACAAGAACTATCTCCTGGAATGTTTTCTTGTTAGGAGTAGCTGGAAATATCAGCTCATTCAAGGTATTGTATAATTCATATCCCATATTGACAATTAAATGATCTGTCCAATTAGCTTCTGGAACTCCAGTAAGCTGTAATCGCTTTTGAAATCGATCTAGATATGCAGGAACAGACTCAGTACCTGCCTGTTGGTAAGGATCAAAACTAAAATAGTGATTACTTACAGTAGTAGTTGAGATGCTAGCAGTAAGTGTGGCTTGACTTTGAGCAAGTTCCCTTACAATCCCAGTTAATTGAGCTAGTTGAGCCTGAATATTAACAACAGAGTCTTGCATACTTGAAAATAATGTTTATCACTTGAAATGTCACAAAAAATATGTCTTGAGGAGGTTACAGAGCACTAATTTCATCCAGAATTCTCCTGGACTGCTGAAATAAACCCATCTTCGTCGCCAATTGTAATGTATTAGATTTGTAAGAATATAAAAATTTCATACAAGCAGTAGTAGTTTTTAATAGAAATTAAAACAGCTGGTTATAACAAAATATAAGGACATGACAGTACATTTTTCGTAAATATCTCGAAAACGGTTGGGAAATCGTGGTAAGTAGGGAGTAATCATTCGAACCCTTGCTAAATTCTCTACAAAAAAGGTTCTGAAGCAATATTCGGTGGGGCAATGTCAATCAGAGATATAAACTTAAACAGTGTTTGTTTTGTTCTTTTGAACCGGTTTTTGTCTTTGTTTAACTTACTTTTTAATTGGTTGTTTTTGTTTTAAATTGCATTTACCTGTAAAATTAGTATTTTAGTAAAAGAAGCCAAGAAACTGTGAACGGTATTGGTAATACGTTTGGAGTGGCTGTGGTAATCAATATGGCTGTGGCTAATCATGATGGCGTATACATAGGTTTGTTTTGAATTTTCCTATCTACATAACCTTCCTCATAGCCTACAACTGAAGATATCGTTATTTCTTATTTTATAGAAAGATTTAACCCACGAGAGAATGGAATTTTATTTGCCATGAAGCACATATTTAAAGTTGATTATAACAGTAAAATGAATTTGCTAGTAAAACAAGAAACTTAAAATGACAACGAATAATTGGTCGTTTGGAATAGAGCCTTCTGAGCAATTGTCGAAGAGTAAGTACGTTTTCAGTACACAATTGTATTAACTTATACAGACTTCCTCAATAATGAGGATTAAGAATTATCGGCTTCCGTGTAAGTTGGCTGTCAGTTTCCTGTTATTTGTGATGCCTAATCTATTCCATGTCTTCGAGAGGCACGGAACCGCGCTAGGATGACGCAGTTCCTGCGAGTCGGGCTTTTTGCATTGCCCTTGGTGTCAAATGTGGACCAACCATATGACAACCCTATGTCATTTTCATGTCATAAAATATATATTAATATGAAAATTTACAACAAATTAAAATTCCTTTTATGTTCAACTAAATAAAAAAAAAAAACGACTTTTGACAAGCGAAAATATCATAGAGTCAACTGCCAGCTAACAAACTTCGACAATTAAACAGACAATACGGGAATGGCCTTTCACGCCCCTATGAAAATTTAAAAAAAAAGTAAATAAAAAAAGAGGTGTATTGACATCATGTCGAATTCTAGAGACAGAAACGACATAGGATACTTCATTGCCTTCAACATCCCCAAATCATATATTCATTGTCAAACTCTTTACGTCACAAAAAAAGTTGCTTAAATTTCAACTAGTCGTCCATCAGTTCATATCCAGCAAGAACTCGTTGAACAATTTTCTATAAATATATAAAACCATCTCATTTATATCATCTGAAAACTTTACAATACCTAGCGAGAAAGTCGCTTAAAATCGTTTGTAGTGTTGGCTCGAATCGCCATTTCTTCAGTTGATATCTAAGAATGATAGCTGTCAAGAAAATGTTTAATTCAGTAGATAGGAAAATGCGTATCTTAAAGTGGAGATGGAGATAGTTAGCCGTTGCAGTGATACGAAGACAAGGTATAGTTGGGCTTCGGCTAGGAGATGGAGATAGTTAGCCGTTGCAGTGATACGAAGACAAGGTATAGTTGGGCTTCGGCTAGGAGATGGAGATAGTTAGCCGTTGCAGTGATACGAAGACAAGGTATAGTTGGGCTTCGGCTAGGAGATGGAGATAGTTAGCCGTTGCAGTGATACGAAGACAAGGTATAGTTGGGCTTCGGCTAGGAGATGGTGATAGTTAGCCGTTGCAGTGATACGAAGACAAGGTATAGTTGGGCTTCGGCTAGGAGATGGAGATAGTTAGCCGTTGCAGTGATACGAAGACAAGGTATCTCACATATAAGTTTTTTAAAGCATGCAGGGGAAAACCAAACCCACTGATTAAGAATATAGGTAACTATAGCAAAAGTAGCACTATGAGATATGTATATAAATGGACAAAACATATATTATTGAAATAAGTATAACGGACCATGCCCGGCGCTAATGGCCTCCATGCCGAGAACCTTCAGGAATAAATCTGTATTGGACGTTTCGGCTGCACTTTGGCAGCCTTCTTCAGCACTAGAGAATGCCCTAGGGGGGAGGGAAGAAGACCAAGAAGACATTTAGGTGACCATGGTTGAATGTGGTTCAACATGGTTACCTAAACGTCTACATTCAACCATTGTCAGCTAAATGTCTTCTTGGTCTTCCTCCCTCCCACCTAGGCATTCTCTAGTGCTGAAGAAGACTGCCAAAGTGCAGCCGAAACGTCCAATACAGATTTATTCCTGAAGGCCTGACGTTTTTTTCTCCTAGCCGAATCCCAACCATACCTTGTCTTCGTACGTATCTTAAAATGAGGACACAGTACAGGGTGGTGCAATTGCTTATATGTTTGTCTGAAAGCGAAAATATAGGTATGAATTACGTGAAAATCAAAATATTGAAAATAATTAAGAAAAAATAAACTGAAATAAATTTCAGTTATTTTATCCACTTTATTGACACAATAAAGGCTAAATAACTTATATAAGAGAGAGCGAGAGAACTTTCCTCATAAATCTATGAAAATATTGATTTCCCGTCTTGTGTAATACGTCTTCATTGATATTAAGATTTTAATCCCGTCCAAGGAATTTTTGACTATGAAAGAAATTCCTCGGAAATTGCCAGTGCTGAAAATGGGGGCGGGGTATGTAATGCTTTAAATTGATATTATGCACATTATGAAACATAAATTAACATATTTTCTCGTTGATCTAATATACTTATAGGCTACACACAAAAACTGCGTCATCTGAGCGCGTTTTTGTTCTTAGTGTCATTTGAAAAGCTTGGATTTGAATCAGTTAAAATAAAATTTTGTTTTTATATGTCGTAAAAATAAAAACACCTATGCCGATGACATCTCGTTCCAAATTCCTAAGGGTAGGCGCATAGTGAAGAGGTATAGGTAGAGGTATAGGGAAGAGGTAGAGGTAGAGGTACTTCTATGTAACACAAACACATTGTTTGTAATGGGTGCTCGCATAGTGAAGAGGTATAGGTATAGGGAAGAGGTAGAGGTAGAGGTAGCTCTATGTAACAAAAACACATTGTTTGTAATGGGGGCTCGCATAGTGAAGAGGTAGAGGTAGAGGTGAGCCGCGCGGGCCTCCTGGAGGTCATTCCCGCCAGCTTTTAAAGACAAAATTGTTTGTCTTTTCGAGCGGTCTATGACGTTGCTTCTCCGTGATTGGTTCTTTCAAGTCTTCTACTATCCCATTCCACCCTCTGCTGCACGTGTGGTCGTTTGTGTAGTATTTTCACTCTAGAAAATTTGAGATTAGTATTTTAGGATTGTGAATAACTATAACGGAGGTGAAATGAAAGAAGATTTAATTATCGCGGTGCATTAATTATCCAGCATTTACGCGCTGTCGGCATGTTATCACTATCTTCACTACTGTCACTTAATATTGTAAACAAATTAACTATCCTAACAACCTCTCTTCTAGCAACACAGTTGAAGCCTCACTCTCAAATCATGTGAAGCTGGAAAAACCGCGCGGTATCCCTCTTCACTATGCGACCCTCCCTCTATCAAAACCTCTACCTCTTCACTCTACCTCTACCTCTACCTCTTCACCATGCGCCTACCCTAAGAAAAACTCTAGTTTAAACACGTTTCTCATTTTCTAACATGGTTTTATCAAAACGTAACAAAAAAAATTAATAACTAAGAAAAACATAGATAAAACCCCGTTTAAAGGAACGAAACCAACAAGTTTAACTTATATGCAACTATTTCACCGACTGTAATAGCTCTAACGAAAAATGGCATAGGAACAGTTTTTAAACGATATATAATATCCTTTCGAATGGTCACTTTCTACTTACCACAATTTTTTAACCGTTCTTGAGATATTGAAGGAAGTATACGAATATCTCAAAACTCTTCAAGTCAGTTTTTCATGTTTTTCTAATAACCAAGTGTACCAACATTTGTATGTGTTAGTTTTAATCAATGGTAAACCTCTTGAAACACATTGAAGTATCTAAAACGAACATTATATACAGTCTTGAAGGTCAATTTTGTGACAGAGTCTTCCTGCCGGTCTAGTGATATTTTGGGCAATATTACGCGAAAAAAATATTAGCACTTACTGACTCGTGTTTACAAGCTTCCAGATACGCCTTGCGATAATTTGAGGTGGGGACTCAAGTGGAACAATTTTCAAGGCAATATTTAAAACCGTTTTTGAGAACACAACAAAACAAAAACCAACTGTAGAATTGAGTTCAAACATTATCAGGACATTTAACATTCACCTAAACAAGGATACATGTTTTTAATCAATCTGGTTAATTTCCACGTTCAACGGTTTCTACTGAATAAAATTCAACGTTGCTATCTGTAGGTTGTCATCTTTCCTAAACCTCCATAGTGTGCATGGAATTTTTTCTCCGAGTCCATTGATTCCAATAGAAAACTCAACAGACGAGACTCGAACCAGCATCAGCTGTTTTAGGAATCGGATGGCTATCAACTCTGCCATAGGAAGACCCGAAAACATTATTTTGAACAATCATTTATTTCTTCAGTTTCCAATGCGGCGAATTAAATGATAACTATAGTTCCACTTTTCAATGACAACATAACGACCTTTCTTTCCTTCTATACGATCGGAATATCCTTCGGAATTTGTATACGTCGATAGGTAACACAATTCTGACACACTGCCTGTCAAATGCAGGCTGTACTGTTTGGCATAACCTTTGTTACAAAGGCAGAGACGGCGAAACGGAAAATGGAGACCGAACTATTGTTTTAACGCTGAGACAGGTACTATCCATACAACAGCTCTACTTGGCAATCGAATAAAACAGCAGTTAACATATGTACATATATGGGGTCTCTCGTGGTCTAGTGGCTGGCGCCTTGGATTCATAAGCGGGAGATGGTGGGTTCGATCCCCACCGGCGGCAGACATTTTCTCATCCCACGGCTCGCTGGGAAAATTCCTCGCACAACTAAAAAATCGGGTTTTTTTTCAGATATGATTATAAAAGACATGGTAAATATCTCTTTATCAACCATCAAACTTGTGTGTACCTAGCTTGAGAGCTAGTACACCAGAGGGCACTTGTGTCACTCTTCCTGTCTTAATGCTATTAACCCTTAATATGCAAGAGTGACACACTTTCAGTTGAGTTTTTTTTTTTAGTTGTGTCACTTTAGAAATACTAGTGCATTATATTCTTTCCCATAGGAAATCTAAGCAAAATTATATATTTAAAAAATGAATAACAAGGAAAAACTTTAAATGTTTGAGGAGTGTACCCGGATGTGTTTGCTGCCTAGATATTTAGGCTAGTGTTTGGTCTGCAGTTCGTAACTTTGTCGTTCACGGTCAGAATCTCGTTACATAATATACAAATTTGTCTGTTCTTACTGTCAAAATAAGAAGGCGTGTCCAATACAAAGGCTGGTTGAAATAACGCCATCCCGACGGTAGAAGTAATTTATTCAACCATGTTTTGACGATAAGTCGGTACGGACGAAAGAAGAAAATTATTAGGTGTTAAAAGGAGGCGTTGAAAGGTGTTAATGTTTTGGAATACCCAAGCAGAAATCGTAGTGAGCCTGGAAAAAAACCGAAAGGTAGTCAAGAAGGCTTACATAACACGGCAGAGTACAACTTTACTTAAAAATTGATTCCTAATCGGCATGATGTATAAAATAAAACGAAAAAAAAATCCATTCATGTTATATTCATCTGTGGCAGAAGGTCAAATTTATAAAAACACTTACTTTCTTCTCTACTCTTTCATTACGCTCTACGTGTTTCAGGTCGTTATGCCGTCTCTTCAGGTGCACTTAAACTAAATAAAATAAAATATGGTTACAGCCTATACCTTAGAGAACTTTCCGCAGGTATGGCCACGTTTGGACTCTCTACCTGCGGAAGGTTCTCTAATGTATAGGCTGTAACCATATTTTATTTTATTTTGTTTAAGTGCACCTGAAGAGACGGCATAACGACCTGAAACACGTAGAGCGTAATGAAAGAGTAGAGAAGAAAATAAGTGTTTTTATAAATTTGACCTTCTGCCACAGATGAATATATTGGAAAAATAGGGTGACTATCTTATAATATTAAAAAAAAAATCGTACTATTTTTTGGAATGCTTCCAAAAAGCAGGCCGAAACTTTTTTTTTTGGCAAGATAGACATTATTCAAAACCAGACGAATCCCAAATTCTTCTTATCTATCTTCATCTCAATCAGAATTTACAGGAAAAATTAAACCTAGCATAATAATTAATTAAAGAAGGATCTATAGTAGAAGTGGAAGTTAATTTTAATTCCATAATTAACTAGACAGATCTTACCTTTAATTAAACGTGTTAATGATAAGCTCCTGAACGGAAAGGTTTTACTGGAATTATGAAGACATGTGTTAGTTCTAGTCTTAGGAAGAATGCAGTAAATTTCAATCAAACCACGACAGTACAAAACCAATTAAGGTAAATGGAAGACCATAAATCACAACTTGCAGAAATGTTTTCCTATTTCCCCTTTCTCAAAGCAAAGGCCAAGAGGCTTCGTCGCCATCAGAGCTCCTGTAATTGATATTGGATGCCAGGAACCTAGGGGGTTTTCATGGAAGGGGCTGGCGGTTTTAAGCAAACTTCTATGCTATTGGCCGGCGATTTTATAATGAATAATTAAAGGATTCTTGGTCTGATTTGGCAATTTTTTGAGATAAGCGGAAAGTCTATAACTTATCAAATAACTCTAAAATGTCTTTAATAGTATTTATTCCTTTTCCTACTTGGCCCGCTTCACTTTGACTTGGCCCTACTTGAGAAAGGTTCTTTCTCAAGTTGAGGATGTAAGCTGTTGTATTAATAACAAAAATCCACCAAAGATATATAAAACATTTCGGTAAATAAATAAATAATCTACTGTAGTGGAATTTCATGTGTTATTGACCTGATAATAGGACCTTAGGAGCCGCCTCCCTGGGGCCTGGGGGAGGGGAGTCATGTCGATCATATGACGCTGAAATGATTTAAAAAAACTCACTATTTTTCATCCAAAGTTTAGAAAAGTTCCCGGGGCAAGGCGCTCGGTATGGGCCCCCCTAATATTTGTTATAAGTCGGCGCCCCTGATCCTCACCATCACAGGTCAAAATAAGGCGCGTTAGTAAAACTTCGAACCTTCCGATAAAGGGCAGACGTTTTCCATATATTTCCATGTCCCTGAGCGGACGATCAAACATTCTGGGAAACGATTCATTTATATATATATATATATATATATATATATATATATATATATATATATATATATATTTATATATATATATATAGAGAGAGAGAGAGAGAGAGAGAGAACAAGTATCGCCAGAGTTAATGAACTTTTGGGAAACCTGGATAATTCTTAGAAGGTCATTTTACACAAAACATCTCAGCATTTGTAGATGAACATTAGAGACGATCGAGCGTATTTTTTATGATACCAATTCTATTTCTATTAGTCTATTCAATGTCAACCACCGGAGCGAACCTCTTGAAATTATGTTCACAAGCGGTGGCGAAAACGGAATCCTCCATGGAAGAGACTGGCAGTTTCTACAAAATTCTCCTTCTGATAGTACATGGTCAAACATCTTAAATGATCGGAAGTACCTTCAGATAAACTATTTTAGGTATATTCCTTGGGATAAGAATAATCATTAGGAATATGACTTGAAATTTCGATAATTAACGTTAGCGAAATCTCGAATTTTCTTCTAATTCTTGAGATTTTGCAGTTCCTGGTTATTAAAAGTACTTTCTCAGAAACTTATGCAAAAATCTATAGCAAAAACGATACCAGCAGAGCTCAAATAATTAAAATAAGCCTCATGGAATTTGACACGTTTTATTGAAGTGGCTGGAGGTTTTACACAGGATTCCACGTCTCATTCTGATGAGGCGTTGAAGTCGATCTGAGAAAACAATCCAAAATATATCGCATAAAATCTTCATCGCTATAAGGTGTCGCATATTTGCTATTGGAAGATCTAATAAATGAATTTGGAAACATGAAAGTGGTTAACTCGAACTGTCTTGACAGGCACATATTTGAGGGAATTTTACATTTTATGTCAACATTTAAACCAGAATCGTGTAAATTGTTACAGTTTTTTTATTGGATTAATGCACAACTTTAGGGACAAACCTTTTTTATAACCATATTGGCTATATTTTCAATGCCTTAACCAATTATCCTTCTAAAAATATCGTTTAGTTTACACAGCTCCCATGAGATTGAATTAATTATTTGCCGGAAGATGCTGGATATTTTTGATACTAGGTAAATAGAAGACAAGATCTTGTTAAATCTAGTGATTTCTGATTAGAGAATAGGATTGGTTAAACTTTATCGGACCTCCTTCGGCAGGGAGTGAGCGAGACACTGTTTTCTATCTTGTATTAGAACTTGGACTCAAGTTTGGGGCCCAAGACTATAACATCCACTTGAGCATTCGCCTTCTGTCCCTTCCTAGGGTCGGCCATTGTCGATGCTCCCTATTCTGAGTCTTGACAGTAATATTATATTCGGTCAAAATAGACAGAGCAGAAAATTGTTCTGGAAAGGTATTTTGTACTAGACGAGATTTTCACAACTGAATTTCTTAACTATTGCTTATTGCAAGAAAACAAGACGGACATTACCCATATACTAGAAATATATGTTGTATTATTTTAGAATATACAATCTATTTAATAGATCTCTCAACGTTTTGACGCCTGTGTGCCTCTAGTGCTACTAACACAGGGCTGTGATTCTGAACAACGTCTGCTTTCATATATTTGTGTGCCCCAGGCATTTGTGTGCCTCAGAATAGGCCTTCCTATACCTGCGTTCAGAACTCAGCACTAGGTGTAGATGGAGATAGTTAGCCGCTGTAGAGATACGAAGACAGGTATAGTTGGGATTCGGCTAGGAGAAAAACGTCAGACTTTCAAAAAGAAATCTGTATTTTGGACGTTTCGACTGCAACAATGGCAGCCTTCTTCAGCACTAGAGAATGCCTAGGGGGGAGGGAGGAAGACCTCGAGGACAACTTAGGTAACTTACTTCCACCATGGTTACCTAAGTTGTCCTCGAGGTCTTCCTCCCTCCCCCCTAGGCATTCTCTAGTGCTGAAGAAGGCTGCCATTGTTGCAGTCGAAACGTCCAAAATACAGATTTCTTTTTGAAAGTCTGACGTTTTTCTCCTAGCCGAATCCCAACTATACCTGTCTTCGTATCAGCACTAGGTGGATGTTGAAGGAACAGCTCTGTAGAACCTGGTCAATGTCAAGACATCCACTGGTCAGCAGCTAATGGATTAATTATTCCTTCAACTTATTACATTATAACCAATTTCAATCTCACTTCTTCTTCTTCGCATATCTAACATAGTAATGTAATTCTTTACAAACATGCGAAATTGAAATATTTTACCTGCTCTTCATTCATAATAGAAGAAGAAAGTGATTTAGATCCTTTCGTACTAGGTTCACCAGGTTAGAAAAGTGGATCTCGTTTAGCGACCTGGATCATCAGCGCAGTCATTTCTATTGATTTATTCCTATGGGCAATTTGACTGGCTCTTATTTCTAGTAACCGTTTTGTTCACTTACTGTTTTCAAAGCGATTCACTTTTAAATATGTGTTTTTTTTTACGCAAGTTCTATTCACTTTAGTTTTTAGTGTCCTTTGTGCTGTTTTTCTTTCTGCTAGGAAAATGAGTCTTTGGGATTTACCTACGACTGAAAAACATGCCATTCAGACAGTTTGAAAACCAACTGAACTTAACATTTCCTAACTTTTCTTAACAAGCATATCGGCCCATTTTCCACCGAAAAACCAGTGATCTATATTGTGAACGAGTTGGATTGGTTAGAGTTTCGATGTAACCTCGAGCGAGCGGAAACGCATTGCAATTATGCCATTAACATAAGTGCTAATGTTATATAACCTAGGAAGCCAGTAGCACTTATGTTAATGGCTTAATTGCTACGCTCGCTCAAGGTTATATCGAAACTCTAGTCAATCCAACTCGTTGATAATATTAATAAATGGCCTTTCCGTCGCCATATTGCCACAACTTAAATCAAGTTCTCATTACATGATCCAGATCACTGAACGAGACCCACTTCTCTATAAGCCGGTGAAGCTAGTACATAAGTACCGTGAGTTGTAACTAGGATGCCCAAAGTCCGCGAGATTTAAGGCGTCAGCACTCCGTGCCTAAGGTCGTGGGTTCGATTCCCACTACCTGGTTGTTGTGTTTTTACGGCGCACCGATATTAGCGGAGAACTACTAAGTGGTGACATTTCTTTCGGAAAAACAAATCGCGTCAGTTCTATCCTGCCTAGAAATGTGTAGTAACCTGTTGATAACCCAAAGATCCGTTAACTTTGGAATCAAAAATAATTTGTAACTAATACATGTTAACGAACAATATTCAAGCACAATCGCACCAAATGAATCATACAACACCAGCACTCAATTGCAGCACAATCCTATAAACCACATGGACTTAAACCTTAGATATAAGGCTGCGGATATTCCAAAGCATTCTACCTTCCACAGAATCCCTTCCTTTCAAAGTACACGTAAACAAGTCATTGCTCCAATCTCACAAACACAACCACCTGTAAATCCCCTTCATCTAAAGTCCAAATCCTAGTACCTGCACTTTCCTCTTTATCTCTTAACACTAGATTTACCAGACCAGTCATTTTGACTGGTCGTGCAATTTCAATTTAAAATTCCTACTACTTACATTTTCTTTCCTAAATGATGTAATGACTTTTGTGGCTATAAGTAGAGAATACATTTAATGAACTTAATGTTACTTTATATATATTAGTAACAAATATATTTTTTGTTATTGACATTTATACCAGTACCAGGTCTGGTAAATCTAGTGTTAATCATCCTCAACCTCCGATTCCGGTAGCACTATTTCAACCATATGCCTAGGAGACTAATACCCAATGAAGTAATAATATCTTATACATAGATGTCTGTTCTGTTATGGGAGAGTTTAGACTTCAATGTTTTGGAAAAAGCGAACATACATGAGCTATAAAACAAAAATAAATGGAAAATTGTCCCCTTTAGGTGATTATTATGACGGTATTCAATAAAGAATCTTAGTCATCTTAGTGCGTTTCCGTTCATATCCCAAGTGCCATTAGTCAAAAATGTTGGGCAAAACTAAAATTAAAACTGCATTCTCTTTTTAGATTAAACTAAATCTAAACTAAACATTTCAACGTAAAAAAAATTAAAATTAAATCTCAAAGTGAAGGAAGGTTTTAGGCGCCACAACAGGAAACTGATGGTATCCAAGCGGAAAATACTCCATCCATCCTCTTTCTTAATATTCGCAATTGGAAACACTATAACCAATGTTTCCCATTTTCTTACCTTGTTACCTACTGAAATCCTCATATTACTGTTAAATGTAATCTGGGAAAGAAAAAAAATAATAGTCAATTGAAAATTGAGGTATACAATGACAAAACTCTGTTCAAAAAAACAAAACTAACAATTTTGAAGTTTTAAGGGCTCATTTTTATGTAATTTTCATATTATTTTCTTCTGGATATACTTAAGTTTTATAATCTTCTCACCGACGTAGTCTAAATCAAGAATATATATTCTAAAAGAAGAATATATTTGTGTAAGTTTAGCTATATTGGAATATATTAACTGTTGAGTGCAAATTCCTTGAAACGTTGAGGAAAGAACTTAACCAATTTCAACTAAACCCATTCAGTTGCCACTTTAAAGAGATTCTCATGAATAATGATACAGAATGAATAACAATAATAACATAATTAACTAATTAATATGCTAATGGAAAAGTTATATTGTTTCGAAACATAAACCATTCATTGAAATTAATCATTTCAGAATTGCTCTTAATGCTTTGTAATGCAGATTACTGATAATGTTATATTAACGATTAATTTATTATTGATATCATTTCATAATATGCAATTCCAACGCAATTAAAACCCAGTTTAACCACTAGTAGCTTCAAGTGTGTTTTGATGTTTTTATCGTAGCGTTAGCATTAATAACAACAATTAATATAATAAGGAAGCGTTGATCGTCGGGGTTTCGCTCAATGTTCTTATTTAATAAAACACATTTTATGGTTAAAATGTATATTTATTACTGCCGACGTTTCGGCTTGCTATACAAGCCATCTTTAGGGCTATCGAGAAGATTGAGAACTGTCCCGTTCCAAAAAGAGAACATTTCTGATATTTATTACTGCCAACGTTTCGGCTTGCTATACAAGCCATCTTCTCGATAGCCCTGAAGATGGCTTGTATAGCAAGCCGAAACGTCGGCAGTAATAAATATACATTTTAACCATAAAATGTGTTTTATTAAATAAGAACATTGACCGAAACCCCGACGATCAACGCTTCCTACTTCTGAACGATCGACCATATCTTCTCAATTAATATAATAATACTACGAAAATTGATATTGTTGTTATTTATGTTTTATTTATTTTTTATTTATTTTTTTATATTGCCATCCGAAATGTTGTTAATTTATTCAGTAATTTATTGACTATCTATTTATCAATCAACGTTTATTTTAGTCCGTAAAAAGTGAAATTGTTTTTACAAGTTTGTATATTATTACTCATTTCACCTCATTTACGTGTAATGACTCGAAACCACATTCTCTTCGACTTATTACATGATTCGACTTATCCACTTCACTTACATGATTCGAACTTATCCACTTCACTTACATGATTCGACTTATCCACTTTACTTACATGATTCGACTTATCCACTTCACTTACATGATTCGACTTATCCACTTCACTTACATGATTCGACTTATCTACTTCACTCACATGATTCGACTTATCCACTTCACTTACACGATTCGACTTATCCACTTCACTTACATGATTCGAACTTATCCACTTCACTTACATGATTTGACTTATCCACTTCACTTACATGTTTCGACTTATCCACTTCACTCACATGATTCGACTTATCCACTTCACTCACATGATTCGACTTATCCACTTCACTTACATGATTCGACTTATCCATTTCACTTACATGATTCGAGTTATCCACTTCACTTACATGATTCGACTTCTCCAAGTTCGGCACATCGAGAGTTGACTGTTCAAGCAACACGTCAAAGAATCCTTAGCGTAGAAGCCCTTTGAAGGCTTAAACAAGTCAGGAATAATTAAAATTTAAAAGAAGAAAAACCTATTTACCCATAGGCCTAATCTTATAATTACTAAGTTTTTCCAAGAAAAATATTCTCCTCCCGTTAAATATTAAAATTCAGAACGTAACAAGCTCTTTACAAATTTCATGGTAGATTGGAGATTTTGATGGACTTTTCCCCCTCTTACTAACTTAATTGTTATTAAAGCCAATGGAGAGGAAACAATACTTTCTAATTAATCCTATTTCCTTCTTGCTACAATATTTTCTAATTTGTTTCATTTTAATTAAAAAGGAATTTCAAGATGTTTGTTATTCACTAAGAGAAAACATGTTTAGCGGTTTTATAATAAATCAATTGTAACACAGGTGTCCCGGAGCCGTGAGTGTTAAGGCGCGAGCACTTTACACTCCGTGCCAAGTGTCGTGGGTTCGTTTCCCACTAGAGTGGTCGCTTTCCTTAGGAACAAATAAAAGGCATCAGCCATATCCTATTTACTATATAATAAAATTATGTAGTAGTGTTTTTTTTTTTATAATACATTATTTAACGCAATAAAATTCATCACAGTTTGCCCTACTCCAAGAGAAGCCTAGCTGGAGTCATACCTGCATCACAGTAAAGGAGACTTGGCAACCCTGTACCATGGGAAGGGACACATACCTCTTACACATGGAGTATTTCACACTCACCATTCATGAAAACATGGCTACATTTATTAATTGAGTTCCGTTCATGAATGAATATTTGGCTTCTAGATAAAATGGGCGTTTCCTATGTTATTACAGCTGCTGTAATTCTGAGTAGCTTGGTTAGGTTAATTTTTTTTTTCTATATATATATGTTAACGTCCATTATTATTAACTGAGAAGTTTAGGACGGGTTATCTATAGGTTACCACCCGTTTCTAGCCAGGATAGGGCTGATGCCTTTTAATTTTTCCAAAGAAAAGCCCTAGTGGGAAACTATCCCACGACCTTTGGCACGAAGTGTTAATTGCTCACGGCCACTGGGCCTCCGATATTTTGGTTTAAAAAAAATATTGACATGATTTTTATCCTTCTTTCATTTAGGATGATAATGTTAAATGATTTTTTCTTCATTGATCTCTTCGCTTTTCTACCGCAATACCTGTGGTGCCTCAAATCATGTGTTCTGTGTTTTATGATGCACTGCAAGGCGAACATACAGTTTGATGCTCGTAAACTGCCTAACTTCCTTCCGGCGAACCAAAACTACATAACTCTTCTTCGAATAGTTATTACTTCGAGGAGAAATTAATTCCACGAAGAAATGTTGGGCGTCTTGTTGAGTCACATTAATTGTAGCCTTTAAGTAAGAAGTCCGCTAATAGAACAGGCAAGGTGCAGAAGGTTCAGGAACTTTCTCTATGAACTTGAGGAAGTGGTTTTTCTTTGATAATTACCGCCTTCTTGGCTGGAAGCCTTTCCAACTTCCTCTACACTCCATTTGGGGAAATCAAGAGATTTAGTTGGACCGCTAAACACCTCTTTTACCTAGCTATAAACTTATAAGTTTAACAGGCGTTTTCTTCTTGATTAGCCATTCTATTCAACTAATAACTTCTACATTTTTGTGTATGTCCATTATGTAAAAAGAAAAAAAGAAATTACCGTTAACCAATTTTAAAACAAGTAAAGATGGAATGGTTGGGATTCGGCTAAAGAAACCTCAATATGATTTTTGTTAAAAAAAAAAATCTATATCTTGGACGTTGACAGTTAAGTAACCATTGTGGAAGTGACTTCCACAATGGTTACCTAACTGTCAACATTGGTCTTCCTCTGCCTCCAGTCATTTCCATAGCTGACGAAGGCTACCAATGAGTAGCCGAAACGTCCAAAATATAGATTTTTTTTAACAAAAATCATATTGAGGTTTCTTCAGCCGAATCCCAACCATTCCATCTTTACTTATCACCTCGACGGCTAACTATCTAATCATCACAATTTTAAAACGTTCGACTCGCTATAGTGTGATATGCGTGTTTCCGTTTTCAGTACTTATTGAATTATTGAAAAATGTCTTCAAATCTTTATCGATCCTACCTAGTAGACACCGAAAATGACCCCGTTAAAATTTTTATATATATATATATATATATATATATATATATACACAGGGTGGCCCAGATAAATGGGCCACAAGAGAAATAACTACTAAACAGTTTGAGATATCAAAATGTTTCATAGGGACAAAGTTGTAGTTCTCGTCGAGATCTATTAAATAATCTCGGAAATGAGAAAATTACACTTCTAAGGGCTCAAATAGGCCTTTGAAGGGAAAGGTTTCCTCTTTACCCATATTTTGCATTATATTTTCAAAATTTATTAACAAAGCAAGGAAGAATCGTGCAAACAGGGATTCGATGCGTCAAGTAGTTCTCTGTAAAGATACGTTTTCATTTGCATTTATTCCTCATCTGAAATTTAAAAAAAAAACGCACTTGAATTTATTTAAATAGTATTTTTGTTAAGGGAGGGGCAATTCAGCATAGGAGAATGTGTTCAGCACTCAACAAAACGATTCCCATTAGTGTAAAAAAAAAAAAAAAAAAAAAAAAAAAAAAAAAAAAAAAAAAAAATCCATGGAAATTGGAGCTTTAGGAATAAGAGTTGTCAAAATAACAGATCACAAATAATGAATGATTTTTTTCTTTTTTTTTGCAATAAATACAATTTTTAATGCTGAGCACATTCTCCTAAGCTGAATTAGCTCTTTCTTAGCAAAAATACTATTTCAATAAATTCAAGTGCCTTTTTTGGGGATTTCAGATGAAGAATACATGCAAATGAAAACGTATCTTTACAGAAAACTACATCGAATCCCTGTTTGCACGATTCTTCCTTGTTTTGTTAGTACGTTTAAAAAATATGGGTAAAGAGGAAACCCATCCCTTCAAAGGCCTATTTGAGCCCTTAGAAGTGTTATTTTCCCATTTCCGAGGGCACCATTTTATAGATCTCGACGAGAACTACAACTTTGCCCCTTTGAAAAATTTTGATATCTCAAACCGTTTAGTAGTTATCTCTCTTGTAGCCCGATAATCTGGGCCACCCTATATATATATATATATATATATATATATATATATATATATATATATATATATATATATATATATGTGTGTGTGTGTGTTTTCTGCAATTTGGCTTCTTTCTCCGGCGGTCTTGCAAGTAACACGCGCGCACACACACACACACACACACACACACACACACACATATATATATGTGTGTATATCAAGACCGAACTCCGACAATCTCCACCTTTTCATAATTTATTATTCTTTGTTTGAATGTTGTTCTTGAATGTACATAAAATCACCAAAAAAATAAACAATGAAAAACATAACAAGCTTTTCACTGTTGGTATCAAACGAAGCCTGATATGTATAATAAAGAAAAGAATTTTCTGAGAAAAGAGAACATGGGAAAATGATATGTAAATAGAAAAATACGTTTTCTGAGAAATAACTAGATATAAAGGAAGAGAGAGAAAAAGAGAAAAAATGTTTTTATTCACGTCCAAAGCAATTTGCTTTTAATGAAATTAAAAAATGAAATAAAATAAAAATCAACTGTCGTAGAATCAATTAAATTAAAATATCTTGGTACAGCCTCGGCTTCATGCGTCAAGCTTTAATTTTCCGAAGTTGTTCTTTATGGCACCAGAAGAATAAGAGTCAGTTTGTTGGTATCTTCGGATCCGAATTCGAAGTGAAAAGGGAGTGGTTCAACTCTCAGTTCTCGATGGAGTAAGGTTTTTCGAACAAACACCGCAGGACTTTAATTAGTCCAAAGTCGTCTAACAGTCCAGGCGACGAATGCTTAAAAACAGCTATAGGTGGAAATTTTTGGAACACAATTTTTGACTTCATAACTTTGTTTCCGCTAGTTAGGTGGTCATCATATCAAAAGTCCTCTCCCGGAGCCTTTGTGCCGGGGGGAGGGGTGGGGTTTAGAAGGTCTTATTTTTCGGGTTATCACTCATATTTTCGAAACCCTGTGTCTTAGCGACATGGCCATTCTATTACAAATGAAAGCTGAATAAATATGCTACAAGTTCAACTCAATAAAGTTTATCGAGATATCTTTAGTTTTCAAAATATCCACTCCTGAATGACTGTCATTTTGGAAAAAACACACTTTTTGACCGGATAACTCTTTAACGATAAACCGAAAAAATAAATGCCGTTTATAAGTTAGACCAGGATATAAATAAAAAAAATCAGTCTAATTATAGCCCTTTTTACAATAGTATACCCATAAAACCAGGTACTGCCCAGGAATTTCTCACAATTAATATACCATTTACCATATGTAAAACAATTTTCCAATTAAGAACCTGCAGTAACTACGCAATAAAATTTAACATAAACAATTTAACATATACAATAGACCCGCAGAAGAAATGTTCTATTTGTAGTTTAAATGTTCTAGAGAACATTAATCATTTAATTCTTCATTGCCCTGCTTATGAGCCGATAAGAGCTAAACATCTTACCTTTCTTACTCATGATGATCCAGAAATTAATTTCCTCAACGCACTCAATAGCAATAATAAATATAAACTCATAGGAATATCTAGATATATTAAGGAAATTCTAAAGTGCCGATCATTTATTTTAAATGAATAAATGTTAATTATTTTTTATCTTATTTTTTATTCTTTACTTTTTTATTTATTTATTTTTTTGTTTTTTTTTGTTCTTTTAAGAATTCACTTTTCAGTTAATTTACATTTGATTTATGTTATAACATTATGACTATATTTATTTTAATCATAAGCGGAAGGATTTTATTTATGTAATATTAGTTATATTATTTATTTCTCTTATACAGATATTGTTATTTTGCAACTCATTTGCTCATTATAGTTTGTTCATATTAGTAAAATAGTGCAAATATATACTATAGCAGTTAAGCCGTTATAAAAGTTAAAATTACTAAAAATAGGACTAACTAAATAAATATGTAAGCCAACTCCTTTGCTAAGGAGAAATCCTGTATAGCAAATAAAATAATAATATAGTCGGAGAGCTGGTAACGCACATTTAAATTTTATTACAACAATCATAGTTGGCTTCTGAATAAAACTCTATTTTTGGACAATATTTTTTTTTTTTTTGCATCTTTCCCCTATGCGCGGTACCTAACCTGGTAAGTGTAGCGAATACATATATACCTTCTTATCTACCCAAGAGATGCACTATAGCAAAATTTCAAGGTTCATAAAACACTTCACGGGACGTGCGGTTACCAGCTCTTGGACTATTAGGAATTTGGATCGGGTACGGATTGATTATGTACAATTTAAAGGGAAGTCGTTTATTTTGTTTGTATATGCAGTGTTGGGCAAAATTAGCGTTAGTTTACTAAACTAACGTTAATTTACTCTAACTAAAAATAAAATGACGTTATATTTTTAGTTTTAGTCTAGTTTTTAGTATGGTAATTAGTTAAAGTGACCTTAATTTATGATTTTGGTTTAATTTTTATTTTGAATTCACTAATTACTTCATTGAAAAAATATTATATTCATTTTCCTCCTTGACTATACTAATGCATACTTTCATTCGGAACAAGGGTAAAAAAATAGGTATGTATGTATTATTGTTTTTATAAAGAATGCTTATTTGTGAACAACAATGAAAACAAATAGAAAATGAGGTTACAACTTACAACTTTAGCCTATTTATAACAAAATTAAAACAAATTAACAAGTTCTATTAGTTTTAATAATTTACTTAATTATCGAAATAATATATGATTTAAATTAATTCACGTTATTTTTGTACAACTAAGCCGAAGCTTTAATTTATTTTTTAATTAATTAAATTTTAGGTTGCAATTTTTAGTTTAGATTTAGTTTAGTCCACAAAAGTGAATGTACTTTTAATTTTAGTTTTAGGTTTTAGTTTTGCCCAGCATTGTCTGTTTGTCTTTCGTTCAAGGAAAGCGCTTATTTTAAGAAGAACGTTACGTCTGAGTTAAGTGATTTGGATTTTTTTTTGCGGATTGGTAATTTCATTTCTTTAAGATTGTTGTCATGCTTCGTAACATGAAATTAATAATAATTTTAGCCGGTTAATTCATTACAACTAACTATTTATTTAAGTATAATGAAGAATTGGTATGAGGTTTATCATATTTCCAAACGTAATGAACTCTGGTCACTGTGTTAGAACTTCACAGCTACTCGAGGAACTTAATCAAAAAGTTTTCTAATTTGTTTTATGGAGTCTTCTTTTCAGTTTGAACTGAATGAAGTTTTTAAAAATTACGAAAGTTCTTACAAATTCGTTAAAGAGCCATTGTTGGAATGTCATTTCCTCGGAAAGTTATTATTTTTTTTTTCTTCTTTTTGAATTGTGGCCTAAGAAAAGCATACAGATTGCCCTACCAGAAGCTGTGTCATTGTCAAGTTTCTTGTTATCAGGAGGAACTCTGTGATAACAACTTCTCTCGCTTTTTAAGCGTTCTTTCGGCAACAAAAGGATTTTCGGGATCTTATCTTTATCTTAGGTTTCTGAAAGGAAGAGCATTATCTTCATGCATACGAAAATGTCTCTTTTCATTAGGAGCTAGCATATTTTATCATCCAGTTCTCTTGTTTTCACCACAAACCATGTGCAACTATTGATATTGTAACCATACAACAGTTCTTTTCAAACGAAACTCGATAATTTCGTGAACCTACATAATCAGGCCATTAGGGGGTAGGGATTTGCCCTCCCAGGATTATATGACATCCAAAACTAATGACCCAGATGTTTTACATAAATATCAGTAAAATATGATCCTTACTTACTTGTAAGTAATCGTTATGCCACCAAATGGCTCCAAGTTCATATCGTCCTTACCATGCCAAAGTATCGAATATGAAAATCGGGGCAAAATAGGAACAAAAATATTCTATCCATTGACGAAGTCATATAGTGAAAAATGGTCTTATTCGATACTTTATTCATGACATTAAAGGCTATTCTAAAGGGGTTAGAGTTATGACAATTTTTGACAAGCCGTATCGTCCACAATCCAATAGCAAAGTGTCGAATCTAAAAACGAGATTTTGCATATTCGGTAGTTTGACATGGCAGGGACGATATTATTTATTTATAGATATGGCCGGACTGCAACGAAGACAATTTGGATATTTGAAAACGCCATGCTTGAAAATTTTAGAATTGTTAAATGTAAATATTGAATAAAAATTAATTATTAACAATAATGATCTGAATGGATTGTGGCAGCAAAAGAAGATTTAAAAGCTGCATGTACCATGCAAATAAAAATTTTAGCTAGAAACATATTCAGACAAAAAATCCGTGCATAAATGTGGTTGAATTGCTCGAAATTTAGGTTTTCCTAAAAATCTGACTTTTTCCCTTAGTCGAATTTCAACCATTCCTTGACTTCTTTTCACCACAACGGCTACTATTTAGTCCAAATTTACATAATTTAGGCGGAAAATGCTTAAAAAACTGTTGAAGAAGCTCGAAAAATTGTTGTCGATTACATTATAAAAGCACGATGTACAAATTTGGATTCTAAATTCTAATTCATGAAAAAACACTTGTCCTGCAATTTTCGGAACATGAAATAAACTGTTGAAATGTCAGGTAACTGAAAATGAAATCCCCCCGGGGAAATAGAAAATTGGTATTCTTTTATTCACGAAAAGTACAGAGAATATTGCATTCGTTTTGGAGGTCCAACATGAAAAAGACATGTTATTTTACAAGGTCTGGCATTTGTCTACAACATACATATCTCAAAACAGGTATAATGGAAATAATATTAATTATAATAACATCATAAAATATATCATACATGATATACTGTAAAAAGTCTTGTTAGAATTAAAACTATTATGCAAATGTACTAATCTAAAATAAAATAAATCTACGATCAACACATTAAATAATGATATTTTTACATGGTAGGGACGATATGTGCTTGTTGTTTCTAATGTTAAAAATAATGATTTCTTTTTTTTTATTTTTCAGGTGAGGAATATTGGGCTACATTAAAAGAAATCTTATTTGATTTGAACTTATGTAAGTTCTTTATTTTACTTATGTACTTTTTAGAGTAACTACACCTGTAGCAAAATCAACAGGGAGTCTACTGTGACTAACTGTTTATACAATGACAATCTGCAAATACAATGACTAGTTCAATATACAATGACTCATTTCTTATACAATGTCTTACTGATATTGTTTATATTTTTTCTTGCCCATTGATTGGAAGATTTTCTTACTCACTCACTCACTGTTGTGCGCTACACTCCTTATAGGACCTGGGCCTCTGCCACCATCCTGCTCCATTCCACACGGTTTGCTATTAGGTTCCTTCAATTTCGGATCCCTAGCGTCCGCAAGTCCTCCTCCAGGTCATCAAGCCACCTCTTGGTCTTGGTCTGCCTCTCTTTCTTCTGGCCCCAGGTGCACCATTCAGCATCAATTTAGATAGCCTACAAGGTTCCATTCTCTCCACGTGCCCTTACCACCGTAGTCTACCTTTCTTGATGACATAGAGGATGTCAGGCTCGCCATACAGTTCTGTAAGTTCGGCATTGCTTCTGACCCTCCACCTGTGCTCTTACGACTCCAAAAATCTTCCTCAGGACTCTTCTTTCCCAGACCAGTAGACCTCTCCTCATTTCTTTGGTCAGAGTCCACATTTCGCTGCCGTACACAACAACTGGTCTAATCACAGTTTTATATAATAAAATCTTTGGAAGATTTTCTATCTTACAAAAATACTTCCATGAGGTGGAAAGTACCTGAGGACGTTAACAGGGTAGCGAAGGGAACTGTGAGTATCCAAATCCAGGCATTTTTTTTCTTTGGGCTTAAGGCGTGTCAACCTTTGAGGTCATTAACAACAGAATCCAGGCATTGTTTGCATGTAAAAATCATAATCTAGCTTATATTATAGCGTTTTTTTTAGGAAAACACTTGCTGATAAGCTCTTTGACGTGAGTTTATTCGATTTCACACGTGGAATTACCTCCAAAAAGTGTTCCCAGAAGCCCATCAGCCTAAAATATTTTTAAAGCCGAAGTCAGGTCTTCTTGGTAGAGGCTAGCGCCTGAAAACATATATATATACATATATGCATATATATATATATAAGTGTGTGTGTGTGTATATATATATATATATATATATATATATATATATATATATATATATATATACCATAAGGTACTCTAAAAAGATTGTGTGAATAGCACTACGTTCTGGTCGCCAGATTTAAAAAAGGAAATCTAGGTTGATAAACCGTGGACAATTATAGTTTGCTTTAGTTTTTCTTACCCCCCCCCCCCCCCCATTCGCGTACTAAATATTAACTACAACAAACTACAATAACAAAAAGAAAAGTACTTCAATTCCGCTTCTAGCTCGTTACTAACTCTTAAGGACCTGTTTCCACTTCAGCATGATGAAAAATGAACACAGAGGTAAATTATGCTTTTAATTATACGAAAAGGGTTTTATTCATTCACATGCGTATCTGGAAGTTTGTCTAGTATTCAGCAAACAGTATATAACTTACTTCATGAAATTTCTTTTAATTCTTGAATTTCAAAATTTTACGTATGACATTACCTGAGAAATTGAAAGGTGATCGTTTGCCGTTGAGATTGCGAAGATTGATCTTGTCGGGTTCAAGTTTTAGATTTAAGTTTTAAATCTGTACACATCTGCCATTAATTTAATCTTCTTTTGAATAGATCTTTCAGAAAGTTCTAATATTCTAAGATATAACATTAAACGCCAAAACTTGTTTTCAATAATGTAATGATAAAAATATGGACAATTGATGTCTGTCTTGCACTACTTCAATTAAAAAAGATTCCCTGGTTTTGATAGAGTGTTGTTTCTTTTAGCTATTTTAAAAATTGAGAATTGTAGCATTTTGTTCATGGGTAGTTACAATTATTCTTCGTCATGATATTTGGCTAAGTACAAGTGAACAATTGCATTCTCAAGCCATCATCTTTTCCCGAATATAGAAAATGTGCCAAATCATGGAATGATCAATGAATTAATTTTCCGATCTGATGAACTTAAATATACGTTATAGCATTTTTTGAAGAAATGAAGCTATTGAGGTTGCACTCATGAAAGAATTTTTGAAAAATGTCTTCACATGTTTATTGAGCCTAACAAGGCATATATATATATATATATATATATATATATATATATATATATATATATATATATACTTAACCATCAAAATCGGTCCAACCGATTTATTATCGACGTTATTGGTACTTTATTTATTTAATTTATCGAGTTCCACAGCTTCCAGGGGGAAAAATTTTAAAAATAAAACATGTGTTTTAAAAAGACAAAACTTCATTAGAAGTTGCAGTTTATTCTATATTATGTTTAAATTGACTTATGCCACCGAAGTAACTTGGTTGTTAAGGAACCACCGAAGAAGAAGCGCTGCTGTATTGTTGTGGTTGCTCTCCCTAAATGTGGATATTATTATATGTCAATTAAAATCAATGATTTTATTAAATAGAAAAAATGATTAATAAAATATTAATTGTGAAGATGGAGATAGTTAGCCGTTGCAGAGATACGAAGACAAGGTATAGTTGGGATTCGGCTAGGAGATGGAGATAGTTAGCCGTTGCAGAGATACGAAGACAAGGTATAGTTGGGATTCGGCTAGGAGATGGAGATAGTTAGCCGTTGCAGAGATACGAAGACAAGGTATAGTTGGGATTCGGCTAGGAGAAAAACGTCAGACTTTCAGGAAGAAATCTGTATTTGGACGTTTCGGACCCCCCAATAACATTAATTACAAAACCGACAAACAAAACATCTCCCCTGCCTACTCCGCCGTCTACCATAAATTGTCCTGACCTCCTTTTTATCTTTGTTCCCAGGCTCCAGACAATTTTTCTACTTGTGTGTCCCAAAACTCTTAACACCTTTACAACCCGCTTTTACAACCCAGCAATTGCACTTCTTTCATCTTCACCGACTTACCGCTTCCTCACCCCTCCCCCAGTCAAAACTATTAAACCCCCTGTGTAGTACCTGTCCCTCATACATTCAACCATGGTTACCTAAGTTGTCCTCGAGGTCATCCTCCCTCCCCCCTAGGCATTCTCTAGTGGTACGTATCTATATATTAATTTTTATAAATTGTATTCACTTATAGAATAGATTGTATTTTCTCACTATGTGGAAAAGTTCTTTTTTTGTACTGATTAGTTTGTTGTACTGCTTACTTACTACTTTCTACATGCTGTTTACTTTCTAACTACCGTATTTTCATTGTTTAAAAATAAGATTGGTTAAAATTTATTGTCTTGATGTATATACTACGCTCATTTCTGCCTGTTTTTTACTTACAAGTTGTATATTTATTTTTTTACTTATAAGTTGTATTTTTTTAGCTGAAGAAGGCTGCCAATGTGCAGCCGAAACGTCCAAATACAGATTTCTTCCTGAAAGTCGTGACGTTTTTCTCCTAGCCGAATCCCAACTATACCTTGTCTTCGTAAAATATTAATTGTGTTACTTGTTCGTTACAAATATTAAACTATTCATGTTTATTTTGTATATAAACAAAATAATAAGGAATGAAACGTTACGTACTGAGAAACAGAACAAAATTAACTCAACAGATAGCGAAATAAAATAGAAGCTATAATGCTAGCTAAAAAATTAATTAATACAACAGTTACTTTGCATAATTCGAAAACATATATTTTTCTTTCGGCCTTAAAGATAAATCCTTCTTAAGGGATTTATTAGAAAATTAGAGAGAAAAAGAAAAAGAACGGTAAAGAGAGTAAAGAAAAACAAGAATATTAAATCCCTCTTATAGAAGAATATTAATTAATTGGTTTTATTAATTTCATCTCAGAGCTGTTCCATCGCTTACATTGTTTTGGTAATCTTCTATTTAGGCTAGAAGCAGACTCGCTTGTTTACAGATGTTACACAAACAAATAGAAATAATGAATGCTTTTTAAAACCATTTTGCTAAAATAAGAAAATTCCTGGGTAATATATACAACGAAACTACTACGTACTATGCTCTGGACGCGTGATTTTCCCCTTTGCTGCTTCGACTGCTAGAGTCATTAGCACCAAGGTACCCATTAATAAATTAATTAAAGACTGGGTTGACCTAGGGACAGTCAGGGAGGCCGGTTCCAACCCATGAACGAAGACACTAGAAGATTTTTTTTTTTTTTTTTTTTTTAAATAATACGTTTATTTAACATCTGTACATTTTAAAGTACATTGGTTAAGTTTGCACACAAATATGATTAATGATATATACAAAAGTTGATTAATACAACTGACAACAAAGTAAAAAAAAAAAATAAAATAAAAAAAAAATAAAAAAAAAATAAAAAAAAAAAAAAAAAAAATAAAATAAATAAAAATAAATGAAATAAAATAAAAAAGAAATAACAAAATAATTTAAATGTAAATATATGAATAAATGGTAACCATAATAAAATAAATGAAAATAACTAAATAATAAATAAGTAAAGACGAAGAAAAAAAATAATAATAATAACAAATAATAATGATAATAACACTTATGGAAGAAGCCAATCAATATTGGTACTTCCTAGTTTTGGAATATATTTTTTTCTCTACTAGTCATTTAGCTGGTCACGAGGCCAATGTCTCTTGAGCCTTCTAGGCGGGTTTTGTGGGTGGGTTTGGGAGGAAAGTGTTTGTGCTCTGGGATTGGGATGGAAGGACAATTTGGAATGAAAGGTTAGGAATCGGGATTTTGCCAGTTCTTGAACGAAAGGGATGTTTAGGTCATTATGAAGAGTTTTATTGGAAACGTAAAAAGGAGCATTGACTACTTTGCGAAGGACTTTGGATTGGAATGCCTGTATTCTCTGTATGTTAGAAGTTTTAGTTGTTCCCCAGAGTTCAAGTCCGTAAGTCCAAATAGGTCGGATTATGGTTTTGTATACAATGAGTTTGTTGTGTATTGTCAGTTTTGATGAAGGTCCCAGTAGTCGTCGTAAGAGTCCGTATCTCCTGTTCAGTTCCTGTCTTTTTAGTCGGGTGTGAGGGTTCCAAGTGAGTCTACTGTCCAGTAATAATCCCAGGTAGCGCACCTCGTTGGATATGGGGAGTTCGTGGCTGAATATGACGACTGGTGGGCAGGCTCTCTTATTGAGTGTGAATGTAATGTGGCAGCATTTTTGAGGATTCACCTTAATTTTCCACTTGTTGCACCAGTGCTCGATAGACTCCAGGTGTTCTTGTAGGTGAAAGGAAGCAGTTATGGGATCAGGAGAAGAAGAAAAGATGGCCGTATCATCAGCATATGTGGTTAAGTGGGTGCTGGGATGGGTGGGGATGTCTGCGGTGTACAAAAGGTAAAGGAGGGGACCAAGAATACTTCCCTGTGGTACTCCGGAGGAAATGGGATGGGAACTAGACAGTGCGGAACCAGATCTTACTTGGAAGGAGCGGTTAGATAAATAGGATTGCAGGATTAGGAAATATGTGTGAGGAAGTATGCGCTTTACTTTGTATAACAACCCCGGGTGCCAAACACGATCGAACGCTTGGGCGACGTCGAGAAAGGCACTCGTGCAGTAGTTTCTACTTTCAAGCGCGTGGGATATGGTGTCAACAACGCTAAAGCATTGTTGGATGGTTGAATGCTGAGGACGAAAACCAAATTGGTGATCAGGTAAGGAATTGGGAGGGATCGTGGACAGAATTCTTTTTAGGAGAAGTTTTTCAAACACTTTGGACATGATTGGGAGCAAACTGATAGGACGATACGATGATGGAATCTTGGGAGATTTCTGGGGTTTCGGTATAAGGATTATTATTGAGTGCTTCCATGGATTTGGGAAGTGGGTGGTTCTTAGGATTGAATTGAATATGTAGGTGAGGAAAATAATTGCTTTGTGAGGTAGATTTTTTAGGATTAGGGCTGTTATAAGGTCGTAACCGGGAGATTTTCTTGGGAGGTGTCTGATAATGTATTTAACTTCTGCAGGATGGAATGCTTTAGGAGGAAGGGAGAGTGGAAGAGGGCTATTCAGGTAATCGTGTATTTCTAGGTCTTGGGAGGAGCTGGTTTCTGGGTGAGGGGAAAAAGTGGATTCCAGGTGGGAAGCGAATAATTCGGCTTTGTCTTCATCAACTAGAAGATAAAAGTACTTTAGCTCGGGATTTGAACTCAGGTCCTCCAGCATATTAGTCCAGTGCGCTACCACTGAGCTAACCTCGCCCCCCTCCCAAGTAAACTAGATTAACGGAAATTACTATCTTGGACTCAGTTTTCCGCTTGTAAAGCAAACGCTCTATTACAAACGACAACAAATTGTTTCTCATTTAACATTTCTTATTATATTGGAAAACTCATTGCTTCATTGGAAAGTTTATTAAAAAAAACTCATATCAAGGAAACAACATTTTTTTCAAATGGTTAAGGGAGAAAAAATATACATTTACAAAATACATAATGAAAACACAATAAAAATAAGAATAAATAAATAAGTAAGAAACAGACAGAAATTGAATTAGACAATAGCAAATTTTTGCAATTGAATGTGGTATTGTTAGCACCTTGGCTTTAATTGTGTTGTCCTCTCTCCATGAAAAATCCAGCTGGCTCCTTCTATTGTTGTGAGTTTTTTAATGTGCTCTGTGGAGTGGAAAACCCCGAGCATTTAAAATAATTCGAATAATTTTATTTTGATATTTCTGAATATTACAAAACCTACAATAAATAAAAACAAAAAAGGAAACTGGCACGAAGCACCAGTTCCCGTCTGACGGACGTTTCCTTATCAAATATGAATATATCGGAGTTCCGGCCGTTTGCCATATTTCTTCTTGCATCCGAATTATTAGCATGAGTGTCCCTATTATAGTATTTTTGTATTGGAATTATTATTAACTATCTAATATATATTTGTCAAATACCACTCACTCACTCTCTCACTGGCCTATCATCGTCCAGCCCAGACCACTTGACAGAAAAATTTGAAATTTTGCATGGACACTCCCTTTAAGATGTAAACACTCGCTAAGAAAGGATTTTTTTTATATTCAAATTTTTATGTATTTTTAGAGGTGCTTAGTTGGTTGGTTAGTTGGTGTACGGTGCTAGGACGATACCAGGCCAGCTGTTACCAGGGTAGCTCTTACGTACTGTATCTCTTTCTTAACATTATTTTTATTTGCGGTTAATTTCAACTATGATGGCAGACCTTGAATCACTAGAAATAAACTGTGATTTTGTCCCCCATAGAGTTTACGCTATACCTGGTGATGGTCCATCCGAGGTCTATCCCGAACCCTTGCACAGCCTCCTCACCCATCAGCATCCCCAGTCAGAACACTTCTTGGTAATGCTCGCAAATATAATGTGTGTTACCAAATGACATCTTGGAAACAACAATTTTTTAAATTTTGACGTCCATTTATCATTACCAACGAATTTTAACGTCTACTGATTAATTAAACTGCTGTTACAGGTAACCTACAGATAACGGTTAATAACCTACAGATAACGGGTTATCTCTTGTTTATTTGTTTGTTGACACTGGTCCGGAGCGCCCTACTGTCCAGAAACATTATACTTTGATTACTTATCAATTGATGAATAACTTATAGATGACGGGAACCCTGCTATAATAAACTGCAAAAAATTATATAGTAGCGTTAATTTTGATGATACATTATTTTACGCAATAAAATAACTACTTATCGGCCATGACGAGGCACGGGTATTCAGCTAGTTTTTTGATATGGAATATAACACCAGTAAGTCATCTGATTCAGTAATAAATATAATTATTACCAAATCAAGTATTATTTGTATCATCATATAATAATATTAGGGATCTGAGAATATAATTAATTACTAACTGAGTCATTATGAGCGATGAATGGTCTCCAATGTCAGAATTAATTATCCATTTCTAGGGCTATTCAATGTCCACAGTCTCCCCGTTCTCGCAATTCACCGGTAGACGAGTTATGATATTCATTTTATTTATCAAATTTATTCCAACGTTGATCTGACAAACTTTCAATATTCAGGCGGGACGTCAACAAATAAAAAGTCCGAGTTGCATGAACTGCGTCATTTTACCGCGGTTCCGTTCGTTTCCGTTGTGAAATTTGAAAAGGTTGAAGGATTTAATGTTTTCTTTTAATCATTCATGAAAAATGTCAAATGAAAACTCAAACTGAAGAAAGATCTTGTACACTGAGAAAAAAAAAACAGCCTGCCGGCAGCCTGAAAACTGTGACTCAGTGCCAGTATTTTGAAATAGGACATTTTAGTCTAAAATAGGATTAGGACACTTTATAATAGGGTGCTGGAATGCTAGCAGCCTACAGAGAGATGACTTTATTATGTGGATAAAAAAGAACAAAGGTAAATTCAGAGTAATAATAATGAGACTTTATTTGGGTGTAATTTACATATACACTTATGAACAATATTGAACAAGTAGGTCTAGAAATAAAATATTTTTTTTGTTTTCATGACACTTATAGCCGTATTCATAAAGCCGAAGACAGTTGATTTCAGCATCTGTTCAAACAGAAACCAAAATAAAGTTTTATTAATAACAAAAGAAAAGTTGTTGTTGTTGTGTTTTATATAATTAAAAAGAAACATTAATAGGCATTTTTTCTAGTTTAAAATGTCGCAGTAAATTCAAAGCTGCCAGGGAATTACAAAATAAATATAAAATAAGGTTTTTTTTCTATGGATATGATCATAAATGAAGGAAAAAATACTTCCATCAGTTCTCAGCTTACCAGGCTTATTGAACTCCATCTTCAGTTGGTTCTATACCCGCAGCTCCATGTTATATTAAGGGAATATATTCTTGAAAAACAAACACAACTTTCTTCATTCTATTGTATATAACATCTGTTTTTAAATTTAATAATAAAAACAAGAGCCTGTATGCCTGGATGCAGACTGTACCGCCAGAACAGAGTTCAGGCTCTTGTTTTTATTATTAAATTTAAAAACAGATGTTATATACAATAGAATGAAGAAAGTTGTGTTTGTTTTTCAAGAATATATTCCCTTAATATAACATGGCGCTGCGGGTATAGAACCAACTGAAGATGGAGTTCAATAAGCCTGGTAAGCTGAGAACTGATGGATGTCTTTTTTTATGCGTTCCTAAAATGCGGCTAGAATATTAGTTCAAAATTATATTAGTAGACTTTTATTTTGGTTTCCATTCTGTTTCTAGGGTTCCTTCATTTATGATCATATCCATAGAAAAAAACCTTATTTTATATTTATTTTGTAATTCCCTGGCAGCCTTGAATTTACTGCGACATTTTAAACTAGAAAAAATGCCTATTAATGTTTCTTTTTAATTATATAAAACACAACAACAACAACTTTTCTTTTGTTATTAATAAAAATTTATTTTTGTTTCTGTTTGAACAGATGCTGAAATCAACTGTCTTCGGCTTTATGAATACGGCTATAAGTGTCATGAAAACAAAAAAAATATTTTATTTCTAGGCCTACTTTTTCAATATTGTTCATAAGTACATTGTACCTAATACCTAATACTTGTAAATAACTATATTTGTTAAAAAGTGTATACCTCTTACCTACTTGTAAATATCTAATTGTTAAGAAGTGTATATGCAAATTACACCCAAATGAAGTCTCATTATTATTACTCTGAATTTACCTTTGTTCTTTTTTATCCACATTATAAAGTCATCTCTCTGTAGGCTGCTAGCATCCTATATGGATGGGGTCAATGTAACCCATCCATATAGGATGCCTATAGGGGTAGGATACAGGAAGCAAACATCAGGATGCTCGCAGCCTATATGGGTAGGCTGCTAGAAGCCAGTAACAGAGTGCCAGCAATCTAAAGTCTAGGGGTACGCACTTGAAAGTAGAGTGCTGGGCACTCTATTGTTGTATGCTAGCTTTGGGTGTGAGAACTCTACTATAGGATGGAGAATTAGCATTCCAGCACTCTATTATAAAATGCGGGCACTCTAACTAGTGGAATCCTATTTTAGGCTAAAATATGTGGAATCCTATTTTAAACTAAAAGGTCCTATTTCAAAATACTGGCACTGAGTCACAGTTTTCAGGCTGCGGGCAGGCTGAAAGTAGATGCGAGAAATATATTTATCTTCTCTTTTATGTTACTGCATAGGTCATCAAAAACGCTACATTTTTCGTGGCCTCCATACCACCAGAAGCCCCTGAACATGTGCCTTGCTTGCCACCAATATTTCCAATCTGGCGGGCGGAAACATTGCTAATTTTTTTTTAAAGTGCCACAAAAAATAAAAACAAAAATAAGTCAAGGAATGGTTGGGATTTGGTTAAGAGAAAACGTCAGATTTTCAGGGAAAAGAACTATATTTCGAACGTTTCGGGATCCTTTTTGGCAGCCTTCTTGAGCTTAAAAATTAACATACAAAAATTACAAAAAAGACTTGTCAAAAATAATTATGCTTAATTTTAAATTATGAAGAGAGGTTATACATCTTATTTTTTTTTTTTTTTTTTTGGTGCATATTGAATCAAAAAAGGGTTTAGAGGGTGGGGGGAGAATTAACCATATTTTTTTAACAAGGAAATCGTATAGTGCTCCTTTTTCGATTAGCTAAACCACATAACCCGATTTATATATATGTTATGTTTTAAATTACTTCGCTGGGATTCAAATGTTTGGTTGGTGAGACGGCTTCTCTCTCCAGCGGTGTTCTAACTCTCCATTCTGCAATATTTCGCCAGTTTCCTCTCCGGCCTCCTCGGGCTTCCTTCATGCATCCTTGGTGGTTGGCAAGGGGATGGTTCCCTGACGAAGCCGGAGAGGAAACCGGCGAAATATTGAACAATGGAGAGTTTGAACACCGCTGGTTGTCTACGACCAGAAGACTGTGTTATATAAGAACATACACACAATTCTCCCAATATATATGTTTATAAAGCCTCTTGTGCTCGAATATAATTCCTGTATAATAAATCCTACGTTAATTAAATGGTTTTCATCTTGGCAATAATAGGCCCTTGAAGGAAATCTCCCAGTACAAGCTTGAATGTTGGCACTAAGCCGAGTCGATGGAATACTACCTTGGAGAGCCACTATTTGCACATTAGCTTAGCTTTTAGAATGGCCTTCTTATTTATATATTTTTTTCTTTGGTGTTGGGTTTTATTTTATTTTATTTATTTTTTTGTGCTTTTTCTCTTTTGAAAATGTTTTTGTTAATTTTGTGAAGTAACTCTTTGTTCTTCCTAATATAAAAGCTTTGAGGGACAGCTCTCCTAAAATAGAAAAACTCTTACTCTTTCTCAAATAAGCAGGATTATATTGTGTAAAATGTGTCTTTAGGTAAAAATTTTCTTTAATTTTTAAAAAATCTCTGTCCTTAGTGCAACCGCAACAGACTGTTTCCTTTGGAATGTGCTGCAATTGCGTGGGCTCAGAATTTTGAAACAAACAAGAAATTAATTAAATATGAATGATAATATAGATAAAAGTGCAGGAAAATGAACGCTTAGCAGTTAAAGGATTAATAATGGATGATATATTATTGTACCAAGCACTTCATACGAAAATAGATACAATCTCTGAAAATCCTTTTATTGACTTCCTACAAACATTGGCAACGAATTCTGTATCCTTGCGGAATCAATCTTGATAGATACCCTGGGGATAGTTAACTACCACATATACGGAAGCTGCTTATCAATCTTTCGTAATTCATTTGACCAAACTTACGTCCTGAAGTACAAAAATAATTAACATATATTTTTTTCTATATTTATAATCAATATTTATTTTCTGGGTAATCTCCAAATTAATTAAAAATATGTATGTTTTAATTAATTGAAATGAATTTCCTAAAGATTGGTATGCTTGCTGTTTGATTAGCAACTCAATATATTTGGGCAGCCCACTTCTGTTTTTTAAATTAAGAATTTCTACTTCGTATTTCCCTGAAGAGCCCCTCAGCAATGGCGATCTGCCATAAAATTATTTAAAATTAATAGCTCATATTAAAAGAATTCGAAAATATAATAAACTGTAGCTAATAAGAAATAAGTATAATTTTAATAATCAGTAACTATATTCGTGAAATAAAATAAATTAGTCGACAATTATTTTGAGATTAAAAATTTTGACTTGACTACAATGTGTGGTAATATTATATTTTATTGCATATATTTGTGATGCAATGTGAGTCCTACTATATGTTGATTTCTAGGCACCTGTAAGTTTTTTTGTTTTGTTTTTTATGCAATCTGTTAGTAAGTGTTTTACTGAAACTACGTTGTAAATCTGACATGCCTTCTGAAAAGATGTGTCTGACTCGTGTATATCCAAAGTATAACTTCGTCGCGGCGCTTATGGCCTAGAAGTCGATGCGCTGTATAAACAAAAAAAAAAAAAAAAAAAAAAAAAACTTCGTCACGTCTTGTAATTTTTAATCCTTATAAATATGATTATATACTGATATTTATTTCCCTTAGTTGTTTATCTTGTATACAATACCACATTTTACAAGACACCTTTTCAGTATAGTTAATGGTATTTTTGTTTGTAATGCTTATACTGTAAGTACTGGTCATTTGGGTTGCTTGTCGTTGAATGTTTTTCAGCTTCTGCTGTGATGATTCATGACCAGATGCCCACAAGGTATTTATTGTTACCATAGTATGTAAGTCTTTTCGTCTCAATGCTTCTTGAACATTTTTGAAGTTGACCTGGTTGGGTCGATTCAGATTAAAATTGTCAATGAAAATGCGCATAACATAAAACTTTGCTTTTCATTTTGGAAAACAACAAAGACATATTTGAGCGTAAAATGGATTTATGACTCGTTTTTTATTTTATAGTCACTTCTTATGTATGGAAAGTGAGGAAACTTGCTAAAGGAATGCTCTCTGAGTGCAATTCCTCTTAGAAAACATTTTGATATTGTAACACACCCTGGACAATGAGAGAATACACTCACATTGAGGGTTCATTGTAAATGCTGAGGTATCTCGTAAATCCTAAAGGTATGTAACTCCATTAAGCTAGCCCGAAGCCTACAAATACAACAATGTTGGCGTTCCTTCCTTAAATGACTGAATACATTTTATTTTATGTGACGTCTTAAATTTAGGCTCTGTGTATTTCAGCAGGTACAAGTAGGTATCTGTTCTGTCTTGACATAATGTAAGAGTGAGTCGCAATCTTGTCAAGGCATAAAATAACTTCCTTCCGTACTTTTGATTTATTACTGAGGGTTGTCACACATAACTACTAATCTGAAGAACTACTAGTTTTTCTAAAGCGACAAACTCAAAAATCGGTGCATTTCAGTTCTGACTATGAAAGACATGGTAAATATCTCTTTATCAACCATCAACACTATATGTACTAGCTTCAGAGCTTGTACACCAGAGGGCACTTGTGTCACTCTTTCTGTCTTATTGCTATTCCCCCTACATAGGCAAGAGTGCCAGATTTTCTGTAGCGTTTTATTTTGAGTTGTGTCACATTAGAAATACTAGCGCGAAATGTTTAATTGCCATTCATTTTGACCGTTGCTTGCCAGATGAACTTATCTTAGTACCTTAAAAGAGAACATTTAGAAAATAAGTACACATTGGAGAGTCTCCGATTCTCATTGAAAATAGGATGAAGCAGCGTGTGAAAAATTTTTACGACCAGGAAAATAAAACTGCTCTAACTAATCATTCTGTAAAGCATAAATATGTATTTGACAAAATACATTTGTGCAAAATGGTTTTATTGTTTGCCGACGTTTCGGCTTGAAATTCAAGCCTTCATCAGGTCGATTCGGATTCGGGATCATTTCCGAAGGCAGAAATGATCCCACATCCCTGAGGCATCGTTCTCAATCTTCTCATCGCCCTTCTGAAGGCTTGAATTTCAAGCCGAAACGTTGGCCAGCAATAAAACCATTTTTATTTTATTAAGAAATAACGACCGAACCCTGACAATCCCTACCTTCGCATCATCAACGGTCAACGATCTTCTCTCAATAAATATGTATTGGATTTCAAAAATGTTGAAAAAATAGGATAGCTACTTTCCTTCGGAGGAAAGTGCTAAAAAGGAAGAAGTCTGACAAAGCGTAAAATAAAAGATAACAATCATATAATAACAGGAAAAGATCGTTAATAAAAAAAAAAGTCCGCCACGCAGGAGCTTCAAAACTAAGCACATTCTTCAGAAAGGTGATAGTGTAGGCTTACTTGTTGTAATCTAATGACTCAGCACTCTACTGGAGGCTGATTGAGCCATACGCTGTGACCAAAGTTTTGACGAGGTCATTTTAGAGGGAGGCTTCCTTTGTATATTAGGCCTCATTTTTAGTGAACTGGAAATTTTAGGCTCCTGAATGTGCCTTCTGGAATCATATTGAACATGGACGAGTTGAGTGCAGTCTGGAGTGGTTGCTGGGTGAAGGATACCAATTTCCAGTAATCCTAGGATTAAGTAGACCCCGAGGCTTGGATGGTGTAATCTCCGATGGTCGGGGAAGAATGAGGGATCATCCAAGTAAAGGAGGTTTGATGGCCCTCAAAAGCGGCGTTCACACCGAAAGGTTCGGATCAATATATACAGTTCATAGGACGTGGCGCAGTGACACAACATTCGCTTCCAGTGTTGGAGATTTTGAAATCGGTGTCCGGAAGCACACTGAAACATCCTGTGTTCTAGCGCCCTCCTCTGTAAAGTCGAGGTTATTATGTTTTTAAGTTTTTAGGCCCAGCCAGGTTTACCTTTGTAACACCATAAACATAATCAGAACTGTCAACATTAGGATTGTTAGGGTCTCCCCGTGGTCTCGTGGCTAAAGCCTTAGATTCTCGTGCGCGAGAAGGGGGTTCGAGACCCTCCTGCAGCACTGATTTTCTCATCTCACGGCTTGTTGACAACATGGATGTCGATGCTAATGACCCAGATGTCAGATGAGCCGTATAAAGGAAAAAAAAAAAGAAAAAATTATTACACCTGGTGAGTCAGTGTTGCCGGTGTATCGGAATACTTTATTAAATAACATTTATATTTTTGTTACCGAAAAATCGATCGGCATTTCACCTTCATCCTCGAAAAAATTCTTATTATTTTTCTGATCAAAACTGTCAGAAAAGGCATTCTTAATTTTACACTGGAACATGAGGAAAATCTCTCTGGAAATAAGGTCTTAATAAATTGTATAAATAAATTCTTTAAGCTAATTTACAAATTTAGCCCCGTCTATTTTCCTTGCCGGATTGCGTTACTTGATATTTCTGTATTCTCAGCAGGTAGGTTTGATGTCTATATATACTCAGCTGCATAAACAAAGCTCTGAACCAGCCAGGAATAATACTGCTACATCCTGTAGCGTCCATCAACTACAGAAAGCCTTCCAGAATAAATTCTCCATGACAGAAGTTTGTTTGCTTAAGTAAACAGAAGGCAATTTTATGCTAAGAGTGAAGGGTTTTAACGCTCCAAGGGCAGACAACCTCCAAGATTTTCAAGATCTAAATATATATAAAGAATCGGCATTTACCATTGGCATTTCGTGCGGAGAGAGAAAAAACCCTCAAAGCCGAAAGTGTTCAACTGCGTTTGAAATAACATTTTTTATAAACTAATTAGTTGTTGAATACTGCTCGAATAGAGCTTTTCCATTTTATTAACAAGTCTGAACACAAAACGCCTTTTTGTTGACCATGTTAAAAAATATATTTTATACCACTTATTTTATTCCTGAAAAATTGGTATTATCTAGAAGGTCTCGTGTGTATATGGAGCTATAAAGAGAATTTTCTTTTTTGCCAAAATTTACCATGAGCTTGGTGCATTTAGGTTCTGAATATCTCTGTAATGCTACTAAATTATCCTTACTTCATTTGGTGCACAAAAAAAGCGTTATTTAGCTATCCTCTCCGCTTAGTTTTACCTAAAAGTGCATGATTTGAAGTTGCTGACCTATAAATTTCATTGCTGTTCTCGGCCGTACGCGTGCACATCCTAATAAAACGAAAGTGTCAATTGCGATGCGATTATTTTACCAAAAACGCGTTTAACATTATTATTCTCTGCAGAGAGTTGTTGAACAGTTTGTGATAGCAAGTAACTGACCCACCTAATATCTCTTGTCAAAATGTATTCGCTATTTTAGAGAAAATTATAATAAGGAAGAATACGTCAGGAACAGTTGACAATGTTACATTGATTGTTATTTTATACAGCTCATAACTCGAAAATACATTTGGAAGTATACATATCCCTACCAATTGAGTAAAAATATAGCTTTTTTAAATTAAATTACTTCTTTTTTTTACGGCGCTTCGACATCTTGGCCATTAGCCCCGACATCCAGGGTGCAGCGAGGAATTTTCCCAACGAGCCGTGGGATGAGAAAATTCCTGCCGCCGGTGGGGATCGAACCCACCATCTCTCTCTTATGAATCTAAGACGCTAGCCACTAGACCACGGGAGGCCCCTAAATTACTTCTTGTTTACGGTTTTATATCTTCCAAAATAATTATTCTATCGAATTGGTAGTTGTCTCATTCGAATAAGCAAAAAAAAAAAATGACATCAGGTTTTTTCCCCCAAAATCGGTCGTTTACACCACTGTGCATCATCTGGAATGCGGTTTTCTCCCAGTAAGAGGGGCAGGGGAAAAGCTAATATAAAATTGGTAAATCATTGAAAGATCGCTGACCATTGAGAAAGCGAAAATATAGTTTATTTATTTATTTTATTTTAAGGGCTTCGCATCTAAAGCTATGAGCCCTAATTCACGAAGGTATGAGTGGCAGGGGTTTCAAATGAATCCATCGTTGGGGGACACTTCGAACTGAGATTTAGTTTGGAAAACTAGTTTTATTCACACACACACAAATATATATATATATATATATATATATATATATATATATATATATATATATATATATATATGTGTGTGTGTGTGTGTATATTGAACCACTGTTATTTTCGTGATCTATGAACATTGGAACTCAGTGGGGCAGAATCCCAAAAAGCTGGCCAAAAGTCGAATAATAAAGTTTCTAGTTGGGGAATTTGAATTGTTAGGTTGCCTAGAGTAATATCCGAAGGGCCAAAATCCGATAGCATTAGGGTCAGATCCCTTATACTTGCTTTGGAAAATTAATACAAAATCGACCTCCTCTCGAGCAATATCTGGCGTGCACGCAGTAGAGAACAAAGTTCAACGGAATGGAATCAACTCGTGAAAGTAAGCAGAAAATAATTTTGTTTATTAGAATACTGAATATTTCTATAGAAAATAGTAATCATGTATTAAACTTATGTGGATTTTACGTTTGAAAACTAAAAAGAAACTTAGTTTTGAAGGAAAATGTTTAATTGTTCATCAGTGTTCAAACATCTAACTTATTGGATCTGAAAGGAGGAAACCATTAACTGTAAAATAAAACAAAATTTAGCTGCCGTCTGCTGGCTTATGAGTTTTACATTATAATAAAGAAAATAGAAGTTATATCTGCTCCTTAAAAAATACAAAATTATTCTATTGTAAATTAATAGTTTTTAATAAACAGTTTTTCTTTAATTTAGGATTTTTCTTATTTTTATCGTATATAAGTTTTCTTACTTTTGTTGTATTACGTCCTCCATTTTTTATTTCATTAAATTCTGTATAAACGTCTCTGAACAACCCTATTCAACAAATTTTATCAAAAACTATAATTATTGTTCACATTGAAAGCTTTGTTAGATCTGATATGGCCATAATAAATCCGCCATTTTGTCATTTTGATCCCGGATTCGTAATCAGCTACCCCAAAAACCCCCAAGTAAGAATTTTCAGATCGACTTGGAGTTTTGGCCAGCTTTTTGGGATTCTGCCCCACTGTGCGGCAGTTACGGATTTCGTGATCAGGTCAGCGTTATAAGCGGTTTTTTGCCCTACAGAAGGAGGGAAGAAACGCGCTAAAAGTTAGGTTACCTGAAATCAAGGTTACACACTGAGGCTCTGGAAACGAAATATTGAGATTGACCGTAGAAGATTTTTTTTTGTTTGGTTTTTGTGTGTTTAACGGCGTATCAAGAAGTGGGCTATTAACGCAGGGCTATCTACAGGTTACCACCCTTTTATAATGCCAACAGCACCATTCAGATCCTGGCCAAGAATGACAATTCGCCTTAAGAATCAGTCCATGAAACACTATGTAAAACAATAGTTTACTATCAATCAAAAGTCCAACACAGGTATATACTAATTTAAACTAACGGTCTCAACTTTTGTAAATAACTGTTTGTCTTTCATAACTATTGCGACAGTTATGATCTCATTCGATGACAGCAGTAACTTTCAAGTTGTTCCCATTTCACTGTCAAAGACAAAACTACAAGACTCCCAACTATTTATTTATCTTAGTTTCAATAATTTTCTGTAGTAAATTTGCTCTTCGTTAAATCACCTGTCAAAAGTTTGTTCGGAAGCATATTATTATTATAAATCTTGTGTTATTCGTCGAAAATCCAGTGTCCCGGTGGACGGATTCTTCGGTTTAAATTCAATTAACCAAATCTAACTCTAACAAAGGGACTTTGGAACAAAGGAAGAACTTATTTACTGTATTTATTTATTTTATTCTAATAAAGGGATGTGAAAATTAATAATAAAATACTGACATTATAATGGATTTTTTATTACTAATTATTTCAATTGTCTTTTATGAAATATGTTCTTTGTTCAATTAGAGCAACAGATAACAGGCTTGTTGATTTTTGTACTATTTTTAAAATAGAATAACAAGTTCTTTCAGTATTTTTTTTTTCAAAACATTAAAGCAACAGAGAATATTATAATATACTAGCTGTTACCCGCCGTGCCATACGACACCTAATTCCGGATCTAGAAAAGCAAAAATAAATTAGAAACCAAATAAGTAGTATTAAAATATAACAACGCAAATCTGTAACTGTTCGGGTTGACAGTCTCGAACCCGTGAGCTCCGAACTCCCTCAGCCAATGACAGTAATAACGTTAATAGTTTATCAAGTCAAGGGATGGTTGGGATTTGGCTTGGAGAAAAAGATGTCACATCTTCAAGCAAAAATCTATATTGGACGTTTTGATTAAACTTTGGGAGCCATATTCAGCACTAAAAAGCCTAGGAAACGTCCAATATACATTTTCGCTTGAAGATCTGACGTTCTTTCTTCTGGCCGAATCACCATCTCCTAGGTATTTTTTAGAGCTGCCAAAGTGCAGCCGAAATGTGGAATATAGATTTGTGCCTAAAGATCTGACGTTTTTTCTCCTAGCTGAATCCCAGCCATCCCTTGACTTCACAAAATATTCACGTTATTACTGTCATTGGATGATTGGAGAACGTTAACACCCTAAAGAGGACGACAAATAAGAAAACCTCCAAAGACAACTTGTTTTATAAAACGCTTCATGAGCGCTTTCGGCGCCAAATCACATCTTCAGTGTATGTTATGTTGTATTTGTTAGCCACATCTTCTGCATCCTGATGACGATGACGACAGACGAGTTCAAAACAAATTGTCTCTTTTGTTTCACCGTCAGCAAAATATGAGTGTCTATTCCAAGTTATCCAAATGACACAACAAGTAGAAACGGTTTGGAAAATCGCAAAGATGATGCAGCTCCTGCAAATCGGACCTGTTTCTTTCCATAAGTAGGTTTAAAACCATTCATCAGATCGTGACCCAAATCCTGTCCCATACTAATGGCGAAGGAGAGGCTTGACAAAACCAAGTTCAACAAAACAAAGGTATACAAAAAAAAAAGTATTCCAAAAGCAGAAAATACTTCTAAAGATATATGGCAGTATAATCAATCCTAAATAATTAATTAAGGACTTGGTTAATTTTTTGTCGCCGTCGTTGACTACAGACACATTTGTTACTAGCACAAACCAAGGCCACAAAGCCGGACCTGCCCACCTCCCGACGCATCCCTTTGTTTGTACAGGTTTTTTTCTCTCTTCTCCCCTTTTCTTCAACCCTAATGGTCTGGAAAACAATGGGCACTGCAAAAAGGAAGAGTCCTCTGCTGAAATATATAAACAACCTATATCTTTGCTGAGATACTTCTGTGAAGAAATAGAATTTCATTTATATACTGTTTTCTTTTTTCCTTCAGAAAAATTTTCATTCGCTATTGTAAAACTCATAAATTATGGTTAAAAATGATGAAAAGGAATATTACATCTTATTATCAATTGTGTTATCTGGACCAGTTATATTAACGAGGTCATAAACGCACTTATATGCTGCCGTTTCTCTTTAATCAAGAAGACATGAGTGCCAAAAAAAGAATGCATTTAGAGTATATAAATGATTATTAATGAACAGAGTGTATTGAATAAGTTTTGTCCTCTGCCACATAACAATATGTACACATATATATATATATATATATATATATATATATATATATATATATATTTTTTTAGATGGAACGGCATTTTTCTCCAGCGGTGGTACTCCTCCTCACTTCTTCCCGGAATATTTCGATGGATTCATCTCCATCTTCTTCAGCCAGGTACTTGTTTCTTCCTCGGTGGTAGCCAAGGGAATGACATTTTTCTCGATCTGGGCTCCTTTTCTCCCCTCTAGCCACAGTATCGGCGGACGAATGGTGTTGAAGCTCCCTGGTGTAGTTGGGATTCTGTCCGTTGGCAGCGCTGATGGTATTGCGTCTTTTTTTTTCTTCTCCTCCTGCTTCTATTTTCCTCGCCGTAAGGTTTTATATGTTTGGTGTTATTTTTCGTCGCTGGGATAGTATTTTTAGATGGAACGGCATTTTTCTCCAGCGGTGGTACTCCTCCTCACTTCTTCCCGGAATATTTCGATGGATTCATCTCCATCTTCTTCAGCCAGGTACTTGTTTCTTCCTCGGTGGTAGCCAAGGGAATGACATTTTTCTCGATCTGGGCTCCTTTTCTCCCCTCTAGCCACAGTATCGGCGGACGAATGGTGTTGAAGCTCCCTGGTGTAGTTGGGATTCTGTCCGTTGGCAGCGCTGATGGTATTGCGTCTTTTTTTTTCTTCTCCTCCTGCTTCTATTTTCCTCGCCGTAAGGTTTTATATGTTTGGTGTTATTTTTCGTCGCTGGGATAGTATTTTTAGATGGAACGGCATTATTCTCCAGCGGTGGTACTCCTCCTCACTTCTTCCCGGAATATTTCGATGGATTCATCTCCATCTTCTTCAGCCAGGTACTTGTTTCTTCCTCGGTGGTAGCCAAGGGAATGACATTTTTCTCGATCTGGGCTCCTTTTCTCCCCTCTAGCCACAGTATCGGCGGACGAATGGTGTTGAAGCTCCCTGGTGTAGTTGGGATTCTGTCCGTTGGCAGCGCTGATGGTATTGCGTCTTTTTTTTTCTTCTCCTCCTGCTTCTATTTTCCTCGCCGTAAGGTTTTATATGTTTGGTGTTATTTTTCGTCGCTGGGATAGTATTTTTAGATGGAACGGCATTTTTCTCCAGCGGTGGTACTCCTCCTCACTTCTTCCCGGAATATTTCGATGGATTCATCTCCATCTTCTTCAGCCAGGTACTTGTTTCTTCCTCGGTGGTAGCCAAGGGAATGACATTTTTCTCGATCTGGGCTCCTTTTCTCCCCTCTAGCCACAGTATCGGCGGACGAATGGTGTTGAAGCTCCCTGGTGTAGTTGGGATTCTGTCCGTTGGCAGCGCTGATGGTATTGCGTCTTTTTTTTTCTTCTCCTCCTGCTTCTATTTTCCTCGCCGTAAGGTTTTATATGTTTGGTGTTATTTTTCGTCGCTGGGATAGTATTTTTAGATGGAACGGCATTTTTCTCCAGCGGTGGTACTCCTCCTCACTTCTTCCCGGAATATTTCGATGGATTCATCTCCATCTTCTTCAGCCAGGTACTTGTTTCTTCCTCGGTGGTAGCCAAGGGAATGACATTTTTCTCGATCTGGGCTCCTTTTCTCCCCTCTAGCCACAGTATCGGCGGACGAATGGTGTTGAAGCTCCCTGGTGTAGTTGGGATTCTGTCCGTTGGCAGCGCTGATGGTATTGCGTCTTTTTTTTTCTTCTCCTCCTGCTTCTATTTTCCTCGCCGTAAGGTTTTATATGTTTGGTGTTATTTTTCGTCGCTGGGATAGTATTTTTTAGATGGAACGGCATTTTTCAGCGGTGGTACTCCTCCTCACTTCTTCCCGGAATATTTCGATGGATTCATCTCCATCTTCTTCAGCCAGGTACTTGTTTCTTCCTCGGTGGTAGCCAAGGGAATGACATTTTTCTCGATCTGGGCTCCTTTTCTCCCCTCTAGCCACAGTATCGGCGGACGAATGGTGTTGAAGCTCCCTGGTGTAGTTGGGATTCTGTCCGTTGGCAGCGCTGATGGTATTGCGTCTTTTTTTTTTTCTTCTCCTCCTGCTTCTATTTTCCTCGCCGTAAGGTTTTATATGTTTGGTGTTATTTTTCGTCGCTGGGATAGTATTTTTAGATGGAACGGCATTTTTCTCCAGCGGTGGTACTCCTCCTCACTTCTTCCCGGAATATTTCGATGGATTCATCTCCATCTTCTTCAGCCAGGTACTTGTTTCTTCCTCGGTGGTAGCCAAGGGAATGACATTTTTCTCGACACTCATTCCCTTGGCTACCACCGAGGAAGAAACAAGTACCTGGCTGAAGAAGATGGAGATGAATCCATCGAAATATTCCGGGAAGAAGTGAGGAGGAGTACCACCGCTGGAGAAAAATGCCGTTCCATCTAAAAATACTATCCCAGCGACGAAAAATAACACCAAACATATAAAACCTTACGGCGAGGAAAATAGAAGCAGGAGGAGAAGAAAAAAAAAAAGACGCAATACCATCAGCGCTGCCAACGGACAGAATCCCAACTACACCAGGGAGCTTCAACACCATTCGTCCGCCGATACTGTGGCTAGAGGGGAGAAAAGGAGCCCAGATCGAGAAAAATGTCATTCCCTTGGCTACCACCGAGGAAGAAACAAGTACCTGGCTGAAGAAGATGGAGATGAATCCATCGAAATATTCCGGGAAGAAGTGAGGAGGAGTACCACCGCTGGAGAAAAATGCCGTTCCATCTAAAAATACTATCCCAGCGACGAAAAATAACACCAAACATATAAAACCTTACGGCGAGGAAAATAGAAGCAGGAGGAGAAGAAAAAAAAGACGCAATACCATCAGCGCTGCCAACGGACAGAATCCCAACTACACCAGGGAGCTTCAACACCATTCGTCCGCCGATACTGTGGCTAGAGGGGAGAAAAGGAGCCCAGATCGAGAAAAATGTCATTCCCTTGGCTACCACCGAGGAAGAAACAAGTACCTGGCTGAAGAAGATGGAGATGAATCCATCGAAATATTCCGGGAAGAAGTGAGGAGGAGTACCACCGCTGGAGAAAAATGCCGTTCCATCTAAAAATACTATCCCAGCGACGAAAAATAACACCAAACATATAAAACCTTACGGCGAGGAAAATAGAAGCAGGAGGAGAAGGAAAAAAAAAGACGCAATACCATCAGCGCTGCCAACGGACAGAATCCCAACTACACCAGGGAGCTTCAACACCATTCGTCCGCCGATACTGTGGCTAGAGGGGAGAAAAGGAGCCCAGATCGAGAAAAATGTCATTCCCTTGGCTACCACCGAGGAAGAAACAAGTACCTGGCTGAAGAAGATGGAGATGAATCCATCGAAATATTCCGGGAAGAAGTGAGGAGGAGTACCACCGCTGGAGAAAAATGCCGTTCCATCTAAAAATACTATCCCAGCGACGAAAAATAACACCAAACATATAAAACCTTACGGCGAGGAAAATAGAAGCAGGAGGAGAAGAAAAAAAAAAAAAAAGACGCAATACCATCAGCGCTGCCAACGGACAGAATCCCAACTACACCAGGGAGCTTCAACACCATTCGTCCGCCGATACTGTGGCTAGAGGGGAGAAAAGGAGCCCAGATCGAGAAAAATGTCATTCCCTTGGCTACCACCGAGGAAGAAACAAGTACCTGGCTGAAGAAGATGGAGATGAATCCATCGAAATATTCCGGGAAGAAGTGAGGAGGAGTACCACCGCTGGAGAAAAATGCCGTTCCATCTAAAAATACTATCCCAGCGACGAAAAATAACACCAAACATATAAAACCTTACGGCGAGGAAAATAGAAGCAGGAGGAGAAGAAAAAAAAAAAAGACGCAATACCATCAGCGCTGCCAACGGACAGAATCCCAACTACACCAGGGAGCTTCAACACCATTCGTCCGCCGATACTGTGGCTAGAGGGGAGAAAAGGAGCCCAGATCGAGAAAAATGTCATTCCCTTGGCTACCACCGAGGAAGAAACAAGTACCTGGCTGAAGAAGATGGAGATGAATCCATCGAAATATTCCGGGAAGAAGTGAGGAGGAGTACCACCGCTGGAGAAAAATGCCGTTCCATCTAAAAATACTATCCCAGCGACGAAAAATAACACCAAACATATATATATATATATATATATATTTTATTGATGTTTTCCGGTAGTGGGGTTGCTTATGACTTGTATTGAAAGGCCTAGTGCAAAATAAAGAGAAAATTTGTGGGAAGACTGAATTTTGATTCACCCTCTGGATTTATATATATATATATATATATATATATATATATATATATATATATATATATATATCGAGAGAGAGACAGAGACATATACATTTTCGTATATTGTGTGGCAGAAGGGGGGGGGGGCGAGGTTAGCTCAGTGGTAGAGCACTGGACTAATATGCAGGCGGACCTGAGCCTCCCTGACCGTCCCTAGGCCAACCCAGCCTTTAATTAATTTAATAATGGGTACTTTGGGTGCTAATGACTCTAGCAGTCGAAGCGGCCAAGGGGAAAATCAGGCGGCCGGAGCATAATACTGACCACACTATCTCCCTAGTGTGCCGTATGGTCAAGAATCAGATACCCCTATAGTATCTGCCCCTCAGGGCCCTCGAGGCCTGTTACGGGACTGTTTTTTTTTTTGTTTTTTTTTTATGTGGCAGAAGGGCAAACATCATTCAATACACTCTATTCTATAAATATATAATATATATATATGGTACTTACGTATTAGCTACACCACAGGTTAGAGAAATCTGGATCATCAGCGCAGGCGCATAACTGGCCGCTATGCTTGTAGTGACCATCTTGTTTACATTCTGTTTTTTAGCGCGATTTCTTTCCCTTGTTTGTGTTATTTGTGCTGTTTCGAAAATCTCGTCTTTGGGATTTGCCAAAAAATGTAAAAGATTCTAGACTAGCATCTGTAGTTGAGTTCCTATGGTGACAACATAATCACAAGAAGGAAAAAAAACAGACTGTTTTGAAGCCATGTTAAATTGTATATGTTATTGCTCGGGATTTGAATTCAGGTCGTCCAGCGTATTAGTCCAGTACTGAGATAACCATCGACAAAAATCGTTCAAAGCAACGAAGCGTGTACTTTCGAATTTTAAGCACCGATTTTTTCGAACAGGGTCGTTCCATCGAAAATTACATTAGAACCGTTTTTTTTTTTTTTAATTTTATGTATTATTATTATTATTTATTATACATATATATATATATATATATATATATATTTATTTATATGTATATGAATTAATATTAACTATGTCCTCCTTGTTTTACAGACCTGATGAATGCTTGAATTTCAAGCGGAAATTTGGGCAAAAATAAAACGTATTTTCTGGTAAAAAATTTAGTTTTATTAGGACATTACAAGTCCGAACAGAGATATTTGTAAAGTTTGAATAGTTCTCATTTACTTAATAAACCAGATTTTAGATGAAAAATATGATAGTATATCATAGCACTTTCTATAAAAAAAAAAAAAAAGAAAAGATAAAAAGTCTTAAATCAAAAGGAAAACTTTCAAGAAGAAGCGAAAAAATATATAAGACAGTAGAGGTAGCCTACTAGGTTATTTTCTTCCGGAATAAGAGAAAGTGGAAACATATTTTTGTCTTGTAAAAGTTTAGGTTATGTCCAATACCCCATTTTATTAAACTTTTTACCAAGTGTAATTTTTTATCTGTGACTAATGTGGCATCTTTTCACTTTTTTTAGCGCGTTTCTTATCTCGCTCTGTATAGAGAAAAGACGCAATCCGGAAATACCGACACGATATTTCACCGGAATAGTCCAGTGGAAGAGTTAGAGATTGCAAGGAACGTAAACCTTGAAAACATAAGGTCTCGCGTAATTTTGAGGATAACGATTTTAAATGTCAGTCCTGTGATTGACTTTTTTATTATACTGCAGATCCGTTTAGGCAATCGGCACCATTTGATGATTCGATTGAATTTTATAACGAAATCTGAGCGAAATATCTTTGTAAGTGGGCATCTGCGCCAAGTATGAGTTGATTCTGCCAGCTGATAGAGACCGCTCGCCCACACAGGAGGAGTGTTCGGACAAGATACAGACTCCTGACATGCGTACCCTTTGTGCTTGGTCTTTACTGATAAGACGAGCAAGCACAGGGGTGGCTTCTATTGTCGCATTGTTCTGAGAGGCCTCAAGCAGCTCAGGTATGCCTTAGAGGATACGCTCCGAAACCTTGAAGGGAGAGTTCTCGCGCTCAAAACGCATTAGGGGTTGCGTATGAGGAGCTGCTTGGGTTCGTGGAATGCCCTTCAGAGAGTAATATGGTACAATTCCTGGAATACCAGTCAGTTAGAGGAGGCAATAGATGTACAATCCTCCAGAGGTAAGTACAAACGTCCTAGCTTTGACTTAAGTCAAACTTGTAGTAACTATTTGGTATATTGGGCCGTGATTGTTGGCGTTGACGCATCAAATCATTTCTGTATGAACTAAGTTGCAAGAAGATCTTGGTCAAAACGTAACTCCCGACCATCATACAAGAGTTGTAACAAAAGAGCATGCATACACCCTAATGTCTGTATTGCACAATGACGTTTCTTGACGTACTAGCCCAGTCGTACTGGACGAATGGTGATTTGATTGGTATACTAACACTGGCAATAAATTTAAATCTGTTGGATCTATTATTACCAGAGCATGTCAAAATGTGGAATTTATTTTTCCAAAATGTGACGATAAAAAATGTGGTAATATGGCATTTATTTGTGTAAAATGTGGCATTATTTTTAGTCGATCTGGCATTTATAATTCTAACAAATAAAAGTCAAAAACTCGAATTTTGGGAGAAAAGCTAATTTATGTATATTGTATGTATATTGTCTGAACAGTCCCGTAACAGGCCTCGAAGGCTCTGAGGGGCAGATACTATACTACTGCTGCTTCGATTGCTAGAGTCATTAGCACCAAGGTACCCATTAATAAATTAATTAAAGGCTGGGTTGGCCTAGGGACGGTCAGGGAGGCCGAATTCAACCCATGTACGAAGACACTAGAAGAAAAAAGTGCTTGCTCGGGATTTGAACTCAGGTCCTCCAGCGTATGAGTCCAGTGCTCTACCACTGAGCTAACCTCGCTCCCGTCTGAACATATAAAAGAACTAAAATAAAAATGGTTCTAATAAAATTTTCGATAACGGAGAAATTGGTAATTAAAATTCAAACATGTTGGTTTCGTGCCTTTGAACGGTTTCGCCAATGTTTTTTTTCAATCTGAAATATTAATGGTTCATTAAAACAAAGCCAGAAAATGAGCAAAATGTTTTTATTACTGTTTTCCTTCAATTCCTTCCAAAATAAGCGGATTCAGGAGGCGGAGTGAACAATTTCAGCTTGATAGTTTTTTTTTTTATTTTATTTTTTTACGGCGCATCGACATCTGAGCCATTAGCGCCGCCGCTTGGTAGTTTTTCTGTTTTCTCAGTTTTAGTGCATTTAATAGTAACATTGTATTTCTGTAAAACAAATTAGGTAAATGAGACACAACTTTGTAACAGAAATTTCCTTCTGAATGGGGAGGGGGGGTTGCGCGTAATTTCCGGTCGCGTTGTTTATCCTGTGCATTTTGAAACGAAAGCTCGTTTTTCGGTTACATTTACTAACCGGTTTTGGTTGCGTTTTTTGCCATAAGTATTACCCGTTTCTGTTACACTCCTAAGAAATGGCACTAGGGATCCAACAGGCACGCGCTATGATGACGCAGTTCCTACATGTCAGACTTCTTGTTTCTGGTGTCGCAATGATCAGCTGATAGCTAGCATCTACTGTGACCACACAAGCAAGTGCTCTATTTGGTTTTGCAGTTTTTTTATATTTATGTGAGAACTCACGCTGCTGGAAGTTTTTGCCTTATCATAACATGAAACACAAATTACTAATATTTTTTTTCCAATATTTTTAATTTCAAGTTTTCCAATGACACTTGGGATAAGAACGTTATGGGAGCGCGCTAAGATTAAGCAGTTTCTGCCCGTCGTAAATGTTTTTATTACCTTCTATTTTATAGTTACATAACATTACTCCGGTATATGATTTCCCTAAAATTCCTCCACTATGAACTTCAGCTAATTTTGACCATGACCGATTGTAGTTATTTCTGTCCCTTTTTTTTCTATATTCAGAAATTGGCCCCTCGAGGAAACCTCCGGGATTGGAAACGTGTCGGAATGTCTTTTCCAGAACTCGTCCTATCAAAAGGGCTCAGCTGAATTTTCTCAAAATCATTTCTACTGCATATTGACACCAGAAATTGTTCTCGTTCTTGAACCCTTTCCTCCTGTCAATTCAATTCGCCGTATATTATATTTTCCCGTACAGATATTTTTAGAGTTTGTTTTTTTATACTTCCGTATACTTTTCAATTCTAAACATATCAGGCTCATATTTCAGTAATTTATACGTTCTTTAGTTATATTTTTTTTCACCAATGGGATACAATCAAAACCAAGTACAAGTATTCACATAAATATTTTTAGTTCATTCCGAATGAATGTTTCCATTCTCATATGATTCATAAAAAATACATCCGAGAAACATTACCCAAGTTAAAATTTATAAATGTATACATATATTTATTAGATATGTGTATACATAGTGTCCAAAAAAAAAAAAAAACAACGGCAAAACTTCGGGATCGATGCAGGATGAAAAACAAAGAATAAAAAGTCCTTGGGCATATATCTCATTTTTGCTTCTTTTCCCTAAATAGCACAAAAAACATAAAATTCTGATGTAAGGTAACTCGCCCACAATAGAGGCTCTTTGGATTGATTCCTGTACATTCGCCGAATGACGCAAATTATAACACCAGAAATCTATATATATAAAAATCACGTGTCTGTCTGTTTTTCTGTTTGTTTGTTCCTTATACAAATCCACTCCGTTTTACCGATTTTGACCAAACTTGGAATAATGGTAGGCCTTGATACGAGAAATCTCCTAGGCTAGGTCAAAAAAATCTACCAGCTGTCTGTCTGTATGTTTGTCCCTTATACAAACCCACACCGTTCGTCCGATTTTGACTAAAATCGGTACACATGTGGATCTTAATCTGAGGAATGTCGTTGGCTAAGTCAAAAACGTCTATCAGCTGTCTGTCTGTATGTTTGTCCCTTATACAAATCCACACCGTTTGACCAAACTTGGAATAATGGTAGGTCTTGGTACGAGAAATCTCCTAGGCTAGGTCAAAAAAATCTACCAGCTGTGAGTCTGTATGTTCGTCCCTTATACAAATCCACACCGTTCGTCCGATTTTGACTAAACTCGGTACATATGTGGATCTTAATCTGCGGAGTGTCGTAGGCTAAGTCAAAAACGTCTACCAGCTGTCTGTCTGTATGTTTGTCCCTTATACAAATCCACACCGTTCGTCCGATTTTGACTAAACTCGGTACACATGTAGATGTTAATCTGAGGAGTGTCGTAGGCTAAGTCAAAAACGTCTACCAGCTGTCTGTCTGTATGTTTGTCCCTTATACAAATCCACACCGTTCGTCCGATTTTGACCAAACTTGGAATAATGGTAGGTCTTGATACGGCGATTACCATAGGCTAGGTCAAAACGGCTACCATCTGTCTGTCTGTATGTTTGTTCTTTATAAAAAACCCACACCGTTTGACAGATTTTGATCAAACTGGGCACACAGGTTGGTCTTGATCAGGGGAATGTCATAGGCCAGGTCAAAAACGTCTACCAGCTGCTGTCTGTATGTGCTTTTTTTTTTTTTTTTTTTTTTAAATAAAAATTCACACTGTTAGACCGATTTTTCCCAAACTTGGCATACATGTATGTCTTGATACGGGGGGGGGGGGTGTTATAGGTTAGGTCAAAGTCGTCTAGGACTCCCAGTTGGGAGGTCACGGGTTCGAAAGAGTTACAGATTCGTGTTATTTGATTTTAATAATACTTATTTGGTTTCTAATTTATTTAGGCTTTTCTATACGCAGAAAGTAGGTGTAGCATGGCACGCCGGGTAACAGCTAGTATAATATAAAATTAATCAGATAAAACAGCCTTTTTGGATAACTTTCACTTGACCTCCGCTTGGTAGACATTTTTCCCTGTTGTGGTCTACGTATAAAGCACACAGCTCACATTGGAACTTTAGCAGACAAATATTCCATGATGAGAAAAAAATATCCAATTTAACAGTGGTGCTTTGAATACAAAACAGACTGTAATGAAAAACTCTCAAGGATAAATTAGCCACGCGAGGCCTTAGGGGTTGTGGGAATGTCATTCAAAAATTAGTTAGAATTGTCCAAAGCAAACAACACTTCTCAATATTTAATTATCTTACAACTCAATTTGGCATACGAAAACTATTTCATCTTTTAGAATCAGATAACACTCTACTTTTTTTTATATTATGTTATTTTTTCTTTTAAGTGTTTTTTTTTTTATTTATAAAAAAGTGACCCTATTGAATCCACTTATTCATTTACCAGGCTGAAAGGCAACAAATATAAGTACGTGAATTAATAAAAATAATTTATTAATTCTTACTCGACATGTTTCGCGCCTTTAGTGTCCCATCAGGAGGTAGTATATAAAATGTTTGCATCAAGAGAACCTTCCACTATCCAGTAATGACGTGGCCTGGATGGTTGTAGGTTCTGTTGCTAGCTCCTGATCCTCGTGTAAAGGTGCTAAACGTGTCGAGCAGGGATTAATAACTATTTTAATTAATTCACATATTTTTATTTTTTCATTCACATATTTTTTTACCTTCCCCTCATAAATGAATAAGAATTGCCCGAATGAGAATCGGGCACCCAAAACTGTCACATGGATTCCTGAAAACTCATGTCGAAAGAAGACCCACCGAAATGCCCAAGATATGATGACACCTTGTCTATAAAGCACATTTTAATCCAGTGCCACCACAACAGAAAATGATTAGTAAAATTGAAAATCCCTAGAAATATCAGCATTGCGTTGGGTAAATATTGCAAATATTGCTTTTCTTAATGAATCTGCATTACACCAAAATATATAAAGAAGAAAAAAGTAAAATTTGGATTTTTTTTCTTTTTTTTTTTTAACGGCGCATCAAATATTTGGCTATTAGCACCGGCCTATCTACAGGTTACCACCCTTTTATAATGTCAACAGCACGTGATACATAATAAACACGTGGTTTTATAATGCCACACCCATTCAGGTACTGTCTACGCCCGACGTTGCTTAACTTCGTTAATCTACGTGAACCGGTGTATTCAACGTAGCTATGGCCGTTGGCTTTGGAAAAATAATAACTAACTAAAGATAAAATAAAAATATGAATATCAATAAAACATTAAATGTAGTGTATTCATGATACAAACTACGGGATTGTAATGTACATATAATAGGAGATATGTCATGAAGAAATAAGGAGTGGAAAAAAACATTCATACAATGCACAAAAAACATCAATCTATTAAGAAGGATAGGCGAAAAAAAAAGAAGAAGAATTGAGCAATTATAACCTTGAGGTTGTCTTCCCTAGAACTCTAAACAAATGAATAACTGCTGTTTTTTTTTCGGAACATTTTGAGATACCTCGTCAAATTTGCATTTTCATAACATAAAAATGGATGAGTTTGTTAATCAGAAAATCCTCCCTTTTGGAATAGTAGTGTCCCTAAAATCCACCCATCCACACCAAATAATTAATGTTCAGGTAATTTTGTTGTAAAGAAAGTCATTGCATGATATTCGGAGGTAATCAGGGGAAAAAGTACAAGAAAATACAAGGGACAAGGATTTCTGATCGAAAAGTAACAAGTGTATCAGGAAAACAGGCATATTTGGAGATCAAATTCGGAATAAACTAGGACCCAATTAGACCTCATTGAAATATATTATTCACCAGCCGAATTAAATAAACACCACTGCAGAGCCGAAGTAACCACAAAATAAATGATCTTTAAATTCAGGGATAATTTAGGGAACGAATTCCTCATATTCACCACAAACTAGGACACAGCTGTCAGTAAGCTACAAAACTGCGTAGACTCATTGTTGGTTCAGGTCACGTTCGACAGCTGATCTTCCAGGACAGCGGACATACTGGAAAATGCATACCATGGGTCGATGCGGCAACAGTTATGTTTGCACTCAATACATAATTTTATTGTAGGTAGTTGGTAGCAGCTTATTCAGTCTTCATTTATTTTATATTAAATTTTTGTTGTAGAAACGTTTCGGCTATAAGCCATTTTCAATCTAATTATCTCTATGATTTTGCATTATTTTTTATAAATTATAATCTTCAGATTATGTACTTGTAAATTTGATGTTATTTAGTTTGAAGAGGAAATTTCATTTTTTTAAATTGTATGGTTCGTGTCTCAATTATTACCTATTATTTCATATATTGAGTCTGCTTCTGTAAAGGAGGACTAGATATGCAAGACTGATAATTTTATTATTGAACAAATAATAAATTTAAAGTATCAAAGAACGAATATAAGCAATATTAACCGATCAGAATTTACTCCTAATAACGGCATTATTGATTAGGAAGTCAAGGAATAATTTCAGAAATATCATTATTTCGAACGTTTTGGCATTCTCTTGGGCAGCCATCTTCAGTATAAATAATAAAATTGGGTGGTCTCCTGTCCACCCATATCGCTTTTTCCACATGCGCATTGCTTCTTACATTGGAGTTCCAAAACATTATTGCATATAGTCATTTTTTTAGCTTAAAAAAAAAGGCTGTCAAACCGTTTGAAATATAGATTTTTCTAGAAGTTTGGCGTTTTTTCTCATCACCCTAACGCCTCGAATATTTTTCAAACAATAACATACAGGGGTCTCCCGTGGTCTAGAGGCTACCGCCTTGGACTCATAAGCGGGAGATGGTGGGTTCAATTCCCATCCGGCGGAAGGAATTTTCTCGTCCCACGGCTCGTTGGGAAAATTCCTCCGCTGCACCCTGGATGTCGGCGCTAATGGCCTAGATGTTGATGCGCCGTATAAAAAAAAAAAAAAAAAAAAAAAAAAAAAAAAAAAAAAAAAAAAAAAAAAAAAAAAAAAAAAAAATACATAAAATTCCTTATAGCCTCACAGAAGTAATAACATACTCACATTATAATTTTATTTCTGGAAGTCCTTTATTGTAGGTAAAATGGCGGCAAACTCATTATCCCCAGCCGTTAATTTTATTATTATTTATTGATGCATGTTGTTATTCCAATCGACAACAGTTCTTGTGACATATCGAGTTCACGTTGACACCATGAGACCAGCGATTTATTCACACCAGCAGTTAATAAAACGATCGATAGCGGCAAAACGTCTATTTTCAAACCTTCGCTTCCTTCGCGCATTTTCACTTTCGTACGGCAGTATCTTTTGTTGCAATGACATTTTATTCTGTTGCCGAAATACTATTTCATCTCGTGACCGGACGAGCAGAAAGGAGTTTTCGGTAAAACGCCATAGTCTTGCAATAAAGCACATGCGGCTTCCTCTGTTGTCGGTAAATCCCACAATTTCATTATTAAAATACCTCGCAACTTTGTGAACTATGCTGTTTAAACTACAACTGTTTACAAAGGTAATAGAAATAAACAGCTAATCATAATCGATCCGGGATCTCTCGAGAAAATATATCGTAGTCTTATAAGGCTTATAACTAGAAATAGTATCATGTTTAGGCTAGAAAACATAGTGGGCCCCCGTTAATGAACAAGTGCCGGCAATTACACAGGTACACTCACTAAAAATTTAGTATTTTCCAAAGACACCATACATATATTCTTATGTATTTCGACTCGCTGAATCCGAATCCGGAGTCCGTTTAACCCCATCACGTCAGGTGGGGAGTGTTCAAAGGGAATTTGAAGATCAAATTTCGTATGAAGTCGTTAAAGAAGAAATAACTTGAGCTTCCATGGTTTTGAGGATCGTTGAATGCGAATCAAAGGTCTGTTTCACCCCATTGTGATTTCAAGGACAAATATGTTTATTTTGCAAGAAATGAATTTGCAGACAAAATCCTTTTTTTGCAAATTGACATATTTTTCGTAGAAATGAACTTGATGTACTGTTGCCGATGGGGTGATACAGACCTCGGATTTTAATTCAGCGACTCTCAAAACCATGGGAAGCGCTAGTTATTTCTTCTTTAACGATTTCATACTAAATTTGACCTTCAAGTACTCTTAAACTTACCGTGATGGGATGAAACGGACTCCCGATTCGGATTCAGCGTGTCAAAATGCATAAGAATACATCTATGGTGTCTTTGGAAATTACAACGTTTTTTGTTGTGTGCCTGTGTTATTAATTTAATCGTACCATCGGTAATTTTTGGTTCCTTGCATCGTAATTCTGTATAAATCGCCCTAAGCTAATGAGAAACGTGTTTTCTCGACTAGAGTGGTCGAGCACGTCCAATTCTGGATTCAAATAATTGTAAGAATAACATCACTCTCCAATTTCGTTTCATTTCCTTAAGTCGTGTTTGTAGAGCTTCTTCCCGAAAAAGGTCATTTTAAGTGTTCGTTTACACTAGGATAGTTATTGCAGGATATTTATATCAGAGAGAAATTCTGACTAATGTAAACCCTGTAGAATTTATGTCTGGCATAAATTTTACATGGTTTCCATTAGTCAGACTTTCTCTCTGATATAAATATCCTGCAATAACTATCCTAGTGTAAACGCACCCTAAGAAGAAGATGATTCGTAAGTGAAACAACTTAAGGCTTTCATCCGTGAAAGTAAGGAGAGTTTTGCGGTTGTCCTGTTGTTTAATGATGGTTTTATAAGAAAATAGACAGATCTTGTAAGCAAGAAAAAGCATAACCATAATCGTGGAGAAGCAACAACCCATGAAGGAGGTTTTGAATTCATTCTCCACGGAAGGTTGAGCAGCTGATGGTAAGCCGCAAATCCACTCCATCTCCGCAAGTCCGATTAGCTACCGACCAATCTCCTTCTCTACACCGATTCCACAATCCACCGTTCCTATTCTACCATTTGCTAGGATAATGGAAGAGGTAAAACTCTACAGGTCAGTCCGAAGTAATTCTATAGTTAACTCTAGAGTCAGAAATGTTTTCCATATTGAGACCATAAGGCCGCCTCCTAAATCTATCAAGTTATTTTTAGAGTTTTTCTAGCCCGATATATGCATAAACAGAAATATTCAGGGTGTCCCGATTTTAAGTCGCAAAACTTCAGGAGCGTGTAGGGGACGATAAAACTAAAACAAAATGTCCTTTAGAGATTTGCTCGTTTTTGCTTCGTTTTGGAGAATATCGCAAAACAAGAAACGAAACAAGTTTTCGGAGACAAGGTATTGTTGGGATTCGGCTAAGAAAAAAATCCGTCAAACCTTCAGGAAGAAATCTGTATTGGACGTTTCGGCTGCCCTTTGGCAACCTTCTTCACATTCAACCATGGTCAGCTAAATGTTCCCATGGTCTTCCTCCCTCCCCTAGGCATTTTCTAGTGCTAAAGAAGGCTGCCAACGTGCAGCCGAAACGTCCAATACAGATTTCTTCCTGAAGGTATGGCGTTTTTTTTCTCCAAACCTAATCCCAACCATACCTTGTCTTCGTATCACTGTATTGGACGTTTCGGCTGCCCTTTGGCAACCTTCTTCACATTCAACCATGGTCAGCTAAATGTTTCCATGGTCTTCCTCCCTCCCCTAGGCATTTTCTAGTGCTAAAGAAGGCTGCCAACGTGCAGCCGAAACGTCCAATACAGATTTCTTCCTGAAGGTATGGCGTTTTTTTTTCTCCAAACCTAATCCCAACCATACCTTGTCTTCGTATCACTGCAACGGCTAACTATCTCCATCTCCATTATGAAACGAGTTTTCATTTTTGTATTTGTCAATTTTTTCCTCGACAATCTGCTCTTAACGCTGCCTGGAATTGGTCGCCTTCAATACGAAGTAAGAATGACCAACAGTCTCTCGTTGTCTATTAAAAGTTAATAAAAAGTCTCGTCGATTGAGCACTATTTGTGAATCGGCGCGCATACTCTTGCACCGCTTCTAAAGCATTACCGTTGCAGAAAGCGTACACGAAAACTATATCAGCCTAAAGAGATTGTATTTTATTAATTGGTTTCTTAAAACAATTCGCAATGACAATTTTTTTCTATTGAAAATTCAAATAAGTAAGTACAAAAATGAAATCTTGTTTCGTGTCTTTATTTGCTATTTTCTCCAAAACGAAGCAAAAACGAGCTAATCTCTAAAGAACGTTTTGTCTTAGTTTTTTGGTCCCCTACACGCTCCTGAAGTTTGGCCATTTAAAATCGGGATACCCTGTATATTCAATGCTAATTCTAAACGAGTGGCAAAACCCATGGACGTTCTCTACATACAATATATTGCGTGAAATAAAAGAGTGCCTGGCCCTCGAGAAGCTGATAAGCATGAAGAGAAGAATTAGTAGTTACCAGGCACAGAATAGGCCATTCACTGCGAACTCATTTCCATATAACGGCACTGTATGGCGAACCATTCTGCAGAATTTTCAATGTGACATTGACAATAAAACACATACTGTGGATTGCAAAGAACAAGACTAGTTAGGAATACCACAGGACATGCGAAAGATATCGTCCCTACCACGTCAAACTATCGAATATGAAAGAGGTCGTTGTCAGATTCGATACTTGGCTCTTGGATTGTGGACGATATGGCTTGTCGTAAATTGCCGCAACTCTAACACCTTTAGAATAGCCGTTAATTTCTTAAATAAAGTATCGAATAAGACCATTACAATATATCGTCGATACAAATGCAAAGTAACGAATGTGAAAAAAATGCTTCTTTCATTGTCAATCTTTACTAATTTCTGCTGGACTGTACGGCAAATTCTTGAATCTGACTTCACTCTATTAAAGGGAAAGTATTCCACTATCATAAGGTCAAATCTGCCTAATATTTGACTGTCCAAAAAAAGTTATGAATAAATGCTTTTCCACTCTGAAAAGTGGTGATTTTCATATTCGATACTTTGCATTTGTAGCGACGATATTACTTCGCCAATCTATCGAATATGTTCGTTCCCATGTTTGCTCCGATTTTCATATTCAATAGATTGACATAGACACCATAATTTAACTTATAAAAATCAACAATGTTTATAATACAATAAAAAAATACACGCAATATATAAATATTATTGAATACACGTATTAATTTTCATTGCGATCATAAATCACGATGAGCTCAACATTCTAAAATTAATGTTTTCTTACTTACAAACAATAATTAGTGCCGGGGTCTCCCGTGGTCTAGTGGCTAGTGCGCTAGATCCATAAGCGGGAGATGGTGGGTTCGATCCCCACCGGCGACAGGAATTTTCTCATCTCACGGCTCGCTGAGAAAATTCCTGGCTGCACCCTGGATGTCGGCGCTAATGGCCAAGAATTACCGAAAAAAAAAATTAGTGCCTATGCATAGTATATTTATTATCTGCTCAAGGGTCTAAGATATGCCAAAGCTCAGACAAACATTTCGCATTCATTGTGTATTGTACATCAAGTTTTTATTAGAAATCAGAATTGTTTTGATCAGCGTGCCTCCATTAATATGTCATAAAAAATGAGAAAATCGCTTCATTACGGGCTTTTAAATAATATTAAAAAAAAATAAAGAAATAACTACATAACTTCTAAGGTAACTTCATACCTATTGAGGCACTAAGGAGGGTATTTCGAAAAAAAATGTCGACCACTTGTATAATGATCAGCATCGTTTTACGATGCAATACCCTCATCCAGTGAAACCAAAACATTTATTTATTTATGTATATATATATATATATATATATATATATATATATATATATATATATATATATATATACACATACACACACACGTTACTAAGGTCGGGTTTTCCCAGCTCTCGCCGTGATTCCATGTTCTGAGAAAGGTTTTAGATGAAGAAATGAGATTGAAAGGTATCCTTTGAACATGTCTCTCTGGAATGATTGAGCCAAACCCGGCTGACAGATAACTGTAAAGCAGTCTACCGCTAGGTCAAGACGATCTGGCTTCCTCTGCCAGTGTCTTCAGCAGGATTTAGATCAATTCTACTCGGGATATCTACAAGCAAGGTATCTGAAAACAATCATTCATAATAATTTTAGTGAAACTATTGTTATCAATTTGCAAAATTTTAATGTCAAAACAAGTCTCAGAGCGACATGCAAGCTACGCAAGATGTCATGTTCATTCCATATATGACGGGTTGAGAAGCCAAGGGGTACAAGTGACATTTTTAAAAAAATCGAGTTAAGTGCAGTTCTGGATAGTTAATACATACGAAATGTTGGTGGCAAAGGGATAAAAGTAAATGTCTGGTATTTGCTGAGAAATAGCGGAAACAAAATCAATTACTTTAAAAATGAGCAGATGTGTTTGGTGCACAAAGGATACAAGTGACATTTGTCCCGTCTTTGAGGCACAATATCTCGAAAACCTTCGATAGGACACTAATTAACATGTAGGCAAATTTATAAAAAAGTAGTTCGAAAATGGAAGCTTAATTAATTTATTTTAGGTGGTTTATTTAATTTACTTTGATACATTGCTCCAATAAAATATGGGGAGATTTTTTAAGGGCTGTATTTTGGGATTCAGACGATTGCATCAGTTCAAGAATTACTTGTGAAGGTCTTATGTCAATTTTTGTGTAAAAACTCAAAGATTGTATACCTTAGCAAATTTATAATATACAAAAATATAAGCAAAAACGCGAATTTCTTAGAAAAGTCTTATATTTAAAGGGCTGTAACATCGCTCCAAATTAACCAATTAAGTTCGCTGAAGTCTCGAATTTTAGTATTTTTATGCACTAAAAGGCACTAACCAGGAAATAGTCGTTTATTTTGGTTAACAACTTGAATACCAATTTTATAGTGCACAATATCCTAAATTATGAGTTTTGAGGGGTGGGGCTTAATCAAAAAGCGCAGGGCTTTTTCTGATCCCGGATTCGGATTCAGGGACCCCAGAAACATATAGGAAACATGATCTGGTCTCTGGGTCCGGACTTTTATTATTTATTTATGTGTGTGGCTGTCTTAGAAATTGATAATATACATGAACGATTAGCTTTTTTTCTTAAACTATATAACTGAAATTTCAATTGATGCATTGTAGAAACATAATTTAAACATTATACAGACTTACACTTATCAGGGAATTTACAAAAACGATTTAACAGTAACAGTAATATCTCAAAATGACTATAACGGCACTTGTATCCCTTGGCTTCTCAACCCATCATATCTCGGTTTCATTCCTCGAAAATGTGGTGAACATTTCTGAGTAATTTTCTTTGTTTAAGCAGCTCTTGTGGGATGTAACCGTTTCTTTCGGTTAGTTTATTTATACATTTTATTTTTTTATGCTAAGAATGTCATCTTGTTGATGAGTGGATATGTCCTGAATGATTTGAGCCATTCAATCCGCCCTCTCATCACCATAACGATCGATTTCATAATGGTTAGGAGATTGATGACGAGTACGAGTACTCCACATATGGTATACATCGTCGAGGTTTAGTATCGTTGTGTGGGCTTATGCCTATTTGGTATCTACCATATGTTTCCTTGACTTAATAAATCGTCATCTTTGTAGTCAGTGTTGGGCAAAACTAACGTTAGTAAACTAAACTAACGTTAGTTTTCCCTAACTAAAACTAAACTAATGTTATATTTTTAGTTTTAGTTTTAGTTTAGTTTTAGATTTGTATAATTATTAATCATATGGACTCCGTTTTCAGTAATGCAATTAGTTTAGTTTAGTAAAAGAGACCTAAATTTGTGATTTTAGTTTAGTTTTAGTTTTTAGTTAACTAATTTAGTTTATCAAAGAACATATGTTTTCAAATTACGAGAAAAAGCCACAATTTCTTATTCTTAAGCAAGTTCTATTAGTTTTAATAATTTACTTAATTATCGAAATAACATATGATTTATATTAATTCATGTTATTTTAGTAAAACTAAACTAAACTAAATTTTTAGTTTAGTTTTTAGTCAATTCCCAAAGATTTAGTTTTAGTTTTAGTTTAGTTAAAATCCATTAATTAGTAAAATTTTAGTTTGTTTTTTTTTTAGGTTGCAATTTTTAGTTTAGTTTTAGTTTATTCCAAAAAGTGAATTTAGTTTTAATTTTAGTTTTAGTTTTTAGTTTTGCCCAACATTGGTTGTAGTATATAAAAATAATATTGTTGGACAGGCTTTTAGTCAATATGTTTTCCAAATTTTTGAAATATATTTTAAAATATTAAAAAAAAAAAAAATCATCTCGTTCTTTTAAGTAAGGCATCACAGGTAGAAATTTGTTCCTTAAGGTTTTTTTTTTTTCTAAGTTCATGGGGAAACCAAAGATGCATGCATCCAATCTTTCAGATGATCAAAAAAAGTCGATCTCGAAGAATTTTTGTAGATTTTTTGCAACAGCCTTGATATCCTAAATCCAGACTTGAACCCCATTCTGAACAGTGCTCGAAGAAACTGATTCGTCATCATAAACAGCGAAAATCTTATTTGTAGATTGGGCTGCATCTTTCCTACTTTTTTTCAGCATAATATGTCGTAAATGGACTTTATTGTTGCTCATGTTCACTTTGCATAAACATGACATACTGAAGCCTCATAAAGTCAAATTAGGAATGAAAACACAGTTAATAGATTTATAAGAATTAAATGCATTTACAAGAAAATAGCTTTTTTATTTATTATAAGTTGAATAAATTAAGGTAAGTCTTAATCTCCTACAAGCTTTCCGGACAATCAGATCTATAAAACTCATGCTGTGGTCGACCTAATTTTCTTCTTCAAACAAGATTTTTCAATTTTTAGCATCTGTAATGAGCAGAAACTTTTCTTTTTTTTTTTTAATGTGTGCCAACTCTAGGGTACTTAACGCCGTCGAATGAAACTTTCATTATATTTGGAGTTGGTATATTTTTCTCATTTGTTTTTGCAGTTATTAATTGAGTAAGTCACCTTTTAGTTTTTATTAAATTATTGTTCTTATTATGAATTGTTTTTTACAGCTGGTTTACAGATATAACAAATATTTAAGCTCATTTACACAAATGCGCGCGCGCACATACACACACACATATATATATATATATATATATATATATATATATATAGGCGTTTTATTAGGGCACTTATGATTTAACTTTGTTTCCGAAAGTGGCTTTGCCGTACTAATATTACACTATTAGTGGGAAAAGTTCTATCATTTGACCTTAATGCTAATACTTTTTGCGTTCACCACGATAAACAATTGCGCAAGAGCAATCAAGAGTGTGGTTAGAATTCAGAATTAGATTGCTTCTCTCTTGTGCAATTATACGTCGCTTACTCTAGGGTCGGTTCTTATGTTTGAATCAGAGAAAGAAAAATGTCTTTAAATCCACTAGCTGTACAATAAAAACTTAAATGTTTTCTTGTAACCAGAGATCATTACCTTTTTGGATAAACTTCGCAAGTCTAAAAAGGGTTGGTTTTGGTTTGTGTAGATTTTTAGGTCAAACAACTTCTAGGTTCTTATTGCCCAATTTTTTTGTGTCGCCTATGTTTTGTTAACCGTCAAAATGTATGAGTGTTTTTTGTGCAATTTGTATGAATGTTTTCCATTTTTTTCTTCTAACTCAGTATTTAATTTATATTTTTTTTATTTACATTTTTATTTTATTTTTACTAATTTTACCTATTTATTTTCCTTTGTATGTGTATTTATCCTTCATATGTTATAAAATAAATCGATTTTTTTAAGAAAGACTTACAACCTTCCATTCTTCTCAAGAAGGTCAATGGAAGGTTCTACTCCTCAATTTGAGGCTGTAACACAATGTATTTATAAATTATTCCACTGAAGAGGCAACAAAAAACGTCTGAACCTTGTGTTGAAGTAAAGCTATAAAGGTGGTTGAAAGTAAAGCTATAAAGGTGGTTGAAAGTAAAGCTATAAAGGTGGTTGAAGTAAAGCTAGAAAGGTGGTTGAAGTAAAGCTATAAAGGTGGTTGAAGTAAAGCTATAAAGGTGGTTGAATGTAAAGCTATAAAGGTGGTTGAATGTAAAGCTATAAAGGTGGTTGAAGTAAAGCTATAAAGGTGGTTGAAGTAAAGCTATAAAGGTGGTTGAAGTAAAGCTATAAAGGTGGTTGAATGTAAAGCTATAAAGGTGGTTGAAGTAAAGCTATAAAGGTGGTTGAAAGTAAAGCTATAAAGGTGGTTGAAGTAAAGCTATAAAGGTGGTTGAAGTAAAACTATAAAGGTGGTTGAAAGTAAAGCTATAAAGGTGGTTGAAGTAAAGCTATAAAGGTGGTTGAAGTAAAGCTATAAAGGTGGTTGAATGTAAAGCTATAAAGGTGGTTGAATGTAAAGCTATAAAGGTGGTTGAAAGTAAAGCTTTAAAGGTGGTTGAAGTAAAGCTATAAAGGTGGTTGAAAGTAAAGCTATAAAGGTGGTTGAAAGTAAAGCTATAAAGGTGGTTGAAAGTAAAGCTATAAAGGTGGTTGAAAGTAAAGCTATAAAGGTGGTTGAAAGTAATGCTATAAAGGTGGTTGAAAGTAAAGCTATAAAGGTGGTTGAAAGTAAAGCTATAAAGGTGGTTGAAAGTAAAGCTATAAAGGTGGTTGAAAGTAAAGCTATAAAGGTGGTTGAAGTAAAGCTATAAAGGTGGTTGAAGTAAAGCTATAAAGGTGGTTGAATGTAAAGCTATAAAGGTGGTTGAAAGTAAAGCTATAAAGGTGGTTGAAAGTAAAGCTATAAAGGTGGTTGAAAGTAAAGCTATAAAGGTGGTTGAAAGTAAAGCTATAAAGGTGGTTGAAAGTAAAGCTATAAAGGTGGTTGAAAGTAAAGCTATAAAGGTGGTTGAAAGTAATGCTATAAAGGTGGTTGAAAGTAAAGCTATAAAGGTGGTTGAAAGTAAAGCTATAAAGGTGGTTGAAAGTAAAGCTATAAAGGTGGTTGAAAGTAAAGCTATAAAGGTGGTTGAAAGTAAAGCTATAAAGGTGGTTGAAAGTAAAGCTATAAAGGTGGTTGAAAGTAAAGCTATAAAGGTGGTTGAAAGTAAAGCTATAAAGGTGGTTGAAAGTAAAGCTATAAAGGTGGTTGAAAGTAAAGCTATAAAGGTGGTTGAAAGTAAAGCTATAAAGGTGGTTGAAAGTAAAGCTATAAAGGTGGTTGAAAGTAAAGCTATAAAGGTGGTTGAAAGTAAAGCTATAAAGGTGGTTGAAAGTAAAGCTATAAAGGTGGTTGAAAGTAAAGCTATAAAGGTGGTTGAAAGTAAAGCTATAAAGGTGGTTGAAAGTAAAGCTATAAAGGTGGTTGAGTGTGTTTGGTAAAAATTTGTTGGCCTGACCATTTGATTATTTTTACTTTTAGCACTTTCCTCCGAAGGAAAGTAGCTATTGAGGTTTCAAAAATTTCTTCAAATCTTGATCGATCCTACCTAGTAGACACCGAAAATGACACCCGTTAAAATTTATATATTTATATATATATATATATATATATATATATATATATATATATATATATATATATATATGTGTGTGTGTCTGTTAACACGATAGCGGCCAGAGTTTTTGTTTTTTCTTCACGAAACGTGGTATATAGCGTTCAATTAGCAAACGATTGAACGAGTTCGTTAACCACCAAAATCGGTCCACCGGGAGGGGGGGTTTACCCCAGACCCAAAACACTAATTTGACCATGCCAGACGTAGTTTTTGTTATATTTCAACGAAACTCGGTATTCGTTATGTTGATCTAAAGAGAGAAACACGTTGCAAAAATAAACTAAATCGGTTCATTAGGAGGGGGGTTTACTCCGGACCCTCATTACCAATTTGCCACTACCATCCGTAATTTTTGTTACATTTCAACGAAACTCGGTATTCGTGGTGGTAATCAACATAGAAAAATGGGTTGTAAAAATAAACTAAACCGGTTTATTTGGAGGGGGGGGGTTTCCTCCGGACCTAAAGTACTAATATACTCATACCGATCGTAATTTCTGTTGTATTGTAATGAAATGCGGTATACGTCGTGAGTATCTCACAAGAAAGAAGTGTTGTAAAAATGAAGTAAATCGGTCTATTTGAAAGGAGGGTGTACTTTAAACTCTGTTTCATTAGAATTAGCCCGCCAGACGTAGGTTCCCAAAGCCGCCGCGAGGAGCGCTATCTCCCAGATGTTCCTGCGTCAGATCAAAAGACGCAAAATGAAGTTTTTGTGTATTTATTAAGTAGTACAGTATCATGTATTAACATAACTCTGGAAGCAAATTATTTACAAAATTAATAATTGGACAGTTCTCATAAGAAATGTAAATGAGTAGAACTATTCACGTTTTTATTTTATTTATATAGGTTATTTACAGCAATTTATTCAGTAATGTAGTCTACACTACAAAAATTCTGAGGAAAGTGCTTAGTTATGCAGCTCCTGCGCGACGGAATTTTATTACTTTATCATTCATTTCACATCAAACTAAGTCACAACGTCCGGATAGAATATAACAGCCTCAGTAAGCAGCCGGGTTTCTAGCTCAGGTTGTCATAAAGCAAGTGTTTAATGTGCAATGCTCACCCCCCCCCCCCCCCCGTTTGAACCCTAATTAAATTGGGATTAACTTACGCTTACCAGAATATGTATTGTATTTGAACGGATGCTTTATCCAAGCTGACCATCTACGAGGCAAAGGTGAGTCCGTGTTAGTTTTTAATATACTAAAAGCCTTCTCAAGAGGGTATGTACCAATCTACCTTACCCTTCTTAATTCGATAATTTAGAAGATTATTTAAAAGCACTTTCTTGATTGTCGTTGTGTACTATATTATTTGTGTTATAATACATTTAATGATATTTATTTACATTTTTACGTCCATTATTATTAACCAAGAATTTTAGGACGGGTTATCTATAGGTTGACATCCTTTTCTAGCCAGGATAGGGCTGATGCCTTTCCTCTTTTCTAAAGAAAAGCCACCACCCTATAGTGGGAATCGAACCCACAACCTTTGGCACGGAGTGGTATTTGTGACCCGGAGTAATGCGAAACTAATGACTAAATAGTCAGAAGTCGATTGTACTTTGTGCAACAAAATATACATATATGTATATTGGCGATTCAACGCAGCAGTTATCGAGGTAAAAAACAAAACAAAACAAAATTCACGCAAGAGCTGCATAACTAAGCGCATTCCTCAACAAGCTCGTTAGTCGTTTTGCTGAATAATGAACTTAAATTAACCAACTGGCTGTAATGTTATAATTCCAATTATCATACTTTTCTTTTGTTTTCAGGTATGGCTCAAAATGGAGAAAACCATGACGGATTCAAGTTGGTTTATAAATCCAGTAATTGGTATTGTCTTCTTCGGTATGCTATATAAATCTTTATTATTTTTTATGACTACATAGGAGTAGAACCTTCCCCACTAGTCTAGATTTGGTCCTACTAGTAGAAGGTTCTCCTCCTCAAGTTGAGGCAGTAAGTTTTTATATTTGTAACATTTTCCCCTGAAGAGGCACAAAAAAGGTGCGAAACATGTAAGAAAGAAATAAAGTGCTTGACACTGTTTAGGGAAGTTCTAATTGTTGACCTTCCGCCTATAACAATAATTCGTATAATTTAATATTATTTATGAATATAAATTTATTGGTTTTTTTACGAAATAGGAATAAGTATGAAAAAAAGGGCAACAAATAGATGTTTTTTATATAATTTTTGTCAACAACTTGAGATGCATTTAGTACCTTCATATAACAGGAAGAAAATTATGATATAACTACAACCCACCAAATGTCGTTTAAATGGGTTTGATAGTTTTTTCCTAATAATTTTGCAAAAATTAAAATTTTTCGAATTGTTGCATAATCCAAAAGAATTGCTTATATATTTGATATATTTGTCTTTAAAATCTAATGCACTCTTGCCTTCAAATTGGCCGAATTTCCTTCTGTAAGATATTTTTGAAAGCTCGATCGTATTAATTTTTTTCAAATGTGAAAGCATTCCTTTTGAATTTTTCAACAAAATAAAAGATGATCGCAATCATATTCCTCCTAGAATATGAATATCCTGAATTCATTTTAAGTTGCTGAAATCCTTTTTTTCAAAGTTGCTATTTTGCAAAACAGTAAATTGGGACAAACCTCTACTGCTTATATATTTGTCTAAGAGCAAACAGACAAATATATAGGTATATATTTGTCACTAGCTTATGTAGAAAATAATTTCGGGGGGGGGGGCTGGTAACACCTAGACATTTGAGGTGTTGGGAAAATTTTAAATGTTTTAATGTAAAATGGGTGAGTTTTAAGGCCCTCTGGGCACCTAGTAGACCAGGGAAAATAGAGAATACATTTTTCGTTGTAATAGGTTTTTTTTTTTTAAAAGAAATGCTCTCACCAAAACAAAATTTCGGGGGCTGCAGCCCCCCCCCCTTTATATACACCCATGATATTTGTCTATTCGCACTCTTTGAGCAAAGTTTGACCCTTTGGTATGAGATAATGAAAATATCTTACCAGTTTAGGTTTGTACCAATTTCGCCACACTGTACTAATGTGACTCCATTTTACGGTATACATTTTAACATTTCTAAATAATATTAGCACTTTCCTCCGAAGGAAAGTAGCTATTGAGGTTGGACTCATGACGGAATTTTTGAAAAATTTCTTCAAATCTTTATCGATCCTACCTAGTAGACACCGAAAATGACCCCCGTTAAAATTTATATATATCTATATATATATATATATATATATATATATATATATATATATATATATATGCATATATATATACATATATATATATATGTCTGTTAACACGATAGCGGCCAGAGTTTTTGTTTTTTCGTCACGAAACTTGGTATATAGCATTCAATTAGCAAATGATTGAACGAGTTCGTTAACCACCAAAGTCGGTCCACCGGAAGGGGGGGTTTACCCCGAACCCAAAACACTAATTTGACTATGTCAGCCGTAATATTTGTTACATTTCAACGAAACTTGGTATTCGTAGTGGTAATATAGAGAGAAAAGTTAGATATAAAAATGAACTGAATCGGTTCATTAGAAGGGGGGGGGGGGTTTACTCCGGACCCACAATACCAATTCGCCACTACCAGCCATGATTTTTGGTATATTTCGATGAAACTCGGTATTCGTAGTGGTAATCCACAGGTAAATAACTGTTGTAAAAATAAACTAAATCGGTTCATTAGGAGGGGGGGTTTACTCCGGACCCACAATACCAATTCGCCACTACCAGCCGTGATTTTTGGTATATTTCGACGAAACTCGGTATTCGTAGTGGTAATCAACAGGTAAATATGTGTTGTAAAAATAAACTAAATCGGTTTATTAGAAGGGGGGTTTACTCCGGACCCAAATTCCTAATATACTCATACCGGTCGTAATTTCTGCTGTATTGTAACTAAACGCGGTATACGTCGTGGGTAACTCATGAGAAAGAAGTGTTGTAAAAATGAGCTGAATCGGTCACTCGGAAAGCGGGGGTTTAATTTGTAATATATTTCAATAGAAAGGCCGCGTCAGACGTAGGTTCACAAAGCCGCCGCAAGGAGCGCTTTCTACCACTAGAGTGACTGTATCCTGTTCCTGCGTTAGATCAAAATACGATAATATGAGGTTTTTTGTATTTATTACGTAGTGTAATAGGTACCATGTGTAAACATAACTCTGGAAGCAAATTATTAATTGATCAGTTACTCATTACAAATTTAAAAGAGAACTATTCATGTTTTTATTTTATTTATGTAGGATATTTTAAGCAAATTGTTCTGGAAAGCAATCTACACTACCCAAATTCTGACGAAAGTGCTTAGTTATGCAGCTCCTGCGTGACGGACTTTTATTATTTGAGTTCATCCAAAGATATTCCGCAAAAATTAGCATGCAACTTCTTAATATACAACTCAAAACAGATACGCCTTGCACTGAAAGGAAGTACATAAACTTTGAAAAAGATACCAACGAAGTAAATAAACTGAGCATTAAATAGATAAAACAATTTGGAAAATAATGTGAAAAGACTAGGTCGGACATTGCACCGTGGATGGAGAAAATGAGGCTGTTGCCGCTAACTAACATATAATACAACAGGTGTTGATAATTATCTTGCAATAATATTGCGGTCATAAAGAGGAACCACAATACAGCTGCGGCATTGACACTTGTCATTGTTGTCACAACGTTTCATTAATGTACAAAATGGATATGTCTGTGGTTCGCTCAGAAATTATAATTTTAGGCAAAGTGGTCTCATGAGAGAATTTAAATGAGTTTTTCTTTATAGATATATAGCTATAGAATATTAGCAAATTCGGAAGGAAATATTAGTCCATTTAATAATTAATTATTTATTTTTATTAATTCCAATGAAATATTAATTCTCATTTAAAAATACATTTTAATAATGTCATTTCATATCAAGTGATCCAATACTTTTTTTTTTTCTTCAGATTTGGCTCATCAATAGTACTCTATAAGACAATTAATCATCCATTTTTTTAGAAATTTCTCTTTAATATATTTGTATTATTCTTTTAAAAAAGCACATTTTTTGATATACTTGACCTTAAAATTTACCATAACTCCCAAACAAAATGAGCTAGAAAAAGTCCGTCACGCAGGAGCTGCATAACTAAGCACTTTCCTCAGAATTTGGGTAGTGTAGATTGCTTTCCTGAACAATTTGCTTAAAATATCCTACATAAATAAAATAAAAACATGAATAGTTCTCTTTTAAATTTGTAATGAGTAACTGATCAATTATTAATTTGCTTCCAGAGTTATCTTTACACATGGTACCTATTACACTACGTAATAAATACAAAAAACCTCATATTATCGTATTTTGATCTAACGCAGGAACAGGATACAGTCACTCTAGTGGTAGAAAGCGCTCCTTGCGGCGGCTTTGTGAACCTACGTCTGACGGGCTTTTCTATTGAAATATATTATAAATTAAACCCCCGCTTTCCGATTGACCGATTCAGCTCATTTTTACAACACTTCTTTCTCATGAGTTACCCACGACGTATACCGCGTTTCGTTACAATACAGCAGAAATTACGACCGGTATGAGTATATTAAGAATTTGGGTCAAGAGTAAACCCCCCCTTCTAATGAACCGATTTAGTTTATTTTTACAACACATATTTACCTGTAGATTACCACTACGAATACCGAGTTTCGTCGAAATATACCAAAAATCACGGCTGGTAGTGGCGAATTGGTATTGTGGGTCCGGAGTAAACCCCCCCTCCTAATGAACTTCTATAATGTATTAAATGCTGATTAAAATTTTATATATCATAACTTATTTATACAAATTGAAATTTTATATAAGTCATGATATATTTCATTTTAATCAGTTTTTTGCCGAATCTTTCTTGCTTATTTTGTTTGGGAGTTTATAAATTTACAGTCGTGCCTGTCAAAAAATGTACTTTTTTAAAAAAAAGTTAAGCTTTTATAACTCAAAAACTAATACGAAGACAGGTATAGTTGGGATTCGGCTAGGAGAAAAACGTCAGACTTTCAAAAAGAAATCTGTATTTTGGACGTTTCGACTGCAACAATGGCAGCCTTCTTCAGCACTAGAGAATGCCTAGGGGGGAGGGAGGAAGACCTCGAGGACAACTTAGGTAACCATGGTAGCATATACTTAGGTAACCATGGTAGAAGTATAACCTTCTACCATGGTTACCTAAGTTGTCCTCGAGGTCTTCCTCCCTCCCCCCTAGGCATTCTCTAGTTCTGAAGAAGGCTGCCATTGTTGCAGTCGAAACGTCCAAAATACAGATTTATTTTTGAAAGTCTGACGTTTTTCTCCTAGCCGAATCCCAACTATACCTGTCTTCGTATCTCTACAGCGGCTAACTATCTCCATCTACACTCAAAAACTAATAAAGATAGTTTTCGAAAATAAATTGATGGAAACTATCATCATGAATGATCCAATAGTAGAAAATATAACGAATTGAACATTTACTCCGTTTAATTTAACTATTAATTTACATTTTTTTTTTAATACTCAACAATGGTTAAAAATAAATTCCTGCTAAATTAAGAATTAAATTTTCCGTAAACATTTCCTACCAAAATCGATTTCCTTTCACCTGGCTGATGAAATAATTTCCGTTTTACTTTTGCGTCAACCCGTGAAGCCAAAGTAGCGGCATGTCCCTAGATTTACTTATATTTTGTAGATAGTATGACTTAGGTAGTATATAATATCTAATAATTGATTACAATAATCTGTGATAATTCATAACTAATATTACATAAAATAAAATTACAGAATTATGCCTGAAGAAGGACAATGAAATCCTGAGATGTTGTATTAAATTTGATACAAAATGTTGAAGGTTCTAGCCATCTTTTTAATTCTACCAATCATAACTTTTATTGACTAAAATTACATTATAACATTAGATGACTGTGGTTCTCGCGGAATTTGATTTTAGTTGAAAATTGCTTTCGTAATTTGGCGACATTTGACCTAAGTATTAATGATGTAAAAGAATAATGAAAATTATGAGAGTTTATCGAATACCTGTACAATTTATTGCACGACATAAATAACTGGTTTTCATATACTTCCCTTATGACATTTTCATGATCACAATGATTTTGCTTTTCACTTAAATTTTTCATTATTCATACCTTTTTTTTTTTTTATTTTTTTTTTTTAATTTACTTCACGTAATATATAATTCGTCGATTTTACATCAACACAGCCAATCGGTTTGTATTCGAAAAGGACGGAGTAGGGTCCTTAATCAAAACCAAAAATTAAAAAACCACTTATTTCACTATTCTGATAAGACGGGAAGGGATGGGGCATTGCCTCCCAGACCTTGAAAGTACGTTTTTAACATTTCTTTGATTAGTTCAACCTCAATAGCAATTTCTAGGGAATTTGCTAAAAGAGTGATATTTCCGATGAAGACCAAGTTTTTGCTTTACTTGAATTTGCTTACCATTGAACAGTCAAATCAATGTCTGACCATATTATTGTTATTATTAAATAAATTAATTAAATCAGATAACATGTAAAACTGTCTGTTTATTATTGTATATTGAAATTTAAAAACCAAGCAAATACTGAAATTTCCATGTCAATGTTTTTGAAGGTAATTTAATTAGCTTTTGAACTGATTATTAAATAGTCGGATTTTCCTGTTTGTTCTATGGTTAATACAATTTTTATTTTTTATTTGAAATTATTTATATTATACCATTGTGATTGGTATTGATTTATGAAGTTTCAAGAGATTACACCGCATCAATATGCTGATTGACGGGTTTGTTACACATGGTCCTGCAGAGATTGTTCGGGAATGAAAAATATTTTGCAAAAGTAGGCTATAGCATTCGCACGCCATTATTCAGAGGCACATAAAAGGCTGAAAAATGTTCATTATTTTATCTTATTAATTTAATTATTAATTAACTTCTGGCATATTTATTAGTAGTATTTTATATTATATCGTTATTTTTGTTTCATTTTGTTCATATGTATAAATAGTTTCATCGATATCAGTCTCATTTATTTATTTAATTCATATAGTGTTGTTTTTTGTTTTTTTTTTTAACTTATTTTTATTTTTAGCGCGGTTCCTGCCTCCCTCCATAGGGAGGAACTATAAGCGGGGTGCCTCCCTATGGAGGGAGGCAGGAACCGTTGACCTCATGACGCAATCCGGAAGTGCCGACTAGAAAATATTACGTTTCATGGTGATGAAATTCGGTACAAAAATCTTTCGTCTAATTTGAAATGTCAAGTTCGTTAACCAGCAGAATCCGTCCACCGGAACATGGTTTTTGGAGCGAAATCCGCGTTAAAAAAATCGTTACGCTTACATCATATACTTTTAAGTACTTGTTTTATAGCCTTCATGGCCCAGGAAAACAAATAAAACCATTTTTAAGGCGATTTTTAAGAAAAGTGGAAAAATAATTGTTGAATAAAGATTTTGGTTTGGGTACATAGTATCATGGGATTCGGTTAAAATATTTTCTGCTTGTTTGAAATTCATATAAACAAAGATGTTTTAATTTTGGTTACGTTTAGAGTCAAGGAAGGATTAGAATAAAATATTTTTTTAAGAGACATGAAAAGTTTTGGGAATTTCACATATTTTCCTTAATATCTCGAAAACAGTTGAAAAATTGTGGTAAGTAGATAGAGATTATTCGTAAGCTTACTAAATTCTTTAGAAAAAAGATTCTGAAGCTACTTTCGATTAGGCGATATCAATCGGAGAAATAAGCGCTTATGACTTCAAATGTGCGTGTTTTGTTCTTTTGAACGGATTTTTGTCTTTGTTTAAATCACTTTTTAATTGATTTTTTTTTGTTTTAAATTGCATTTATGTATACAATTAGTATTATAGTAAAAGAAAATAAGAAATAGTTTGTAGTGTGTTTCGAGAGCGAACCTTGACAGGGCCAGAAAGTCATTTTTCTGTCAGGAAGAGGTATGTACCCTTACAACCGTGACCTATTTGGGGTCATAAATTATTTGATAAAAGGTCTAACCAAAATTATAACTGTTTCTATTTCAACCTTTCCAAATGACATTAGGGTAAAGAACCGAACCGCGCTAAGATGATGCAGTTCCTGAAAGTCGGACTTAATTTTAGTTAGTCAACCAATATATAGTTTCAGCCATAAATCTAATATTGCACGCTGCTTACAGTCCTGGAAATGTTAGTTTCGTTCCCTTGAAGCATTAGAAATCACTCCAGATATAAACATTATAAGGAAACAGGCTAAAATGACGCAGTTCCTGTGATTCGGAGTTTTGGTTATTAAAGCAACCCTTATATCGCCAGAAGAGATATGTTAGGCACTCCTCGAGATATACATGTGGTTTAATGTAGGCGTCTTGTCGCTGGCAAGGATTAAGCAAAATTAATGTCTTTCCATTTTCACTCCAGTTTGCCGCACTAAAGTCTGCCGGGCTTATTATATATACAGAGTCTTCGCATTATGCTAATCATTCCATATATTCTGAGATAATTTAATTATATGCCTAAGATAGATAGATAAATAGAAAATACGCTCAGCATAAAAAAAAAAACCCGGGCACTCTGATTGTTGTCTATTCTGTCCGGAAACACCAGTAAATCTGTGTGTTTTTTCCCCTAATTTATAGCAAGAATAAGATTTGTTAAGTTATTTAAAGAAAGTATTATTATTAAAAGGACGCCCGGTTGCTGTGAGAGTTAAGGCGTGAACACATAAAACTCCGTGCCAAAGGTCGTGGGTTCGAGTCCCACTATGGGTTAATAATAATGATCGATAATTTTTTTTTTTAATAAATGTTTATTTAAACATTATCTGTTCAATTTGCATAGTACAATAATTAATTGTGCTCGTCTTGTGTAGATTCAGTGAATAGAATATGGAAGGAGCCAATCATTATTGGCACTTCCTAATATATGCTAACATTCATATTTTCACTGTTTTTAACCGCTGCTAGGGTAGCTGGTCACGAAAATTTAAATAAATAAATTATTATTAAATAAAGAGAAATTATAATTCAAGCCATTGATTGTTTTCTTGGGACCAAAACTAACACGTGGTGGCTGAGACACGTAAAGAAAAGAGGGTGGAGTAATTTCCGCTTCGGATATTGTCAGATCTTGTTGTGGTGCTTTCTTTGAGATTTCATTTTAAATTATTCTCGAAAGATCAAAACTTTTCAATAACGCCTCCATTTCTAATGGTACTAGGGATATGAACGGAAAAGCGCTAAGTTGACGCAGCTCCTGTGTCAGACTTTCTTTACTACAGGTTAGCACCTTTTCTAACCATTCGTGTAGAGTCTTCAAGAGCGAGCCGATTGCTGAAAAATGTCAAAATATATAATAACAAAATATCTCACCTATGCAAGAAAGGCCGCCTTATTGTGTAATTCTTGTAGTTTACGCAGCTCTTGCTAGACATTTACTACTCAAGAAGACTTGTGCCCCGTCCAATAGGCCTACTGACTGCATAAATAAAGCCGGACTACTGGAAGAGGTAGATAAGAGCGAAGGTAAGGAAGACAATAAAACCTTGGAGAATAAAATGTATGCAGATACTCCTGTATAACCCAGCTGCGTTACGAGACAACCAAACTTTATTCCTGGCAACAACTTCTACCTTTATAGAAACTCATACGGCTGTAAGAGTACTTGTAATGGCAAATACAACCAGTAGAAATGAATGTATTCACTTCCTTTACAAATTTTATTTTGGGCGCTAAACGCTTTGAGCAGCTCCTCCTACCATCCTCAGAGCTATAATGTGTTCTGCTTCACGGCTGAAGACTGACTTACCTTATACCATGGTGGCAGCTGTAACGGAAAGCGCTTAGAGCCAAAAATAAAACGTTTGAAGGAACTACTTACATTTCCACTGAAGATTGCCCTTTTCAGCCGAAAACCAATTACTTAGATAAAAACATACCGTTTTCCCAAAATATAGACCTAATGTTTATTCAACAAACGTTAAGTTCATTTTAAGCTGAGTCCTTACCATTCCATGACTGTTTTTAGGGCGGTTCCTTCCTTCCTCCAAATGGAGGGACCCCGCTTATAAGGTTGACCTCATGACGCAATCTGGAAGAGGCAACTAGACAATTTTACGTTTCAGAACCCCTAGAGAACGAAAATAATAATTTTGTGTTCGCTCTCTCCTGGGCTCAGAAATGCTCCGATTTTGATGACATTTGGTACAAAAATCTTTCGTCTAGTTTGAAAGGTCAAGTTCGTTAACCAGCAGAATCCGCTCACCGGAACATGGTTTTTGGAGCGAAGTTCACGCGAAAAATTACGTTTACTTCAGATGCTTGCAAGTACTCGTTTTATAGATTTATTGGCCTAGAAAAACGAATGAAACTATTTTTAAGGCGATAGCTTTAAATGTTTTCGAGAAAAATGGAAAAATATTTGTCGAATAAAGTTTTTGGTTAGCGTACATAGAATCATGGGATTCAGAGTAAATATTTTCTGCATGTTTGAAATTCATATTAACAAAGACGTTTAAATTTTGGTTACGTTTGGAGTTAAGAAAGGATTAGAATAAAATATTTTATTGATAGACATGAAAAGTTTTGGGAAGTTCGTATATTTTCCTTAATATCTCGAAAATGGTATGAAAATCGTGGCGAGTAAAAAGTGATTACTCGAAAGCTTACTAAATTTTCTACAAAAAAAACGTCCTGAAGCAATTTTCGATTAGGCGATGTCAATCGGAGAAATAAGTGCTTAAAACGGGGTTTTGTAGTTGTTTTGCTCAATTTTTAATAGTTGTTTTTTTGTTTTAAATTGCATTTATTTGTAGAATTAGTATTATATCGGCGCTAATAGCCAAGATTTGTTGATGCGCCGAAAAAAAAAATTAGTATTATAGTAGAAGAAGACAAGAAAATATGAAACGTTTTGACATTTTTCAATGCGTTGAACTGTGAAATAAGTACCTCTAGAAGTGGATAGTGGGGGCTGGCCGACCCATCCAGGTAAGGGTATGGGGCCCTTTGTCTCTTATCTGTGGCCATAAAATCATTTAAGAAAGGTCGAACCAAAATTATAACTGCTTCTATTTTAACCCTTCCAAATGAGACCAGGGATCAGAACGGAACCGCACTAAAATGACACAGTTCCTGCGAGTCGGACTTTTATTTATATATATATATATATATATATATATATATATATATATATATATTTATGTTTGTAAGAAGATAGAAAAGTATCCTACTGGAAGGATTCCAAGGACATTAACAATATGGAGATGGTCTTGGAAAACAAAGTTCCTGCAAGTAGGACTCAGATTGCCTAGACCTACACAAGATTGTCTGAGAATCCAACCCTTGCGAATGTTTAGGGATTACTGCAAAATAGAAGGGATATTCGTTTTGCGTCGGAATGAAGCGAAGCCATTGAGCCAAACGAAGACCAGGAGATGAGATACTAAAGAAAAGGTGTCCCCTTGATTTCGGATTGGGATCCTATTGAGCAAGAAGGGTCGAAAAAGGATTATCAGATAACACGGATCAGCGTGCTTTCAGTAGCTGCATCTCACCCAATTTCCTTCACCTAACTTACACACTACCTTACTTCTCTTGGTGTGAGAGTATATAAATATTTATATATATATAATTACAATTGGCTTTAAATAAATATCTATTATGTGGTATTTGTAAAAACATTTTAGCGAATCAGGGGCGCTGAAAATAAAGGTGATAGGGGTAAAATAAAGGTTACAGCAAAAAGTTTGGACTTAGCTCTTTTGGCAAATGGTAGCAGGTGAGACTATAGCGAATTAAATTTCGTTAGATATGCAGACATACAGATATTTTTTATGGCAGAAATTTGTCTCATTTATGTCTGAAAAGAATACACATATCAAAATGTATATAGGCTGTATACGTTTTGTATAACGATGTTAAAGTTTTTTACAATTATAGGTTTCCAGGTTTTTGGGTTCATAAAATGGCACCAAGAAACTTCAAGACCAAGTCTTAAACAGATTTCAAACAGCAAAAAAAATTGAGAACCATTTGTTTTTCTAATTCAAGATTAATCGAAATTACCATGCATACATTTTGATACTACTAAAGTATATCATGTATATATATATATATATATATATATATATATATATATATATATACATATATACATATATACATATGAGGCGTTGGCAGATACGAAAGCGAACTCAACATACGGCCAATTTTTTCCCCGCAGTCAGAATCTAGGCCCTTAAGAGAATCTACAGGTATATTTTTCATGTTAAGTTGGCCCTTCTTTCCCTCTCAAAATACAGAGAGAATGAAAACAAGCTGGCTGGAAACTGCAATAGGAAGGCGGTTACGAAAGGTGAACTCAACACTCCACACGAAGTTCACACTATTTTCATTATTAATAATTTGAACAATGAGACATCCCACAACGAAAAAATGTTCTGAATATACTCTAGTGGAGTTCGCCCTTATGGAAAAAATATTCAAACGTATTTTCCTCAAAACTACCTTTTCAGTTCCCCCTTCGTAACAGCAACACCTCATATCGTCGATACAAAAGAAAACTAACGAATATGAAAAAATGCATCTTTCATTGTCCATCTTTAATAATTTCTGCTGGACTTATTTACGGCAAATTCTTCAACCTGTCTTCACTATAGGGTCCTTCCATGTCAAATCAACAAGGGTCACAACCTGACCTTCTTGGATTTTAATAAAATTTGGTAGGTTGGTTACTCTAACAAAAAATAACCAAAAACAATTTTTTAAACATTTTTATCTCTTTCCGTTTTTTTTAGTATTAATTTTCAAAGTATTAAAAAACCGCCTTTTTTTCGTCAACTGGAAAATGTTAATTCCTTGATAGATTGAGTTCTACTTTAGATAGAACATTCAGCATAGTCTCATTGTTTAGCTTATTAAATGGACTTTAATTTGATATACAACAAGACCAACTTATTACAAATTTTACATTTAAAACAAAATGTCGAAAATTTGTACGTAACGGTTTTCGAAAAACTGTACTTTTAAAATTCTGAAAAACTACCACATATTTTAGCACTTTCCTCCGAAGGAAAGTAGCTATTGAGGTTGGACTCATGACGGAATTTTTGAAAAATTTCTTCAAATCTTTATCGATCCTACCTAGTAGACAGCGAAAATGACCCCCGTTAAAATTTATATATATCTATATATATATACATATATATGCATATATATATATGTGTCTGTTAACACGATAGCGGCCAGAGTTTTTGTTTTTTCGTCACGAAACTTGGTATATAGCATTCAATTAGCAAACGATTGAACGAGTTCGTTAACCAACAAAATCGGTCCACCGGAAGGGGGGGTTTACCCCGAACCCAAAACACTAATTTGACCATTTCAGCCGTAATATTTGTTATATTTCAACAAAACTTGGTATTCGTAGTGGTAATATAGAGAGAAAAGTGAGATATAAAAATGAACTAAATCGGTTCATAAGGAGGGGGGGGGTTTACTCCGGACCGACAATACCAATTCGCCACTACCAGCCGTGATTTTTGGTGTATTTCGACGAAACTCGGTATTCATAGTGGTAATCTACAGGTAAATATGTGTTGTAAAAATAAACTAAATCGGTTCATTAGGAGGGGGGGGGGTTTACTCCAGACCCACAATACCAATTCGCCACTACCAACCGTGATTTTTGGTATATTTCGACGAAACTCGGTATTCGTAGTGGTAATCTACAGGTAAATATGTCTTGTAAAAATAAACTAAATCGGTTCATTAGGAGGGGGGGGGGTTTACTCCGGACCCAAATTACTAATATACTCATACTGGTCGTAATATCTGCTGTATTATAACGAAACGCGGTATACTTCGTGGGTAACTCATTAGAAAGAAGTGTTGTAAAAATGAGCTGAATCGGTCAATCGGAAAGGGGGGTTTACTTTCTAATATATTTCAATAGATAAGCCAGCCAGACATAGGTTCACAAAGGCGCCGCAAGGAGCGCTAGAGGGACTGTATCCGGTTCCTGCGTTAGATCAAAATACGATAATATGAGGTTTTTTGTATTTATTACGTAGTGTAGTAGGTACCATGTGTAAACATAATTCTGGAAGGAAATTAATAATTTATCAGTTACTCATTACAAAATTAAAAGAGAACTATTCATGTTTTTATTTTATTTATGTAGGATATTTTAAGCAAATTGTTCTGGAAAGCAGTCTACGCTACCTAAATTCTGAGGAAAGTGCTTAGTTATGCAGCTCCTGCGTGACGGACTTTTTTCATTAAAGGCTACTGTATCTGTGTCTAAATCAGTTACCAGTTCAATTTCACTTTTATTGAAGTTCGAGTAAAGTTGAGTCTTAATTTTTTTCTTAGTTAAAGGAATGAAAGGGTGCAATTTCTGGGTTCCAGTATTTTTTTTTTTTTTTTTTTTTTTTTTTCAAATCTCCCCTTTAATTTTAGTTCTGTCTGAAAAAAATTCAAATTTTGATCAGGGATGCTTATTGCTGAATTTACAATTCAAATATCCATCACTCACCATATTTTTACCAACTACGCAGTGACAATTATAAAGTCAAAATTATGTTATAAAATGATCCCGCTCCCATCCCATAATGAAACTAACAGCATATGTAGTCAATGAACTGAAGATTCAAATATATTTTTTCAGAATTTTAAAAGTACAGTTTTTCAAAAACCATTACGTACAAGTTTTCGAAATTTTTTTTGAAATGTAAAATTTGTAATAAGTTGGTCTTGTATATCAAATTAAAGTCCATTTAATAAGCTAAACAATGAGACTATGCTGACTGTTCTAGCTAAAATAGAACTCAATCTATCAAGGAATTAACATTTTCCAGTTGACCAAAAAAAGGCGGTTTTTTAATACTTTGAAAATTAATACTAAAAAAACGGAAAGAGATATTTTTTTTAAAAAAATTGTACCATTCAAGGAGTTGTTAGAGCTATTAGGATTCAAAATTTCAAAAAAATCTAAGAGGGTCAGGTTGTAAACAGTACTTTCATTGGTTGAATTGACATGGAATGGCCCTCTATTAAAAGGAAAGTATTCCACTATCAACAGGTCAAATCTGCCGAATATTTGACTGTCCAAAAAAAAGTTATGAATAAATACTTTTCCACTCTGAAAAGTGTTGATTTTCATATTCGTTAGTTTGCTTTTGTATCGAAGATATATACAGGGTGTCCCGCATTGAGATATCATAACTTTAGGGGTTTATTTTGCACCTCATTTGTAGTTCAGGGACGTAAAAATGAGCTTTCTATTGAAAATGTAGCAGAGCTACTCTAACTTTTGTCTATTTTATAAACTAATAGTGTTTCACAGAAAAACTGTAGTTTTTAAAATAGACAAAAGTTTGAGTAGCTCTGCTACATTTTCAGATAGAACGCTCATTTTTGAGTCACTGAAGTACAAATGACGTGCAGAATAAAACCCAAAAGTTATGAAATATAAATGCGGAACGCCCTATATACTCGTATTCTTCCTTGTCTTCTGTTTTATATTTATATATATATATATATATATATATATATATATATAAATAAATATAAAACAGTCTACAATGGAACACAGCGCTGATGTATCTGCTAATCCCCTAAGTTGTGGAGCAGTCATTAAATAAATGAAGGGAAAAAAATCTGTTTTATAATAATGGTACCAAAATAAAAACAATTCTTTCATGCTTTATTTTTGGATGAAGTTTCATGGAAACCATTTCTTTTTTATAAATTCATTTTTTTTTTTAATTAATTATATACCTCTCCCTGTGAGTAGTATAATATAAAGCAGCTTGTGTGAAAATGTCCCATGGTTGGCCCGAGTAATTTATACCCTGTGTTTTAATTAACTCCATGAGATTTTCTCTTATTGGTTCTTTGTTATTAGTCTCCATTTTCACATAATTACATCCAAATGAAACTAATTATAATGAATGAAGTCATCATTCATTCCAATTGCTTGGTAGGTTGTTTATTTTCAATAATTTTCCTTATTGTACCATTCCGGAAATTTTTTATTTTAGTCAACAACTAGTAATAAGTAACCCATATTTCTTTATAGCATGCAACTATAGATGTCAATATCAATTGACAGGCCTTTATTTTAAATAACCAGATCATTAACTAAGGATTTAAGCTTTAAGGACAGTTTTCTCCGGATGATATCTTTCTATTGGAATTTTATGATAATTTTTTAAAATAATATCACCCCACTATAAAATATTTTAAGAAATCTATAACAATTAAAAAAAAAAAATAAAATAATCACCTTTATTCCCCAGCTTTCCACGTTCGAATGGTCCTCCATCGTGGGAGTTTATTTGAAAGTACCATCCGTTCTGCACCCATTTTGATTACGTACATATACGTACGGGTCATTTTTATTGAATATCGAATAATTATAAAATTAACAAAAAACTAACATTAAAAAAAAACAAATGAAAGTATACACATATATATAAAAAGTCCGTCACGTAGGAGCTGCATAACTAAGCACTTTCCTCAGAATTGGGTAGCGTCGAGTGCATTCCTGAATAATTTGCTTAAAATAACCTAGATAGATAAACATTTTTTATGAGCAGCTGTTTCAATTATTAATTTTGTAATTAATTTCCTTCCAGAGTTTTGTGTATGCAGGGTACTACACTACGTAATAAGTACATAAAGTTTTACATTTTGATCTATTGATCTTGATGAGTTTCATGAACCTACGTTTGGCGGAAGAATTCAATTCAAACATAGTACAAAGTAACACCCCCCCCCCCCCGTTCCAAATGACTGATTTAGTTAATTTTTACAAAACTTCATTCTTATTAGATAGCGAGGACGTATATAGAGTTTTGTTACAATAGAATTGAAATTACGACCGGTATAAGGAAATTAGTAATTTTTGTCCGGAGTAAAGCCCCCCCCCCTTCTAGTCAATCGATCTAGTTTATTTTTATAAAAAAATTTCTCTTCAGTTGACCACAAAGAATACCGATTTTCGTTGAAATACAACACTAATTATGGCTGTTATTGGCAAATAACTAGTTTGGCTCCGGAGTAAACCCCCTCGGGGTTTTTTTTCGGGCTAGAACTTCCCCGTACCTAGAGTCCTAGCCCGAACACAGCCCTGGTAACAACTATCACTGCACGGAGCACCTGATGATGGCACATTTGTGTTGAAAGCCCTAGTGCAAAATAAAGAAAATTTGTGGGAAGACTGAATTTTGTTTCACCCTCTGGAATTAAGCAACCCCACTACCGGAAAACATCAATAATATATATGTATATACATATACAGTGAAACCTCCTGTAACGGACACCTCTAAACAGCGGACATCTCTATGAACGGACAGAATATCCCTGGTCCCGGCGAAAACCCCTTTAAATCAATGCATTAGCACCTCTCAATAGCGGACCCTCTATTTACGAACAACGGACACCTAAAATCTTGTGACACCATTTTTCAGCAGGTTTTATTCAGTTTGTATCTAGTCGTGAACTCAGAAAATAACGCTTGTAACTCTAAAAAATAAAGTGGAAGTTTTAAAAGTGTATGATAGTTTATAGCTTTGTGTTAGAGATGTGGGCGCGAAGTTTTTTTTTCTTTTTGGCTTTTTAATGAAATGTCAACCCTTTAAGGCCATTAACGCCATTCCTTTGATTGATAATTATTGTTTAGTGATTATACGTATACATAGATACATACATACACACACACACTCTCACTCTCATATACACACAAACATCCATATACGTAGATATGCACATCAGTGTCATTTACCCATGCTTACGGAGGTATTTTTAATTTAAGGTGTAACTAAATTTTGTTGTATTGAATTTTGATATAAGGTTGAATTAAATTTTGTCAATTAACTTCGAGGCATTTAAAAAGTTGAAAAGCCGCTCTACTTGATTAGTATGATCGCCTAGAATTTCATCTAAGGAGTCAGGTAGTTGGTGTTGTTCTTTTAGTTGCTCATAAGCACGGCAATTCGTCAGATTGTGTTTAACAGTGAGCAGCACATTGCATGAGCTGCAAATTGGTGGAGGTTCCTTTGACATGAGAAAGGAATGGGTGAGGTTTGTATGGCCAATTCTCATACGGGTTAACACCACTTCCTTTCTTCTTGTGCCATTTGTTGATGTCTTCCATGATTTAACACATCTCTTTAATTCTCTGAGTTTGTTTTCCCTTACTTGTTGCCAAACAGTTTGCCATGTATTCCAAATCAAGTCTTTTGAGTGGGCCATTAAATCAAATTTTGAAACTTTATAGAAAGCCATACCTTCTCTAATTGCTTTCCTTGCCAAGGTGTCAACTTGTTCATTTTTATTTATTCCGCAATGTCCTGGAATCCATACAAATGTAACCTTTTGTTCCTTTAAATTTAGCTCGTAAATTCTTTTAAATATATTCACTATTATGGGATGCGATGAATATGGATCACCTATAGCAAGGAGAGCAGATAGAGAATCAGTAAATATTGTTAAATGGGTTTTTGTTGGAAAATTAATAATCAGGGCTTTGTCAATTGCTAGTAGCTCAGCTGTATAGTTACTGCAGATTGCTGGGAGAGCGAACATACAGGATCCTGATGAGCTAAGTACTGCAGCACCAACTCCATTGCTAGTAGCTGAGCTGTATAGTTACTGCAGATCGCTGGGAGAGCGAACATACAGGATCCTGATGAGCTAAGTACTGCAGCACCAACTCCATTGCTAGTAGCTCAGCTGTATAGTTACTGCAGATCGCTGGGAGAGCGAACATACAGGATCCTGATGAGCTAAGTACTGCAGCACCAACTCCATTGCTAGTAGCTCAGCTGTATAGTTACTGCAGATCGCTGGGAGAGCGAACATACAGGATCCTGATGAGCTAAGTACTGCAGCACCAACTCCATTGCTAGTAGCTCAGCTGTATAGTTACTGCAGATCGCTGGGAGAGCGAACATACAGGATCCTGATGAGCTAAGTACTGCAGCACCAACTCCATTGCTAGTAGCTCAGCTGTATAGTTACTGCAGATCGCTGGGAGAGCGAACATACAGGATCCTGATGAGCTAAGTACTGCAGCACCAACTCCATTGCTAGTAGCTCAGCTGTATAGTTACTGCAGATCGCTGGGAGAGCGAACATACAGGATCCTGATGAGCTAAGTACTGCAGCACCAACTCCATTGCTAGTAGCTCAGCTGTATAGTTACTGCAGATTGCTGGGAGAGCGAACATACAGGATCCTGATGAGCTAAGTACTGCAGCACCAACTCCATTGCTAGTAGCTCAGCTGTATAGTTACTGCAGATCGCTGGGAGAGCGAACATACAGGATCCTGATGAGCTAAGTACTGCAGCACCAACTCCATTGTTGTCTTTGGAGCCATCCGTATATATTTCATGACCTTCAGCGAGTGTGGTTTTTAATTTTTTATATTCTGTCACAAATATGTAAGGATCCGTGTTGTTTTTATTATACTTTGCTAGCGTTAGGTTAATAATAGGATGTGGTAATTTCCAGGGCTCTATGGATGAAACAGAATCGTGATCTATGGGTGGTATTGTTATATTATGATCTATTAATAATTTGTTTATTCTTGCAGGGAAAGATTTCTGGGTTAGACGGTTTCTAACATTAATGTAAAAGTATGGATTTAGAGGATGGTGTTGTGAAGCTCTAATTGAGAAATAGTAGCTTAGCATAAGCTGGTTTCTCCTGTACTGTAAAGGGAGTTCTCCTGCTTCTACATAGAGACTCGAGATAGGGCTCGATCGGAAAGCCGCTATCTCTATCCGTCTAAGTCCGCTATGATGAACAGTATCTAACATCTTTAGTGTATTGTGGCGCGGTATTGTTGTGGATAATGACAATTGTCATTATTACTACATATGTATCTTCAATATCTTATGTAAATGGGCAATAATGAACCAAGTGGGTGAAATACCATAAAAAAAGAAACATTTAGCCTTTCGTTGTAAAAAAATTATTTTAAAATAGTTCTTCAAATTTAGACCATTTTAGTAAGCAGGTAGGTCTTGATTTCTGGTCTAAAAATTAATTATACTTGCAAATCCTACTTTTTTAGCACTTTCCTCCGAAGGAAAGTAGCTATTGAGGTGGCACTCATGACGGAATTTTTGAAAAATTTCTTTGAATCTTTATCGATCCTACCTAGTAGACACCGAAAATTACCCCCGTTAAAATTTATATATATCTATATGTATGTATATATATATATATATATATATATATATATATATATATATATATATATGTGTGTGTGTGTGTCTGTTAACACGATAGCGGCCAGAGTTTTTGTTTTTTCTTAACGAAACGTGGTATATTGCGTTCAAATAGCAAACGATTGAACGAGTTCGTTAACCACCAAAATCAGTCCACCGGGAGGGGGGGTTTACCTCGGACCCAAAACACTAATTTGACCATACCAGCCGTAGTTTTTGTTATATTTCAACGAAACTCGGTATTCGTTATTTTGATCTAAAGAGAGAAATACGTTCTAAAAATAAACTAAATCGGTTCATTAGAAGTGGGGGGGGGGGGTTTACTCCGGACCCACAATACCAGTTTGCCACTGCCAGCCGTAATTTTTGTTAAATTTCAACGAAACATGGTATTCGTGGTGGTAATCAACAGAGAACAATGGGTTGTAAAAATAAACTAAGTCGGGTTATTTGGAGGGGGGGTTTACTCCGGACCTAAAGTACTAATATACTCATACCGGTCGTAATTTCTGCTATATTGTAACGAAACGCGGTATACTTCGTGGGTATCTCATGAGAAAGAAGCGTTGTAAAAATTAAGTAAATCGGACTATTGGAAAGGAGGGTTTACTTTAAACTCTGTTTCATTACAATTACCCCGTCAGAGGTAGGTTCCCAAAGCCGCCGCGAGGAGCGCTATCTCCCGCTAGGGGGACTGTATCCTGTTCCTGCGTCAGATCAAAAGACGGAATGTGAAGTTTTTGTGCATTTATTAAGTAGTACAGTATCATGTATAAACATAACTCTGGAAGCAAATTATTTCCAAAATTAATAATTGAACAGTCCTCATAAGAAATATAAATGAGCAGAACTATTCACGTTTTTATTTTATTTATATAGGTTATTTACAGCAAATTATTCAGTAATCTAGTGTACACTACAAAAATTCTGAGGAAAGTGCTTAGTTATGCAGCTCCTGCGTGACGGAATTTTTTAATTATCAGGCTGTACCGTATAAAATGTCAGTTTTGGGCTTGCCGATTTCCTTGAAATGTCTTGAAACTGTCGTGGCTCCTACTCCGAGTTCTTTGGCATATTCCCTAATGCTTTTTGAGGGACAAGCTTCAACCCTTTCTTTCATGTGGTCATTGCTCCAGCTTGGTTTCTGGACTTCCACGCTCCTCGTTGTTAAGGTCAAAATTTCCACTTCGAAACATTGAAAACCACCGGTAAACAGTTCGTTCATTCACTGTTCCCTCCCCGAACGCCGTGTTAATGTTCATACACGCCTCAGCAGCGCTATGACCGAGCTTAAATTCATAACGAAAAATAATACGGATTTCCTTTGAAGTCATAATTTTAGTTTTAGTTTTTTCTCAGAGGATCTTTCTCACAACACAGTACGCAAGTTACTGTTTAAATAATAGGAATAAAAGAGCTTTAATTTTATATGAATAACAATGATGTTTGTAAATAATGAAATAAAAAGGAAAGGATTAAATCGCAAAGTCAACAAAACTGATATTTCATACGGTACAGCCTGATACTAATTTATTCTGATGTAGTCTAGCTTTCTCTACAAACATATAAATAAAATATTTACGAAAACAAATTACACAAAGTAGAAATAAGAAAAAGAAAAGGAAAACTGGAGAAATGGACTACTACAAACATTCTTCCAATTACACTTAACTTTCTTTAAAAGGGTTTTTTTCTTCTTTTTTTTTTTTTTTTTGAAAACAAGAGTACTTTACCAAAGAAAATATATCAAAAGGGTAAAGAATGAGACCGCCTTTAGAAGAACACCTCTCGAGGAATTCCATGTAAAACCTATGGCTTTAAAATTGAATGAATTTCTCTGTGCTTTTAAAGTGATCCTTTTTCCGATGAACCTCCCCCTAACGCCATCACATTTGCTTTTAGTTCAAAGGGGGATATACTTTTATTCTGTGATTGAGGTAGTGTATTACGGTTACCGGGCTGGTTTCTGAATTGACTATTTCCCCACTAACTGCTCCTAAATTCCATCTGTGCGCTGAATTGCTGGTCGTATAAATGCATTGGAACCGAATAGATTGCCTACCTGCCTAACCTACTAAATTGAAATAAGTTTAGTTTAAATGTTAAACGAACGTGAAAAGAGCATGTGGTCCGTGCGTGACCCTTTTGGGAACAAAACCCATTTTTTTTTTCTTTCAGTTTTCTTGAAACCGTGTGAACATATCGTCTGGAATGTTGTTGTTGTTGTTTCATCTGATTCCACATATCACATTGAAGTTTAGCCGAAAGTATTCTCATACAAATAGCAACTAATGTTACGATGTGGTTTACAACAGAAAAAAAAATTAGTTTTTGTAGACCAGAGGCACCTTTTTTTCATATTGGCACAAACATGCGTTAGTCATGATGTAGCGGTCCATATACGTAAATAAAAAAATGACATGATTCTTTGTTTTTCGCGATAGGTGCAAATTGATTTAAAGGCTATGAACTGATTCATTGCGTATACGTAAAGAAAGTTTTATCCTTCCCTCTCTCATACAAGTTCCCTGATCACAAGCCACGAATTCAGCGTACGAACACGGCGCGATAGCGTTACATACTATCTATTTACTCAGCGCGCTCACAATATTTCTAAGTGGCGCGAAATCCAAAAGGTTTAAAATAAAAGTATCAAATGTGCTAAGCTCCTGTGTTTAATGGTCAAATAGTGGTTGATAACAGATTAGATAAAAAGAAAAAATGGTGCCAACCGCAAACGCCTGGTCTAGTATACAAGTTCTAGAGAAATTTGAAATGGAATTGGGGGGGGGGGGGGAACAGAACAACTGAAAGCCGAGGAAAACGTAGACACAAAAAATCGTGCACCTAAATTCAAAAATAAAAATTTGAAAGACCTATTTCTACGACTGAGATCTCTCAATAGAAAATTGCATGGAAATACTTTATGTGGAAAATTTAGTAAGCTTTAGTTTTCGTTATATTGAAGAGGATACATCAGGAATGCAACATATGTGCCCAACACGTTCGATGTATAGATTTTTCTGAAGATCTGACGTTTTTCTCATAGCCGAATCCCTACCATTCCATGACTACGTTTTATATATATTTATGTTTGTGTGAAGATAGAAAAGTATCCTACTGGAAGGGTTCCAAGGATGTTAATATCCTTATGGAGATGGTCTTGGATAACAAAGTTCCTACAAATAGGACTCCGATTGCCTCTACCTTCACAAGATTGTCTTAGAATTTAACCCTTGCGAATGTTTAGGGATTACTGCAAAATAGAAGACGATAGCAACAGAACAACTGAAATCCGAGGAAAACTTAGACACAAAAAATCGTTCATAGGGACGAAACCATCACTAAAAATTTGGAACTCCGATTTCTACGACTGAGATCCCTCAATAGAAAATTGCATGGAAATACTTTATGTGGAAAATTTATTAATCATTAGTTTTCGATATATTTAAGAGGATAGATCAGGAATATATGGATGGCCACAGGGAATAAGTTGGTAAGAATGGGGAAAACAACTTACGTGGTTTACGATTATCTCCTGTCACTTATGGATAGTGTAAAGAATTAACTATCTCACAGCCTTGATCGTTTGAGACTTAAAAATATGTGGGTTTCTTTGCATCTCCGAAAATAGCCTGTTTTCTCAGTAAAGTTCTCTCTGAGCTGCTCTGAAAAGTTGAGATTTTGAGCTGACCAAGTTATTCCCAGTAACCATCCCTCGGGGGAGTAAGGGCGAATCAGAAAAATCTACTTTTTTTATTTTATTTTCTGATTCAGAAAGATGTAGGTAACATGACGCTTTGCTTTGTTTCTCTGGTTTGCTTTTAGTTCTCTCAGAGTTTCAAGTTAAAGTGAATAGCACCATCATCATGAAAAATTCAATATCCTATTTCAAGGGTGAATCCAGCGTCTGAAACTCCCCTCCAAGCATTTTTTTACCCATAAATAAATCGTAAAAATTATAACTAAAAAATTGAATTTCAATTGTATACTTTTCAATCAGAATTATGAATCAGCATTCCATAGAGTAAACATTCGCCCTTGTTATCCTGAAGCGCTTCTAGAACTTTGAGTTCGATTTTCCAACTTCCGAAACTCGTGATTCGCCCTTTGCTTTTCCATGGTCCGGATATGAAAACTGCTCACTTCTGTTGATTAAGAAACATTCCTGACCAAAATGATATGCCTTAAGCAGTCAGGGAATATTCGGGATTCGGCTAAGAAACAACAATAATATTTTCGTTAAAACCTATATCTAGAACGTTTCGGCCTGCTCTTTGGCTGCGTTCTTCAGCTAAAAACAAACAAAAATACGGAATTACTAAAAGAATAATTAAAAACTAAAAATTTGTTGTTCGTTTCTTTTTGGCTGAAGAAGGAAGCCGAAACGTTCTAAATATAGGTTTTCACGAAAATCTTATTAATGTTTTTAACCTCGACTGATAAATATCTACACCTCATTAATATGAGTGGCTTAATATCAAAGACGGACATCTGTAAAAAAATCGAAATGGAGTTAGCAGTGGATTCCTATAGGTTTTTGTCTGCTCTTTTCAAGGATGAAATTAGTTTCTGTAAAAAACGGGCGTAAACATGTAATTTCTGGCTTCAAAGTAGATCTTTGTTTCAAAAACGGACTCCTGCTGTGGTGGTTTTTTTCATAAACGAACACCTACCAATCACCCAATAGGTTCAAAGGTAATTTTCACTAATTGTTTGAGTGGTATTGATATCAGAAACAGAACAATATCAATTTCAAACATATAAGCGTAATTATGAAATAAATATTTTCAAAAAAATATTCACTATAACTTGCGAACATAAAAGGTGATTTTCTCAACATTTAGAAAATGACAGGTGTCCATCTTTGATATTAAGCCACTCATATGCACTTTAGTTTAGATGAATGAAACTTTATTCAAGGTTATGGATGTGCCACCACACAGTGGGGTCAAACGACATTTCGTGTTTCAAAAAAGGCTACAGCCTCTAAATCTTAACCGATTACAATGCACTTTTTTTAAAAAATGAAAGGTAATAAAATTTAAAACAACTTTGTATTACCAAAATAGTATCTTGAAATACCAGGATATTATTAAAAATGTTTCATCATATGTTAAAAATGAAACAATTTCTAACGGTGCTAATGACCCTAGCAGTAGAAGCACCCATAAGCAAACAAACAAAAAAAAAAAAAAAAAAAAACTTTGTATTGCCAGATTTTTGTTTTTTGTTTCCCCTATTTATTAAATTATGTGTAAATAAATCACGAACATATACAATTGAGCATAAAATGATATTTTATTTTTTATCTAACTTAATATCAGCACTGATTTCGTTTAAATTAAACATTCAAATCCTTATTAGACATCGAAAAGATTAGACTAACATTTTCAAAACGTAAATTTATCCCTAGTCAGCAATTAGATTCATTGAAATAATATGATTTTTGAATGATTTGAAAATATATTTTGATTTTTTACATGCCTAATGAGGATTTGAATTTTTAATTTCAACGATATCAGTGCTGATATATAGTTAGATAAAAAGTAAAATATTATTTTATGCTAAATTGTATGAATTATTCACACGTAATTTAACAAACTGGGGAAACAAAAATCAAAAATTTGGCCACACAAAGTTGTTCAACATTTTATAAGCTTTCATTAAAAAAAAAAGAAAAAAAAAAAGTATATTAAAAGCGGTTAAGATTTAGAGGCTGTAGCCTTTTTTGAAACACGAAATGTCGTTTAGGCCCACTGTGCATCGTCCCGTAACCAAAATTAAAATTCCACTATCCTTTTATCGAAGAACCGTTTCCGAAATTTGCTTTTAATCCAAAGAGGAATCTATTTTTAATGCTTGAAATAGTGAGTTATAGTTTATAGCGGTTTGGTTCCTGAATTGACTATTTCCCACTAACAGCTCCTAAATTCCCTGTTGGGTGAATTACCGCTCGTATAAATGCAATGGAGCCGAATCAATTTCCTACCGGTCTGGTTTAACCTACCTCCGACCTCCTGTTTTAACTCCCATTGTATTCCTCTTCTCGACTGAATTAGCTTTGAAAATTTGCATTTATACCTAGCAATAAAGAATCATAGAATCGAGCATTAAATAAATATAGGATAGGGTCTTGATAAACAAGACAAGGTCTTCAGAGAGTGTTTTCTTATAATTTTTTTTCTTATCAATAGCTTGGTTTCGAAAGCTTTCGAATAGAAACTATTTATATTTTGCTTTTAATCGTTTAATAGCTGAATTTATATTAACAATTACGCCAAAAATTGTCTTATATTATTTTCATTACTTACAGATATAGTTCAATAGATGTAACTCTCTCTGTTAGACAAAAAAAACAACAATTTTTTCGAGAAAAAATAAGATATTTACTACAGTTCGTAACATTACCCTAGTTGGGGTCTCCCCATGGTCTAGTGGCCTACGCTTTAGATTCACATACGGGACCTGGTGGGTTCGATTCCCATCGGTGGCAGTTTTATCGTAGGCTCGTTGGGAAAATTCGTTGCTGCACCCTTGATGTTGGCGCTAATGGCATAGATGTTGATGCACAGTAAAAAAAAAAAAAAAAAAAAAGAAAAATGTATAAACTAATAAATAATGAAAAAACTAGACAAAAAAAAACAAGACAATCTAGCCAAAAGTAAAACAAAACTGTAGTTTTTTTTTGTTTTTTTTAAGGGCGTATCAACAATTTGGCTATTAACGCCGGACCATCTACAGGTTGCCACCCTATTATAATACCAACAGCACGTGGTCGGTCACCCATTCAGGTACTGACCACGTCCGACGTTATCAACCCGCTGAACTTCGGCGATCAAAGGGAACAACCGGTGCATTCAACGTGGCTATGGCCGTTGGGTACTTGCATCAAATATCCGTAAAATTGGCAGCACCCGAGTTAACTCGATGGGAAAATGGAAACGGCATGTGTACCCGGGTGTGATCGTTAACTAGTAAATGGAACGAAACGAAAACTAATTATTATCTCCCGTATAATTCTCCCCAGCGAACAAATCTCAAAAATAACACACTTATATATATATATATATATATATATATATATATATATATATATATATATATATATATCTTTAGTGTTGTCTTATAAGTAATTCAGACTTTTTTTTTCTCCTCCTTACAAGCAAGATATTGTGTATCCCATATAGTAGTAGCGGAACACATTGGTGACATTAATTCTTATTAGGAATAATATAAAAATGTAGGAGACTCCATAAAGTACCATAAAGAACGGCTCAAATGGGATAGAACAAATTAATATAAAGATATATCCACTAAGTTGCCACATAAATAAGAACTTTTAAGATCGTTTTCCTGTTTTTCAAAATCTCGGTGGCCGTGGAAAATTATTCTTCGATGAAATTTATTACTGTAACCCGAATAAAATAATTGGCATAAACATTAACTCGACTTCAGTGAACACAGTAAATCATTTTATAATATAAGCATGACAACTTCTTTTGGCAAGTTGGCAAAAAGTTATTGGTGTTTTTTTTTTATCAATGCAGTAGCCTGTCCTAATAAAGCCCTCCATAATTTTCAAGAAGAATTTATTACTTTTTTTTGCGATTCGTGTTCCTTAAAGCCTTTAAACTGATTTCTATATAACTTGAAACTTAACTTCAGAAAATCTTCTTACCCATTGACAAGTTGTCTGTCAGTTCGTTTCGTTTTTTTTTTTTTTTTTTAATTTTTATTTATCGTTAACCTGTTTCTAGTTTAGACCTAATTGACATACTGTTATTTTCTACTATATGATAAACCGATAGTTAATGAGTGTATTTAAAAAATTTAAGGAGGCAGAAAAGTATTGCTCTTTGGCCGTCTGTCTTGTTGGTTAAAAACACTATTCTATAATAACTCGGTCAGAGTGTAAAAATTAAAAATGTGTACACTCTTACAAACTTACTTTTACTTAAAAACAAAAACAAAACAGAAGTAACATACTTTCTTTGTTGCTCATTATTCGCAAACATTCTTCAATTATAACATAATTTTATTTTATAATCGGTTTCTCTTCGAGTACTATAATATAGTACTTGCAGGAACCAATTAAATTGTTATAAATGTATCTTAGTTATAGTAAATTGATCCAACTGGACACAATGTTGGTGCAGTAATATTTAGTCTAATTAAAAAGGTCAGTTTCGTTTATGGACAGAATCCACCTACCGAAACACTATTTTATGGGCGAAATTCCCGCTAAACAAACTATTGCGCTGACGGTTTTCTTTTTTCTTTTTTTTTTTTTTTTTTCTTTTTTTTATGCTTCTAGTTATATAGGTTCTCTTACATGAGGAAACGAATGAAATCGTTTTCAAGGCGACATCTGTAACAGTTTTCTAGAAAAGTGGATAAAAATAGTTTTTCTAACTAATTTTCAGTTTGGGTATTTAGAATAGTTGAATTCAGTTGAAATATTTTCTAAATGTTCGAAATTTATCCCAACTAAGGCCCAGCGCACACGGTGAGACTGTTTTGCAACTCCAGTTGCAAACTAGTTGCACGCGCAACTGTTTTGCGACCTCGGCAATGTATTTCAATGGACAGGCGCACACGACGCAACTGGTTTTTGACGATTTCAAACTAACCTGAAACCAAACATATGTTAAGGCCCACCGCACACGATGCAACTCGTTTGCAACTCCAGTTGCACGCGCAACTGTTTTGCGACCTCGGCAATGTATTTCAATGGACAGGCGCACACGACGCAACTTGTTTTCGACGATTTCAAACTAGTCACATGCAACGCAACTGCAACCGCGGGCCCACGGTTGCAGTTGCGTTGCATTTGAGTTGTACGAGACTTTCGTCGGGCAGCCTTGCATTCTATCGATATTTGTGGTTGCTTAGTTACATGAAGGTTATCAGTCCAGGCTACGAATGCTTGAAAACAGCTATAGGTGGAAATTTTTGGAACACAATTTTTGACGTCGTAACTTTGTTTGGGCTGGATAGGAGGTGAACATATCAAAAGTCCTCGCCCCTAGTCATTAAGCCGGGAGGGGGGGTTTAGAAGGTCCCATTTTTCGGGTTTTCACTTATATCTCGGAAACCCCGCGTCCTAGCGACATGACCATTCTATAACAAATAAAAGCTATCCTATAAAGCTTTTCGAAATATCTTTAGTTTTCGAAATATCCGCTCGTGAAAGTCTGTCATTTTGGGAAAAAACACATTTTTTTTTTCTATTTTCGACCGGATATCTCTTCAACGATGAACCCAAAAAATAAATTGCGGCTACAGGGTTGTAGGACATTCCATTCGCTTCAATAATATATATTACTTTACTATTTTATGTATTTTCCTTCAACTGTGAAAACAGTTTTAGTGTTCATCGTGATATCCTGCAACAACTGTCGACCAATGAACCGTTCAATTTCTCACCATTTCCAGTCATTGTATTGTCCAAAATATACTCCATTATGTAAGTACTGGACGTATAAATAGTACTAAATACATAATTTTGGGCCTCTGACCAATTATTCACACTCATTTATATAACATCTTGACCATTATATTGGTAATGGTTTTGTTAAGACCAAGTGAGTGCGTATATAACGTTTGAAATAAAATATATAAAATGGTATTGTAATATATATTGTTGAAGCTAATGGAATGCTCTACAACTCAATAACCGATATTTATTTTTTGGGTGCATTGGTGAAGAGATATCCGGTCGAGAATAGAAAAAAGTGTGTTTTTGCCCAAAATGACAGACTTTCAAGAGCGGATATTTCGAAAACTAAAGATACCTCGAAAAACTTTATTAGATAGAACTTGTAGGAAATTTAATCAGCTTTCATTTGTTATAGAGTAGTCATGTCGCTAGGACGCCTGCGTGGAAAGTCGAAAAATGGGGCCTTCTAAAACCCCCTCCCCCCGGCTTAAAGGCTAGGGGCGAGGACTTTTGATATGTTCACCTCCTATCTAGGCCAAACAAAGTTACGAAGTCAAAAATTGTGTTCCAAAAATTTCCATCTATAACTGTTCGTTGCCTGGACTGTATGTAAAGGCAGTTTTAAGTAAAGTGTATTTGAGCCATGTAGCCAATAACAATGTTCCATCAAGAACTTAACGTGAAGCAATTTTTGATTTAAAAACGGATGTCTGGTTCGTTTTTAGCACATAAAAAAAACCTAAATTCAAATTTTGTGAATATTACAAAAATAAAAAAAAAAGTTTTTTTTTTATTTTTTTTATTTATTTATTTTTTTTTTTTTAACGGTGCATCTACTGCTATGGTCATTAGCAAGGTATTTTAAATTTCACTAAGGGTGAGGGCCCTAATAAGTTTGTTAAAGATTCAAGAATCCGGCCATGTTTCAAAGAATATTTGCCCGATTCAGACCAAACTTGGAGGGTCGATAATCTGACACATTTCCTTCCAATGAGGGTGTTTCTACGTGTTCTGGGATTGACGTTATATGCAAAAAAATTAACATTTTATTTTTATTTTGAGAAACATTTTTTGCAAGTACATTTTGATATAATACAATAGTCATTTATATTATGATGGTCATTTATTGGTTAGAACGAGGAGTCTTTCTTCTTTTTAAGGATTTCAATGAATTTAAAATGGGATTATCTCAAGAGGAGATATTGAATTTCAAAACGTCACGTTAATTTTTCGATTACAAATTTGCAGTCTCCTTCAGACTGGGAAAAATCATTAGTTTTTGTTTTCAAAGATATTCACCACATTAAAGTTTTTTGGGGTGCTTATTTCTGCTATTATTTTTGGTCTAAAAAAATGTATAATGCTAGTTTACTTGAAAACATAAACATATTTTTGAATTTATTTGACGTAATATAAATTATTGTTTAACGATTATATTTTTCTTTTAATCTAGGAACTCTATAAAACAAATGAATTGGTGAAAGAATCATGTCGATATAATTTTTTAAACTCGACGAAAAAAGCACTTTCAACTTGTTTTATTTTATTTTTCGGCTCCAAGGCTTATTGGACGGAACGCTCGGACACGTCGACTATTTTTCTATGTAGAATCACCAGAATAAAAATAGTTCATATTGGTGACCCCCATCGCTGTGTACTCCCCTTGTGAGTCTGACATCGCAAGTTCTTACAAAGAAACACGTAGCTCACTAAATAAACAAACAACTTGCGAAACTGTTGGGCAATTGATTTACAACAAGCCAATATACTCGCGTGTTTTGTTTTAGTTAATAAATAATTTTATACGCAACTCGAGTTGCAGAACAGTCGCGCCTTTTGCTGAAAAGAGTTGCAAACTGGTTTCAGACGCAACTAGTTTGCAACTCGAGTTGCAGAATAGTCTCACCGTGTGCGCTGGGCCTAAGATGTATACATTCTGGTTACGTTTCGGCTTAAGGAAGTAGAGAGGAAAAATTGTATTAATAGGCAACATATGTTTTGGGATATTTGTATATTTTCATAAATATCTGGAAAGCGGTTGGGAAATCGGGGTAAGTTGAAAGTGCTCATTCAAAAGCTTGCTGAAGGCTCTCCAAAAAGATATTCTGAAGACATTTTTGATGGAGCGATCTCAATTGGAAAAAAAGTTCTCAAAACTTCAAAAAATTCATTTGAACAGTGTTTTGCCTCTGTTCACCTAACTTTTTAATTGTTTTCTGTTTTTTTTTTTTATGAAACGGACAGATTCAGTAAAACTGAATGGTTCTTTGCAACGTACTGTCGTGTCAACTATGTCAATTTGAAACATTCTCTGACCTAAAAGGCTATAAAAAAATACTTAAACAAGAGATCATCATACAAACATGCCTATATATATATATATATATATATATATATATATATATATATATACATACACACACACACACACTAGACATATGCGTTGAACGTTTGTAGACTACTTCGTCAATTTTTATCTTAAAATTTAAGACGACAGATTAATTTCATAAGCTGTATCTATCTGAGCTGAGCACCTCTGCGTCGAGCCACATGGTTTTCAAGGCTTGTGGTTCTGGCGGCCAGTCCTCATGAAAAATGTATGTGTGTGGAGTAATGTCCGCTCACTAGGCGGCCGGTCTACCTCTTGTCTGGTAACAAACACTGAGTAAAGAGCTAACCAAACAGAGAAGTCCTTGCAGGGCGAGAGTATTAGACATGTTTTTGTTTTTTTCCCCATAGGAAACAAACTGAAAAAGATGCAAGTGACGAGAATGAAATAAAGGTGACTGTGCAACCATGGGTTTATATACGAAATAATTGGGGGGGGAGCATTATGGGGGGTATGGAATACTAACAAAATATAACTTGGAATAGTAAGCCAACTAAAACGCTATTACGCCCAAAACAAATTATTTTTTCTGAACTAAGTGATCTCATTTAATTTTTTTAAGGTATCTATGACATATATTTACCGACTAAATCAAACTTTCGGGGGAGGATGCAGCCCGCTCAGCAATTACTTTATTTTTTATGTATTTGTTTGTTTTTTTTTACGGCGCACAGGCAACTAATCCATTATTGCCGACAGCTATGGTGCGGAGAGGATCCTTCTCAACGGGTCCTGAAATGAGAAAAAAGTCCTGCCACCGGTGGGACTCGAACCTTTGTCTCCTACATGAGAATCTAGGGCGTTAAGCACTAGACCTCGGTAGATAGAGATATTAGATAGAAGAAATTTTGATTTTGATTGGTTTAATTACTCTGTTTATTAATTCTGCATTTGTGTTTTGTATTTTAGCTGGCGAAGGCTACCAAAAAGCAGCCGAAACATCCTTAATACAGATTTTTACAAAAATCTTATTGATGTTTTTCCTAGCCGACTCTCAACTTTTCCATGACAGCTACTTTTTTAACGCTGTCCCAGAGAAAATCTCTTGGTGTAATTTTCCCGTTATCCTTACATAAATGGTAAGCTATAAACACATTTTGAGACGGTTGTTCACTCTTTCCCCTCTAATTAAAACCAATCGAGGCTTCTCGGAATCATAAATATAGATACAATTTTACAAATTGTTATACATTTATATAATATTACATATACATCTAATTATAAGTTAAAAACAGAAATATCCTAAAGAAAATAAATATAAAAATAAAACGAAAACTAACAGTCTAAGTGTGACACACTACTTGTTAGTTTACAATGTTTTAAAGTGTGACACATATAAAACATTGTAAACTAACAAGTAATTTCCTAATAATTTATTATTTATTTTATTTGTACACCACCACTTTCGCTGCTTGCATTATATCAGTGTATAAAAACGCTAGCCGCCAATATCTATATATATAAAAATCACGTGTCTGTTTTTCTGTTTTTCTGTTTGTTTGTTCCTTATACAAATCCACATCGTTTGACTGATATTGACCAAACTTCGCACATAGATACGTCTTGATCCGGGAAATCTCGTAGTCTAGCTCAAAATCTTCTAGGATTCATAGTTTGGAAGTAACGAGTTCGAAACTGTCATATACAGAAGAGTTTATAGTCAGAAATCGGCATTTTCTTTCCAGTGTTGCCCCTCCTTCTAAGAAGAAGTGCAATACAAAACCTTTGTTTGTTTATCTAAATAGTAGGTTTATATTCTCAGAGTTTGGACAAATATCATATAAGATATCATATAATAAAATATCATATTTTTTAAGATTAATTTTCTTAATATCAGATCAGTTTTCTTCATATTAAATCAATTTTGATTTGATTGCCTAGGGCAACACTGCTCTAACCTGAATATAAACTAAGATCGTATAAATAAGTATATCATACAAATGTTCTGTGTTTATCTAATCATAATTTGGACTAATATAATATAATTAAGTGTTCATGTTTCTATTCAGAACTTTAATAATTTCAATACTTTTGTTGAGAGAGTTTTTTTATCTCTTTAGTAAAGGAAGGTTGCAATGTCGGTTATAGTATTCGGTTGAAGTAATCTCTCACTCGCTTTTCTGTTTAATGAATAAATTAATATGTACTGGTATTTGATGGAGAGGGTTTTAGTATGTGGAAAAACACTTAACTTTTTTATTGAAACTGATGAAGTGTGTAAATAACAATAAGAACAAGGCTAAAAGTATTTTGGAATTGTTTACACTGATGTGGACCTTTTTTTACCTATGAGTCTCAAAGGTGAAAAATATTTTGTTTCATTTATAGATGATTATAGTAAGATTGCTCTCATGTTAATTTCTTCATAATTGTTCAGTATTGTTTATTGTTATTTAAGTGTTTAGTGATGAATTCCCTTTGTCGCGGTCTCACTCAAATAAATAGTAAGATTGCTAGGATTTAAACTATTAAACCTAAAACAGAAGTTTTTCATTCCTTTGTTCAATAAGTAAATGAGGTTGAAAACTTAGGAAATAAGAGAATTGGTATTGTGAGATATGACATTGGTAAGGAATATTTAAATAGTAAGAATTATGACTACCAAAAAAAAAAAAGGGTATCATAATTAATCCCTGTCCCTCATATGTTCATGAATTAAATGGTGTGATTTACTAGAACAATTATGAATATATCTCATTGTTTACTGGCAGAAGCTATTGTAGAAAAAAATGTTGGCCAGAAATGGTCAACTTTGGTCACAATGGAAAACTTATTTGAAAAATCTCTCTTTAGCTAACACCATTGACAATAAAATACCCTATGAAAACTGTTTTGGAAAGAAACCAGATGTTTCTAACTTTAATTTATATGGTAGTAAAAATTTTGTTAGGAAACCAGAACAAATAATAACTTCTAAATGGGATTTTGTAAAGGACTTAAATTTATGAACTTTAAATTAATTCTCTCACATACATATGCAAATATTATTAAAATATTATATTAAATGTTGTTATATTTAACTGATTTTTTTATTCGCATATAGATAGATGTACATAATAAATTACATAAATGTTTATAATCATACAAATGAATGTATATAAATGAATTAATTTTCACCACGTTTTGAAACATTATTTTATTGTTACAAGAGCTGTATGGTTTAGCAACCCTATTAATTTGGGCAGCCTCACTTTAATTTTTTTTAATAAAGTTATTCTTAATGCATGCTATTTTTTTTGCAGATAAATTAGTGTATTAAAATATTATTTTTATAAGAAGAGGAAGTCACGTGAATTGTGGTGTTCTAATAAATGAATAAGTAATTAAATTTTACATGCAATTTTTTATTAATTTAATATCCATAATAATTTAATCATTATATTCTGACATATGCTTTCTTTTGTCTGAGATAGTTATATCCTCTGACTGTCAACATTTAGTCGGAGAGCTGGTAACGCACATTTCATGAAGTGTTTTATGCACCTTGGAATTTTGGTGTATTGCATGTCGTGGATAGGTCAGGCATATAAGTGTAGCCTGGACATACCTTGGAACACCAGGTACTGCACATAGGGGAAAGGCGTTAAAAAAATATGTCACTAAAATGGTATTTTATTCAGAAGCCAACAATCTTTAATGTATAATTAAGGCAAGTTGCTTCATTTCTAGAATAGCCACAACTGTCCTGTCCAGATGATTGGTGCTCTCACTCACTCTTACGGTTACACACAGTGTATTGCAGTCTATCATCGGCTGAATTTATTTTCATGTTTGCTGATTACTAAACCTCACAAAAAGTGTCTGCCCTTTTGTAATTATTTTCAATTATGGTGTTTAAATAGCAGTGTGAAGAAGAGACTTCATTTAATATTACAAAAAACCCACTTCGGTTTTTTTTTTTTTTTATATATATGTATCCCACTTAAAAGTGTCTGCCTTATATATTATTCATTATAGAATTGCCATAATTTTACATTGAACACTTATGGCTTCTGAATAAAACACTATTTTTGGCCCATAGTTTGTTACTGATTACCATGCGCAGTACCTGGTGTTTCAAGGTATGTCCAGCAACCATATACTTAACTTTTTATCTACACTAGAGACCCACTATACGACAATTTCAAGGCACATAAAACACTTGAAAAGTGTGTTACCAGCTCTTGGACTAAATGTTTAAATACGGTTGCAATTCTGGTAAAAATATTGTTGCTCGCCAAGTCAATGTCGTTATTGAAATTCCCAAATACCTTTAATTCATTGTTGTCCATAACTGCAAGAAAAATATCTTAAATTTGTTTTTATTCTTAGAGGCCCCTATTTCCTATGATAGAAGGACTATCCTTATAGAAGAGTGCATGAACCATAAAATTTGAAACAGAAGCTTTAATAGAAAGGAAAAAAAAGTGAACAAAAATATGTGAAAGTGTATTTGAAACAACAAACTATGTTTTTAAAACTTTCCTTTTGGCATACATAACATAAACCCTGCACGACTTACCTACTTTTTCATTCATAAAAAAAACTCAGTTACGGATTATTACATGAACAGGTAAACAATATAACATATTAATATTATATTTGCGCAAGGTTGAGGTTTTAGCTTTAGATGTGAAGCCCTTAAAATAAATAAATATTATATTTAAAAAAAAAAATCAATGAAAATAAAGAATATAGTTTCAGTTGTAGGTTATGACAACTTATAACTAATCATAACCTTAATTAAACGCCTCATTTGTATTGCTATTTTTTATGAATATTTATTTATGGACCACATATTTTTTTTTTTCTTTAAAAAAATTAAACACAGGGAGTTTGGTTTGGATTTTCTTTAAAACGGTATTGCAATTAAATTATTTGGAATCACTTAATTGTAATACCATTTTAAAAGTAAGGGTATTTTTTAAAAAATAAGGATCAATTTAATTTCCACCCCACTTTCTCTAAAAAAAAATGGAAAATAACTTTTTCAGCCGAGCTCTCAATTTATTATCTTATATTCTCATAATTTGGACCAATATAATATAATCATTCATTTTTTTAAATATATAATATAAAGTAGGCGTACCATGGAAGCTGGGTTACAACTATTTAATATGAAGCATGTGTAGCATGGTAAGCCCGGCTACAGATATTTAATATAAAGTAGGTGTAGCATTGCACACCGGGTAACAGCTAGTAAATAATAATATTAAAAGGCGTTGCGTTTATGATATCGTTTTTAATATGTTACATTATTGATTCAATATGTTGGCTACCGTCTGTTCAGGTCTACAGGTATGTCTAAATGTCCTCGTCTTCTGCAGTTTGTCAGCATATGTTTTACACTGTTTAAAAATAGGTCTCTTCTGTTTTGTCATTGCGTGTCCTTGAGTAAGCAGGTTATGTCCAATACGTAGTCGAGTCAGTACGACTTCATTTCTCCCCGTACCTCTACTGCTAGATGGCCATTCCGTTACTGTTTGTTCGATCTATCTTAGGGTGCACCTACACTGGACCCGTTCCGATCCGATCTAATAGCCACCGAATGTCGGAAGAAAAACGTACACGGGCATCTCAATGGAGGTGCCTACATTAGTCTCGACCCGACTCGATTCGATCCAATCCGATGGCCACCGATTCTTGACCATTCAAACATGTCTGTTTCTAGACAGATTTCGGACCGACGAAGCAAAATGGCGCCAACCCACATATTGTGTTTCAAAAAGGTCTACAGGCTCTAAATCTTAACCGATTTCAATGCATTTTTTTTTTTTAAATCAAAGGAAAAAACATTTAGAACAACTTTGTCAATTCACATTTTTGTTTTTTGTTTCCCTTGTTTATTAAATTGCGTGGAAAAATGTTAATAACCATCTAACGTCTATAACCTTCCAATATTTACAACCTTCTAATGTTTATAACCTTCCAATGCTTATACCCTTCTAGTTACCTTTCTTATAAATAATTTTAAAATATGAATACCAATACTTCTCTTACCACCAACATCCAACCTAATCGAAGGTTTCTATGCTTATTAGGTGGTATTTTTTATATTAATCACTCATTTTCACTTCACTACTAGCTTATTACTGACGATCTGTGACTAAATCGGATCGGTAGAAATACGAGTCCAATGTAGGTGCAGCCTTAGTTAGTTTTGGTATGCCTCAGTCCAAGAGTCTTGCCACTGAGTAAGTATTAGGGTGCAGCTTTGCTTGATAATATCTTCGTAAGAAACGTTTTCTTCACTAATGTCTGGAAGGCTAGTGGCTGTTCTTGCAAGTTCAATGTTTGTTCAATTTCCTCGCGGCCTAATTTGTTTCGATTAAATGATACATTACTTGAAGATCTGTATCAAAGTAGACGTAACGACCCAATAAATTCACAAAACCCCAGGATAATCTTGAAACATTAGTTCAGAGCCTCGCCGGCACCGCAAGAGGTAACTGTTGAAAGAGTGTTTGATCGACCCACTCTTGAAGCTATTTGTTACCGTTACTATCCGCAGAGTGGAAGGAATGATGACGAGGCAGAGACAGGTAATTGCAGGAAACACCTGGAGGTAATGGCTTCCCCCTCGTGTTATATGACATTTTCACATGATCTATAGCCCTCTATGTGGGGGTTCTGGGGTTCAACGCTCAAGGTGAAGTTGCGGATCAATTGTCGTTCCAAGACAACCGGCTCGGGGCGTATTGTATTTCTCTATGATTCTTTCTGTGCTTTAGGGTAGTTTTAGTGCCAAAAATACACTTTCTATTCAGTTTTTATTCAAGTATGTGTTTATATTTTTTAACCTAAAAACGAGTTTATAAATTTAAGTTTCCTGCAAAAATAGAGAGAAGTTCGAAAGCAAAATATCATAAGACTCTGTACTACGTTTTCCAAATCATGCTTGGCATAAGGATTATATTTTACAGAGGCACGCGGGCCGGTTTTAGGCCACATATGCTGTAGAGTTGTCTGATTCTTGACCTCACGGCAAACTAGGGCGATAATGCGGTCAGTAATTTGCTCTGACCAATTTATTTCCCTCCGGGTAGGTACTAATTTATTAATTAATGGCTGGGCCTGAGGACTGCCTGGGACCCCAAATCCAACCGCCGAACGACGGCATTAGGAGATACAATTTTGTGCGCCCGAGTATTGAATTCAGGTCCTCCAGCATATTAATCAGGTGCTTCACCAATGTGTTTTATTAAAAATATAAAACAGTTTTTGTTTTTTTTTAACAGAGTTTATAATCAGGAAAGCAACAAAAGTAATATCAATTAATTTTTAAATAATATCGGAATCTGACCTTATAATAAATATAATTAAAATTAACCAACATTATTTCCATGTTAAATTAAGGAAACTCTTGTAATATTTAACGGAATTTCCTCTCAAAGCCAGATGCATTTCCATTTTTAGCTTTAAACAAAACATTTACATGGATACACACATAGGAAAGGTGTATACATACGTATGCACTATATTCTAAATGTGGATATAATGTATTATTTATCAATAATTACGGGGTGTGTTGAGGATAGATTTTATGTCAGTACTTTCAAAATAGATTTGCAAAATTAGCTTATCCGCTGTTTCGCCGTACTGGTTGAAGGAAGCTACATATAAATTGCTCATATTATTTTTAGAATGCATTATTGTCAGATCGTAAACTAATTTTACGCACGTTTCTTAAATTAATAATGTGGAAACTTTTAAATATGAAAAACAAATTGCAAGTTCATTCACTTAAATAAAAAATGTTACTGATTGTTGAATGATTATTTATGTTATTCCTACCTAATTTATTATAACAAATAGCGGGAAAACCATTTGTACATAAAAAACACTTCATCTTCTTATAGTATCCATTCTTTAGTGCTGTACAGGGTCCATGTCTACAGACGTCTCTTCGCATGGGTGTATGTAGAAACTAATTTCGGGGGGGGGGGGCTGGTTCCATTTCCAGGGTATGGAATACTAACAATTTACAACTTTTAATAGTTTTAGACAACTAAAACGCTATTACAATATAAATAAAATATTTATTATGAACTAAGTGATCTTATTTAATTAATTTTAAGGGTATTATGACCCATTTTTAACATCAAATCAAAATTTCGGGAGGAGGGGGGCTGCAGCCCCCTCAGCCCCCCTCCCTTATATATGCTCATCACTTTTCAGGGGTAACATTACTCCAAGAGACATTGGATAGAATCAACCCACTTCACGTTATCTTTCTGTTTCAACATTAAGGACTCTAAATCCACCCTCCATCAGGGCTGTAAACGAGGATGTACAGAGTTAATACTAATTTATGTACATTATATACACGTGCTACAATGAATGGTACATACGGTAAATGTGTGTTAAAGAAATACAGATTTAAAACTTAAATGGGTAATATAGGAATAGATATAAAATTATTAAGTACAGGATGAAAATAGGCCTACCAATGAGGAGTAGGAGAACCATTCCTCACAGATGTATGATAAATATAAATATAACCACATGTTGAAATAAAATCATAATCGCATTTTTTTTTCTAAGCAGAATCCTTGTTTAGTATTGCTTCCCGTCTCATCCTTAAGTTATATTTGTAATATATTGTTTATCTTTTATATTGAGTTAATTAATTATTTTATTTTATATTGAGTTAATTAATTAAACTGTGTGATAATAAGTATATGATGTATCCGGAATGTTGCATTAGATGTTATAATTTCAATATTGTCATTTTGTATACGTTATGGTTATATTGGGCGAGTCGCCTTTGTTGCGAGAGCTCAAGAATAAATAAATAATCAAAAAAATAATCACGGATGTACAATCATTTTTGAATGATTTGACTTCTTTTCTTTTAGGTTATTTTTATTTGGCCCTAATGAAGGTTCGAATTTCAATCCTAAACGTTAGCAAAAATAAAAGCATTCACTTATGTAAAATGTAGTTTTATTAAGATACCAAGACCGAACTATATCTACCTTCGGAACCTCAACGTTCAACAATCTCCTCTCAATAAATTAATAGCATTTTGGATGTGTGTTAACTGCTTTATTCCGAGAAATCTGCCCTATAACATGGCTTCTTTGGGAAGAAATGTACGCAGGTCTGGTTGTATGTTGTTCAAACAGGGGTTGCCATGCTTGGGGATGCTGGTAGCTACAATAATATCGATCGTGAAGGGTGATTCATTGTCCTCATCATATCGATTCCAATAACATTCAGTATTTCATTGTCCCGTTTATCATTTCTAATTGTAGCTTCTACTAATAAGCGACGACTCCGACAAATCATTTTTCAAACAATTACTCTGTTTTAATCTATATTAATTTATATTTTTCTCTTCGATAGACAAACGATTGTGGCTTCAAAAAGAACTATAAAATGCTCAATATTTTCCTTCATAAGTAAGATAGGTTTTGCTTCATTTCCTCTATTCCTCCATAGGGAGCGAACCGACCTATCAGGTGGACTCGAAAACTATCTACGTGGTCAAAAACTACTTGGTCAGAACGCTCAGACTAAGAAAACTAACAAAATTCTCTACAAAAAAGGTAATCAAGTAGAGCTGTCAAGTGCTTAAATCTTCTAAAGTACTTGTATGACAAAAGTAATTTGTCAGTAACACAGGATATATAAAATGAGAAACATTTTTTTTTTATACGAAGACAGGTATAGTTGGGATTCGGCTAGGAGAAAAACGTCAGACTTTCAAAAAGAAATCTGTATTTTGGACGTTTCGACTGCAACAATGGCAGCCTTCTTCAGCACTAGAGAATGCCTAGGGGGGGGGGGGGAGGGAGGAAGACCTCGAGGACAACTTAGGTAACCATGGTAGAAGTATCAAGTTCTCCTAGCCGAATCCCAACTATACCTGTCTTCGTATCTCTACAGCGGCTAACTATCTCCATCTACATTTTTTTTTATGTTTGTCCTTGGGGAATTCAATGATATAGAGTTAGTACTTTCACTATTCTATGTTTTTTTTTTTAAATTACATTTAACAGTAAAATGAATATTTTAGGAAAATAAGGTAGCTGAATTAGAAACATATTTGTAATTGTAATGTGTTTTGCGGTAGTAATTGCAATGCATAGTTAATTGTGTCTCGTTTTCATTAGTGTCTCTCAATTTCCTAATTAAATTTGATGATTCCAGATAATATAAATAATTCTAGAGAATTTAATGACATGGAAAGTGATATTAATGGCCGTGGAAATGGGGATGTTGTCAGGCCTCTTCGTCAAAGTGAGTGATTCTATTTGTCGGACTTGGGTATGCAGGCCCGGACACCAATTGGGCAGGATTCAATTCTGGCTTCAAATGGACTTGTGGTAGTGTGATTAGAGGATCGTGTCACGACGTCATGGTGGTTGGTTCAGGATGTCGGTGGAGTACTGGCTCGAAACATGCCGTGTCAATCGTGTTTCCTTGTTAGTCTTGTTTAATTGTAACGCTTTGCTGTCTTTGAACGTTGTTTGTTGGTTTATGGACCGGAAAAGGTACTCTAATGGTCAAGGTTCAGAATGGAACATAACGGCTAAGGTGCGCGAGGAGACGCATAAACCCCGAGGCCTAAGGCCGAGCGATGAGCGACAGAACGTCAGAGCTACCGAGCGTTTAGCAGAAGAGTGGTGCCAGCTACGATACACAGCGGCTGGGCGGTAATTTCCTTCAGTCTCCGTCGTCGCATACTCCAATATACGTTATTCAATAAAAATATTAATTAAAAAAATTAATATTTTAAATGTTTAGTCAATAAAAATATCTTACCTTGCAAGTTTAATGCATTTCCAATCTCTCCTCATAGTTTCTTGGTTATGATTGTATTTTGAAAATCACTGTGTCATTCCATACTTTGTACTTAAGAAATTAAAAGCTCACATTCACTATCATCCTATTTACTCTTTTATTAGTATTCATATTTTAAAATTATTTATAAGAAAGGTAGCCTGAAGGTTATAAACATTGGATGGTTATAAACATCTTTCGACTTAATTTAATAAAGAAGGGAAACAAAAACCATAAATGTGAATTGACAATGTTGTTTTAAATTTTATTAACTTTCATTTAAAAAAAAAAAATCATTAAAATCGGCTAAGATTTTGAGGCTGTAGCCTTTTTTGTAGCACGCAAAATATAATGTCTGGGCTCAGCGATGAGCGACAGGCTGGAACCTCAAGCGACATCGCCCGCTCGCTCATGCCTGTTGTAGCCAGTCCTCTCTCATTCCTACTGCACTCCAGCTTAACATTAATGTGAGCGACGTCGCTCTGATGCTTTTCGCTCGTATCGTACCCGAGGCCTAACTGTCTTTGTTGTTAGTTTCATTGGCAGCCGGAAAGGTACCCTAAAGGTCAAGGTTCTGGACGGAACATAGTGGCTCAGGTCTGCGAAAGAGGAGACACATCAACTAGGCTAAGTACCTTTGTCTAAATCGAAGCTTAGACGCTCAAAAGTACAGGTCAACTTAGGCAGACTCAACCTGTCCCAAAAATGTGTCTGCTGACCTTTTCGCATGCGCGGTGGCCATGTACGAACTTAACCACCGTGAATGCGCCTACGTGATTACATAGGTTTGTCGGGTGGACTTAAGTCATATTTATGTTCCCGAATTTGAGCAGCAGGCCCTGAACGATTATTTTTCTCCCTACATAGAAACCCCTTCAAGAGTAAATTATTTGAACACACTTCCCGTTGTCTTATTTGGCATATTACGTACATGTGCATATTTGAGTGTATTAATGCATACACTATGTTAAGATAGCATTGGTGACATAATAACAATTAGGAAAATATATTATAAACATTTAAACACCGTAATGATAACTAAATACTCTAATAAGTCTGAGCAAATATCAACATTTATTATTATGCGTTTTATTTATTGTGTTCTGCATTTTGGCAAATAGTATATGCAAATAAAATGTGTGATTAAATGTTTGTGTACTCCGTTCGTCCCATTCGCATTTATCTGAATTTTTAATTGTTTTCCAATATGTTGAAGTATTTGAAAATAATTTAAAAAAAAAAAAAACACGGATCAGGAAAATATGTTACCTACTATATTCTTATATTTCATATTTCTTAAAGTCCTGAGAGCTTGCGTTTTTTTGGTTTTCGGGGGGGGGGCACGCTGACGTTTGTGGGAATGTCAGTCTTTAACTCAATTAGTAACAATTAAGATATGCGTAAATCTACAAAATTATATATAAGAAGTTATATAAACTGTATACATAGATATTTAAAAATTTCTTTTTTTTGTACTTTTCTTATTCATAACTATGAAAGTATTCACACCTTCCCGAGGCATCAAAAGTGATGTAATGCAATTATAATTTATTCGCTGAATTGCAAAACAGCTATAAGTATGAAAAAGGTAGTAAAATCCCTTTTTTCATGCATTTAGGGCCTTCATAATTCAGGAAGAATATTTTGATTATATAATAAAATAGCCCACCAAATATCGTTTAAAACAGTTATATTGTTTTGATGTAGTAATTTTGGAATATAGGCATAAGTGAACAAATTAACATTTATCCAATTTGTGCTAATTTTTTAGAGATGCGCCTTGGACTGTAGGGATCAATAACTAATAGTACACTTTCATGATTTAAGATCTGCAAACCTATTGGTTTATAGTGGCAGTGGCACAACAAACGAAGTATTCCGAAATCCATTAGTATGCGTACCAATTTTATAGACCCCCCATTCCTAAAAATATAACAAACTATTGACAATGGAAGGCCAGATGAACAGGGATTGTCGGGGTTCGGTCACTGCTTTTTAATAAAACTACATTTTACAAATGAAAATGGTTTTATTGATGCCGACGTTTCGGCTTGAGATTCAAGCCTTCATCAGGGCGATGAGAAAATTGAGAACTATACCTCACAGATGCGGGATTGAGATTCAAGGCTTCATCAGGGCGATGAGAAAATTGAGAACTATACCTCACAGATGCGGGATTGAAATTCGTCGACATATTCTTTAACAGTTGAATCATTTACTTTAAATGTTTTATTTTACATTAAATTGGCCGGATAGTTGAGTTAATACATTTTACAGGTACAAAAACTTCAGATCTTACAACTTCAATAACATTAACTTTTCAGTAAGTGACGCTTACAGAGCTGCATCGTCAGTGCACCACTGGGTCACTGGGAGCAGACATTTGTCTCCTTTTCTAGTGGCACATAAATATGTAGTATTACTGTATTTTGATAATAAAGTAATGGTATTTACAATAGAGACAAAGTCAAAAATTACTCCCAGCACGTGTAAATTGAGTCCAGGACGATAAATAAATGAAAAAGTGAACCGTTAAAAGCCACTTTTACCCTCCAAGACACAAGTAGTAGTTTAGTGGGTAACTCTGCTTCTCTTTAAGACTCCTGCAAAAACTTATTATTAATGACTCAGTCTCCTTGTACTTTTTTAATTAATTAGTTAAGTTAATAGGAAGTTAATTTTTGTTCTTTTACTTAATAAAGAGGACTTTTCTGTTTAGCTGGAACTTTATTCGCTGCTTCTTTGAACTTTGGAAATTTATACTTCATTTCGTAGAATAATACCTTAGTTAATTTTTCTACTCATGGTACAGCAATTTGAGCATTCTTTGCATTTTATCGACGTGTCACAAAAATCACAATCCTCTTATAAAGTATTAAAATATATATATATATATATATATATATATATATATATATATATATATATACTTGCTGAACCGAGCTTGTCCGCGCGGATAGTGACTTAGGGCAGCATTTTTGGATATATCCAAAAAGATATATATATATTTTGGTTTATTTTGGATTATAAAATCCGTCGTATAGGTATTTAAAAAAAATTATGTAATGAGTAATTGTTCAATTATTAATTTGCTTTCAGAGTTATGTTTACAAATAGTACCTACTACACTACTTAATAAATACAAAAAAACTTCATGTTTTCGTCTTTTTATCTGACGCAGGAACAGGATACAGTCCCGCTAGTAGTAGAAAGCGCTCCTTACGGGGCCCTTGCAAACCTACGTCTGGTGGGCTATTCTATTGAAGGTCTGCTAGTTAGGATCGATAAAGATTTGAAGAAATTTTTCAAAAATTCCCTCATGAGTCCAACCTCAATTGCTACTTTCCTTCGGAGGTAAAGGGCTAAAAAATCTACTTTACAGTATTGCTTCTTTATACACGATATTAGGCTTGTGATTGTTAAACGTGTCAGACAGCAGACATACGGACAAAAATTCTGAAAATCATTGTTTTATTCCTAATTTTGAAATCGTCGAATTTTCTAAAATTTTACAACAGTATTTGTATAAATTTATACAAACACAGAAATATTTACTTGTATGTACAAACATACACACGCAAGATTAGAATGGTGTGTACTTATCTATGCCTATCTAAAGTTTTAACTAATCAGATATGTTTTTTGTTTTTTTTGTCTGCGTGTGTGATTGTTTACTGGCTTATCAACAATTGGGATATTAACGCCGGGTTATCTACAGGTTGTCAACCTATTATAATGCCAACAGTACGTGTTTGGTCACCGACTCAGGTAAGTTGCTTAACTTCAGTGATCTACGGGAACCGGTGAATTCAACGTGGCTAACGCCGTTGGCTCAGATTTGTAGTATTTAGTAAGATATGACGTTTCTACCTCAATAGCTGCTGTTCTGTGGATTCGATTAAATAAATTCCACCCTTGGAGATAGAGGAAGATTTAACGAGCTCAAATTAAAACGGGCTCCAATTATCAGAAGTAAAAAAACACCCTTACCCCCTCCCCAGGTCCCAGTATGAATAAATATTTTAATTCAAACAAAATCTTCGGAGAATGTAAAATCTCGGATCCTTACCAACTTAGAGCGCTTCCATAATGCCAAAGGCTCTTTTGTTATTTAATTACTTCTGCAACACAAATTTGACTGTTAAACATGTACACACTGATTCCTTTATACAAGACAGATTAAATTTACCTGGAATGAAGGACCATTTTTTTCGACAATAGGGTGCCAATAACGGCGAAGAATATCTCAAGATTTGGCCTGCACAGTCCAAATCTTGAGATATTCCTCGCCGTGTATGAGACAGCCTTGAGGCCGGAGTATAACTGCACAGTCCATCGAAGAAGAATGAAAACACCATTAGATTAACTGTACAGACCAATGAGGCCGGGGCTGTGCAGGCCAGGCCTGACGTGAATGGACACGTATTCAGTGGGTCTAGTATGACTGGACTGTGCAGTCCCAGCCTTGAGGTGTATGAACTTATCGTGTAAGTGCTAGTAGATCCGTTCAGTCCAAACTGCAGCCTCGGCTTTGAGTTTTGAATTGAAGGTTTATGGCCACCTTTAGAGCGAAAACACTAGTTATAGATTCTGCATTCAAAATCTTCTCGTTAGACCTTTTCGGGTAATCGTTACGGAATTGAATGTTATTATTTTTGAGGTCATGACTTTAACAGTTTTTTTTTTTTTTTTTTTTTTTTTTTTTTTTTTATAATAAAAATAGAAAAATGAATAAATCTTTCGTTTCAATTTGTCAGAAGCCGAGATTTGTCAACTTTTGTTACGCTTTGATAAGCGGAAGAAAAAAAAAAATAAATAAAAAAAAAACAGAACTACTCTTAAGTTTTAAACCTTTCAAAAACTTAAATATTTCAATCTCTAGTGATCTTCGGGGGAGGGGGGCTTCATTTTTTTTTCTTTTAGCACTTTTCTCCGAAGGAAAGTAGCTAAATGAGGTTGCACTCATGACGGAATTTTTGAAAAATTTCTTCAAATCTTTATCGATCCTACCTAGTTGACACCGAAAATGATTCTCGTTAAAATTTATATATATCTATATATATATATATATATATATATATATATTTATATGTATATATTTATATGAATATATATATATATATATATATATATATATATATATATATATATATATGTATTATATGTGTGTCTGTTAACACGATAGCGGCCAGAGTTTTTGTTTTTTCGTTACGAAACTTGGTATATAGCATTCAATTAGCAAACGATTGAACGAGTTCGTTTACCACCAAAATCGGTCCACCGGAAGGGGGGGTTTACCCCGAACCCAAAACACTAATTTGACCTTGCCAGCCGTAATATTTGTTATATTTCAACGAAACTGGGTATTCGTAGTGGTAATCTAGACAGAAATACGTTGTAAAAATAAACTAAATCTGTTCATTAGAAGGGGGGGGTTTACTTCGGACACACAATACCAATTCGCCACTACCAGCCGTGATTTTTGTTATATTTCAACGAAACTCGGTATTCGTAGTGGTAATCCACAGGTAAATATGTGTGGTAAAAATAAACTAAATCGGTTCATTAGGAGGTTTACTCCAGACCCAAATTACTAATATACTCATACCGGTCGTAATTTCTGCTGTATTGTAACGAAACGCAGTATACCTCGTGGGTAACTCATGGGAAAGAAGTGTTGTAAAAATGAGCTGAATCGGTCAATCGGAAAGAGGGGTTTACTTTGTAATATATTTCAATAGAATTAGCTTGCCAGACGTAGGTTCGCAAGGCCGCCGCAAGGAGCGCTTTCTACCGCTAGAGGGACTGTATCCTGTTCCTGCGTCAGATCAAAAGACGAAAATATGAAGTTTTTTGTATTTATTAAGTAGTGTTGTAGGTACCATGTGTAAACATAACTGGAAGCAAATTAATTACAAAGTTAATAATTGAACAGTTGCTCATTACAAAATTAAAAGAGAACTATTCATGTTTTTATTTTATTTATGTAGGATATTTTAAGCAAATTGTTCTGGAAACCAGTCTACACTACCCAAATTCTGAGGAAAGTGCTTAGTTATGCAACTTCTGCGTGACGGACTTATATAGTGTGAGCAGCCCATTCCGATTCTGGCTGTTTCTTAAATTGGGTGATCAACGGGAACCTGTGTTTTTAACATGGATATGGCTGTTGGCTTTAAAAATATATACAGTTCTTTTTGTTCTTATGTGTTTCTCTACCATTGTGCTAATGCTAATGTTTTTACTTTAGGTCTAAGTTAATTTTGTTACTTACTCTCATCTAAGTTTTGTATAAACCTATTGATCAATTTGTTTATTAAAAAAAAATTTGTTTATCTAATGTAAACCATAATTTTTTAACTTTGTAACTCTATTGTCATGACGACAAAAAAATGTTTTCTTACCGTTATGATTTCATGTTTTCCACGTTGGAGTAACCCTCCAGCGTGGGAGTTTATTCAACTACGTATGCCATCCTTTTTGGATACTACACTTACCGTTATGATTGTTTTCGTTAGAAATTATGTATATTCATTTTTTATCTCAACACTCTCGAAATATCTGACGTATTCTCTTAGCCGATTCCCAACCATTCTTTGCCTTCTTAAAACAATATACATAATGGTTCCTGAAAGGTAGGTATAAAAAGCGTCTGTACAGAACAAAACGCATTAGACATCATGTCAGACATACAAATGGGCATATGGACCCTTGAACGCTGCTTTTCAATCAATTCAGTAAAATGTTCGGCGAATACAACGAATAAAATAATTTATAAATCAATATACATTTTGTAAAATTATAGTCAAAATACTAATATTGAAATTTCAAGATTAGAAGGCCATTACCCAAATTTAAAATTTCCTGGATTATAATATTCTGGAAAAAGCGACGTATAAGTTTTGATATTTCTGGAATTCATTGCTCCTTAGTATAAATTTTCTAAACATAAAAAAATAATGATTCCAGCATCAACATTTAGGAACGTTAAGACATTAAATAATTCCTTGCTTTGTTAAACAAACTCTTAACAAAAGCCTTTATTAAGAGTTAAATACGAGTACGTTCTTTGAAGTTCGGGGAAGCTTATTTCGTTAAAAAAAATCCGTCATTAAAATTATTTGTCTTCCAATTAAATACTTATTATTTAAGCATTATTAGCATTACATTCAAATGTATAATATAATTAGCTGAATACCCGTGCTTCGGCAGATAAGTAATTATTTTATTGCGTTATATAATGTCTTATCCAAATTAACAATACTATATAATTCTGTGCAGTTTATTATAGCACGGCCCCGTCATACTATATGTTATTCATCAATTTATAAATAATGAAAGTATCATGTTTCTGGAGCGCCCCGGACCAGTGCCAACAAACAGATATCCCAGAGATACCCCGTTATCTATAGGTTACTAGTAACAGGAGTTTAACTAGTACAGGTTAAAATTCGTTGTCAATAATGTATGTGTGTTTCCAAGATATCATTTGGAAATACCCATTGTATTTGCGAGCATTACCAAAAAGTGTTCTAACTTGGGATGCTGATGGGTGAGAAGGCTGTGCATAATATAGGGTATAGCGTAAACTCTATGAGGGACAAAATCACACTTTATTTCTAGTAATTCAAAGTATGCTATCTTAGTTGAAATGAACCGCAAATAAAAATAATATTATGAAATAGATACAGTACAGTAACAGCTGACCTGTTATCGTCTTAGTAACGCATGCTGCCTAGGTGCGCCTGCTCTCTATAAAACCAACTAAAAAATCAAAACCCCTCTAAAAATACTTCAAACTTTGAATATAAAAAAAAACTTTCTTTGTGAGTGTTTACATTCTAAAGGGAGTGCCCATGCAAAATTTCAAATTTTTCTGTCAAGTAGTTTGGGCTTGGCGATCATAGATCAGTGAGTGGTATTTTGACAAATATATAGTAGATTTTTTTTATTTTGAACCTGCTTTAAAGGATATTGAAATTTCATGAAATACATTTTTCCTCTACGAAAGAGACAAGCAGTATCCGGTATCTCTCGGTATTGGAGGAAAAAGTATTATTTTTTTTTTCGATGGTATTTACCTCATTAGAGTTTTTTTGGGGTACTGATTTTAAATTTGCTATAATTTTTGGTGTAAAAAAATATATAATGTTAGTTTACTTTAAACGTAAGCATATCCCTCACCACTGTTTACTCCCCTTGTTACAATATTTGAGGTGTACTTTGGAAGGGTGGTTTCACCCCTTAAACGTGCGATTGAGCCGAAATAAAAAAATACGTATCGATTATATTCACTTGTTTAATAAATATACAAAGTTACATAAAAATCGGCTCCGGACACTTGGGGATGTTCCCTTGTTAGTTTAATATCAAATAATTTTAATGACGATATTCCCAGAGTAAATTATCCTTCCTATGCTTAAAAGTGTAGCACTCTACAAAGAATTTTAAAATTTTGTATTAAGCCAATTCTGGGGAATCGTCAGGTTTCTTTGGCATAATGTCGTCTTGTTTGTTTTCTTCTTGTTTGCTTTTTAGGAAATTAACGCTTTAAAATAATGACTTCTCAGAATTCTAAAGAAGCGAATCCTCGTTATAAATCATAAGAAAGCAATGTTGGGGAAATTGTTTTCTTGATAACGAGTAAAAGAAAACTTTAAATAACCGAATATTGCTTGTTATCATTTTGTTTAGATAAATATAATGTCGGTAAATAAGATTACTTTCTTTTTATAGCTAATTTCGTCGACTCGATGCCGAAATCCTGAGGTACCGATATGAAATTGACTAGTTTCAACATCCATCTTTCTTTGAAGTAACTGACAGGAGTTGCTCCACAAAATGTGTAAAACATTAACTTCGTAAATTTTTTAGGTTCATCATCAGGCATCTTATTTATAATAAGTTGTGTTAAGGTCTATTACAAATTTTTAAACATCATATTAACGTTCATACATTTTGAGAGTGAACTGTAAATCCGGCTGAATATGCTCTGTCCACTCAACAAATTATGAAGATTCTTACCCGGATTTTACTTTCACTTTCAAAATATTTAGACCTTAATATGATATTTAAAAATGTATAATAGACCTTATCACAACTTAATCTAAGACGCCTGATGGTGAACGTGAACAGGTTCGAAACGCTGCAAGTATAAGTTAATGTTTTAAAACATTTTGGGGAGCAACTCTTGCTAGTTAATTATACAATACACTTATCCTTCCCCAGCCCCATCTTCAACTCACATATCCATCTTTCGTTTTAGTAGAGAAATTGAACATCTTCGTATGTCCTAGTGCGCGAACGTTTTTAGAGTTATTATTAGGGAACGGATGTTATTGTATTTACATATTTTTTCTGATTCTTAAATCGTAATTTTTGATGAAATTCTGCACGTTTTAATTGATTTCAAAGCATTTAAACAGGTTTTTATTTTACATTTTGTTTCCATACTTTGTCAAAAATCCATATTTTTACATATTCTGCCTTAAATACATATTTTGATATTCTTTTTACTTTGTAATGGAAAAAATAAAGGGGATACCAAGAAAGAAAATAATGCTTTACCCATTGAGTCTAGATCACTGTGTCTTTTCTAATTGCAAGAAGCAAAGGTGGCTAGTAGCCATGCTTCCCCAGCGCTAATGGTCTAGGAGCAGATGCGTTTTAAAAAAATATATATAACAAATTATTGTTTAACAATTGTATTATTCCTTTAAACTACTCTCTAAAACACATCAACTAGTGAAAGAATCATGTCGATATTATTTTCCAAACTCCAGATATAAAATAATGAATTTACAACCTATTTTATTTATTTCTTAGCTCCTAAGGCGCATTGGACGAAACGCTCGGACATATGTCGACAATGTTTCGATGCAAAATCCCCAGAAAAAAAAAATGGGCCTGACCGGTGACCCCACCACTGAACACTTCCCTTATGAGATCAGACCGGCGTCATATCAAGTTTGATAATTTAAAAGTGCTTGTTGTTGCAAACCATTTTAATGTTTATTTGTAGAAATTTCAACTGCTTTTTTCCCCTTTTAAAATGAGTTCCTAATTTTTATTTATGCTTTATTTTTCGATATGTTATAGAGTTTTAGTCAATTTTTTCTTTCATTTACTACTAATTAATGCTATTCTTTTCAACATTTTATAGCGTTTTCGGTATTTTTTTTACTACATATTTTAAAATTTGTATTACATATTTCATTATATTTAGTTAAATATGTATGTACATATCTTGAATTTTATTTTACATGAACATCCGTTTCCTAGTTATTATGCTTGCAGGTATTCGTTTTATAGTTTCTCTAACTTAGGTAAACCAATGAAATCATTTTTAAAGCGATATCTGTAACCGTTTAAGAAAAACATTGATACAACTACTTTTTCCAACTACATCATTTTAAGTTCGGGTATACAGAAATGATTGATTCAGTTAAAACCTGTTGCAGAAGTTATGCATTCCTCTAATCTAAGATGTTTAAATTTTGGTTGTGTTTGGAGTTAAGAAAGTATTTAGAAAAACAAAAAAGCAATGGTATTAACAGATAAGACACTTTTCGGATCTAAGAATTGTTTTCTAAAAAATCTCGAGTATGGTTAGCAAATCGTGGTAAGTGGACTGTAATTTGTCTACAAAGAAGAATCTGAAGTAATTTTCGATCGGCTGATGTCAATCGTAGAAATAAGTGCTTAAAACTTGGAAATTGTTCTTTCGAACGGGATTTTGTCTCTGTTTACCTCACTTTTTATTTTTAATTGAATATAACTGTAATATGAGTATTAGTAAAACAAGGTATGCAAAAGAGAAAAAAATATTGGTTATATTGTTTCCAAGAGGGAACTTTGAAAAAGAGGATGGAGTAATTTCCGCTTAAAATACTTTCAGTTTCTTGTTATGGAGCCTAAAATCGTACTTCCCTTTCAGATTCCATTTCATATTTTTCACAAAAGATCAAAACCTAACATTAAATGTTTCTATTTCGTACAATGACACTAGGAATATGAACGAAAACGCTAATATGACGCAGTTCCTGTGAATCGGACTTTTATTTACTTTTTTGTGAGTGTGTGTATAAGAGCTGACGTGTGTGTTTGTACACGCTTATATTTATGTATACATAAGCACGCGCACACACGCTAAACTCACAAACAAACTTGAGGAAACTCTTTGAGAACTATGAGTGTACAGGAGAATTCACAATGAAGCCGGACATTGCCGTTGGAAAGTTAGTTGACAAAGGGATCAGAAAATCGCGGCGTAATGTTCACCGTTACATGTCGACAGAAAGCAGGATAATGGAGTATGTCCGAAAGCCTGGGAAGCCGGTCAGGTGTCCTGTCAACTCTCTGGGAGCTCTGTCAATGTCAATTTCTCTTTTAAAGCTCTTTAATGTCACTGGCTTAGTGGTCAAGTTTGGATTATTCAGTTACCATACTGTGCACCAAGTATGCTTTAAACATATTTTTCACAGGAGCTACATCATTTTAGGTGGGTTACATACAACGCTTAAATCGGCTGTGTTTTATAAAGTCCAGAGGGTAAAAATAACCCTTTGGGGTCTATTTCGGAAAAGGGGTGCCAGTGATTTTGATAAATAACTGACATTATTATATATACCTAACATACGTTAATTAAAGAAACATTTTAATATTTTTTATTTATTGAATATTTACAATCTGTATACATATGTTTACATATAAGACAACCAGTAAATATATGTCTCCTAAACTATTACACATGGAAGAACAGAGGGGAGAAGGCAGCCATTGCTGACACTCCCTAAGGATTTTTTTTTTTTTTTTTTTTTTTTTATAATTTATTTATGAGCACCCCGCATTGACAGCGTTTCGCCCAGATACTCATATAAAATGGAAATACATAATAATTATAAATCCATAGTAATTAACATCTAAAAGTAAAATTAACTTGTAAAAAACAAGACATTTTTAAGAAAAACTTATAATTATAAAGGAAACGGAGAAAATAGTTCCTATGTACAATATGACTATACATAATCGCAACAGTTTCTATTTACAATATAGGTTCTATGCATAATATGACTATACATAGGAACAACAGCCCCATGTACAATCATAGTTACACAGGAAGAATCCCCTAAGGAATTAATAATGCTTTTAAGTGTTATAGTTGGTCTCTAGGCCACTTTCTTTTCAGGCGTCTCGGGTGATTGGAAGGGATCGCATCTGTGGAAAGGGATTGGGCAAGGGGATTGGGATGAAAGGATAGCTTGGAATGAAAAGTGGAGAAGCGGGTTTTAGCTAATTCACCGACAAAGGGAATTTCGAGGTCTCGGTGGATGATATTATTGTTGACATAAAAGGGAGCGTTAAGGATCCGGCGGAGGACTTTAGACTGGAAGGTTTGGATTCGGTTTATGTTGGAAGGTTTTGCTGTACCCCATAGTTCAATGCCGTATGTCCACATCGGTTTAATAATAGTTTTGTAGATTGTTAGTTTGTTTTCAGTACTGAGTTTTGATTTGGGACCTATTAGTCGTCTAAGTAGGCCGTAGCCTCTATTTAGTTCTTTTCGTTTTGTTTTTGTGTGTGTGTTCCAAGTAAGTCTCTTGTCGAGGTGGAAGCCTAGGTATCGAACAACATCGGATTTGGGAATGAGGGATTCGTTAAGGGTAACATATGGGCACTCACTACGCCGCAGTGTGCATTTTTCGGCGTTAACTTTAATTCGCCACTTCTTTAGCAATTTCTCGATTTCCAAGAGGTGATTTTAGAGGCTTGCTGCGGGTTGGCGGAACAGGAAAGCACTGCAGTATCATCTGCAAAAGTTGTGGTAATGGTACAGGGATTAGTGGGGATATCAGAGGTGAAGATAGAGTAGAGGAGAGGGGCTAGGATGCTGCCTTGGGGGACTCCAGCAGACACGTGGCGGGATGAAGAATTTGACGCATATTTTATAAATAACCTCAAAACATATTTAATAACCTCAAATGATAAAAATAAATTAAATCTCTCTACGAAAATGCACGATGTTCTCCAACAAGTACTCCTTCTCGTACTTCCTCCTCTATATAAATCCGCATAGATATGAATCCAGCATGCTCCTCCTAGTCCTGCATTCTATCTTGTTTCTGCGTTTGACGGAAGCCCAAAGAGATTCAACTCTCTGGATGTGAGCACCTGTTGTCACGGCTACCAAGTTTTTGGAATGATTCTCTACATAATGTTTATATCGCTTAACCTCCACTTTTTTCAGTCCTTTGTATGCCTTCCAGCAATCTGAATAATTCGTTGTTCCAGGCCTGACTGCCGCTTTAATAGAGGAAGTCAACATTTCAGCAGTTCTACATGGGACGGCGTAGGGGAAACACTTTCTTGTTTCCCTGTATACCCCTCCGAATTCCCATTGAACATTTCGTGAGGTTACCGTACCATATTTTTACATATTTTATAGAGTCAAATTTATTTTATTTAGTTAAAATAATCACAGTTACTGATAAAATCACTGGCACCCCTTTTCCGAAATAGACCCTCACTTAGAATTCTGAATTTTCATTCCATCTGCTAACAGACAAATATATGTACATTCATACACTGGACACACTCAAAAGTTTGCAGGAGATTGCTGGTAAATGACATAGACGTCGCGTCGGTGGCGGGGCACGCACGAGACAACCGAATACATACAGATACCTACCGACGAATTTAACTCCAGACACAACCGACGGATCACAAGTGCACGATGATCCAATCAGTACGCATTAAATTAAAATGAATTAAATGTTTTTTCAAAAATTAAAAAAAAAAAAAAAAAAAAAAAAAAAAAAAAAAAAAAAATGCAATGATCTTTATTATTTATCATGAAGATTAGATAGATAGCCGTCGAGGTGATAAGCAATCAGGGAATCATTTTAGCTGACGAAGGCTACCAAAGAGTAGCCGAAACGTCCTGAATATAGATTTTTTACAAAAATCGTGTTGATGTTTTCTTAGCCGAATCCCAACTATTCCCTGATTGTTTATCATTTATATATTAGAGGCACCTAAGGTATAGAACATGTACACTTTAAATTAAAAAAAAAAAAAAAAATACTTTGTTAATTCTCTTTTATTGGCCTTCCGCCTGGAAAATATTAAATTTTATATTTTTCTTTTCTTTAAATAAGAAAACACCGAATAAATAAATTCGTTAATAAAATTGTATAAAAATCTCCAGATAAGATACGACACTGGTAAGAAGAAAACCTATTGGTCCGGAAGAGGAAACTAAGGAACGGGAAAAGTTCCAACTAAATATTATTTAGAATGTTAAATTATAGCGCCCTAAATATTCATTCAGATTTCTCTTTGCTGAATCCCTCCAGAGAGGGAGAATAAGGTTTTTTACTTTAAAATCTTTCCGGATCTCAAGAAAAGGATATTATTTTGTATTACCGAATTCTAACTCGAGACAGATTCAAGTCCGAAGAATTTCAAATAAATAAAACTTAATAGTATCCTAATAAATATTTAATAAGGCAACTTTGAATCGGCTTCAACTTAATGTTTTTCCAAAACGTTTTATTTTCAGTAGACATGTTTGTTTGTTTGTTGTAGATTTATTATTATTATGGAGTCTTCCAATTGCTAAAATTACAAACAATTATTTTTTTTATTTTCAGTCCATCTATGGCGATGAGCAGTCAAACAATTAATAATCTACATTAAATTCTATGTTACCCATTTAAGTTTTAAACCTGTATTAATCTACCTCTTAATTTATGCTCTAGCTATAACACACACAAAATGTTTTTTTGTGTTTGTCATTTCTTTTTTATATATATTAGCATAAGAAATTAGTCAAGCCAGTTTTTTTTTTTTTCGTAATTAAACTACTCATTTTATAACTAAGCAACAGGAAAATAAGATAACCTCTAATAAACTAATTTGTCTTTATTACAACACCAACTAAATATTCGGTAAACCTGAAGGAGATTGTCCTCAACACCGATTTTCTTCAAACTTTGCACTATAACGTATTTTCATGCACTAAACACGAATCCGTTGAAAAAAATTTCTGTTCTCAATCAGGAAAGAAGTTATTTAAAAAAAAGTTCACTGTTAGCGGGTTACAAACGACCAAAGGTGCTGTTAGCGGGTTACAAACGACCAAATTTTCTTCAAAATTTGCATTATAACGTATTTTGATGCACTAAACACGAATCCGTTGAAAAAAAAAGTTGCTCGCAACTAGGAAAGAAGTTATTAAGCACTAAAGTTCACTGTTATGGAGGTTATAAAAGACGGGGTAAACAGCTTATATGTAAACACGCGCCTGCGCAATAGTCCTTAATGACGAAGTGTAATTGAAATTTAGACTCACCTTGTGGTAGCTGACTTGGTCGTAAACTGTCGCTTTTGGGCATACGTGCTATGCGTTTCCGCTCGCTCAAGAAAACATCAAAACCCCTAGTCAATCCAACTCGCAGAAATGAAAAGAATTCTATGGCCCAAAAGTCGTCCAAGGCAGTCTTCCCTAACCTTCATAACAGTGAACTTTTTTTTAAAATAACTTCTTTCCTGATTGAGAACAGAAATTTTTTTCAACGGATTCGTGTTTAGTGCATCAAAATACGTTATAGTGCAAAGTTTGAAGAAAATCGGTGTTGAGGACAATCTCCTTCAGGTTTACCAAATATTCTATAGAAAGTAAAGATCAACAATTATCTTGTTGTTAACAGATTCGTTTATGCGCAGATAATTGCGATAATCCGTTGGTTTCTCTCTTAATTCATTCAGTAGATTGATATGGGTGAATTTATTTCTTCTCTGCAACCATTCCTTACGCCATTGTTTGCGTTTCTTCCGTTTGTTTTTACGTGTCTCAGATATTACTCCAAATAGAGAGAGATAAAGTAGATCATCTCCTGGAGGATCCATGTTGAAAACTGACAAACCCGTCAGGTCTACCTGATAGTGTGCGGCCGGCCTTAGATGACAATAAGAAACGGATAGCTTCAAAAATTGTCTTTAAGCCATTTATACAATTTAGTCAAATTTAACCTGTTCCAAGTTAACTTCAACGTTTACAAAATTAAATTCATCCCTTTTTTACCCAAATTCGATCAATTTAAACTGAAAAATGTTGAACTTGCACTGCTATTTAAACCGGAAATGTTAGGCTGCTGATTAAGATGACTATAAACCAGATATGGGCAACCTTTGACATGATTTGAGCCAAACTTTAGAGAGCAAATACGTTCTCAGGCCGCATAGATGGTTAAAAAAATAAAATAAAATCGGATTTTAAAATAGAGTTTAGCTATAGATATCAGAGATGAAATAATACGACTATGTTATTGTAATGCAATTTATCAAAATAACAAACAAACAAAATCATTTTTATTTTGGGCCAAGACAAAAAAGTTTTTTACACAAATTGAAGTGGAAAAAAAATAAATAAATCAAAAACAAAAGAAATAGGTCAAGTAAAATTAAAACAAAATGTCTTGGTACAGCCTCGGTTTGAGGCGTCGGGCTGTAGGTTCTCCCAGATGATAATTCGTGGCACCAGTAGAGAGAGCCAGTTTGTCGTGGTATCTGCGGGTCAATTCTTCTATATGAAATGCGAGAGGATGGGACTCCCAGTTCCCGATGGAGCAAGCTGTTTCGAACGAACCAAGGGGCGTTGGCTGCAATCCGCAAGACTTTGTTCTGTAAGGTCTGAAGTCGTCTGATGTTCGTCGTGTTTGTTCCATACCACACAGGGCAGGCGTAAGTCAGTATTGGGAGGATCATGGTCTTGTAAAGGAGTGTGACTAGTGAAGGTCGAAGTGGTGTTTTTCTGTTCATCAGTGGGTATAGTCTTGAAAGTCTGGTGTGTGCATGTCGTAATTTTATATTAGTATGTAGTTTCCATGTAAGTCGAGTATCGAAGTGTAGTCCTAAGTAACACACACCCTTGTCCTTCGGACACCAAGGAACTGGAAGTCCATCCAATCGGATTTCTGGAATTTCTTCGTTTGAGAACCTCCGAAGTGAAAATACTTTTGCCTCAGTCTTGGTTGAATTAAGGGCCAGTCGCCATTTCCTAAACCAGTGGGTCAACGAGTTCGCCGATGCTTGTAGATTGTGAACCATCGTATTCAGACTTCTGTGGCTGGATAAGACGAGAGTGTCGTCGGCAAATGTTGCGAGCTGAGCGAAGGAATTTTTTTCAGGCATGTCGGAGACGTAGAGAAGGTAGAGTAGGGGGCTCAATATGGCTCCTTGTGGAACTCCTGCTTCCAAGGCGATCTTGCGGCTTAGTGTGGTCCCGACACGGATTTGGCATGTTCGATCGTCTAGAAAGGACTTTATGGAAGAGAAGATATTGGCTGGTGGCGATGCTTTCTTCAGTTTATATAGTAGCCCTCGGTGCCAAACTGAATCGAAGGCCCCCTTCAAGTCCAAGAACAAACCAGCTGTGTACTCCTTGGCTTCGAACCCTTTAACTATGGCCTCTGCAAACCTCTGTGCTTGGTGCGTAGCAGAGTGATGGTGTCGGAAGCCAAACTGGTGAGATGGGATGGTGCAGGTCTCTTCAAGGTCTTGCCGTAGCCTTTTCTCTAAGCATTTTTCCAGCAGTTTGCCGAGAGAGCATAATAGACTTATGGGGCGATAACTGGCAGGACTATGCTTGGGCTTCCCCTCCTTATAGATCATTAGCACGATCGCATTCTTCCATGCCTTTGGAAAGTATCCCAACCTCAAGCAGGCGTTAAAGAGTCCGACCAAATATGCGATCGTCTTCCTGGGCAGCTTTTTTAGAATAAAATTCGGGATCTGATCCTCCCCTGGTGCTTTTCGGTTCTTGAGTTTCCTGATATACCCCTTTAGCTCCTGTGGAGTTATGTAGTCAGTTAGTCCACCGTCTGCTGTCACAGGTTCTCTTAAAAAATCGTCCACTGTAGTAGCGGTCTCAGGGTCGTCTCGGTCTAGCGGTCTTACAATATTCTGCAAGTGGGTGGCGAAAATATCGCATTTCTCTTCGTCAGTAGTCGCTGTCCGTTGGTCTGTTTTCAGGGTAGGGAGTGCAGAAGTTTTACCAAAGATTCTCTTGGTTTCTTTCCACAGAGTAATGTCACTTGGATCCAGATCAGAAACATAGGCTTTGTACGACTTAATTTTCTCTGACTCTAGGAGGAATCTAATTCTACGGCCCAATCTGTTTACACTTGTCTTATCTATCGGGTCTCTATATCTCTGCCACCTTTTCCTAATGATATTCTTGTCATGGATAAGCTGTAGAATATGGGCCGGAGTCTTAGAACAGTTATAAGTATGTAACCATGTCTGGGGCTGCTGTGTTGAGTGTTCTATTGATGTGCGTATGTGTTCTGTGAGAGTCGAGGCGGATATATCAATGTCTTCTGTACTTTCGTATATGTATGGTACGTCCAGAATATGCATAGCTTGTGTGAAGAGTTCCCAGTCCACGCGTCCGTTAATAAGCTTGGGGAGATTTGGTGAAAATCGAGGCGAATCGTGAAATGTACAAATAACTGGTAAATGGTCGGAGTCCAAGTCTGTAAGTGTGTCGTGATAAAGTGGGTAGCGTATGTTGTGTCCAGTATGTCCGGATGATATCTGTCCTGTGTTGGGTAGTGTGTTGGTTCGTCAGGTGCTGATATGTGCAGTCCTAAGTTCGTAGATATGTTTTCAAGTCGTGTCCCGTTCGAGTTCAGTGTTCTACAGCCCCAGATAGAGTTTTTGCTATTCAGATCTCCAAGCAAGATAGTCGGAGCTCCAGAAAAAATGCACTCAAAGTCGGATTCAATGAGGCGAATTCCAGGCCGGCGATATGCTGCCAGAATATTGATGGTTGAGTTATTGTTTAATGTTAGCGTAATGCCGACGACCTGTAAGTTTTGTTGTGTAGGTAAGTGAAGTTCAGTATGTATTAATCGTCTCTGTACAAGTATAGCGACTCCACCCCGTCTGGTCTCCTGGTCAGTTCTGTACACACTATAACCAGGAATTCGTAGTCTGTCTCTTTCAGTTAGGTGTGTCTCCGTAACACATGCTACGTGCACAACATGTCTGTTCAGGAAGTCTGTTAGTAAGTTCACGCGGTTTGTTACTCCCGCGGCGTTCCAATTTAGGAGGGTTAGGTTTTGGTAACATGTTAGATTAGAACAGTCCATTTTCAGATGTAAAAATTGAAGACAATAATTTGGTGAAAAATGTTTTAATTTGTGGTAAGAAAGGCTTTATGAGAGTCGTAAGGAATTTAGAAATGTCGAATGTCTCTTCTGTAGTTTGGTCCTGTTTTGTCTGTGATTTTCTTAGGTTTTCTCTTTCTGTCCAGATGTTTGGTCGAGGAGCCTCCGGGGTGGAGGTTGGGTGTTTTTTGTCCTGTGTGGTGGATGGTGTGGTATTCTGCAGGTTAGGAAGTATGGTGCTCTTGTGGTTGAGTACGTGATGCGGCAGTCCGTCTTGTGCGATATTTCGTGATTCAAGTACACTTAACATCCCCTGTATCTTGCTGTGGTTGCCGTCACAGTTGGCACATTTGGCAGCAGTGGATCGGTCAGTGCAAAGAGAAAGGGGATGATCTCCTGCACATTTCGCACACTTAGGATCCAGCCGGCAGTGCTTTTTAGTGTGGCCAATCCGTAAACAGTTTCCGCATTGTACGGGACGCCCGGATCGGCGTCGGGTCTCCACGGTAACAACCATATTACACAGCCTATTTAATTCAAGAACAGATTTGCCTTTCTCATTATTATCCAGCTCAATGGCAACTAGAGGTGTGGGAAATCTATCTTTATTATAGAGCCTCGTGGCTCTCTGTACTGGATAGCCTCGCCTCTTCAATTCATCTAGGACATCATCCTCGGAGACGTTGAAGGGTAGGCCTCGTACTACAGCAGAGAAGGTTCTGTCCGGGTTGGAAATTAAAAAATATTTAATATCTGGAGTTTCGTCAAAAAACTTGGTTACGCTCCTAAAGTCCTCAATACTGGACAAAGATATTTTAATTTTCTTATATAGCATTTTGCAGTCAAAAGCGGACTTAGCAACTCGTTCAAGATCTGCAACTAGTTGTTTAGTGTCAATGAATGAGTTTTCGTGATTGTCAGACACAACTACAAAAATAGGCGGAATTTTAGGAGACTGGGGACTCTCAGGGATGTCAGCTGTTCGGTTTATCGGTCTGGTCTGTTGTCTGTTTGGTCTCGGGTTTTGAATCGGGGAAGACGCAGAATTATTATAATCTTCAGTGTTTATTTCAGATAATGGGGAAAATCTATTATTGGTCGGAGTCTTAACTACCACAGGAGTTATTTCGGGCATATCTATTTCTCTTGGGTTTAGGTTCTTCGAAAGATTGAGCGTCCATTGCATCGAGACTGTCTGTGTTGATTGGAAGTGACTCGTTGTCATTGGTTACGTGAGGTTACTACTGCCTGGCTCTATAACACTCGCCTCAGGAAATAAGTGAGAAAGAAAATTCATATCACCTGTTTTGGCCGGTTCTTCTGTTGAGGTTAGGTTAGAATCGCATCTAATATTTTCGGCACTTTTAGACAGAATTTTCGCTGCCGAGGAAATATCTAGCTTTCTAATCCGAGGACGGGACTCGGCCAGTCTTTTCACACCCGTCATAACACTTTTTGACTCCAATTAATAGCAATATAAACGAGAGCAATAAGTAAACACAGCCTTTCGGCAACACAATCACAGCTGTTCTCTCTCTCAAAATAACAAAATTAAATGAGAAAAGTAGGTGCAACATTTTAATTAAATCGTAAAATTTGTGATTGGGATTTGGATTCGTAAAATTTGTAATTATTACAAACTACGAAAGTTAAATAACGACACGAAATCCATGAGACACTCCGGCCAGCTTGGTCACTTAATTCTGCAGGGGCAAGCGACAAATCCCATCTCACTCGATCTTCCTCATTTGCAGTGAGGAAGTAGTATAATATATATATATTTTTTTAATTGGGTTTTTCAATATGTCTCGCGGGCAGGATCAAATTTTTCAGAGGGCCGGATTCAACCCGCAGGTTTCATTTTACCCACTTATGCTATAAACAATCTAAAAGTAAAATACATTGTTCTTACGCGCTAATGTGGCTTGCACGATAAAGACGTGGGTTTTATTACGGTATGAGGCAGATTGAAAGTTTCCAGCAGATTCGCCTGAGAAACTATCCAGTAAATTGTAGGAATTAATGACAACTTGTCAAAACATCTTCAATACCCCCTTTCTCATTAATATTTTATACCCGGGCAGAGTCTTCGAGCTATTTTGGAAGTATTAAAACGATTCGAGAGATGAGAAGAAGAAGAACAAGGAAAAAGCAGTTAAAAAATGAAGTAAAAATTTGATTTGCTACCATAGAATATTTATTAAATCTAAATTGATCTTTGGGTTAATCTCTCTGAAGATGATCCCACAAGACCTCTAATCCAGCCAGGATGATGCCTTAGGGAATATTCCTCAGCGAGGCAATTTCTTATCAATGGACTCATTTCATAAAAGTTCAATTTTTATATGAATAATAAAATCCTACGCCGACCTAAATCTCCGAGCCCATGAACTTAAGGAGGTAAAAGTATGATAAAAGGGGTTTTAAGCTTGATTCATTCTTTTAAGGGGAGAGTGGTGAAGGAGGCTAATAATATGTTGTACAATTATGCATTCACACACACATACACATATATACATATATATACATATATATATATATATATATATATATATATATATATATATATATATATATGGTACATACATACAAATACTACATAAAAGTGTATATTTACAGTGACACTTTCAAATGGAGACCTGTTGGACAGGTTTAATAGACCGTTGAGTATTCAATCTAACGCAGAACTTACAGAAAAACAAATAAATACAGAGTGTAATTAATTAAGGCGCTTACAAATTTCTCAAGAATTGTAAGATCTTATTCTCAAATGGTAGCACATAAAAAATGTCCTAATACAATGTATAAAAGCATTGAAAATAGGTATATATAATTTTCTATTGTTCTTTTAGCGCGGTTCCTCCCTCCCTTCAAAGTGAGGAAACCCACTTATGAGGTTGACCTCATGACGCAATCCGGAAGTGCCGACAAGAAAATTTCATGTTTTATTTCCCATAGATCAATAACATATCAGTGGTTCAAACAGAGAAAATATATATATATATATATATATATATATATATATATATATATATATATACATGTATACGTATATAAACGGCTCTCCAGAGAGGCAGCAGGGAATCAAGTTTCTGAAGAATATATACATTATTTTAAGAAGAACATAAAAGGGATCCAATGAGATGGCGCAGTTCCTGCATAAGACACTTTTTTTTCATAGTTAAATACTACATTTGGTTAAAAGTTGAATCTTCAGAAATAAGTTATGTTTTCGTCCTAATTACGACTGAATTTATCTTTCTTCTCCGACCCCTTATTTCCAAAATAAAAAAACTAAATGTTTCCTTTAAAGGGAAGTTCTTCTTATCTGAATTTCCCGTCCACTTTTATATGTCTTCATTTAAGGGAATATTTAATTTAAATTATGCTGCTATTCAGCGGCTGTTTTTCCTACTTTAAACAGTAAAAGATTCTTATCTCTTTTTAAATATTCATTAAATATTGGTTTAATTAATATTTAAATATTGGTGTATATATATATATATATATATATATATATATATATATATATATATATATATATATATAACACATGTAAGAAGAAAAACATGCATGTGATATACTACAAGCCCATTAAATGTGTAGCTCAGTCCGACAAAATGATTCTTGAATTATTGGTTTCAAAAATTAAAATAAAACTTGGAGAAGAAAGGGCCGAATCACGAAATCCGGATGTTAGAAAATCTAAGTCAAAGTTCTAGAAGTGCTTCTGGATAGTAAAGGCGAATGTTTACTCTATAGAATGCTGATTCATAAACCTGATTGAAAACGTATGCAATTGAAATTCAATGTTTTAATTATAATTTATACGAGTGATTTATGCTTAAGAAAATGCCGTGAGGGGAGTTTCAGGCCCGGGATTCGTCCTTGAAATAAGACATTTAATTTTTCATAGATGATGGTACTACTATTCACTTTAACTTGAAACTGTGAGAAAACTAAAGGCGAACCAGCAAGGGCGTATGCAGAAAATAATGTCGGGAGGGGGCTGAGAGCATTTGTGGGGTATGGAATACTAACAATTTAGAACTTGGTATAGTTTGCCGATTTTTGGGGTATGGAATAGTAACAATTTAGAACTTGGTATTGTTTGCCGATTTGTGGGGTATGGAATACTAACAATTTAGAACTTGGTATAGTTTGCCGATTTGTGGGGTATGGTATACTAATAATTTAGAACTTGGTATAGTTTGCCAATTAAAACGCTATTACACCTAAAAGAGATTATTTTTTCTGAACTAAGTGATTTTATTTAATTTTTATTTTTAAGGTTTTAATGACACACTTTTACCGATTTCCGGGGGGGGCTGCCCTAAAACAAAATAAAAAAGAAGTAGATTTTTCAGATTCGTCCTTTCTCTTCAAAGGTCGATATTTCAGAGTTACAAAATCCAAAAAATGTGGATGATGGTGACACTGAAACAGCTTTAGCATATCGTACAAGTCAATAAAAGCACAAATTTCATTGGCAAGGTTAGGATTATAGATAAAAGGAATAATATGGTTAAACGAAAAGTTAGTCATTATTTTAAAAGAAGGCGCAAGATGGTTTAATTGATGCTATCATATTTTAGGGTCAATATTTAATTTACTTAATCCTCTAAAAGACTTTTTTAAGCCGGCTTGAATAATTCTCGGGAACGATGAAGTGCAGTCACTTTCCCGAATGGATTCAACCATAGCGACTTCCCTGAATTTCAGGCCGGGAGTTTGATATCCATTCTAGCCCTTGGCAGGAATCTGAATTCAAACCGGCCGGGTCCCAAGGGCCTGTATTCTAATACCTCTAAAGGCCAATTCGAATGGATTTCTGGAAGGGTTGAAGGTCAGATTTTATAATTCCAGGTCTCCAGGGGTGGGGGGGGGGGGGACTGAGAACATCGAAAGATAAAGTACATCATAATTTGACTACTTTGTGGACATTTTGTAACAAATTTAGGTATTTAGGAATTAGCTTCAACGCAGGTTAAAGATGTGGGTCTCGTTCAGAGATCTGGATCCTGGATAACGCATTTCTATTGCTCTATTCCTATGAGCTATTTTATTGGCCATTGTGTTTATAGTAACCATCTTGTTCCCTTTCTATTTAGAATGCAATTCATTTGTACATTGGTGTGTTTTTTTTACGCGGTGTTTCTTTGTTTGTTGTTCCGCGATTTCCTAGTATGATTTTTATTTTACCGAAACAAAGGAAACACTGTTAAATTGCATATCGGTCCATTAAACCATCCTTGATCTATAGTATCAACGAGTTTCGATATAAACTTGAGCGAGTGGAAACGCATAGCAATTGTATTATTAACATAAGCGCTACGCGTTTTCGCTCGCTCAAGGCTATCTTGAAGCTCTAGTCAACCCAAATCATTAATAATCCCGTCGGCATATTAGCAAAAAACGCCTTTATCCAGATCTCTGGCCCGGTGATGATCCCGACCTCTGAGAGCCGGTTCTTCAACCTGTGTTAAAGCTAATACGTAAGTACCCAAATTTACACGTAAGACTTGAATGGAAAACATGAAAAAGGTTTTACAAATCCAGAACTATAGATCGATGATCACAGGGCATAAGTTGCTATGTGGAAAATACGTAAAATAATTGAAGTGCATTTTGATTATCTCCTAAGACGACGAATAGAGTAAAAACTCACAGTATTAATCCTTTCCAACTTATAAAGATGTGGGTTTCTTGTCATTTAGTAAAATAGCGCGTTTTCTCTGTTAAACAGCTGCCCTGAATATTTGAGATTTTGGACTTACTTGGATTATTCCCTGCGACCTTCGAAATGTCGTTAGAAAAAAGTCTGACTTGCAGGAACTGCGCCATCCTAGCGCCTTTGCTCATAACCCTGTTTACTGTTAGTTTATAATAATCCTAAATCGTTACCCAAATGGCCCGAATCTTTAAATGTCAGAAAGTTTATAATAAATCCGATCATTTAACGAAAACTTGAAATGCACAAATAAGTGAGAGGGTATTATTAGGTACTTGACAAGTATTAAGGGCTTAAACCTTGGCCCATTAATATGATATAATAACTTTCATAGGCCAACTGTAGTTGGGAACTTGGCCTCTTTTTTTCTATTTTATCTTTTTTTTGGGGGGGGGGATATATATAGAGTATATATATGTACATATACATACACACACAAATTCGAACCACCATTTCGTAATCTACAAGCTCTGAAACGTGAAATTTCCTATTTGGCGCTTTTTGCGTCATCGGATCGACGTCAAATGCGGGTTTCCTTCCTATGGTGGGAGGGAGGCATCGCGCTAAAGATGAGGTTAGGAGAATATGATTATTCGAAAGCCTAATAAATAGCATAAGGCTTAAATTTCGATAGGGCCTGAAGTTATGCTTGATGTTTAGTTAAATTTGAAGTGAAATATTAATAGTCTCTGATCGAAGCATTTAATGTTACACCAAATATAAGCATTATATGCAATCATTCTAAGGCAGGACTTCCCAACCAGGGGGCGTAGAGAAATGTCAGAGGGGGGGGGGGGGGTTATGGAAAAATAAAGTATCTGCTGAAAATGCATTTCCATTTTCACGGCTATACGAAGCAATTGATAATCAAAAAATGGATGACGATTTGAAATCTGAAATATAAACTCATTTGAATCGTTGAAAAACGAATTTCACCGATACTATGTTAATTCCGAGTCACCAATATTGCAGGTGACCAGAAACCCATTTGTTGTCGATGTCTTACAATTACCCGAAGAATTTCTAGAAATGAAGGCTGTCTCGCCCATGAAAGATGACATTCAACTCTTGAAATTAGACAAGTTTTGGAACAAACGATCTTTTCTTAATCCGAAAGTTGCTTCTCTCTAGCTTTAAAAATACTTATTCCGTTTTCAACCACTTATTTATGCTAGACAGGTTTTTTCAGCTCTAGTTTTAATAAAAACTAAACAGCGCAATCGTCTTGCCGTCGATAGCGATTTAATCATCGCTCTAGCAAAGACTGAACCCAGAATGGACCAACTAGAACAGAGTATCAAGCTCAAGTATCTTATTAGATATTTTCAGGTGTACTTTTTTGTTCCATAATAAATCCATATATTGTATCTCTATTTGAAATTCAAATAAAAAAGATAGTTCAAACGAAGACAGGTATAGTTGGGATTCGGCTAGGAGAAAAACGTCAGACTTTCAAAAAGAAATCTGTATTTGGACGTTTCGACTGCACAATGGCAGCCTTCTTCAGCTAATAAATATATACAACTTATAAGTAAAAAAAAAATAAAAATATATATGTACAACTAGTAAGTAAAAGACAGGCGGAAATGAGCGGAGTATATATATCAATACAATAAATTTTAACCAATCTTATTTTTAAAACAATGAAAATACGGTAGTTGGAAAGTAAACAGCATGTAGAAAGTGTTAGTAAAACAGTACAAAAAAAATTAAACAGTAAAAACAACGAACATTTTTTATGTAGTGAAAAACAAAATCTATTTTATAAGTGAATACAATTTATAACAATTAATATATAGATACATACCACTAGAGAATGCCTAGGGGGGAGGGAGGAAGACCTCGAGGACAACTTAGGTAACCATGGTTGGAAGTATGAGGGACAGCAACTACACAGGGGGTCTTTATAGTTATGAAAGGGGGTGGGGATGAGGCGGTAAGTCGGTGAAGATGAAAGAGATACAATTGCTGGGTTGTAAAAGCGGGTTGTAAAGGGGATTGTAAAAGGTGTTAAGAGTTTTGGGACACACAAGTAGAAAAATTGTCTGGAGCCTGGGAACAAATATAAGTGGTATGTATCTATATATTAATAATTAATAATTAATCTCTAGTGGTATGTATCTATATATTAATTGTTATAAATTGTATTCACTTATAAAATAGATTTTGTTTTTCACTACATAAAAAATGTTCGTTGTTTTTACTGTTTAATTTTTTTTTTGTACTGTTTTACTAACACTTTCTACATGCTGTTTACTTTCCAACTACCGTATTTTCATTGTTTTAAAAATAAGATTGGTTAAAATTTATTGTATTGATATATATACTCCGCTCATTTCCGCCTGTCTTTTACTTACTAGTTGTACATATATATTTTTATTTTTTTTTTTACTTATAAGTTGTATATATTTTTTAGCTGAAGAAGGCTGCCAGTGTGCAGTCGAAACGTCCAAATACAGATTTCTTTTTGAAAGTCTGACGTTTTTCTCCTAGCCGAATCCCAACTATACCTGTCTTCGTATCTCTGCAGCGGCTAACTATCTCCATCTACACAAAAAAGATAGTTGATAACAAAATTTGTGTTTCTTATTTTTGTTGTGAAACTTAGGGGGGCCGTGAAAATATTATTTTTGGTTTGAGAAGGCTCGGCGAAATAAAGGTTCGGAAACTCTTTTCTCAGGTGACGCAAGTGTTGTTAGCTGAACTTTTCAATAAAACAGAGCCCACACGCATGTAGGGGAATATTTGCTGGCTACATGTAGAACGAGTTGGAAACGCCATGAACTGTAAGGTAAATAGACCAAAGTTTAATATCCGAGTATTTTTGCATCCCTAGGGCCTTGCTTGTTTGATTGATAGCCTCAGGTGTAACCCGCGACCCTTTTAGCAACTTTACGGCTCATTTTTAGCTGGAAAATTAATACATGGAAAATCAATTCGCATATGGTCAGGGGTTTTTAAAATTATGTCATTTTAGGAAGTCAATGAATGTATGGGATTCTGCTAAGAGAATACGTAAAAGTTTCGGAGAAATATATATATTTCGAACATTCGGGTTGTTCTTTGGTAGATTTCCTCAGCAATAAATGCCTAGAGGATAGAGGAAGTCCAGGATGACTTTTAGATGAACATGGACATGGCATTTGTTGCTACAGATCTTGCCGCAACGTTTGAAATATCTCTTAGCCGAATCCCAAACATTCCTTCACTTATCACCTCAACGGCTAACCATCTGTAGTATACTGGTTCATTTCACCTAATTATAAGCCATTCATAATGGCATAAGTATAATACACCTTGATACTTCGCGACCTGTGCTAAACGCCTAGAAAGCAAAGCGTTTGAATAGTAACTAATTAGGTTTGATTAATTATAATTAATCAAACCTAATTAGTTACTATTCATGATGATATGATTATCATTGAATTTGTCATACACAGCTTACTCAGGGATATCTCAAGATAAAAAGTCGTTCGCGCAAAAGCTGCATAACAAAGCACTTTCATCAGAATATGCGTAGTGTACACTGCATTCCTGAATAATTTGCTAAAATAACCTATATATATATATATACATACATAAATAGTTTTGATCTTTTATATTTGCAATGAACAGCTGCCACAAAGTAGACAAAAAGCAGGATACAGCGTCCATAGCGCTTCTCGTGGAAGTTACAACCAATACTGGAGTGGTGGAAATTCAATTTCAATAAACCCCAAATTCTAATGAACAGATTTAGTTCATTTTTGCCACACTTCGTTCTCATTAGATACCCACGATCTATACCGAATTTCGTTACAATACAACTCAAATTACTACCGGTGTGGCCAAATTAGTGTTTTGGGTCCGAAGGGTTTACCCTCCCGGTGGATTTTGGTGGTTAACGAACTTGTTTGCTAAGAGAACGCTATTAACCAAGTTTCTTGGCGAAAAAATAAAAAACTCTGGCTGGTATCGTGTTAACAGACACACACATACACATACATACATATATATATATATATATATATATATATATATATATATATATATATATGTGTGTGTATGTATGTATATATTAACGGTCTATTTCGGTCTACTAGGTAGGATCGATAATGATTTGAAGAAATTTTTCAAAATTTCCGTCATGAGTGCAACCTCACTAGCCTCCTTCGGAGGAAAGTGCTAACAGAATTGACCAGTTAGCGAACAGTGCAACGAAAAACTGTCCATTAAACATGTACTACGAAACTGCAGAAGAAGGAATCATGTTGACATACCAGTGGACTTGACCGAGCTTGTAACAGATGGTCCATCATATGTAATTATTTGTTGAGTTCTTTAACATTTTCAGCAAACTTATTTCTCATCTGTTTCTTAAGTAAAAAAAATGTGTAAATAAATAAATTAACAACATAAACCTCGCGAACGTGAAAAAAGGAGATAAAGGAAAAAACAAATACCTAATAAAACTAAAACTAAAATTAAATTAAAAATATGAATTTAAAAATAGCCGTTGTAAAGTTAAATCAATTATTTTAGTTTGGTGTATAAATGCGTGCTTTTCAAATATTTGAGTAGGGTATATGCATACACATCGGTATCACATACCTTCTGTGATTAAATCGTGTAGGTCGTGGGACATATTTAGTTACTGACAAGGGGAGTATACAGCGATGGGGTCACTGATTTGGACCAATTTTTTTCTGGTGATTCTACATCGAAAAATAGTCGTCATGTGTCCGAGCGTTCCGTCCAATGCGCCTTAGGAGCCGAGAAATAAAATAAAATAGGTTGAAAGTGCTTTATTTTTTATATCGAGTTTAGAAAATGATATCGACACGATTCTTTCACCTGTTCATTTGTTTTATAGAGTAGATTAAAAGAAAAATATAATCGTTAAACAATAATTTATATTTCATTGAGAGGAGATCGTTGACCGTAGATGATGCAAGGTAGGGATTGTCGGGGTATTTAATAAAACTACATTTTATCATAAAAATGGTTTTATTGTGCCGACGCTTCGGCTTGAACTTCAAGCCTTCATCAGGGCTGTAATTAATTTATATTTCGTCAAATATATTCAAAAATATGCTTACGTTTTCAAGTAAACTAGTATTATACATTTTTTTTACACCCAAAATAATAGCAGATTTAGAATCAGCACCACAAGAAACCCTAATGTGGTAAATATCATTGAAAACAAAAAATAATGATTTTTCCATGTCTGGAAGAGGCTAAATATTTGTAAGCGAAAAAGTAATGTGTTAGTCTCTTCCAGACATGGAAAAATCATTATTTTTTGTTTTCAATGATATTTACCACATTAGGGTTTCTTGTGGTGCTGATTCTAAATCTGCTATTATTTTGGGTGTAAAAAAAAATGTATAATACTAGTTTACTTGAAAACGTAAGCATATTTTTGAATATATTTGACGAAATATAAATTATTGTTTATCGATTATATTTTTCTTTTAATCTACTCTATAAAACAAATGAACAGGTGAAAGAATCATGTCGATATCATTTTCTAAACTCGATATAAAAAATAAAGCACTTTCAACCTATTTTATTTTATTTCTCGGCTCCTAAGGCGCATTGGACGGAACGCTCGGATACGTGTCGACTATTTTTCGATGTAGAACACCAGAAAAAAATTGGTCCAAATCGATGACTCCATCGCTGTATACTCCCCTTGTGAGTTGTCTGGAGTTTGTAAATATGTGTTAAACGGTCTGAGTCTCATTGCAGTATTTGCAAGTTGGTCTTTCCTTTCTGCCTAGTTAGTACAAATGAGTACTTAGGGTACGTAGGGTGTGTCGAAGGCTGGTCAAAATAACATTTCTTTTTAAAAAAAGCAACAATCATATTGAAGCAATAATTTAATTTGACAGCAGTTAGTTTATTTGCCTATTTTTATTTTAAATTTATTTCCTCTGCATTATAGTTTTTCATCTAATACTTTTTATTTTATTTTTTGAACTATAGACCTATTTAATTGTTTTATGTTTAATTTTTCATGTTATTATTTTATTTGTTTACTTATTTATTCATTCGCCTAACGATTTTTTACGACGATATAGCACAAATCAAAAACTTTTTGGCAAACAAATAAAAAAAAAAGTCAGACATATTCCGAATAAAATCCGGTAGCAGCGTTTAGAAAATCCGTCCCTATGAAATGTATATTATTATATACAATATATGTAATTATTTGTTATTAAATAATTCAAGAATCAATCCATTAATGACAATATAAAAGCCTTATTCTTATTAATTAGGTCTGTCCAATACAATCATATGAAGGGGTCGGGGCAAAATAGTGCCAAGCAACATTTTTAATTGAACTTAACTGTAGCTGCTATATGTTGGATATTATGTGGGACTATCAGTCTATGATGCAAATGCTACTCAAATATTACTACAAACTCTGTATCCTACTTAATCTTGTTTCCCCTAACCATTTCAACTGATAGTCCATCATAATATCGAACATATAGCAGCTACAGTTAATTTTGTTAAGAATGTTGCTTGGCACTATTTAGCCCCGACCTCTTCATAAAATGTAGGCATTGACAACAAATATCAAAATAAACATGCATTATTTTCACATAATTTCCACGATTTTTATTAACGGTGTAACGATATAAAAGCCGTCAGCGACTTTATCAACGCTGAAAATGTGAAGAAGCTTTAGTAAGGAGTTAAATCCGCATTTCCTAGGTGGTAGTGAGGAGGAGTTTCACTCCTGTTAGGAAGCTACTAGGTTAATATTATTGAATAATCTACATACATGTATTCGGTAACTTACCATCTCTAAGCTGTGGCCATGCAAGCAAACTTTGTGAATAGCATACTCAGGGAAAGTTTCTGATGTTCCTGACAAAGTTTCAGCTGAATGGAACATTCAAGTCAGTAGTTAAGATACAATTTCGCTCAGCCAATCAGCCTACGCCAAGAATGTTGGTGTTCCTCAGGGATTTGTTTTGAGAAGGGCTCTATTCTCTGTATAATAAATATTTGTGTTTATTTATCAATGATATATAAAATAAATAAATAAAATGATATATTCAAATAAAGACAAAAATAATGACTATTGCAATATAGCAAATCCAGGAAAAACGCAGATACCTCTCTACTTGAACAATTGATTACTGGATGAAGACTTGATATTGATGGGAAGCATATGATTTTTTCATAAATAATTTAATAACTATTTGTTTATTTTTTATTCTGAGCTCCGCGATTGTAGAAGTTGTAATACCCCTGAAGATCTGCGACAAAGGCACGAAACATGTCGAGCTTGATTAATAAATAAAGTAGTTTGAACAAATGGTTACTGCTTTACCAACCCCAAGCCTACAAATATTTAAAAACAATCTTTTTTATATAAATATATATATATATATATATATATATATATATATATATATATATTTTAGATGGAACGGCATTTTTCTCCAGCGGTGGTACTCCTCCTCACTTCTTCCCGGAATATTTCGATGGATTCATCTCCATCTTCTTCAGCCAGGTACTTGTTTCTTCCTCGGTGGTAGCCAAGGGAATTCCCGTTCCATCTAAAAATACTATCCCAGCGACGAAAAATAACATCAAACATATATATATATATATTTATAAAAGATTGTTTTTAAATATTCCCCCTTCTCAAAACAAGCCTACAAATATTTAAAAACAATCTTTTATAAATATATATATATATATATATATATATAATTTATAAGCAGTCAGGGATACGGCTTGGAAAACATCAATATGGTTTTTGTAAAAATCTGTATTAAGGACTTTTCGGCTACTCTTCGGTAGCGATCGTCCGCAAACGAGTGCCGGGGGGGGGGTTTAGAAAAAGACCAAAGTTAGCAGTTAAGTGACCATTGTGAAAATATTGCACTAGTATTTCTAAAGTGACTCAACTCAAAAATCGGTGCTTTTCAGTTATGACTATGAAAGACATTGGTAAATATCTCTTTATCAACCATCAAAACTGTATATATCTAGCTTCCTGTCTTAATGCTATTCCACCCACATAGGCAAGAGTGACACATTTTCAGTTAAGTTTTTTTTTTTTTTTTTTTTAGTTGTGTAACTTTAGAAATACTAGTGCGCTTTGTTGGAATATTTAACTGCTAATTTGGGTATTTTTCTGCCCCCGGCATTTATTGCTGACGAAGGCTACCAAAGAGTAGCCAAAAAGTCCTTAATACAGATTTTTACTATAGTCGTATTGATGTTTTCCTAGCCGAATCCCAAATATTCCCTGAGTGCTTATCACCTCGGCGGCTAATTATCTAAACCTCATTATATAGTTTATAGTTATAAGAAGATACCTATAATTTGGTTTTTCGTGGCCCCTGAATTATCAAACGTCAATCTTTCCCGTCAGCACGTCAGGAGTGACTGGTCAACGTCACAAGCGGGTTATCATCCGCGATTGAATTATAGATTTTTTATATACCTATTTGAAATTGAAGTTCAAGGTAAGATGCCAAAAATTAACGAATCCATCTCTTGACAAGGGCGGTTCTGACAGATTTCATGGAAGGTCAATGGGTTGTATTATTGTATACATAAAGGGCATGAGTTCACGTCAATCCAACTTTGAGCTGTCGGGCTTTACCTCAATGTTACAATTGTTGATCCATTTAATCAATCTTGTCAGTTTACAATGATTCCGAAGTAATCCAAACCAATTCTAAACAATTTGAAGGCAGTTATATACAATGTGGTTGTCTTCTACGTTATCATCTCTATTGATTATCCCAAGGATGATTTAAAAGGGTCAATTTCTGGGTACACTTCATACTATTCAATCAATCTCATTGAATGTTTGTGTTCCAATCAGAAAATGTCTTACTCTTTGGGTCTGCGTCTACCTAACGTCTTCTCAGAAAGGCATGCAAAATACAACAATAGGATAACATTTCAAAAGTCTACCACCAGCCACAGCTGGGTCTGTAGAGGAGAAAATTCCTTTGGAAATATTAAAGACTAAAGGTATTTTAAGAAGTACATTGACGTTCCGATTTGCAGTACGACTTAGTAGGACTACTAGTTGGATAGTAGACACCACTCACGCTCCGACTTGGATAGCTAGACTAGCGATCCAACTTTAGTCCTAGTCTGTTTTCAGGATTGTGTACGTTGCTCCCGAGCCGAAAAATGTATCGAGTGCAGACTGAAGATGCCCGAAGGTCAAGCACTGACTGAGCTAAGTTGGACGACTTTGATCCGACTCCCCCACTCACGCTCTAACTCCGTAGCCAGTCGGATGTCGGTCCTTCTAGTCGTCCCTCTAAATGTTCCGACTCGTCCAACTTCGGAAGTCGGACCACAAGTCATACTGCAAATCGGGACGTGAATGGCCTGCTTTAAGGTATTTTTTAAATTTATATAGGATAATTATTCCACCTTCTGAGTAAAGTTCGTAGTTATGAAGGTCCTGCATGATGAACTTTTTCAAGATTGGAATTGATTTCTGATATATGAGACAGAATAATAGTGTCCAGAGATAGGTTGGTTCTGGACCATTCACTGTTAAAACCTTTATTTTTTTAGAACAAAAGGTTTATGTTTTTTATTTCGGCAATTTCTATTAGTCTTTGAGATAATAGAACTAACCTTTTCAATGCGCTAAAGCCCAATAATGATTGCTAATAATGAGTTCTTTCCAGATTGCTGATCAGTTGAAGGGCATCGTTTAAATATTCGTTCGCTTTTCAGATACTCAAGTTGTATTGTTGAAGTTCTAAAAGTTGTTACAATTGAACTTGGGAAGATTAGTGATAAGAAGGTCTATAAAGAGTTAGACTTCGAGGGGTGGATTAGATTGAAGTTCATTGGACTATTTTTTTTTTTTTTTTTTTTTTTTACATTTAGAACTTTAATTTATTTAACCAATCAAAGAGGAGTTCATTGCATTTACTTTTCATAATTATTTTTAGTGAATTCAAAAGGAGTATAACTATTAAGACTCATATTAATATTCATTTATTTAAATTTTAACGTCCACATATAAAAAACAATTATTTTTGAGACGTTATACATATTGTCCCTACCATGTCAAACTATAGAATATGCAAATCGGAGCAAACTAGAGAAGGAAGAAGAACATATCCGTATTGAATAACTTATCCGTATCGAATTCGAATAACTTATCCGTATAATCGGATAAGTTATTCGAATAAATTATCCGTATCGAATTCGAATAACTTATCCGTATCGAATTCGAACTTATCCGTATCGAATAAGACCATTTTACAATATATTACTTCGCCAATGGATAGGATATCCATTGGCGAAGTAATATATTGTAAAATGGTCTTATTCGATACTTTATTTAAGGCATTAAAGGCTATTCTAAAGGGGTTGGAGTTGTGACCATTTTCCACAAGCCTTATCGTCCACAATCCAATAGCAGAATCTCGAATCTGAAAAACGAGATTTTGCATATTCCATAGTTTGATGTGGTAGGGTCGATATGTACCAATAAAATAAAGATTTTGAAGGTGCATAGCAAGAATCGTCCAGTTTCACATTTGGGACCCCAAATATAATCATTTCAAAATTTCTGCTCATCTGGTTGTAATTTCAAGAACATTTTTTCCAAGATAGTTTCAATTGTGGCTAATGGTTGGCATTTGAAATTTTGACTGTTTGTCTAAGTATCTTTGTCTTAAAACATATGGTTTGAATGGAAACAAAATATTGAGGAGATCCGAAGTTGAAGAGGAAGAATAATCCCACACTGCTCTGCCGCTCCATCAAAAATTTTGAAGTTTTTTGACTATATACGCAAAATTATTACAAACCTACAGGAAAAATTTACAATCCCGCCCTTTCGCCAAACGCCACTACTTAAGAAGGAATATGAAGGAAATGTCATATCCTCCATGTTTTATTAGTTTATTGCAAAATTATATCAGAGGAATACCTCCGCATTCATTTCTCTGAATGGCACAATTATATAATGAATAAATCTGTTATTTAATTCTGAATAATGAATAATTTTTCATTCATTATTCAGTCAATTCAATGAATAACGTAACTTTTAATTTTTGTTTTATTCGTTATTGAATAACAATGATTTATTGAATGCAATTTTTTATTGAATAAAAATGATTTATTGAATGAAAATGTTTATTGAATAAAAGTTATTTATTCGAATGAAACAATTTTTTGAATGAAATTGATTTATTTGGCTGAAATTTTTCGTTAAATACATGTAATTTATTTTAACAATCTTTTCTTATAAAAATTACTATGCTCATTAAAATATTTCTTACTTTTAATGAAAATTATTAATTTTACTGATATTGTTTATTGAACTTAAAGAATCTGAGTTTGTTTTTCCATGAACCACATTATTTTAAAGGTATAAAAATAATGAATGAAGAATGAAAAATAATTAATTATTCTTTAAATAAAAAATAAATGAATAAATTCTTATTCAATAAAAATTCATTGAATAATAAGCCAACACTGTTATTCATTGAATAAAAAATAAATCAGTGGATGAATAATTTATTCAATGAATAAATTCTTATTCAATAAAAATTTATTCGAATGATTATTGAATAAAATGAAAAAATGTACAATGTCCTACTCTGCTTCTCAAGCTGCAGTTGGAATTTCCCTAATCATACAGTTCTTTGCCATTATATCTATTAAAACCTTTGGAGGTTGTAACGTTACTTCACATTCCTGAACCTTCCTCCATTCATAAACATTCATCCATTATAAACCTTAAATTTCCAGCCATGTCAAAAAGTAAAACCACTCCGTCAAGTGCCAAAAACTGGCTTGCTTCCGTGGCAGAGGAGTGAGCGAATTTGGGGGGAGATGAGAAAGAGGGAGTGGGTAAAAGAATAATATCCCCCGCAGTTACAGTGACTACCTACTGGTCCTTGATTCGTGCGCTGAAAGCGTGGCTTATAGCTTTTCGCTTAGCTATAAGCTTATAGCTAAGCGAATGTAGATTATAGATGCCAGGCACCACATGGATCCGCGGATTAACGAATCTGCACTTTATGAGCGACCTTTTAGCTGGGTAGAATTACCAGCAGAATTACTCACTAATATCCAATCTCCCAATTCAATACTCCTGCAATAAAGATTAACCTTACTATTGTGATTATATCCTTGTTAAGTTTTGATTTCACTAAAGTATTAATTGTTAAGTAAGGTAGAAGGACATAACAACGCGTGTTAAAATAAAAAGTCCGTCACGCAGGAGCTGCATAACTAATCACTTTCCTCAGAATTGGGTAGTGTCGAGTGCATTCCTGAATAATTTGCTTAAAATAACCTAGATAGATAAATAAAATAAGAACATAAATAGTTCTGTTCTTTTGGATTTATTATGAGCACCTTTTTCAATTGTTAATTTTGTAATTAATTTCCTTCCAGAGTTTTTTTAAATGTGGGGTACTACAATATGTAATAAATACACAAAGCTTCACATTTTCGTCTGCTGATCTTGATGAATAAAATATAATAAAAATTACGACTAGTATTGGCAAATAACTACTTTGGCTCCAGGATAAATCCCCCCTCCTAATGAACCAATTTAGTTTATTTTTACAACACATTTTTTCTCTTCAGTTGGCCACAACGAATACCGAGTTTCGTTGAAATATAACAAAAATTACGACTTTTATTGGCAAATAACTACTTTGTCTCCGGAGTAACCCCCCCCCCCTTCCAGATGGACCGATTTTGTTGGTTAACGAACTCGTTCAATCGTTTGATAGGGGAATACTATATACCAAGTTTCGTGGCGAAAAAACAAAAACTCTGGCCTGTATCGTGTTAACGGACACATATATATATATATATATATATAAATTTTAACTGGGGTCATTTTTCGTGTCTACTAGGTAGGATTGATAAAGATTCGAAGAATTTTTTCAAAAATTCCATCATGAGTGCAACCTCAATAGCTACTTTCCTACGGAGGAAAGTGCTAAAATGAATATAAAATATAATGTTCAGATATAATACATGACATTTTTACATAATTACAATTTTGATAAATTTTTGATTAAAAATAAAATTGTCCCTTGATATCACTGATATGAGATATTACTGACATCACTACCCATGATCTCTAAAGGCCAGTATACACTGGGATACAATGTTGCGCGTCATTGTTGCAGAGCTGAATCTGGATTGTTGCGATTCTGCCGCGCAACATGTCCCCGTGTATCAGGAGTGTATTGCGGGTCTACCTGATACAAGAATTCGAGTCCCGCTGACTCACTGATACATTGTTGCGCAACATTACGAGTGTGGACGTGTTCCGCAGCAGCCCCGAGTCCACAGTCAGCCCCGGCAGTTCCTGCGTACGGACTTGTAGTTCAATTTCTTTTAATATGTAGACAACTGAACTGACAATGAAGTTGAAAGAGGACTTACAAATGCGCTCACGATTATAATTTAATATAATATGTATCCAACTTTAAATCAACATAGTGTATGTTTTAGTTATTAATAAAAAGAAAAGAAAAACAGCGCTAAAAATATAATTTTATTTTTACCTATTATCATGAGTGTATATAAGGGGAGCTGTCATAAAATCCTTAATATTAAATTAAATAAGATCACTTAGTTTAGAAAAAATACTGTTTATTGGGTGCAATAGCGTTTTAGTTGGCTGTTTATGGGGTGCAGCCAGGAATTTTCTCAGCGAGCCCTGGTAGCAGAAATTGAATTTCTAAAGTTTGTATCTTTTTTAAACACCCTTGGTCCAACCATTTGCAAAAAATTCTCAAAATCAGAGCGTAATTCTTATGAAGTCGACAAATCCCATTCCATCTTCAAGAGGCAATGTGTTTGAACGCTTTATTGTTGGTTCTGAACCATTTTCGACACCATCACCACCTTCCTGGCTTTTTCAAATTTCGATTTTTAATTAACAGTAACAACGATAGAGAAACACCTGCGAGGCCAGCCCCTGAGAAATGTTCGAGGGAACTGGCTATCTAGTGTGGACGCGATTCTTTGTTGCGGGGCAGCGCCGAAACTGCTGTAACCTCCCTGGATGAGTCATAGATATAGAAAGGATGGGTAGCCGGAAAACAACAGTCTAGAGGTTACTAGGAGCCCAAGCAACTTTTATGAGATAAAAAAAAAATGAACTCACGGGTCGTTGCCATGGGCGTATATAAGGGGAGGGGGCTGCAGCCCCCCCCCCCCCCGCCCGAAATTTTGATTTGATCGGTAAAAATTTCATAAAACCCTTAAAAATAAATTAAATAAGATCATTTAGTTCATAAAACATATTCTATTTTGGGTGTAATAGCGTTTAAGTTTGCTAAAACTCTTCCAAGATCTAAATTGTTAGTATTCCATACTCCGGAAATGTTCTCAGCCCCCCCCCCAAAATTTTCCCAGCCCCCTCCGAAATTATTTTCTATATACGCCCATGGTTGTTGCTTCCATTGGAAATATTATTGTCCGAAGTCCAAGGGTTGAACTACCAGATAACACTTCCCGCACTCTATTCAATCAATTTGTGAGCAGTATACGGATGAAAACACTAAGCCGTTATCTGAGCACACTACAATATCCCGCCAAAACTGATGTATCTTGATCTATGCGGGCTGGAGGCGCCAAACGGCAGGCGATTTAACTATAATTGTGTAGCTTTCGCTATATCCTTAATAATTCTAATTGATTATATTGTCCATTGGACACTAAACTTTATGTTGAATTTTATTCCGACGTTATTGTATACTAGTTTCGCTAACCACTGGGTCTCTTTGGGAAGACCACATCCAGTTACTTTTGAAGTAGCAATAGTGATTTATAACAGTTACTCGTACTCGCTGATAAGCTTACTGATTAGCTTATCAACTAATTTGATGATTAGCTTATCTACGCTCGCTCAAGAAGATATCTAGGTAATCCAACTCGCTAGAATTAATATAATTCTACTAATTTTAGCGACTCTAGTCTATCAAACTCGCTAAAATTAATAGGATTCCATGAATTTTTCCGAGTAAGAAACCAATCCCTTTTTCTTTGTCAGGAACATCGCGAACTAATTGTAAAAGAATCATTTTTTCTCACTAACATAAGCAGAGCTTTTTTATAAACAAAAGCTAATTTACTGTTGAAGGTTACTTTTCTCCCAGCAAGAACCAATGCAATTGGTCATCGGAATCCTCCAATAGGAAGGCTAAGGAGTTATGCGCATGCGCTGAACCACTGATACAATCACTACTGCTACTTCAAAAGTAACTGGATGTTGTCTTCGCAAAAAGACCCGGAATGGGGAACTCCACCACAATCTAAGTAGCTACGTAAATAATAACAATCCCATTAGTATCTGATGTTATTTTTCAATAATTCGGTTCAAGGAATATGATCCTGAAGCTGGAGAATATTTAATCCGTAAGATTTAAGTCTATTCAGAGGATGTACAAAAAAAAAATTAAAAAAGAAAAGAAAAAAAAGTGCCTCGGCGAAGGAAGTTGTAGCTTGTTTCAGGTCTACCCTTGAACATGTTTGCTCCGAAGATATTTTCTCACCTTTTTTCCATGGGCGTATATAGAAAATAATTTCGGGGGGGGGGGGGGGCTAAAACCGTTTCCGGGTAATGGAATACTAATAATTTAGAACTTGGGATAGTTTTAAACAACTAAAACGTTATTACACACAAAATAAACTATTTTTTATTAACTAAGTGATCTTATTTAATTTATTTTTAACGGTTTATGACACATTTTTACCGATCAACTCAAAATGTCGGGGGGGGGGGCTGGAGCCCCCTCAGCCCCCCCCTTATATACGCCCATGCTTTTTTCAATGCTTTGTCTCTGGCGTCATGATTTTGGTTTGGTAATGACGTCAAAGTGGGGTACAACGTTTTGAGTATGCTACATTCCTACCTACTACAAAAATAACTAAAAAGTAAAAAAAGAATGGTTAAATGTGCTTCAATTAATCTATGGGAGGAAATACATTTCAATATCCTTTAAAGCAAGTTCAAAATAAAAAAAAATACATATAAAAATAATTATATAAATAAATTATAAAATAAATTATAATTATAAATAAAGAAAAAAATGTAAAATATATAAATACATTCTGATTGTTATTGACTATTCCCTAATAATATCTCCCACGGCGTATTACTGAACATGGAGGTTATTATTTTAAGATCTAAGAAGTGAACATCCGTAACCTTCAATTACAGAAAATATACGTAGTTCTTACTCAATTTGTTTGTAAAAAGAAATGATAGTAACAGCGGCATTTATGTCGCTTTTAATATTTCTAAAAAGTAAGTTCATCCCCCGCTTTTGAGCTTTATCATTTAAATATTTTTCTTTCATTTAATCGATTTCTGCCTATGAATATCAATGGGCGCTGATATCAAATTAGTCCTGTTATCATGAGAGAAGAATTGGAAGATGTGTTGCGTGTTCAAATAATGTTGCGTCGCCAAAAATTGTTTTCGGTAGGCATTAAAATTAGTATTTGTATTCGTAAGTTTTGGCCTGGTTGTCAATAAATGTTCGCGCCCGATTTTGAAGTAAACTATTGTTTTTGAATAATATTTAACCAATCATCAATGATTTCAGAAATAGTTGTCCATCAGATTTATATATTTTCTAGGAGATAGTTATTTCTTCCCTACAAGTACTTATTGTATTTTAAATTTCCTTCCTGGAAATATAAAATACAAGAAGTACTTTCCTGGGCCGGTATATTCTTATCTTCATTCCCGTATTTTTCTCCTAATATACAAAATCCGAATGTCAATCATTTTTCCTGGGAAAATTTTGGGCTGAGACCATTTCCGGTGTATGGAATACTAACAATTTAAATCTTGGAAGAGTTTTACCCAACTTAAACACCATTACACCCAAAATAGAATATGTTTTATAAACTAAATTATGATTTATTTTGTAATGGTTTTATGAAATTTTTACCGATCAAATCAAAATTTCGGGGGGGGGGCTGGCAGGGCGCTTGTAAATGGCTTTATTTTTATGGGTCTAATTATTTAAATATGCGGGTAGTAATCCTTTACATATTTTATAATGTTAACAATTATATAAATATATATACATAAAATACGAAAATTTATTTATTTGTTTACAGAGCCCTGTAACTTTCGGCGATGGTCTCCTTACAGTGTTATGACTATGTAATCATTCTCAATTCAAAAGAAAAAGAGAAATAAAGAAGTAAAATGAAATAAATAATTATAAAATAAATAAAACTAAAAACAAAAAATAATAATAAATAAAGGAATAGAAAATAAATAAATATATATATATATATATATATATATATATATATATATATATAAAATATAGAAGTACTTCAAATTAAAATAATTTTCACTTTTTATGTGGATGAATGTCAATTGAAATTTTCATTTTATGTTTATATTTTAAGTAAAGCTCAAATATATTAAAATTTTACATATTTTATTAAATTTTTGTGTATATTTTGAGTGTTTTTAAATTTTTGAGTATTGTGTTGATGTGAGGGCTGCCTGGTAATAGTATGTCAACTAAGTCGTGTGGTATTTGTAAGTTGTCTCTCAGTCTACAGTCTATGAGTATGTGTTTTACTGTAACGTCCTCGTTGCAATTACTGCACCTTGGTCTGTCTTTTTTTTTTGCATAAGATGTCCGCAAGTTAGTAAGCAGTGTCCAATTCTAAGCCTGGTTAATTCTACTTGTTCCCGTCTTGTAAGGTTTTCATTCAACCAGGCTCTTGTTGTGTTTTTAATCTGTCTTAACTTGCTTTCGGATTTAGTCCATTCTTTTTGCCAGTCGTCCAATATGATGGTTTGTGCTAAGGTACATAAATCTGATGTAGTTACGGTTTCTGCGTCTGTTGATGGTCTCTGTGTCGCTAATTTTGCTACGAAAATATAAAATACAGTAAACTAATACATTACAACTAATTAATGAAATAAATATAATCAATCAGTATCATGTATTTATTTAAATTTTAACGTCCATTATTATTAATTAAGAATTTTAGGATGGTACCGCCCTTTTCTAGCCAAGACAGGGCTAATGCCTTTTCTTTTTTCTAAAGCTAAGCCACCGCCCCATAGTGGGAATCGAACCCACGACCCTTGGCACGGAGTGTTAAGTGCTCACCCCATTGGGCCTCCTGACTTAACTAATGAGTAGTATAGTGTGATGAATGGTCCAATTCTCTTGATGTTTTTTGTCTTTCTTGTGACCAAGCCAATATGCAATTGGATATTTGTTTATTTGTTTTTTTTTTATTATTATTTTTAACTACATTTTAATTATTTACTTTGTTTTCTAGGTCTCTTTATCCTGATGATGCTTGCTAATGCTGAAGCAGGGAAACCTCCGCCAGAAGGAAGATGCAAATTTTCTACCGTCTTCAAAATGCTTGGTGCAGATTGTTCCGGCATAAACTTAGTCAACATTCCCTTTTCGTCGAGAAACCTAGAGGTAGTACACTTTTAAATATTAATATTTAAATATATATAAACTATAAAGTTGTAATGCACTTTAAACATGAAGACTCTTCACTGTGTGCTCCAATACTCTAAATCTGTTCTTCAAAAATGATAACTAAAAAAAAAACAACACTTCATTATAAAGAAAGAGTGGTTTGAATTTAAGATTTCAGAGACTTTACAAAAACTGTTAAATAAGAAAAAAATCAAAGACGAGTGATATTATTAATGTTAGGGGTAAATTTCTGTATATAATTTAACTTTTTTTAAAACAAGTTTGTAATAATTTAACATGAAATAATTTTTTTTTTCTTTAGGAATTTCTTCATTATGACGTTTTCCTCAGCCAAACTTCTGCTTGAGCAGTCCTCTACCAACCTATCCTTCCATCTAACTGGAGGTCTTCCTCTCCTTCTTCTACCCTCCGCTTCCCAATCCATCATTATTTTTGATAATGAATCTGCGCTGAACTAGTATGTCGGAGGACCTGAGTTCAAAACCTGAGCAAGCACTAAAGATTTTATCTTCTAATATCTTCGTTCATGGATTGAACTCGGCCTCCCTGGCCGTCCCTCGACCAACCCAGCCTTTAATTAATCTATTAATGGGTACCTTGGTGCTAATGACCCTAGCAGTCGAAGTAGCAAAGGGGAAAATCAGGCGACCGGAGCATAGTATTGACCACTCTATCTCCCTAGTGTGCCGTATGGCCAGATGAATCAGATGCCTCTATAGTATCTGCCCCTCAGGGTCCTCGTGGCCTGTTACGGGAGGCCGAGGATCAGATGGCTGGACAGCGTAGCCAACGATGCCAGAACTCTGCTTGGCATTAGGAATTGTAGAGCTGCAGCAGAAGACAGAGACAGGACCATGTGGCGATAATAGCTTCTGTAGTATAAGAAATATTTAGCTTTGTTCGAACTTAGACAGAAAGAGTAGAAAACCTTGTTGTGTGCTCTCAATAAATAAATAAAAATAATAAAATTTTGATTTTTGAGTTGTAATCGTTTTTTTATCAATGTGTGATATATTTATCAAAAATATTATATAAATGTTCACAATTATTTTACATATATTATGAGCAAATGGGTCTCCCATGGTGTAGTGACTAGCGCCTTAGATTCATAAGCAGAAGATGGTGGGGATCCCCACCGGTGGCAGGAATTTTCTCATCCCACGGCTTGCTGGGAAAATTCCTCGCTGCACCCTGGATGTCGATGCTAATGGCCTAGTTGTTGAAGCGCTGTAAAAAGAAAAGAAGAAGAAAAAACTACTTAGTTATATAATTAACTGTTGTATTTTCAGGTGTTGGACGTCTCTGTGAACAGGATAAGAATGTTAAAAAATACCAGTTTTATATCATATAGCTCACTGAAGTTTCTTTACCTAAACGACAATTCTATCACGATAATAGAACCTGGGACGTTTGATCCTTTGGAAAACCTAGAAGTTTTGGATTTAAGCTTAAATGCGATTCGGGATCTTCCGCCCACATTACCTGAAACCTTACGGAAACTCTATATTTCTGAAAATCCATTGGTAAGTATATTTATTTAAATCATTTGTTTTTTTGTTTTTTTTTCATTTTACTCTTTGAATGACATTTATTGTATAAAACCAGCAAGAAAAAAGTAGTCTTTACGAGACTTTGAATTCCTTATACTTAAATACAATGCTTATAGACACTCACTCCTTATCATAAAACAGGACATTAGACACTGCATTATGACATTATCTGTAAAACACTCACAATGAGAAACTTAAATAACCACATGAGAAGTATGAACTACTTGCCCACACATAAAATCTGCATTACAGTTTCTAAACATTTTAAATATAAATGAAAATATCGCACTAGGGGGCTTTGCATTCAGGCACGAAGGGTGACACAAGTGCCCTCTGGTGTACAAGCTCTGAAGCTAGGGACATACAGTTTTGATGCTTGATAAAGAGATATTTACCATGTCTTTCATAGTCATAACTATGACGGTGTGAATAAAACAGATTTTTGAATTGTGCCATTTTAGAAATACTAATATAATAACTAATGTTATATAATATATATAACTAATATAAGTTTTATTAATATTGTATTTTTACTTTTTCTATCAATAGGGTTTGAATTTTACAGCTGCTCTTTATATTTGCCCTTTTGTTTTTAATTTTATGTTCATTAATCATGTGTAATGTGCGTTCCAATTGTATTTATAGATCTTTAAATTTACAGACCTTTAAGGTTTGCTTCCATCCTAAAAGTATAATAGAGCAAATCAACCAGTTGTATGCTCTTCAAATCAAATAAAATAAATAAAGAAAGTATTTTAAATTGTTTAACGTTTATTTTTTATCCCTGTTTTTGGAAGCCTGCTCAAAAAATAAGAATATCCTTTAGTTTTATGTGTTTTTCTTCAGTTTTTCTCTTCTCTTTGTTACATTATTTATGAATTGAAGAGCTAGTCTCTTGCTCTTAATTTATTACAATTGTTATTTATTTGTTTATTGCTTCTTGTGGTTATCTCATGGAAAATACAGACAGACCAATGAGGATTTTTCAGTGAGACATACACTGATAGACTGTAGGCTGCGAGATGAGTCATATCATTTGTTAAGAGGCGTTGAAATTAGAATAGATATCAGTTAAATATTATTTGTGTCTAATGAATCGCAGATATTTTTAAAATATGTGTTTTTTAGGTCTCCCTTCCTCTTGGTGAAGCGATCTCTCTCCAGTTTCTCAACATCTCTAGCTGCCTCCTTACTGAACTACCACATATCGGGGAATTGCCTAATTTACAAGAGCTGCATTTGTCAAACAATCCTCTTGTAAACATTACTGTAGCTCAGATAGCATCGTTCTGCAACTTGGAAACTCTCTATATATCGAACGAGCTTCTGGATTCGAGATATACGTCATCTTGCGACTGCTTGAAAGTCAAAAGGTGGACAATCCAGCACTCCATTATAGTAAATCCTTACTTCAACTGTACCATATCTGGTAAGGAAACATCGTATCTCAATTCGTTAAAACTAATATTATATTAAATATCTTTGAATACAAAACTATAAATAAATCGCTTTTTAGGCATTTTGTAATATTTATTATTAGAAATTAAAAATAATTTGACACTCTTCTTTGTTGCCAATTATGCTACCAGACTTAATATCACACCATGGCAAGTTAATTTATCCAAAGGAGTCAAAAGTTCAGAAATACAGTATAGAGTAGTTTTTAGTGTGGTTCCTCCCCTCCCCCCCCCCTCCTTAGGGAGGAATCCCGCTTATAGTGCTGACCTCATGACGCAATCCGGAACTACCAACTAGAAAATTTCAGGTTTCAGAACCCATAAATCTCGAAAGACATGCCGTTCTAAAGGTTCTTTAGACAAAAGCGTGTTGTTTTCTCTGCTTGTACACATTTTTTTCAACGATTCATTTTTGAAATCAGCATTAAATTTTCTTTAAGGGTAATGCGCATTCGTTGTTCACAGTTATCTCATTTAAACCGTAATATCAATTCAAAAAGTAGAAATTAATAAAAGCTTCTGGTTAGCGACAATTTTTTGAAAATCACTGCTCTTCCAAAAAAAATCAATTCACAAAATTTGTAAATTTTAATCAGCTTTCCAACAGTATTCTCAGAACTGAGATCATCTCTTAATTTCATAATGTAATTGGAATCCTTGAGAGAAAAAACATTAAATAAATAAAAGTAATATTATGTTTATTTTTGTGATATTATAAAAAATAAATGCAAATTATTCTTGATTAAATTGATATTTAATGATAATAGTAAGTCTTACATAAAAGTTGAATAAAAAAAAATCTCCCTCCCTCCCTCCCACTACAAAAGTAGTAGACACCTTGTGTTAAATATTGACTTTTAGTTATTAGTTTGAAGGGATATATTTTTAATTTTAGGAACTGAACATATTTCAAAAATAATATATGCATTTTTTTTTTTTTTTTAGTATTCATGCGTAATAATGCTTATTTATATAATTCTTCTTTTTTAGAAAATAATAAAGAATGTATTAGTAACTCAACTGAAGAAGCAAGGGCATTCAGCGCATGTCAAGTTGCCCTGCAGCAGCAGTCGGCTAGCCACTGGGCTGTAATGGTTGGAGGTTTCGTATTCATTGTTCTTTGTGCCGTACTTCTTACCATTGCTTGGAGACGACGTCGTGTACAACAGCCGCAGCCGCACAGGACGCCCGATGAGGAAGCAGCATTTAGGAAGAGGAAGCTCCTCGAGGAAACGCCCAAGTCAAAATTCTGACAGGAACCCAAAGCGGACGTCTGAGGCCAGCAACAACTCGTTCACGTGCAGCCATAGCCTAATTAATTGTGAAGAACTGCTTCGGATGTTTGGGCTTTTCTTCATTTATTTTAATTTTTTGTCAAAAAGTTTTAGATTTAATTGTCATGGGTTAAGGTACTGTATATTTCTGTGATTTTAATAATTAAAGTGTTGATACTTTAGAAAAGTTTAAAATTAGAATATTTTAAAGGAAATTTCTTTAAAACTTGTTACTTTCATTCAATTTTTCTGTTTATAGTTTACAATAAGTTTTGTAATTAATGTAACAAACTAAACACTGTATATTATATTTATGTAATCAAATTTTTCAATTGTTTTGTTGCCAAAATATGTATATTTTTTGCTGATTGATTTGCTTAGAATGTGAAGATGAATGATTGAAATACAAGTCTACTTCCAAACAGAACTTTTCCACGTAAAGGCTTTTATTCCAATCAATTTAAATATGTTCTATTCTCAAGGTTTTATTAATAAAAGTTGTTATTTATTTTAATAATTATCCTAAAGTTTAAAGAAAATCATTTCAAATTTATATAGACTTCCGATTGTCAGTGTGTTAATTGAATCGTTTATTTCAGAAACTCGTCAAGAGCACTTTTTTAAATTTTGGGATAACTAAAAAACTTCCTAATTTTAAAAATTAACCCCAAGCATTATTTGTTTTTAGAATACAATAAGAAACACTTTGATGTTTTCCCAAACAAAACCTTTACTAATTTTAAAATTAGGAAGTTTTTTTTTAGTTTTCCCAACATTTTAAAAAGTGCACTTGACGGGTTTCTGAAATAAACGATTCCATTATTAGTTTTTCTATTACGTTTGTGTATTAGTTTCAATTTAACTTTACTACTTATGTTAGATAAAAAAAAAAAAAAAAAATCATTATAGTAAGCACTCATAATCATAAGTAAAATTCATCATGTTTTTAAAATTACAATTTCTGGAAAATATTAAGGCTAGGAGAATTCTCTATAAAGAAAATTTATATATATTTATAAAAAAAATTTCATCGTTTGTTTTTTGGGATAAATTTGGCAAACAAACGTTTATCCCATTTTATGTTATTTGTTGTTTTGCTGCACTACTTCGACTGAACAAATGGTATTTAATTGTTTATTAGTTTAAGTTCTCGTTTGTCAAATGTGCTTAGATTGTGTACTTAATTTTTTATATGAATTAGATTAATTATTAATTTTAGTACGATGTACCTTGACATGACTTACAAAAGGTTTCATAAATATGCTGTGTTTTTATGTTTTCTTTAATTGTACCTATTTTATATTAATTTCTATTAGTCAATTTATGTTTCTCTTGGGTTATAGAGAACAATTTAGCCTAAATTATTTTTATACATTTGTTACATATTATTCTGCCATTTATCTACGATGTGGTACTGATTTGTTAAATTTGAAACTAAATATATTGCTTCTGATATTTAGAAATGATTGCTCTCTATAAAAATAATGTGTAGTATAAAGAACATTTTAGAACACAAATTACAGTTCTTTAGATTTTAATTCTAAACAACCTGAAAATTTCTCGACAGGATGTGTTGCATATTTTGTTTCCATATTGACTGATATATGCAACATTAAGCAAATAAAAAAATAAGAAGAAAAAAAACATTTTTTACTATTAAAACATTTTCACCATGTAGTTACTTTTTTCTAAAAAAATGTTCTTTTGTAAATGAAAAATAAGGAGTGTAATTAATATTAATAATAAAACCAAGCTAATTGTACCCTGACCCTAATCGCTGTGTTGTAAACAGGATGTACTGTTATCAATCAGCAAATATTTAAGAGCACAAATGTTAATTGACATGGATCAAATAAAACCCTTTGATATATATTGGTAAGATTCCATTTGTTTTCTTTTGTGATTGAGAAATGTGAGAATGATTTTATTTTGAAAACTGATAAGCAAGTGTTCATCAGGTACCAGTGAGTCATAAGTACAAGAACTCTATTCTTAATTGGAAATTTTAAATTTGTATTAGGCTAAGAAATTAAATAAGCTGCATACTTGATTAAAACTCAGTAATAAATTTATGCAGATCCTTTAAATATAATAATTTTACTTGAACGTATAAATGTATTTAAGAGGTTTGATTTTATGGAAAACATGTTTTTTTTCGTTACATTATTGAAACCTGTGGTACAAATAATGATTTTAAAACCATTAAGATGAAACTTCTCAACTATGCTAATGTAATACTTCTCTCTCTCTCTGTACATATTGGATGGATACCCCTTCCTAAATAAATGTTGGATGTATGCCTCTTTGCAGAAATTGGCTGTATAATCCCTCCCCTATAAATGTTGGACGTGTACCTAATTGTTATTGGAAGGATGCCTCTTCCTAAATATGCATTGGATATATGCCCCCTCTGCAGATATTTGATGTATAACCACTCCTCTATGAATGATGGACGTGTACCCAATTGATATTGGATGAATATCTCTCTTCCTATAGGTCTTGTATATGTGTGCCCTCTATAGATTTTAGATTGGATTTTTGTCCTCTCTATAGATATTGGCTGTATAACCCCTCCTCCATGAATATTGGACGTGTGCCTAATTCTTATTGGATGAATATCTTTCTTCATATAGCTCATGTATTAATTCCGACTCTAAAGAGATTAGATTGGATGTGTATCTTTCTTCTACACGTTCGACGTATGCCCTCTCTATAGATTTTGTCTGTAGAAACCCCTCCTTCATGGATTTTGGATGTATGGCCAATTGATATTGGATCAATATTGTTCTTCCTATTGATATTGAATAGTATGATCCCTTTAAGAATGATGCTATATTGGATGTATACTTATGGATAATTTGATTGTAATCCCCCCTTTTCTCCTATGGATGTTGAATGTATAAACTGTGAATTTTGATTTAATCTTACTCCTATTGATGTTAGAGATATGTTCTCCTCTTTATCAAAGCAACATATAGAGTATTAGATTTAATCACCCGCTTCTTGTTAGAACTAACAGTGCGTTAGTTTTAACTAGTAAATTTCCAAACACCATTCTTCTGATGAGATTCCCACCCACTGAGATGTACTGTGGCCATATTAGTTTTACTGTGTATGACTACAATGTATGCATTTTTCAAAAGCTCTTTCACTACTTAAATGTTAATGTAAGTTATGAATATTCGTAGTAAATTCTGCAATTTTTATAAGTATACTTAGAAAGTTGTTACATTCCAGCATGTTCATTATGAAATAACTTGCATTTTGAATTCAAATAATATTATAGTCTGTAAACAGAACTTATTTTCTTAAATATTCATATATTGTAAGAATAAATAATTACATTTAATTATGCAACCCTTCAATACTACATGAATTTTGTAAATAAAATTAATAATCTTACATTTTATTATTTTTATATGCTACGGTTTATGAAAAAAAGTCAGTACTTATTAATTTCCAGTTAGATTCTGGTTGAAAATGCCACAGCACTGAAATTTCCTTTTACTGTAATACTATCAGTATTTTACTCTTTTCTTGTGATATGATAAAAATGCAATGTATTGTAAATATTTCATTTTTGATTATGTATTTATTGTTTAAAAATGTGTAATATTTACGATCAATGTTAAAAGTATTTCGTATAGTTATATTATTTTGAAATAAAATATTACATGTATTCGAATTGATTAATTTTCAAATAACAAGTTTTCTTTGTTGTACATGAAACGAGCACCATTTAGACATTTCCTAATATATTGGGCCAGAGCCGCTCACCTCCAATATATTGGTATTTTGCCGGTTAAGGAGTGAATGGGCTTATGTAGATAAAAGCCTGTCCCTAGCATGCAAATTAGCCAGCCAAGTGCCAATTTCGTTATTTGACTGCACAAATAAAAGGTGCCAAAGATATCATTCTAGTCTGAAGTTGAACTCAGAGAGATTTTATTTTATAACCTGGCTTATGGGTTTAGTTGAACACTATGAGGAGGAGACTTTTCGCTTTAATGCATCAGGACTTCATATTGTCTTCTGCGCACAGTGGTCAAAAAGTGCTCAAAACTTTTGATGTTGTTGAGTTAGAAACCTGAAATTGTGCACACTTACCAGTCTTATAACCACAATAAAGGTATTGATGAGTAACTCACATGCAAATCTTTTGTGGTCGGATCCCCGCCTTGGAACTGTTCTTGGCTGGGCTCAGGTTATGGTGGAGCCCATTCAAAAAACACTCATCAAGCCAGAACTGATTTTTTAGCATAAATATGCTTTAGTGGTGACTATTTTCTTAAAAAATACATGTTCCTACTGGTCTCAGCCCTCTTCTTTTTTTTTTTTTTAATTTTAGCACAACAGTTTGAAATAATTTCCATTGGAGTAACTAAATATGCTCATCAGCTATTGGAAATTTATCTGTCAAATACTGAAAGCACACTTTTTTTGTTTGAATTCAACAATATTTCAACTAGGACACGATTTTTTACTCGGATCACCTCAGACATCTTTTCCAGTTGACACTGACTTGAGTACTGCAAAAAAATCCATCTTCGATTTGATTCCAATGTTTACATAGAGATACACGTGTCTGTCTGTTAGTCATTTACTGAGTTCGTTCTCCTCTAGAACGGAAGTATGCAGGTTTACGCAGCCAATTTCGGTTTGAAGTCTTTCTATGTATGTCCACGGAAATTTTAAGCCTGAAATTAGAGAGACACAAAAGCTATAAGAAAAAAAGGAAATCTGATACAGGTAATATTTTTACTTTTTCAGTATCCCCGTCCATGATGGCGATTCGAAAAATAAAAAAATGGGTTTTTTTTTGCCCTTCGAGCATCCCAATAACACAAAAAAGAACATGTGTCAACCCTATCGGTAGGAACAACTATAGTTGAAGGAACGATTTTGGTACATGAGGATTTGGAAAATTTTCTTCGTTTCTGGTACTTCAATGATAAACCACCGTCCTGCAATCAATGGTGGGGGCCTAAAGCTCAAGAAATGGCACTCTCACTAGGTAGTTAACATATATTAAAGCCAAAGTGTTCGGATAAATTACATTAAAAAATCAAGTTTTGAGCGCTTTTTGACCACAGTGGGACAGGGGATCCGCCGGGCTGGTTGGGGGCTTGGAGGTAATGGACGGGTGCACCCGTCAGGCGGGTCGTGAGCACTGATCGTGTTAAAACAGGTTGAAAGGAAGGAAATTTACATATGATAAGGTCCTTTTAAAGTCTTGGAGACATAGTGGTTCTGTGAAGCATCTGTGAAAGAACATACTCTTTCTCAGACTTTACGCTGAAGATAAATAACAAAACTTTGGTAAAGAGGTTTGTGACATGATCAATACTCGAAGACTATAATGTTTGTGGGAAAAAAAAAAAAAAAAAAAAAAAAAAAAAAAACGATTAGACTAAAAACATAATGTCGTCTTTCTCATTGCAGTAGTATTTCGTGTATGACAAAATATTTTGGTACAGGTTAATAAACTCATGGCCGATTAAGCCTAATATTAGTAAAGATGTTAAGGTCATTAATTCAAATTAGAAAAATTTATTCAAAATAAATGTACATATATCTCAGCTCAGTACAATATTATCAGCCTTTTCTGCTTTACCCCTGCATTTCCTTCTTCATCACATTGTCATGGTTTGGGGAAAAAGTTGATCTAAAACAAGAAATGAAAAGTCATAAGTTAAGCACTATAAAAAAAAACTCACTGAAGTGTAATATTAAAAACCTATATTTATACTGTCACCATTTACAGGATGTTCGATTTTTTCAAATAATATTAAACAAATTCGCAACTAATGACATACATAAAATCTTTTTCAAAGCCTTACAAATTTTGGATTTCTAATAGTTACTATGGTTCATTAACTACCAACAGGGCCTCCGAGAGGAATTACGGGCCCCTGTCCAAATAACTTCACAGACCTCCTAAAATGGGTGTATCTGAAGGGGCTGCAGCTCTCCTCCCCGAAGTTGGCAAAAATTTGTCACAAAAACCCTAAAAGTAAATTAAATAAGATCACTTAGTTCAGAAAAAAATCATTTATTTTGGGTGTAATAGCGTTTTAATTGGCTAACTATTCCAAGTTTTAAATTGTTAGTATTCCATGTCCCCAATAGAATAGAGAATTTATAAATTTATCCATTGCTTGTTCTCTATAATAATTATGTGAACTATACTTAGGTATATAATTTTGTTATTTGAAATTATAATGCGAGTAAAATAATGATGCCGGGCTCCCCTGAGACCATGGGCCCCTTACCAATGTCCACCTTGCCCCCTCCCCCTTGCAGAGGCCCTGACTACCATAGAGAAACTTCATCATGTTCCAACATTTTTCAAATTACATCGGAGGAAAAAAAATCATCTGAATATTTACCATATGTTACCCTGGGGAGCTAGTGCAGTCAAAATTATGCTCCGACTGCCTGATTTTCCCCTATACAGGTACCTATTAAAGGCTGGGTGGGCATAGGAATGGTTTTCTACCCTGACTCCAACCTTTGAATAACGACACTCCAAAACATGAATCAAGTGCTCTACCGCTGAGCCAAATTTGCCCCCTTCTATATATACAGACACACAAAATAATGCAATTTATATTTACATCATGCTTATAATATACACATTATTTTAAAGTCCCTTTAAATGACAGATTTTTTAAGGACAGGGTATCTATAGGTTGCCATCCTTTTCAAGTGAGGATCAAGATGCCTTTTCTTTACGTAAAGAAGAAGCCTCTTCTGATGGGAACTGAACGTACATTCCTAAGAAAAAAGAGCTAACATCCAAGCTTCAAAAATCATGAGCTTAAAATGGAAATAATAAATGAAATTTAATGTCATCTATTTTTTTAACATAAGCTATTGAAAATATTAGGTGATAATAATACTTACTTTTGCTCCATGCTTCACAAAGCATTCCCTGATTAATCGGCCTAATACACATTTCTCCGAAGCATCCTTTACGACAACTATGTAAACAGAAAAGAATAAGTCATGTGAGATTTTCATATTATAGTTTCCAAATTTGAAACATTTTCATCGCTTGAGTACAAGATGTTAAAGTATAAACATTATAACAAGCACTGAAAAAAACAACAACAAAAAAGCAAACTATTTTGATCTTTTAACTAATGTTCAAATAAACAAAATGAATAAATACGGATGAGTGAATAATATAAAATTTATTCTCAAGGTTTCTTGGCTTGAAATAATGTTTTCAGATCTCAATTCCTTGAAATATTGTTCTTAATATATCCATATAAAATGTTAACTTTATTATTATTATTAAATAAATGTATTGCTTCTTTGGCAATTTCACTTTTTCATATATGAGGAGGTGGCGAAAAAAAAAGGATTTGGTCAACCAGATCATAATTTTCAGTGGCAAAAAACGTATTTCTATTAATCTAAGAAATAATATAAACTTATTGATGTTCTATCGCATTTCAGAAGCTTCCTAGATACTAATTTTTACAATCTAGCAGTTAAAAAATAGGTATTCTAAATAATTTAGTTTAATTGTTTGACAAGATCCTTTTTGAATGGCCTCAATGGACAAATTTCTACTTTCTTGGGTTATTTATTTTCCTTGCGCCTTCATTTGCTTCACGGACACTAACATAACTTGCATCTACTAATTTATTCATTGTTTACCAGCTACAGAATGTTTTAGAGAGTATGTAACCTCAGATTCAGATATAAGTTGGTGTTAGAAGCAAATGCTGTTGAATTATACAATTTGTATAGTATTCTAGTGCCTTCTACGTTTTGGTGCTTCCGTGAAAATACAGTCAAATCTAGAATGCTAACCTGGACGGTTGTGTGTTCTGTGTTCTCTCCTGTTCCCACGTTTACTTTTATAGATGCAGCTTCCTATACTCTGCAATTAGCACCAATTTAAAGAAATGCTAGCAGAAATTCACCCTGGGTCTGGATTGCCATAGTTACTACTCTATACAAGACTTTACGTCAGAATTAACAAATACTACAAAAATATATCAACAATTCATTTTTTTTAGATTTTTGTTGTTGTTGACAAAATGCTTTTCTTATGCCACCTCCTCACACGAAGGAGCTAGGCTGGTTCACAATGCTGGTATACATATGCTGGTTCATATATGATCCAGCATATACCAGCATTGTGATCAGGCATCAATAGCTTCTTTAATTCCAAAAATTAGAGGTCTTATAAGCTCTGCAGTAAGCATGAATACTATTGTATGTGTTAAAGCATATATCTTTAAATGATATACTGATTAATTGAGATTCCACAATATTGTGATCTGTAGGTAAGAAAATGTTGCTTTTAGGCACTGATTGGATCCTTTCAACAAATCATTCCATAAAGTAAGTGTGTAAATGCATTCTGAAAGGAAGTGTTTTACTGTAAAATCTTTATAATATATGTCAAAAGTTGGTTTGATTTGTTCGGTCATGAAATAATTCTGTGTCTATTGCGGCCAACACTATGTCGATCCACCAATTTTTTCTTGGCAGTTGTCATGTTAGCTGGTTATCCACTCTACAGTTGTATATTTGACGGTTTGTAATTTATTGCCAGTTAGTTTTTTTTTTTTGTTTTTTTTACGGCGCATCTACATCTAGGTCATTAGCGCCGACATCCAGGGTGCAGTGAGGAATTTTACCAGCGAGCCGTGGGATGATAAAATTCCTGCCGGAGGTTGGGAATCGAACCCACCATCTCCCGCTTATGAATCCAAGGCGCTAGCCATTAGACCACGGAGACCCCTTTTTTTACCAGTTAGTCTTTTTAATAATTTCTGATATTTAGTTAAATTTCTCAAATCTTGGTATGTAATTGATCACTCAAGGTCATGTTGGTCTTCAGCAACCTTGCAGAGGAATAACAAAATTTGAACCTTAAATTTTTTACTTACTCTCTTTTATACAAGCGTCGATCATGCTGTTTGCTTTGGTAAGATCTTCTGGGGAAGTTGCGAATCTAAGCTGAGCTAGTCCTCGTGCTCCTGCTTCATTAAATTTTTCTTCTTTAGTCTGTAAAAGTACATTAAAAAGGCTTAAATATTCTATATAAATAAAATAATATGTCGTCCCTGCCATGTCAAACTATCGAATATGAAAAATCTCGTTTTTAGATTCAGGACTTTTCTCTTGAATTGTGGACAATTCGGCTTGTCGAAAGTTGTCACACTCTAACCCATTTATAGAATATCCTTTAATGCCTTAAATAAAGTACCGAATAAGACCATTGTTCAATGTATTACTTCATCAATGGGTAGAATATGTTCGTTTCTATTTTGTTTGGATTTGCATATTTGATAGTTTGACATGGTAGGGACGATGTCATGTATGTTGTTTTGGAGGAAAAAAGGAGGAAGTTATAAAAATGGGTATTATTTATGTTGACCCTTTGCCAAAACAATATAATATGTATTAAGGGGTTATTTTTAATATATATATATATATATATATATATATATATATATATATATATATATATATATATATATATATTGCTTGATAAATTGTTTTTAAGAATATTTGAAAATTATATTATCAAAAAAACATTTTCAACCTGGTGTAGAAGATATCTCAAAATTTGCTCAACCGATTCTTTTCAATATTGTCAAATACATAACATCGTACTTTTTTTTATTGGGGACCATGTTCATAACTTATAACTTTTTTTACCACAATATTTTAATACATTTTTTTTTTTTGCGTCAAACAGCTGCAAATTTGTTTTGCGTCATTGCATCTTAAAAGAAATTCTCCTACTTCACCATATTTTTGTAACTAACAGTTTATGGAATAGAAAATGTGTCATAAACTTTAACAAAATGATATGATTAGATCTTGAGATATCTTGTCTTCCTATTTGAAAAAGATAGTTTCTGGAATATGCATTTCAAATATTTTTAAAATTATAAACAATTTAACTATCAAAAAATTAAAAATAAATATTTACGAAATCTTGAGGTGGTGTAACCTCTTAAGACTTCAAAACTTATTTCATTCATTTTTATAACAATTTCCTTTCTTTTTCATTAAAAAAATTTTTTATTCATTTTTGTTATATGAATTTTAAAAGGGTAGGTAACACTTTAGAGTATCTAAAAAATGTCTCTAACATCTCAAAGAAAAATTTTAAAAGTTTGATAAGCTGACTGCAAAAAATTGTGCACAATATTTCATTCCTATGAAAAGGTAATTAAGAAGAAAAAACTGAGACTGATTTATGGTAAGAGTTACTTACGATGTTCAGACCATGGTAGATGCATTCCAAAAAGCACTGAAAAATAAATACTCAAAATTAGAAGTGTTCTTATAAATAAAAGGAGAAATGTAAAATTAAATTAAATGAATTCTTCATGAACGAGATTTTTCGTTGCCTCGGTGGCCTGTTATCTTCTCTTGAAACAATATTCGTAACATTATAGACAAAGAAGGCACATAAGGTATCATAGACAATGTCAGTCTAAATAGCTTGAAACTTGGCTGCCTATATCCCGTTCAGTTAGATGGAATAAGTAGTTCTAATCCTGCATGCACGAAATTCTGAGGGACATATTCTGGACGGTTCTGCCATTTGCATTTCCATTAAAATGAACAACATGCTACTTTAAACTCAATAAAAACTGATTATGTCTTGTTTAGGACCAGGGAAGGCTTTGAGAGGTTAGGCAAGGGAGGCAGTGTTTAATATTTATCTATACTTAGCCAAAGCTAAGGCTAAAAACAATTTTAGCTATAGTCTGTTCAAATAGATGGTTAGTTGGAGGGGAAAGGGTGTGGCCTGTATTCCCCGTGCAAGAAATTGGCTGTAAAAAATCTCTCTGTTATAACCTTATCACTAGGGGGTTTTAAACGTTTTTAGTCTTAGCTGTGGCTAAGTATTGATAAATATTAGACACTATTTCCTTTCACCTCTCAAAGCCTTCCATAGTCTTAAAGGAGACATAATCAATTTTTATAATGTTTCAAGTATCCTGTTGTTCCTTGAAATGAGAGTTTGCAAATGGTGGAACCGTTGGGAATATTTCCCTCAACATTTCGCCCATGCAGAATTGAGGTTTTTTCTGTCTATCTGAACAGGCTATAGAAGCAATCTCAAAAGAAGAGAATTAATAAACATAGAATTACTTAGATTTCAAAGTACGACAGTTATAAAATTACAATTCAAAGAGATTCCAATTTCTTATGTGAATTTTAATTTCCAACGACTTTAATATGTATCACACTTCATTAAGTAAATACTGATTAATACAGAACATTGGAAACAACTAAATACATATCGCATGTTGGGAAGAATATTGGAATTCCTCCATTAACACAATTGCTGGGAAAATAGAATTTTTACGAGAGTATCGTAGCTCAGCTATTTACAAATGTAGTACTTTTTCTACACTCTCGCATAGAAAATATTTTGATTTATAGAAATATTCTTAAAAATTTATTAACCCTATCTAAAGCTCTTCGAGCTTTACTAAATAGTATAGCACATAGAGAATTTTTTTTTTCAAAAAATATACCATCATTCTTCACAGTGTACAATATATTCAAATTATAATATATATTCTTACCCTTTCGGCTTCAGTTTTTGGAATTAGCTGATTAGAAACAATTTTGGCTTGATCTAAAAAAAAAAAGGAAATAAATTAACTGAAAGTTTATTTACAGACTGCAATAAGAATTTAAAGCCAACCCATTAGCAGCAATATATTTCTTATTAAGCGGATTAGTAAGCCATTGTAGGATACAAAGACAATTTTAGTTGAGAGTTGACCACGATGACTATTATATATATATATAATAATGCAGATTGACAGATTGAAAATGGCTTATAGCCGAAACGTTTCTGTAACAAAATTTAATAACCTAGTGTGTGTCATGCCACACCATATGTAACTTGAAAATAAAAAATATGAGGACTGAATAAAGCTGTTACCAACAGCATGAAACCGTGTTTCATGAAATTCATTAAATCGGTTTCCTGTTGCTTCAGTTTCATCAGTGGATCTACTAGCTCTAATATGTGTTCAAAAAGTGGCTTCAACATCCTAAAAAAAAATCCATAAATTTATCAGGATCTCTTTTTTAGTTCGCGAGCTACAACAAAACAGCTTTGTTGCCAATCCCGAATCAACAGGTGAACCCAGTACTTGCGGTTTTTTTTTTTTTTTTTTTCTTATTTTTTAGACAACACCACAACACAAGCGCATCATTGTCAGAATCCATCACAAAACTGATGGAAAACCGTTTCTTCTGTGTGTACGTTTCAATGAAACCAGTTTCTTCAGTGTGCACCATGCCTAAGTCTTGCCTCAATTAATAAATATTTATTATTTCAGAAAATAAATATAAAATTTAAATTATTTTGTTATATTTCTTGGCATAGGCTCAATAAAAAGTGTCACACAACTAGATTTTTTTATTATTTTAATAAAATTATTTTGCATAAATGGAATGGTATTAATTTAGCACTCATTCCAGGAGCCATTCCTACTTATACAATTTTTTTTTAGAAAAATCCATAAATATTTGTTATGAATATTTTAAAATGTATACATATAAGTTTCTAGTCAATATTTTATTAAAGAAAATGTATTACTATTATTATTTTGGGAGTATAGCCAATTGGATTACATAATACACTTATGATTCAGAATGTTTGATTTTTCATATCATTCTCACTTTCTTTCCTAAGTCCATTTGGTCCCCTGGCTCTTTGGGGCTTCATTCTCAGAGACAACATAACCCATTTTGTTAAAATGTTGACTGCAGAGTTATTTGTCTACTTTGTCTGATGGATTTCTTCAGATATTTTTTATCTTCTCCAGGGTGTATTCTTCAGTCTATCAGTGTATGTCATGATCTTTCATTTAAGTCTTGTCTGGAGTCTTTGGACAGGTCCATAGATTTTTAGCCTACTGCTGTAAGTAAGAAAGTCTGCTGTAAGTTTAGACAGTTTTTCAGTGACTTTACAAGACTGTAGTCTGTACTCATCGTCTTTTTTCTCTGGGCCAAGAATTGTTCTCACGATCTTGATAATTTATTATTATTTAAAATAAAACCAACATAAATAATGTTAAAAACTTAAATTAACTTTCTTACAAATATTGACTGAGAACTAATACACAATTTAAATTATTCATGGGAAATACTTATGGATTTTTAAAACATTTGTGTGTCTACAAAATGTTCAGATGAATTGTCCCTGAAGGGGTGGTAAATTAAGACCACAAAACATGTAGGGCAAAATAATTTAAATAAAACGGTTAAAAAACAAATTGTTTGCCACTTTTTATTGATCCTATGCCAAAAAATATATGAAAATAATGAAATATGGAGGGTCAAAATAAATATAAGAAGAAGAAATATTTATTGATGTCATTCCTTGTGGCGCAGACCAACATCGCTGATATTGAATGGACTATCTTCAGTGATGGTGGTTCGCACCATATGGAATGACAACAGTAATCACAGTCCTAAGTATTGATTATTTAAGATTTTAAATGTAATATTTAATGTTTTTATCCACTCTGAAGGTTCATGCATTCTAAACGTAGATAAAAAATAATAAATACTTGAGATGGAAACATACCTGCGGTGATTTTTGCAGTGTTTTTGCATGATTCCGTAAGTGCTACTACTTGTTCTTTAATTTTATGCCGGATGTCGTCTGGTTTAGCTGTCAATCCTCCTGCTGTCGTGGAACCATATTGTGAGACGGGCGCTTCTGTAGTACCATCGCACTAAAATAAAAATAATGATTTTTTCTTTCGTCTACTTAAAAGAATAAAAGACAAAATTCCACTTACGGGCTGACTAAATAATAACCTTTACTAAGACGAACGAAGCCACTAGGAAGCCTAGTGAGAGTAAAGTATTCATATTTGACGGAACCGTTTAGCTGACTATGCCCGAGCGCTTCTAGACACTCAACTGGAGACTCGGACGATTTGTAACAATATTTATAGCCTCCTCACGGAAGTTCGCTCAATTATAGCAAGCAATCTGTTCGTTTGTCAAGAGCCTCCTTTATTGGCTGGCTCTGTTGGAAGTTTCCGTAGGATGATCTTCCTCAACTGGAACAATTTTCTCTTTAACACGGCCTATTCATGGAGCGGGTTATCCTGTTAGAGCCCTTATCCATTATTCAATTCAGGCCATCAAGCACTCTTGACCTCTGAGTGACACATGATGCATTTCATGTCTGCTTTTAAGAGAGTCTGGTTTCATCTACATTTTTCTTGATCTTTACTTTTTTTTCTAACAACAATAAAGTAAGTCTGACTACTTAGATGCTTTATATAAAGTTCAAACTTTCTTTCTACCCTATTGTAACCTATAGAAATGGATTATATCCAGTATATCCCCTGCTTTTGCAAATAATATAAAATTGTTATAATTTTAATTGCATATATAAGAATTTATTTACAAAGTAAGTATTTTTTTAATTTTGTATATATTACAATAGTTTAATAACGTTATCAATAAGATACATAAAGAGTCTTAATCTAAATTTTTATTTTAATCTAATAATAATAATACAAAATATATACAGATTCCTAATTCCAACATATTTTAAAATATAAGTCATTAAAATGAAGATTAAGTAATGAAATTAATCTGCTCATGATTTAGGACTGTAGGCTTCTACTGTAATTTTCAACGATTCAGAATTTCTCCAAATCAAATACACTCTTGGATCAATGAAATACATTTTTGTAGAACAAGAGGATTTTTGTAATAAAAATCTTTTGAGGCTTTTGGCCACTGTTGTGTTTAATAGTATTTTCAAATTTTGTTTTACAGTATTTTACTTTTGACTACTTATGTGCTTATTTAATCGTATTCAACATATTTTCTTATTATTGAGAAATCATTTATTACATATACATTTCATTATCATTAATGGAAGAGCCAAATGTTTGTAAATAAATTGTAGTAATAGGTAGCTAGAAAGACAATCAATACCATTTTTTTTATTAATAATCTTTTTTTAATTTTCACCTCTCTTCTATTGAACTTTTGATTCCTCTTTATGAGTGTATGTCTTCGGATTTAAATTCTAATATCATGAATGTCTATCTATATACAATAAAGTGTATCCATGAATCAAGAATTCACAAACAAGATCATGTTTAATAAGAAATAATATCCATAATATTGCGATTAAATAATGGAGGCTCGGTAGCCATGAGTGCTAAGGCTTATCCACTCCATGCCTAAGGTCGTGGGTTCAATTCCCACTAGGGGTGGTGGCTTTTCTTTCGAAAAAAGAAAAGGCATCATCTCTATCCTGACTAGAAGGGTAGTAACCTATAGATAATCCATCCTAAAATTCTGAGTTAATCATAAATGGACATTAATATTATATTTAATTCAAATTTTAACGTCTATTATTATTAGCTACGAATTTTATGACTTTTTATCTATAGGTTACCACCCTTTTCTAGCCAGGACTGTTGATATTAAATGTTCATTCCTCGTTGCATTCTGTTGGGCATTGGACCTCTTTGTAGTGAACATGTCCAATCCTTTAGTCCTTCCCTAGTGAGTTGTGTTGTAAGTGCTCCTAATATATGAGGTGTTCCATGTGATGGCTTATTTTATTTCTCCCATTTATTAAATCAACAAGGACAGGGCTGATGCCTTTTCTTTTTTCCAAAGAAAAGCCACCACCCCATAGTGCAAATCGAAGCCATAACCTTTGACACAGAGTGTTAAGTGCTCACGCCTTAACACTCACGGGCCTCCCATTAATATTTAAATAAATGATTAAATAATAATATTAATGTTCATTTTAATTTTTTAATTAATAAAAACTGATACTATTAAATCCACTTATTATAATAAACGGAAGGTCAAAAAATAAAACACGTAACTAATAAATATGATTTATTAATTATATATTTAAATTTAACGCCCATTATAACTAACTGAGAATTTTAGGACGAGTTATCTATTACCACCCTTTTCTAGCCAGGATAGGGCTTAAACCTTTTCTTTTTTCTAAAGAAAGCCCACCACCCCATAGTGGGAATCGAACCCACGACAATTGGCATGGAGTGTTAAGTGCTCACGCCTCAACACTCACGTCCACTTGGCCTCCAAATATTTATTAATTAATTTTCTACCAGCGTCACACCTTTATTGCCTCATCAGGAGTGTTTCTTTACCCTGTTTACAGCCATTGTCTGCAAGTAAATCTTCCACTTTCAGGGCCAAAGGCAGTCATGAAATCTTTATCAAAGAAATTTGATAGTGTAATGTTAGGTTATGTGAAACCTTTTGCGAGTTAAACCTCTTGCATTTTATAATGCCTATGTCTAATGCCTCCAGAGTTCCAAAGCCAATCCTACATTGGCAAGAATCTCAGTGGCAGATATGATAATTTGAATGCGACTGAGTAGGACTGGATGTGATTATGCTGATTCATCTTTAAACTTTTAAAAGAAAATTTAATTAATCTGAAAAAAATCATAGCATTTACTATTTTGTATTAACCCTAGAATGACACACTTCTAAAAGTCAACTTAATCTGACACACTGGGGTGTGGTACACACCAACATATAAATTGATGTAAAATATAAGTGATAAGACCTGCAATGCTTACAATGTATTTTAAAACATCTAAGTAGTCTAGGAAACAAAAATAAATCATTTCAAAGTGGAGCCAACGGCCATAGCCATGTTGAATACACCGGTTCCCGTAGATCACTGAAGTTAAGCAACGTCGGGCGTGGTCAGTACCTGAATGGGTGACCGACCACGTGCTGTTGGCATTATAAAAGGGTGGCAACCAATAGATAGCCCGGCGCTACTGGCCAAGATGTAGATGTGCTGGAAAAAAAAAAAAAAAAAAAAAGATTTATTCAGGTGTATTTCCAAAAATCTCGATAATGTAAAATTTAACGATCCAACTAGCTGCAAAATAAAAAAAAAATCAATTTTCTTCCGAAATAACAACATAATTCATATGGCTCTTAAACACATAAACATATTAAGTAAAAGATTCATAAAACGTGGCAGAAAAGTCATTTTTTGAATTATATAGTAATAAAATACATAGTGGTGTCCCTGAAGGAACCTCTGTCACTCACTGCACTCCAGACATCTTGCTGGCCTTTGTTCGTTGCAAATAGCTCTCTTTCATTGCAGACATGTAAGTTTCGTCTTTCTATCCTTTACCCTTTCACAAAACGAACTCCTTTCATGTTTTTCTTGCCTCTAAAGGCCAACAATTGCTTATCAAAAGAACCATTTCAAAAGGGTATAATATTTTTCAAAATTGTTCATAAAAATTTCCCTTATGTCTCTAATAGGTGCCATTTTGTCATTAGGTCCTATCTTGTCTTGTCAGTTTATTGTCTAATCTCCAGCAGTATGAGAGGAAGCTAAACTTTTTCATGGGCATGACGTCAAAATAAAGAATGGTCCATTTTTTATAGAAAACTCTTCTAATAAGACTTTACGGGATTTATTCTGTACTGAAATATATAACAATCCAATAAATGTCTAAACAGAATTGATCGCGTCCCGCCTTCTAAGAATTTCATCATTTTTACAATTAGTTATTTCACTGATAATATCTGGTAAAAATAAGAGGTACCTCTCTCCGAAGGGCTGGAAATATCCTTAGCAGGGCCCTTAAGCCCAAGTAAATGTCTTACTATATTATTTTGTTTTCTTCTGCCACTTCTCGTAGGCTGTCGAACAGTTCCACTAACAACACACTGGGGTGTGAGATACCCCAAGACTAGTTCAGATTACTACAAGTAGCAAAAAAAAACTGTCACATGGCAGATTTTGATTAGAATCGATTATGTTATGCATGACGGTTATTTACATGGCGAGATTTGGCTATAGAGCTACACACACAGGAATTAATCAATATTTAAACATTCCTGGGGTGTGTGACACCCCAGTGTGTCGTTCTAGGGTTAATAAGCTTCCTGTCACACATTTCATAGAAACTCTAGAGTTAGGGATAAATCCCTTTCTAATATTATATATTTTTTTGTTACTGAGAAAAGTGGGATAAATGTTATAAGATTGTGCCCTTTTATGTCAATAATTGATTTGAAAAGGGCATAAGATCATATATTAAAAATACTATTGCGAATTATTTAAAAAGTAAACAAAAAAAAAAAACCTTAAATATCTGCTTCCACTGATTCGGATTTGCTTCTTTTCAGTAAAAATTGTTTTCATTATTTTTAAATAGTATGTTGAGAGTTTCATCAACTCTTAAAAGTGTATTGCCATTTACGATCAAACTATGCATCACTTCTTCAAGACCTGACCAGGTGTTCATAGTGTTGTTGACCAGGCTTTCATAACGGTTTTTATTTGGACAAATAGGCATTTAGTGCAGAGACCCACAGTGTTTCCTTTGAGTTCAACTTCATACACGGTTGATCTCTCTATTATGTGTGAGGTAACTCAAAAACTATACAACTTTTTCACATTAAAGGCAGAAATGCCCAGGCATGCTTGCAATAATATTTCAATATACACATCCTCTTAAGAAATCAAATTTTTTCTATGTATCAGGTCATGCCATAAGTAATGTCAGTTTATGTCTGTGGGCTGTAGAATGTGTCAATCCAAGTTTTTCTGCTAGCTGTTCGACTGTAACAACAGGATGTTCTTCTACAGTAGCCTGCAGAAGCCTGTCGTCAACCTCTGTTGGTCGACGTGTACAAGGCTCATCTTCAAGCTTGAGGTTTCCTACTCGAAATGAAACCACCGCTGCACTTGTCACTCACTAATGACATTTCCTCCATATATTTCTACAAGTTTTCGATAAGTTAAAACAGCATTTTCTCCTTTATCGAATACCCAAAGCAAAATATGGCGTAAGTGGCGTCTTGGGAGATCCATTTTAAATGAAACTTCAGCACAGAATAAATAAGTTCCACCAACCAAAATAATGAAAATAGAAGTGTATTTAATGCTATAATAAACAAAGAGAATGGACAAAAATTACCACTATTTGAACATTAAAATTATTGTCTGGAGCTTCTCTTACAGGTAAATCTCCAGGTAAAGTAGACTGCATCTGCTGATCATTTGTCAAAATCATTTCTTCTGTCATCTAAATGTTGTTTACAAGGTAACGTTACGAAAACCAAAAAATGTGGACGCATAATTTATAAAATATAACATTGCCTGATAACAATGGTAATATTTGTAACCTATCTTTAGGTAAGAGAGTTTACATTAGTGAATGCACAGAACTGTAATTACAGTCCGTCCAGCAGAATTTTCTTGAAATTAACACATTTATCTGTAAGACAGCTACTACGATAAATATAAAAGGCTTCTCTTTTTTAAATTTCTTAAAACAAATCTTAAGCCAGCTAATTTTTTTTTTTAAATAATCTTTCAAATATACTTGTTCTTCCACATTATTTTCAAATGTTTTTTAGCTATTTTTGGTGAAACAACAGAGAATTACTGTCCCCAGATGTGCATTTATATTGTAGTTAGCTTAGGATTTAAGTATACCCCCTAATGGACAAACTCCACATTTAATTTGTGATGGAAACGCTGTATAGTGAGATTCATGAGGAAAGAACAAAAATTGCTGCCACCTTTGTACTATCAGTCAGAAAAATATCTATTTATATAAAATAATGTTTGGTAAACTCTAGGAAAAACAGAAAACTACCCATATGAAGTCCTTCATCAACATCAAAGAAGGGACTTATTCTGAGATAGTAGCAACTGCCTCTGGCCACTTTATCTAAAATAAACATATGTATATTATGAAGATGAGGTCATCACCAGTCTTCAGAGACAAGGATGAAAATTCTAAGCATGTTACATTTGGGTAAGTAGCAATGGAAAAAAGACTGTTCCTAAATTTGGGAAACCTCATGAGGATGAAATCATGAGTTTGAGAAAATTCAATCAGCATCTAAAGTTCATCAGGAGTTTTAGCTAAGATTCTGCCATTTTAGGACTCGCACAATAGGACAATTTCTTATATAAGACAAAACTCTTAATCTGGCAAGTCATCTGGTACCTATTAATAAAATTCGTACTCCTTGCCTGGCTGTACTTGACCTTGTGCGTTTTTCATCTCTAATGTATCTGCTGTTATGTGTCTGTCTGTAATCTTGCCTGCTGCGTAGAAATGATGTGGTCCTCTATTGAATACAATACAGTGTGCCGGGTATCAATATGTTAGATTATGTGACCCATCAAACTACAGTGATTGTAATTCAGTGACTGAGCGATGAGTTCAAAACCTTCGAGACGCAGTGGTCTTCTACAACGTAGTTAAACAGATTAAAAATCCGTGTTTTTTATTTATATATTTTTTAAAAATAAATTAGGAACAAAACGATGTAAGAGGAATGTGGTATTTATGACAGCATGAATTTCTACAAAACATGGGCGTATATAAGGAGGAGGCAAAGGTTCTGCAGCCCCCCTCCTCAAAATTTTGATTTAATCGGTAAAATCATGGGCGTATATAAGGGGGCTGCAGCCCCCCCCCCCCGAAATTTTGATTTGGTGGTAAAAACTTGTCGTAAAACTCTTAAAATAAATTAAATAAGATCACTTAGTTCATAAAAAATATTTTATTTTACGTGTAATAGCGTTTTAGATGCCTAAAACTATTCCAAGCTCTAAATTTTTAGTATTCCATACCCCGGAAATGGTCCCAGCCCCCCCCCCCCCGAAATTTTCCCAGCCCCTCCCGAAATTATTTTCTAAATACGCCCATGGGTAAAATGCACCATAAAAACCCTAGAAATAAATTAAATAAGATCATTTAGTACAGAAAAAATAATTTGTTTTGGATGTAATAGCGTTTTAGTTGGCTAACTATTTTAAGTTCTAGATTGTCAGTATTCTTTAACCCCAAATGCTCCCTCCCCCCCCCCCGAAATTATTTCCTGTATAATAAGGGGTATTAGATAACAGGCCAACAAATTAAATCAAATTTTTTGATTATACACATTTTATAAACTGTTAATTTTTTATTAGCATTCAAATTAAAAGACTCCTTTCCTTTTGGTTGTCATAAAACATGTTACAATAGGTTAAAATGTTCTGCAAGGCACTTTTTGCAGTGCATATTATAACCCCCCCCCCTTCCATGAAGTAAATATTTATTTATGTCAAAACCTTAAAAATCGTTCTTATTCCTTATTTTACTTTTTGAATCTTTAATAATTATGAGTTTACGTTTATGTCATATCATCCTTTCATTTTATTATTATTTTAATGAACCACTTTCACATTTATATTTGAAGTTTTTAATAGTTTTATTTAACTCAATTAAATTAGTTTTATGCGCGAAATATTGTAATTTTTCACTTATTATTTATAATGCTTTCACTGGATATGTTTTATTTTTTTTTTCTTTGTTCGGCTTTGCAACACTGATTAGTGTCACGCTGTAAGATTTCTTTCTCCCAAGTGCCCTGGGGTTCGGGTCTCTACTTTCGTAAGGTTTGTGTTGTTTTGACTTTTGAACAATATTATTTGTGTTTGCATCATTATTTCCTTTTTGATATAGCCTCATACACAAATTAAGGAAATCGGATCGGTCCTAAGTTATTTATTTTACCTCGATTGTAAAAACACGTGGTCCTAACCTTTCGGAACCATTGTTGACTACCTGTATGTTTCCTTCTCTTAAATTCACATTCTTTATTTCGTATTTGCCCGAAATGTATTTACTATAACTGCGTAGCGCACCTGATGTTCTGTAATTTCTGTAAATTTTGTGAAATTTTATTTCATTATTTTTAGTGCTTTAATTGAATAGTCATCATGACTGATAGTCATTGGGATGAACCTGGTGATATGGTGGTTGATGATGTTGAGGGAGAGACCCTTGCAATCGCCCCAACCGCTGAACTTCCAGAAATTAAGTTATTTGGCAGATGGAGTTGCGATGATGTCCAAGTCAGTGATATGTCCCTCCAGGTAAGAAGTAATCTTTTGACTGTACTTGATTTACTTAAAAGATAATTGGGTTATTCAGTATTGTTTTTCTTTAAAATCATCTACATTCCACACAACGAACCTGTTATTTTGCTTTTAGAATCAGCTGCTTTTCATTTGAATATGCCATAATGATTTGTAGCTATCTTTTATACAAATAGTTTATCTTATTAGTTAAATGTATATAGTATATTTTATCTAACCTGTTAACCTAATTTTTAGTTTAATGGCCCGTATACACCCAGTTTTATACATATACATTTTAATTAATATTAAAAAGAATATATGTACTTGTAGCTGGTGGAAAATTCTGGACCTTTTATTGTTTAAATTTGTTTGTATAATAGTAAGAAACTCTGGCCCATTCTTCTGGGTACTGAAAATGTTTTATTCCCTATTTTCTTTGAAGAATTTTGAACCAACTCCACAAAAGAAATGGATTAATAAAATAAATTGTGCTTAATTCATGTGAAAAATGTCTGCTCGGCTGTTACTAATAATATTCTGCGGTAATAATGAGCGAGAGCTGCCCAGAGCCCGATCTTCATGAAACTTCGTATACTTATTCATTTTGACCTAATTAAGAAGAAAAAATTAAAAATCACTCGCGGTCAGGCCTAGAACAGTATTTATTAAGCACTAAAGCTAAGTGTTATACAGGTTAAAAGCTGGTGTAAACGAAGTATTTGTAAACACGCGCATGCGCGATAATGTCAAATTGGGAGAGCCAGAATTGAACTAACTCCGATATTCTTAAAACTTCGTATACTTATTCAATTCAACCCAATTATGAATAAAAACGTGACAAAAATATCACAAACGACTAATTGTTTTTCCCATTGTTATGATGCAGCTCGTAATGTTATGATAAAACTCGTTTATAGCCTGTATATCAGTCAACTTTAATGCTTAATAAATACTGTCCTAGGCCTGACCGCGAGTTATTTTTAATTTTTTCTTCTTAATTAGGTCAAAATGAATAAGTATACGAAGTTTCATGAAGATCGGGCTCTGGGCAGCTCTCGCTCATTATTACTGTATTCTGCCATTGGAACATACAAGGCCTTTCCCAAAGAACATGACCTTCTTTTATATAGAACTATCTCAAACTAGAATTAAGGCCGATATAAATTTCAGTGAATTGGTTTTAAAGTTTCCTAATTACATAAAAATTTGCATTTTTCTAGGCCAGGTAAAGAATGGGTTAAAAATATTTAGTAACATTTTGTAAATAATGGTGGGAGTAAAATTTTTGCATGATGTATGACTAAGTTTGGTTTTGTGCTTTATTGATATGACTTACATATGTGCTATGAAGATATTTTAGCCAGTGGATTAGTTTTATGTATCTGATTCTATTTGGCAAATCTGAAAGAGAGCGTCCTCCGCACCGATTTTCTTCAAAGTTTGCACTATAACGTATTTTGATGCACTAAACACGAATCTGTTGGAAAAAAAAGTTGTTCTCAACTAGGAAAGAAGTTATTTAAAAAAAAAAGTTCACTGTTATGAAGGTTACAATATAACAGGGGTTGGGCATGCAATCGGTTCGAGATTATTTAGATTTGTACTCAAGCACTTATTTTAACTTTAAATATCTTTCTAAGACTCTATGTATTGTATAATTGACAAATAAAGATATATTTAAAAATTTATTATTTTGATCAATGTTTAAATTTATGTTAATTTGGATGTAAAATATAGTCAAATACCTTTCTAACCACTCTGCAATGATGAACCCCCCCCCCCCCCCCCAGTTCTGTTAGTAAGTGTTTTACAGTTAATGAACCGTCTCCCATATTGGTATGTCCTGTATACGTGAATGGGACAATGATGGTCTAAATATGTAACTGAAGGCACCATATTTTGTTTGTAAACAGAAGACGTTCTAACAAAGTAGTGTATGTCAGGCTTACCCCATTTTGTTCAAGCTAACTTACACCACTTGCATTTTCAACCCCTTAAATGAGAAATTCATTTGCCTCTGTCCTCATTTAAGAATTAGATAAACAAGCATTTTTTGCGTATTTCCCTGCTTATGATGTCGATTTTGTAGCTCATTGCAGAAGTGCTCAGAAGACATTTTTTTTTTGTTTCTCTTGATCCTATCAATTTTTACATTCTTCTTGATTGCAAGTACATTTAATGGTGTTATTTGCTTTTTTTAAGGATTACATTGCTGTGAAAGAGAAGAATGCTAAATATTTACCTCATTCTGCTGGCCGATATGCTGCTAAGTGGTTTAGGAAAGCCCAATGCCCAATCGTTGAAAGGTTAACTAATTCTCTTATGATGCACGGACGTAACAACGCTAAGAAGCTCATGGCAGTGCGAATTGTTAAACATGCTTTTGAGATCATTCATCTGCTGACTGGTGGAGACGTAATTAGCAAATTTATTTATTATTAGAAATATTTTAAAACCTTATGTCATGATATATACTTTTTACTCAAAGTCATTAGCATTTCTAAGTTATGCAATTATTTTCAGAATCCCCTACAAACTTTAGTTCAGGCCATCACAAACTCTGGTCCCAGGGAAGACTCCACACGTATTGGTAGGGCTGGTACTGTCAGGAGACAAGCCGTTGACGTTTCTCCACTTCGTAGAGTAAACCAGGTGTGTTATGAATATTTATTGCCACAATAAAAAAAAACTTATTAACACTTTTGCCGTGGCTGTCATTGTTTGGGACTACCTCAGCATCGGGTGCATTTTTTGTTTGAATTTTTCATATAGACATTTTTTTTTTGTCATAAAAATTTTCTAGTCAGCTAATTTGATAGTGGAAAACCCTTGGAATGCCCAAACAATACTGAAGGCAACTGTCTTTACCTGGAGCAGTAAAAGTGTATCCCCTCCATTTATGAGCCTTTTGAATCTAAAGGGTAATGGAGGAGTGTCTTTCCGAAGGGACACTCGTAAGCGGGTAGGATCACTGTTGTCCTTCTGTAATGACACCCGCAGCAAAAGTGTTAAACCTTTGATATGATTATTAACCTCTAATGAATCACATACATGAAATAATTATAATCAAATATTAATTCAAAATGTGTAGAAAGAAAAGATTTCAAGAATGAAAATAATTGAATAATGCATTAATAATTTTATTGTTTTGTACTTTCTGCATCTTACATCCTACAATTGCAGCATTATTGTATCGCAGGTCAAAATACAAAAATCATTACAAATGAAGTAGCATTTGGCAGGCTTATGCCATTAAGTTTAACCTTAGATACACTAATCTCAACCTCTGAAATAGTCATAAACAAAAACAAATTTTGGTACTTAAGTATTAGCTTAAATGCTGGTTAAAGAACCGGCTCTCAGAAATCTGGATCATCATCACCGGGTCTGAGATCTGATCAAGGCATCAATTGAGTTTTTGCCAATGTGGGGACGGGATTATCAATGATTTGGGTTGACTAGAGTTTCAATATAACCTTGAGCAAGCGAAAACGTTGTAGCACTTAAGTTTATTGCACAATTGCTATTCATTTCCATTCGCTACAGGTTATATTGAAACTCTAGTTAATCTAACTTGTTGATAATATAGATCAAGGATGGTTTTTCGGTGGATATTTGACCAACATGCAATCAGGAAATGTTGGATATTCCAATATAGTAGGACGCATTATTAATTCATAGGAAAACTACATGTGAAGGATAAAATTGGGAAAAAAATGAAATAAGAAGAAAATATTGCTTGCTTCCAGAAAAAAGTTATTTTGTTCCTGAATGTAATTTACTAATTTGTAATTCATTTTAAGGCTATCTGGCTGCTGTGTACTGGCGCTCGAGAAGCTGCCTTCAGAAATATTAAAACTATTGCAGAATGTCTTGCTGACGAGCTTATCAATGCTGCCAAGGTAATAAAGAGTCTTATTTTTATTTGTATGCGATATAATTATATTTTAAATATATTAAAATTGCTCTTAAAGACAGTGAATGTTTTGCTTGGATAAATGCTCTCGAAGCAAGAAATGGTCTGTGCTAAATCACATGTTACAATAACCTACAGCTGAATGATCAACAATATTTTATTTTAAAAACATCCATCAGGAAAGCAGCAGAAGCTAACCACTTTGCCGGGAATGTGCTTAGTTATGCAGCTTCTGTGTGACCTGAGTATCTTGAATGAACTGATCAATTCTTTAGAGGAAAAAAAAGTTCATTGTGCTACATTTCTTGTGGTAATTATACGCTAGAATTTGCTTGTAAAAAAGATAATGATTCCTTATCTGGAACACCAATTTAGTAAGGGTTGCTTGTGATAAGTTTAATCTATATATATTATTATTTCTCAAGGGGTTTTTTTTTTTGTTTTTTTTTTTTGTTTTTTTTTTTGTTTTTTTTTTTTTTTTTTTTTTGTTTTTTGCTAACCCAAAATTTTCTTAATACTTCATCAATTTTCATAAATGCTTCATTATTTTAAAGTTTTTTTTAAAATTGCTACACTGGAAAAATTTACAAATTACTCACATTTTGTTTTTTCTTAAAAAATTACAATTGAATTTTTTTTTTTTTTTCCGCTTCTGCCCTCAACCTATTGATCTTAATTGCTACACCAGATGAATATACAAATTACTCTCACTTCAGTTGCTTTTCAAAAAATTACAATTTAAAAAACTGTTCCTACCCTCGACCTTACGATCCTCTATCGAAATGGAACAGATTTCGATTTCATGGATCTGTTGCCTCATTCCGCATTTAATTTTGACTTAAAATATCTATTTAAGGTGTTTGATTTGCTAATTTATTTTTATGATGAACTTGCCCCATAAAAGTTGCCACCATGTCTATAAATAAGGCACAGGGACAGAAGCTAACAAAGGCAGGATTATAATTGCCTGACCTTGTTTTTTCACACGGTCAGTTGTCTGTGACGTTTCCAGGGTGCGCTCTTTAAGTTACATCTATGTCAGTGTAAAACCAATGCTCCAATTATCACAGATGACCATATCATCTCTTCAAAGAGCTTCACAGGGGTCGACTAGTTTAAATAATGTACAAGAGACTTTCCAATCTGGTCTCTTTAATCCAATAAAATAATCCCAGCATTGCCAATTAATATTTTCAAATTATGGAATCGACATTACTAAAATCACTCATCACTATTTCTTTTTTATGTTTCAGGGTTCATCGAACTCCTACGCCATCAAAAAGAAGGATGAACTTGAGCGAGTTGCCAAGTCCAACCGTTAATTTTCATTTTTTTATTTGTATCATAATAAAATGTGGTACTCTTTTTAATTTTATTATTTTATATTCATCCTCAAAGTGTCATATTCATTTCCTTTATTCCTTAACTGCAAGTATCTGAAGCTAATAGTGAATATGTAAGAAAGAATTCTAGAAATTTATTTATTATTGTGATGTCTTGTTTGGGATTATTATGATTACCAGTGACATTCCTGCTAATAATTATTAAATTAATATTTTTTTGTTTTTATTTTATATTCGTGCTTCCCCTAATGTGGACATTCGAAGCTTTTCTCACGATTCCAGCTGCGCCCAAAATTTTCTTAATGCTTCATCAATTTTCATAAATGATTCATTATTTTAAAGTTTTTTTTTTTAATTGCTACACTGGAAAAATTTACAAATTACTCACATTTTGGTTTTTCTTGAAAAATTACAATTTAATTTTTTTTTTCTATTTTGCCCTCAACCTATTGGTCTTAATTGCTACACCAGATAAATATACAAATTACTCTCACTTCCTGATAAGCAGCCTTCATACTTCTTGTCGTTTGTATGAGAATTATAAATATGCAGTTGCAAATTTTTGTCTGACCCCACTGGCTAAGATAATGTGTTTTTTTTTTATCCTCTGGAATTGTAGTATTCCAAAAACAAAGAAAAACTCAACTGAAAATGTCACTCTTACCTAAGTAGGAGGAATAGCATTAAGAGAGGAAGAGTGACAAAAGTGCCCTTTGAAGTAAAAGCTCTGAATCTAGGTACATACAGTGTTGATGGTTGATAACAGAGATGGGCATAATTTTATTTAATATAAAAATACAAATTTATTCGTACTTCATATATTTGTAAATACAATTATAAATAAATTCGTATTCATAAGTGTGAATACAAATTTATTTTTATTCACTTATATTAAATATAAAATTTTATTCATAAATTTTCCTGCAAATACAAAACAATTCACAGAAAAAATTGTAAATAATCACAAAAAGTGCGAATATTCAAAAATAAATACCTGATTACAAAAAAAAAAAATCACATTCAAATATATGAATACAAATTTATTCCCAAAAAAATTCGCAAATAAATTATGATTTTTTTTTAATCAATGATAAGATATTACAATTTTTTAAGGCGCTTAATGTCTAGGTTATCTGCGCCTAAATTCATTTTTTTTTTTTTTACCCCGAGCCTGCCACTGCACAACCAGCCGCGCTGCAGGGGCATAGTTTGCCATCTGTACCTCTGGCCGTCAAAAAAAGAACTGAATCTAGGCGCTGATAATTTAAGGTTAAGCGCCTAAAGAAAAAATAAAATCACCTTCAATAACTTTCTTAATATCATCTTATCCTTAATACGAATAAATTCATAATTTATTGTGAATAAATTTGTATTCATATATTTTAATGTGAATTTTTTTGTAATCACTTGATTTTTTATGAATATTCACATTTTTTGTGATTATTTACATTTTTTTCTGTGAATTTATTTGTATTCGCAGGAAAATTTGCGAATAAAATTTTATTTGTATTTTTACATTTAATGTATAGGAATATAAATATATGAGGTACGAATAAATTCGTATTTTCATTTACAAATAAAATTATGCCCATCTCTGGTTGATACAGGAATATTTACCAATGTCTTTCATAGTCATAACTGAAAAAGACTGATTTTTGGGTTGTGTCACTTTAGAAATACTAGTGCATCATTAAAACAAAAAGAAAAATCTGCATGAAAAGTCTTAGTATATAATATATACTTGGACTTTTCAAAAATAAGAGTAAATATCTCAGAGTAGTAACTATTAGTAAGACAACTCAAGGAAGGGGTTCTGCACTTTGACTGCAGGACTGGTAAACTCCAAACCATCCAAAAAATGTTATTTTTTTTTTTTTTGTTAATGTGTAAAAATAACTTACACGTTGGAAATTATGGATAACTTCCTTCAGAAACATGTTTTTTACCATGACGCACATGTGGTGAAACTGCAAAAATTTACAGAAAGATCTGAGCCCGGAATGATTCCATAATAAGACACTCGAAACACTCCCTGAGGCGACAGAAGAAGGAACTAGCTAGCATGGAGGTTTGTAGCCGATCCCTAAAACTTTGTATTTTTTTCTCCCAGCTTGGCAGGTAGCACCCATGACACATGCGACGTCATCCGCAGCCAAGGTGGAACAGTCAAAATAAGTCTGCCGCACAAGAGCTGCATTACTAAGCACATTTCTCAGAAATGTGGTAGTGCAAGCTGCATTCATAAATAATTTGCTTAAAATAACCCATATAAACACAAAATGAACATGAATAGTTTTTTGAATGAATACCTCACTCAATTATTATTTTATACTTTATTCATTTAAATTTGAATGTCTATTTATTTATATTGACTATAGAGCTAGGCGGTATAAAACCACTGAGAGAACAGTTCGAATATATATATATATATTAGACAAATTTTCTTTGGAAATATTTTGCACATTTTTGGTTTAAAAAACCGTGTCTATTACTTAGCTTCCCACTAAGTCATACATCTATATATATATAAAAATGACGTGTCTGTCTGTTTTTCTGTTTATTTATTTGTTTGTTTGTTCCTTTTACAAATTACACCGTTTGACCGATATTGACCAAACTTGGCACACAGGTAGGTCTTAAATATAAAAGGCCATTTTGAATCGCCTACTACTGGCCTCTGTCGGCTGTCAGATGATGTGCCGTTGTGCTGGCCTCTGCCGGTATCGTTATAAACTAAAACAAATTCATATCGTTTGACCGATTTTCCTAACTGGGTATAGACAACTAGGTATCAAGTAGATCTTGATACGGGGAGAGTCATAGACAGAAAGTAGGTGTAGCATGGTACACTGGGTAACAGCTAGTACTTTTATAAATTCTACAATGTGTGTGTTCTGTGTTTGATATGCGTGAGGACTTTGATCCGTCAAGAGTTCATTCATGTTGTTTAGTAGATTCAATCTGTCTCGTTTTGTGCAGTCAGTTAGTTTGTGTAATGTCCATTTATAATTGAAACAGAATTTTCGAACTGTTCATCTAAAGGTTACCAAACTTTTCTAGCCAGGATAGGGCTTATGTCTTTTCTTTTTTTAATGAAAAGCCACCACCCCTCGATTTTGTTGGTTAACGAAATTGTTCAATCATTTGCTATAGGAATGCTATATACCAATGGCGAAGATGCAAAGAAACTCTGGCTGCTTTCATATATATATTTACATCTTCTTATTTCTTTCTTTGGCTGGGAGTTGATAAAGTACTACACAGAGATGGACATAATTTTATTTATAAATAAAAATACGAATTTATTCGTACTTCATATATTTGTAAATACGAATATAAATAATTATAAGTGTGAATACGAATTTATTTTTATTCACGTATATTAAATATAAAAGTACAAATAAAATTGTATTCGCAAATTTTCCTGCGAATACAAATAAATTCACAGAAAAAATTGTAAATAATCACCAAAAATTTGAATATTCACAAAAAATCAAGTGATTACAAAAAAAATAACATTAAAATATATGAATACAAATTTATTCACATTATAATTTGTGAATACAAATTTATTCACAATAAAATTCGCAAATAAATTAGGATTTTATTCGAATTAGCGATAAGATGATAATACAATTTTTTTTTTTTTTTATGGAGGTACAGATGGCAAACTATGTCTCAGCAGCGTGGCTGGTGGTACCGCGGTGGGCTTGGGGTAAAAAAGTCCGTCACGCAGGAGCTGCATAACTAAGCACTTTCCTCAGAATTTGGGTAGTGTAGACTGCTTTCCAGAACAATTTGCTTAAAATATCCTACATAAATAAAATAAAAACGTGAATAGTTCTCATTTTGTAATGAGTAACTGATCAATTATTAATTTGCATCCAGAGTTATGTTTACACATGGTACCTACTACACTACGTAATAAATACAAAAATCCTCATATTATCGTATTTTGATCTAACGCAGGAACAGGATACAGTCACACTAGTGGTAGAAGGCGCTCCTTGCGGCGGCTTTGTGAACCTACGTCTGCCGGCTTTTCTATTCAAATATATTACAAATTAAACCCCCGCTTTCCGATTGACCGATTCAGCTCATTTTTACAACACTTCTTTCTCATGAGTTACCCACGACGTATACAGCGTTTCGTTGCAATACAGCAGAAATTACGACCGGTATGAGTATATTAGGAATTTGGGTCCGGAGTAAACCCCCCCTTCTAATGAACCGATTTAGTTTCTTTTTACAACACATATTTACCTGTAGATTAACACTACGAATACCGAGTTTCGTCGAAATATACCAAAAATCACGGCTGGTAGTGGCGAATTGGTATTGTGGGTCTGGAGTAACCCCCCCCCCCCCCCCCCTCCTAATGAACCGATTTCGTTTATTTTTACAACACATATTTACCTGTGGATTAGCACTACGAATACCGAGTTTCGTCGAAATATACCAAAAATCACGGCTGGTAGTGGCGAATTGGTATTGTGGGTCCGGAGTAAACCCCCCCTTCTAATGAACCGATTTAGTTCATTTTTATATCTCACTTTTCTCTCTGATATTGGACCCCTTTGTCGTAAATGCGGCAGAGAGCCTGAAACTCCAGCCCATGTGCTGGGTAGTTGTCCAAACAGTATGCTCCTGGTTACTCGGCGACACCACAATGTGAAGCACAGGCTGATAGCCCTTCTTGAAGATAAAGGCTACGAGTGCCATGAAGAAGTATACGCCATAGACGACCAAGGTTCTTCGAGATACGCTGACATCGTCGCATTCCCCCAGAATAGTACTACAGCCTACGTTCTTGACCCCACGATCAGATTCGAGACTAATGATCCTGAGCAGGCGGAATCCATAGACAAAGGAAAGAAAGGAATATATTCAAAATGCGTGAAGTACCTTGAAGATAAATTCCATGAAAAATATGGGTCGAGGAACTACGTTATTAAGGGTTTATGGTTCGGCACGAGAGGCACAGTTCCGAAAATGACGTCCAATTATCTGGAAGAACTAGGAATCCCTCCAGAAAACCTTCCTGTTTTAGCCGAGTCAATACTAATTGACTCGCTAGGCATAATAAACCAACACATATACAGGAATTGATTAAAATAATTCCTTTCAATTTTTTTTAGGCTGAATAGCTTTACTTAACTTAACTTCAGTTAACATTAACTTATTTTCTTTATTACTCCTATAAAGAAAAAAAATGGTGTTCCGGAAATATGATCTCTTCTGAAGAAACGTTTTCACCACTTTATAAAGAACAGGACTGTGATTTGAATCATCAATCAGAAATCAATACCAAACCTGGAGGATCAGCATGCTGTGTTGCCAGCAACCCAACGAAGTTGGGCAGCCCACTTTATTATTTAATTAATTTTAATAAAGTTTTCTTCTTCTTCTAACACTACGAATACCAAGTTTCGTTGAAATATAACAAATATTACGGCTGACATAGTCAAATAAGTGTTTTGGGTTCGGGGTAAACCCCCCCTTCCGGTGGACCGACTTTGGTGGTTAACGAACTCGTTCAATCGTTTGCTAATTGAATGCTATATACCAAGTTTCGTGACGAAAAAACAAAAACTCTGGCCGCTATCGTGTTAACAGACACATATATATATATATATATATATATATATATATATATATATATGCATATATATATATATATATAGATATATATAAATTTTAACGGGGGTCATTTTCGGTGTCTACTAGGTAGGATCGATAAAGATTTGAAGAAATTTTTCAAAAATTCCGTCATGAGTCCAACCTCAATAGCTACTTTCCTTCGGAGGAAAGTGCTAAAAGAATCTAGGCGCTAATAATCTAGACGTTATCTAAGCGCCTTATATTCACATTTTTTTGTGATTATTTACATTTTTTTCTGTGAATTTATTTGTATTCGCAGGAAAATTTGCGAATAAAATTTTATTTGTATTTTCATATTTAATATACGCGAATCAAAATAAATTTGTATTCACACTTATAAATACGAATTTATTTATATTCGTATTTACAAATATGTGAAGTACGAATAAATTCGTATTTTTATTTATACATAAAATAATGCCCATCTCTGGCACTACACTATTCGTTAACTTCAACTATTTTATATGAAAGTAGCTGCTACCCGGCGTGCTAGCTACACCTACTTTCTGCATCTATAAAAGCAAAAAAAAAAAAAATTAGAAACCAAATAATTAATATTAAAATCTAATAACGCAAATATGTAACTATATGGGTTCATTGTATTGACCCCCGAACTGCGAGTCCTAGACGATTTTAACCTAGCCTATGACACTCGTCGTATCAATACCTACACGTGTGCCACGTTTGGTCAAAATCGGTCTATTGGCGTGGATTTGTAGACGTTTTTGACTTAGCCTACGAGACTTATCGTATCAAGACCTACCAGTGTTCCAAGTTTTGTCAAAATCAGTCAAACGGTGTGGATTTGTATAAGGAACAAACAGACAGGCACGTGATTTTTATATATATAGATATTTTTAGTAGGATGCCTGACTCAAACGAGAGAGCAGTAGTAGTATGCTAATACGAGAGTGCACGACAAGAGGACTTCCTAACAAGGAAAGTCCCTGAAGAGGTGCGAACTAAGCATGAAACATGTCGGGCAAAAGATTTCAAATAAACTAGTTGAACTTAACGAATGATGAATACTTTATCGACTCCCTGCCATGAAAGAAATAATAAGAAGTAAAAAATATATTGGGTTATCTTTCAGAAGAATTAATTTATATATTTATTTTTTAACGAGGGTTATTTTCGGCATCTAGCACGCAGGATCGATGATGATTTTAAGAAACTTTTCAAACATTCTTACATGAGTGCTACATTCCTTCCAAAAATGCTAAAACGTTTGGGAAACGCCGGTCTAGCCCAGAAGAGAGTTCTTGCTTGTGGCAGCTATAATGTTACTGCCACCAAGAGAAAATTAACAATTACCTGAATTTTTAATTACCTTCTTAATTCTTCGGGGACCTTTCTTACGGGTGATTAATATTTCTACCGGGCGAATAATAGGAGGTTAATGGAACGATAACCCAATTACAGAAGTGGCTTGTAAGAGGACTGAACAAGAAGCACGTAGAGCCCCGGCTCGAATCACCGGTTATATCATTCGCTCAGATACTCGTCACGGTGTGTAATCGTTATTCACCTAACACTCACAGCCCACTTTAGTCACGCTCCAAAGGCTCCAAAAAATTGTTTCCATAGCTGCAGATCATCTTTGAATCAACCTTGGCTTGTTTCTGTCAGACTGGTCACATAATTTGACCATTTTCCAACAAATATTGCTTCCATTTCAAGGGCGGCTTATTTAATCGCCATCTGATGTATGCAACTCTTCAAATCCGTATGGAAATATGTAAAGATCATAGGAAAGTCATCTTGAGAAAAATGAAAGTTGGGGTCATTGTGCAAGGTGCGATTTATATCATAGTAAGGAGCATTGACTACGATCGCAAATACTTTGGAGTAGAAAGTTCCGATTCAGTTGAAGTTTGAGGGCAGGATATATATATATATATATATATATATATATATATATATATATATATATATATATATATATATTCGTAAATTGACCTTTTCTGTATATGTTTTTCCTCTTCTTTTTGTAAAGGCCTTAAGGTCAAAATTGACCCCGGGGAGCAACCGGCCGGCCGTTTTCCGTACCGTGTGTGCTCACGCAAAAATATCGCCCGGCCGGTCGTTCTGCCGGCCGGAGATTTTGCCGACTCATGCGGCATGATCTATAGGTGGGACGCCCGTTATGATGCCTACATCTTCTGTCGACTCTGTCCTGTACGCGCTTGCTATTCTTAGGGTGCGTTTACACTAGGATAGTTATTGCAGGATATTTATATCAGAGAGGAATTCCGACTAATGGAAACCTTGTAAAATTTATGTCTGACATAAATTCTACATGGCTTACATTAGTCAGAATTTCTCTCTGATATAAATATCCTGCAATAACTATCCTAGTGTAAACGCACCCTAACGTAAACCATGTAGAATTTATGTCTGACATAAATGTTACCATTTTCACTGTAAAATGTAGTTTTATGACCGAACCCCGACAATCCCTACCTTGCATCATCAACGGTCAACGATCTCCTCTCAATGAATAATACTATGTTTCCTGACTATTTTAAAATAGAATAAATTCCTCATAAATAGTCAGAATTTTATTGTTTGTACATATTTTGTTGTTAGATAACGTTATACATTATTATATTTTCAAGTTTAATATCACAAATTTCTCCTCGATTCCTTTCCTCTTACCAGTAATTATTGGTAGACTATTATAATAGTCGCAAGGGTTGACAAAGGTTATTTCAACCTTGTAGCTATGTCCATTTTTGTTTCGTTGGGATTATAATCAACTTCTTCTAGTACTTTTATTTTGTCTTCAAGCGAAAGTTTTGTTCTTGTTTTTTACTCATTTTAAAAAATGAAAGGACACTAGAACACGGTTACTTGAACGACTACTATAAAGAAGTGAAAAACGAGTGAGTGGAGGGGGGATGAAACACTACGACGTGCCGTGTTATTAGTGCAGAAACGAAGGAAACCACACAAGATAGTGTGCATAGAACTCGGCTGGACTACTAAAACCACAAGAAAGAATTGAGATGAGTGCGAGAGAGACTGGTGGGGGTAAGTCACTGGCAGAGTTGGGAAAACGTTAGCGGTCGCTAATATCTAATACCCTCTCGCTAATTTAGCGGTACTGATAAGAGCCTGCGCTAACGATTAGCGCTTAGCGACGACAGAGCGCTAATCGCTAATTTATTTATGAAATGTTTAAATATCGTGATAGCTAACAGCTTCAGCTATAGTTACAAAATTTTGTCATCTCAAAGTTCACTTCCGATCTGCTCTGAGCAAATTCTACCTCACTCCTGTTCCACTTCCGCTTTAATCTAGATGATTTCCGATCACATCAATGTCAATTTCTATTACTTCCGGTCGACTCATGCCTATCGATGGGTAACTCCTTTTCGATCTGGGTCACTTCCGGTCTATCACAAGAGCCCCGAAAGCCTAGGGATGCTTCCGTAAACGACTCAGGGATGAATATCACGTTAACTTCGGTGCATGCCCCAGGGGGCATTCACCGCTTATAACTTTAGGTAAAAATGAAGTTAAGCGTCCTCAAAACCGATTTCTTTCAAATTTTGTACAATAACGTATTTTGATGCACTAAACACGAATCCGTTAAAAAAAAAAAAGTTCGCTTTCAACTAGGAAAGAAGTTATTAAGCACTAACGTTCACTGTTAGGAAGGTTATAAAAGTAGCCGTAAACAGCGTATTTGTAAACACGCGCATAGGCAGATATGTAACATTGGGAAACAGAGAACCCCCATTTGAAATGTTCTTAAACCATTTATTCAAAAATATTGTCAATTTTAAGGGCATCCTCACCCCTGGGTTTTGATATCTTCTTGAGCGAGCGTAGCGAGAGGAAACGCATAGCATGTATGCCTTAAAGTCGTCCTAGACATTCTTCTTATCTTCCTTGACATCCTTCTTAGCTTTTTTCTTCTTCTTGAGACGCGATGTTCGGTGGACACAAATCCCCAATCGCACAGAAAAATGCCTTTAAGCGCTTTTCATATTTAAGAGCACGTTTGAAGAGAATAATAAATTCGTGCAACTTCATTGCTATTTTTTTTAATAAAATAAGAGTATGTTGACAATTAAAGTTTAGCAGGCAAGGAATTAGAAGAACTAATAATTATAAAGGCATTAGCTAATTATTTAAGGCGTGCCCCTCACTGTAAAGCATATCCTGACGGAATGTAGGGCATATGAAGATGAGCGAGTTCGACTGAGTCTCCCGATACATCTTAGAGAGCTGCTAGGAAATAATTCAGTTCATCTTTCTAATATTTTTTCTTTCCTGGCTAAAACCAATTTAAAAAACAAAATTTAGCGCTGATTCTTCATCGTAAATTAAAATCTTTTCCAATTATCACCTATTATAAGCAATAAGGCCTCTAGAATATATTTCGACAAAAATTTCATCTAAACTTATTTAACAGCAAACGTAAAACATATTAGTCCCTTTTAAAAAATGTATAACCATTATTAATTGATATAATTTTAATTATTAAGACGTTTACTAACTAAAATTTTGTTACAAATACTTTTTTTACCGTTGGTGGCGTTCGGAACGGAGGTGGGGCGCGTGTGTCGGCGGGAGCGATGGGCTTGGTTAGGGTTGAGGACGAGCCCCCCCCCCCCCCATGCGGTCTGCGAAGGTTTGGTTGCCCTGGCACCAGCAAGCACACCTTCTATCATAGACCTGGCAGCCAGTCACCAGATGCGGGCCACTAAGGTAGAACTGGCACGGGGGACTCTACTCGACCTTGGCTGGGTCCGCCTCCCGCTGGCCTCGGGCTCTGTCTCTGCTTTCGATGCTACCAACGGACCGGCCAAGAGGCATAAATGACCCAATAGTGGTTGAATGGCCTTTAAACACCAAGGAAAAAAAAAAAAAAAAAAAAAAGCTAATTATTTAGGGATTTCTGTTATATTATACGTTTCATGAACGAATGAAGAAATGTGAAGAGTGTTTAATTATTTAAAAAAAATGGTTGTAAATAAATAAAGTTTACGGCTACTTTTATAACCTTCCTAACAGTGAACGTTAGTGCTTAATAACTTCTTTCCTAGTTGAAAGCGAACTTTTTTTCTTTTTTTTTTTTAACGGATTCGTGTTTAGTGCATCAAAATACGTTATTTTACAAAATTTGAAAGAAATCGGTTTTGAGGACGCTTAACTTCAGTGTTACCTAAAGTTATAAGCGGTGCATGCCCCCTGGGGCATGCACCGAAGTTAAGGGGATATTCATCCCTGAGTCGTTTACGGAAGCATCCCTGGGTTTTCTGGAAGTGAACAAGCGGTGGCCCGGAAGCCATTTTGAGCGGCTGAATCTGAATTGGTGAAAATAGCCCAGAAGTGACCCAGATCGAAAAGGAGTTACCCAGCGATAGGCATGAGTCGACCGGAAGTAATATAAATTGACATTGATCGGAAATCATCTAGATTAAAGCGGAAGTGGAACAGGAGTGAGGTAGAATTTGCACAGAGCAGACCGGAAGTGAACTTTGAGATTACAAAATGTTGTAAATATAGCTAAAGCTGTTAGCTATCACGATATTTAATCATTTCATACATAAATTAGCGATTAGCGCTCTACCTTCGCTATGCGCTAATCGTTAGCGCAGGCTCTTATCAGTACCGCTAAATTAGCGAGAAGGTATTAGATATTAGCGACCGCTAACGTTTGCCCAACTCTGGTCACTGGTAAGTCTGTAAACATTTCATGGACAAGCTGTTGCCTCTTCGTATAACTGAATAGTATTTAAACCAGTGGAAGAAATTAGCTTTCGTATAAGTGAATATTGCGTATAAATGAATATCCCATAAGTTATTACACAGTATTAAATGGAGTTCCGCCGGGGAACCAAAAATTCTTCGTATAACTGAATGTTTCCTATAAGTGAGACTCCACTGTATATATATATAAATAATATTTAACGCTGTTGTTCCAAATGTCTATATGCGTGTGATTAAGAAGATAAATATAACGAAGCTGTTTTGCAATGGTAACTAGGATTTGTGATTTAATAAATATTTATTTGACAGTGACAAAGTTGAGAAATTCAACAAGATATTTTGACCACATTAGTGCTCAAATACTACATATATTTTCCAAAAAAGTTTCTTTTGTTCTATACTAAGTAAAAATGGCAAAAAAGCATATTATTATTAAAGCAAATAGGAGTTAATAGGAAGTGAAGGTCAGAAAATCTTGGGCATCCTAGTGTTGATAAAAAAATAAAGACTTCATAAGTATTTTTGTAATGGCTAGGGACCGGATTTTTTGGATAAAATAAGTACCCAATTAGGTTTTTGCAACAGGCATAGGTTCTTTTTAGGTTTTTATTTAAAAATCCATATTAGGTTTTTTTAGGTGATAAAAATGCTTTGAATAGGTTCAAGAAATAGGTATTTTTAGGTTTTTATTTAAAAATCCATTTTAGGTTTTTATTTAAAAATCCATATTAGGTTTTTTTAGGTGATAAAAATGCTTTGAATAGGTTCAAGAAATAGGTATTTTTAGGTTTTTATTTAAAAATCCATTTTAGGTTTTTATTTAAAAATCTATTTTAGGTTTTTTTAGGTGAGAAAAATAGGCCATTTGACATTTTTATTCAAAAATCCATTTTAGGTTTTTTAGGCGATAAAAATTATTCATTAGGTTAAATAAATAAGTTCAACCTATTATAATTTATCATTAATAATTGTGATTACTTTATAATTGATAAATAATTATGTATATAAATAGTGATATAAAAATAAACAACAAATAACATTATTTTATAGAATAGTATATTGAGAAGAAAAAAAATATGAGCAAATAAAAATAAAACGGAAATATGAGTTATTTTATAAAAATAATAATTAGTCCAAATATTCAACAAAATATTTATATAAAAAACAAAGTGAATTGCATCTTTTAGCTTAAGTGTTTACGATTCCAATTTTCCTATCTGCTCTATGGAATGCGAGTGCACGACGAATCTCGTTGGTCTGGAGGAAGATCGATACCTAAGAAATGGCGGCTCCTTCATTCACATCCAAAGCGTCAACAACTGTTTTTAGTTTTCCCCCAGTGAGTTAAAATGGGAGTTCAATGAATTGTATTTTCTATTTTAAAGATTAGGTCTGTCTAGGTCGTTCCATCGTTATTTAGGTGATTTTAGGTGCTATCCTCCTGAATAGGTTTTTTTAGGTTCTTCCAAATTTGAATGAATAATACTACAAGACGCGAATCATATAAAAAACCGATCATTATTATTACCACTTTGGGGGTAATTGTGACGTCACTCTTGGTTTTGGTTATATAAAACACGTGTTTATTTTAATATTTAATGTATTAATAATTTAATCAAATAATTAAATAAAACAACTAGTGACATTAAAATAACTACTAACATTAAAATAAGTAATAAAATATTAAAATTATACGCTAACTTAGGAACTACTTTGTACATACTATAATCTATCTTATCCTACATATATATACAATTAATACAAATGCTACTTGCGGATATCCATCGCAACTCTTCATTACATCTAAGTGTGGCCATACTGATACGTTATTATAACATAACACAACCAAGCGTAAGTATTCACAAAAACACAGGTGAACGTCCTATATTCGGAAACTGACTAACTGGTTAACCTCCTAGGCAGGAACCTTCTAGCTGAATAGTCTACCATAGAGGTAGGATCTATAGGCGCAGTTATTAGCCTATGACGAACCGCCACAATTATCATGTTTAGCAGAAAGGAAAAAAAATAGGTGAACACCTAAGAATCCCGTCCCTAGTAATGACATGTTAGAGAAGGACTAAGGTAGGTAGTAGATTTATGATTCTGGAAAAGAAGGACTTCATCCTTTCATTCTGATCAGGAATTCATTGTTTCTTGTAATTTAACTTTCTACTTTTGCTATGTTTAATCGTGAAGGTTAACATGCCTCCCCCCCCCCCATGTGGCGGGCCTGGGTTGAGTAGTAATAAGATGCGGAGTGCCTTGAACTCGTTCTGGAACGTGTTATTATCGCAAACCATACTCACTGGACACTGCTTTTTGGTAACCCAATTAATTCTTTCGGGTTAAAAAAAAATTCCATCTTTTATTTATTGTTCACTACCCATTCAATCGATGATAAAAAAAGAAGATATTTTAGATTTTTTTTTTTTTTTTTTTTTTTTTTAGAAAAAAATTTAATTGATTAGAGGCTAGAAACTTTAGAGGTTTTATAGCTTCAAATATTTCATCCTGCTGTAGAAGACACACAATCAACTTAGATTGGGCTGGTTCTCGGGGTTAATCAACTGGAAGAGCACTGCGGCCAAAGAATCTTCTTGCTAACAATCTACATAACCGTAGGAGGAAATGATTTCGGTTATCTTTGTTTGTGCTAGAAATATTATGCGATAGTTGCCCGTTTAGATCAAAATAAAAGACGATCCGTCAGAGTTTTGAATTTTCTGCCAATTTGTACCTATTGTGACTATTTAAACTATAGAAGTCACCAGTGCGTAACAGGCCTAAACGGAGCAAATTTCGCTTAGAATACTGTCAGTTTCCTTTTGTGGCGCCTGAGATCTTGATTCGGTTTGAGATTTTATTTTACATCATTACATGTTTTTACATTTTTCACCAAAGATTAAGACAAAACATTAACTATTTCTATTCTAAGCTTTCCAAATGAAACATCGGACAAAAACTAAAACACGCTAAGATGGCGCAGTTACCGCGAGTCGGACTTTTGCGTAATGTAGTTTAGATAAAGGGACCTATAAATTACATAAATAATTTAAAAAAATTATCAGTTCCTTTATCAATCCTCGAATGCTGGGAGGGGCATATACTGCACAGAGAAGATCTTGATTTCCACAAGGGGTGGACAGAACCTCGATACCTAAAGCGGACCACGACACTAGAAGATAAAATCTTCAGTGTGATCCTGAATTTTGAACATACATCTTCCCTTAGAAAATAAATGTTATTTAAGAGGTTTAATCTTGCGAGCCTGACTTTCAATATATCAGCGCGACTATTTAATTTATTTTCCTCTACAATCTAAATTTGTCACAAGCCTATTTACATCTGGTGAAACCGCAATTACACCTATTGTGGCCTGCGGATGCAATGCAGCGGTCTATTGAAGCCATCCTCCGATCATTTTGCGGCCACATGATTGACACATTCACACACTAATGTGAGCTAATGTTAGCTAACTTATAGAATACTAGAAAAATGAAATTTAAACAAATTTCCTTAGGAAGGAAACCAACATTTGAAATTGACCCAATATGAAAGTGCCGACTAGAAAATTCCACGTGAATTTTCATTCTGGGGGGGGGGGTTTGAGCCCCAAGCCCACCCCTTTAGCCGCCACTGCTCAGAACATGTATACACTTTTCACTAAAACTCAGATTCGGGAGGGTAATTTTAGGAAGATTTTCTTGGTATTCAAAACGAAATTATCCACAAGAGGATACAAACTTTTTATCTCTTCGTCAATTCTGTGCAGACCATGGGCTAGACATGTGAGGTGGAGCATTTTAGGAAAGAGCACTCTCAAGGCTTTAGCTGCTTTTTCCATGTAAGGTGCCGCGTCTGTGTCAGAAATGAGGTTCATCATCATCCCGTATTCCATCCGGCCAGAGTAACATTAATAAATTTGTGAACAATTGTGCCACTGTGGAACCATTTCAAACAAAATAAACAATTTACAGGGAACAAGATTCTAGATAGATACTTGTGACGGCAATATGTAATTTAATTTGTGCAACCTTATTTGTCTTCGATGTATGGATATTCATTATGTGCTTCTTAAAATGTGTAAATCGCAGAAATAAAATGCATAAAGATCAAAAAAGGCAACGGAAGCCAAAATAGGCAAAAAAAGGCAACAAAAAATTGTCACTATACTCCCTAAATGCACAAAAACATATTTATCTCTATCTAAAAAAAAAGGCATTTTCCTAACTTCCGGGCTCTATTAATAATATACAGTCTGCCTAATAACATATATTTCAATTGTTAAAGTATGCAAAACAGTAACAGATTGTGCATGGATACATTGTTCAGGAAGGGTTTTATTATCTAAAGATTTAGTTTGATATATTATAATTTCCGCTTTGACGGGCTTAGACGTGTGAAATAGAGCAAAATAAAGTCTTCGATCCAGAGGTTCCTGCAGCTGCACGGCGGCTTGAGATCAAAGACTTTACCGAGCTCTTGTAAAACAAACATTTTTTTCTTTCTTATTCAATAAAAACCAAATAACAAAATTTTTATTTTATTTTATTTTTTTTTTTTTTACGGCTCATCTACATCTAGGTCATTAGCGCTAAAAAAATAACAAAATGTCGAGAAAATACTAAATAGTACCTAACTATATATGTAAATACAATTTTTAAAAAGGTTCGATTCCTAATTGCTCCGAAGAATTGCTTTTAAAGTTTGAATGAATTTTTAAATGGTTATTTACCTCCCATACACCATATAACCATCATTTGCCATCTTATAAACAGTAAGACACACTGATTTATAAAATAGTTGTATATCTATATATTTAAAAATCAGCTGTTTGTTTGTTCCTTATAAAAATCCATACTGTTTGACCGATTTTGACTAAACTTGGCACACATGTAGGTCTTTATAAGGGGAGTACCATAGACTAGGTCAAAATCCTCTATCAGCTGTTTGTCTGTCTGTTTGTTCCTTATACAAATCCAAACCGTTTGTCCCATTTTGACCAAGCTTGCCACACAGGTAGGTTTTGATCCGGGGAGTGTCATTGGCTAGGTCAAAATTGTCTAGTGCTCACGGTTCGAGACTGTGAATCCAGACAGTTCGGAGGTGAAGGGTTCGAGACTGTGAATCCAGACAGTTCGGAGGTGAAGGGTTCGAGACTGTGAATCCAGACAGTTCGGAGGTGAAGGGTTCGAGACTGTGAATCCAGACAGTTCGGAGGTGAAGGGTTCGAGACTGTGAATCCAGACAGTTCGGAGGTGAAGGGTTCGAGACTGTGAATCCAGAGAGTTCGGAGGTGAAGGGTTCGAGACTGTGAATCCAGACAGTTCGGAGGTGAAGGGTTCGAGACTGTGAATCCAGACAGTTCGGAGGTGAAGGGTTCGAGACTGTGAATCCAGACATCTACAGATTTGCGTTATTAGATTTGAATATTACTTATTTGTTTTCTAATTTATTTTTGCTTTTCTAGATGAAGAAAGTAGGTGTTGCAGGGCAACAGCTAGTATATATATATATATATATATATATATATATATATATATATATATATATATATAAATGTGGATTTAAAAATGTCCTTTTAGCTAATTTAGCACTTTTCAAAGGAGTGTACCTATTGAGTTTTCACTTATGAAAGAATTTTTGAAACATTTCTTCAAATCTTTAATGATCCTACTTAGTAGATGCCGAAAATGACACCCGTCTGTCATGTCTGTGAACACGTCTACCCATCGGATGGTTGGCCAGTCTTGACTTTAACGAATAAATATAAGATGCACGAATTGAATGAAGTGAATGTAGGCTTTTCTCTATAGTTCCTTGCTTCATCATAAATTAAGTTGACACATAATCCGTGTGAATCTATTGGAGTTGTCCCTCTCCACCAAATTTTTAATATTTTGTTATTTATGACTTCCTGAAATGCCCCTTTTTGAGGAATATCCTTAGTTAATACGACTCCCGTGGAACTGTTTTATTTATTTATTTTTTAAATATAATTAATGACCATAGATGTCATTGTATGAATGCAATAAATAGGAAACAAAATTACCATGCTGGCTTGGAGGAAATATTCAAAGCTTTTTTTACCTAACCGTTAGAGGTCGTCAAGTTTTGCATTACGCTTCCTTAATAGAATTATTTTTGGGTTCCTGCTAACCTTGCTTTCACGGAAAGTCCTTGATCCCTAAACACTAATTTGACCGTGCCAGCCGTAATATTTGTTATATTTCAACGAAACTTGGTATTCGTACTACCAGCCGTGATTTTTGTTATATTTCGACGAAACTCGGTATTTGTAGTGGTAATCTACAGGTACAAATGTGTTGAAAAAATAAACTAAATCGGTTCATTAGGGGGGGGGGGGGTTTACTCCGGACCTAAATTACTTATATACTCACATCGGTCCCAATTTCTGCTGTATTGTAACGAAACACGGTATACGTCGTGAGTAACTCATGGGAAAGAAGTGTTGTAAAAATGAGCTGAATCGGTCAATCGGAAAGGGGGGATTTACTTTGTAATATATTTCAATAGAATAGCCCACCAGACGTAGGTTCGCAAGGCCACCGCAAGGAGCGCTATCTCCCACTCCCAAGACGAAAATATGAAGTTTTTTGTATTTATTAAGTAGTGTACCATGTGTAAACATAACTCTGGAAGCTAATTAATAATTGAACAGTTACAAAATTAAAAGAGAACTATTCATGTTTTTATTTTATTTATGTAGGATATTTTAAGCAAATTGTTCTGGAAACCAGTCTACACAACCCAAATTCTGAGGAAAGTGCTTAGTTATGCAGCTCCTGCGTGACCGACTTTTTGCAATTGTCTTCAGTATCAAGTACCGCCAACATCGAGCACAACCAGTAACGTCTATGGCAAACTTCTCACGCTAAAAATAAATATATATTATTCTCATAATTTTGGGATTCAGCTTCTTTAGCCCTTGCAATAAAATATATATAATGGAAGCTCAAAGAAAAGAGAAAAGTTGATCCCCAAAATGGTCCTAGTGGACATGAAACTACATTGTGGGTGAACGTGGAAGGCACGTACTTAGTTCTAAACCGAGTAACTTTATCCAATTTGACAATTAAAAATCTTCATTGAATATAATGTAATAAACATATATCTTCTCATTAGAAAGGAAAACATTTTTTGGCCTCCTGAAAAATACGTAAATTAGAGCTAAGAGACTCGTTAGTTAGGCCGATGATTTATTTTGGAGTTGTTTAAATGTTTCACGAAGTAAATGAAACTTCCCCTAATCCGGCGTCCTATGCTCCGGCATGCTTGATAATCCGGCAAGGCAGGGGTGCCAAGGCCAAACATAAAAAGTGCGTCTTTTCAGTTCTTATGCATCAATTCCGCGAAATCCCCACCCCAACAACCCCGTGGTGCCTGAAGGGATTGTAGAAAATTCCCTTTCTGTGATCAAATACCTACTGTAGCCAGTTCAGTTTGTAGCTTTCGACTGAGGCAGTATAATTCTAACGGCTTGTAATTTTATTTTAGTCATTTTACTTTAAATATGAACAAGTCTTATTGTCTACATTTCTTTTTTGCGCGGTTCCTCCCTCCCCGATAGGGAGGAACCCCGCTTATAAGGTTGATACAATGAAACAATCCGGAAGTGCCGACTAGAAAATTTCGAACCCCTAGAGACCGAAAATAACGGTGGTTAAAATTTGTACATATATATATATATATATATATATATATATATATATATATATATATATATATATGTATATATTTATTTATATATATATATATATATATATATATTTGTCTGTTCGCGGATTTCTGGCCTCCCTAATGGTCCGATTTTGATGAAATTTGGTACAAAAATCTGTCGCCCGATTTGAAAGGTCAAGTTCGTTAACCAGCAAAATCCACCCACTGGAAGATGGCGTTTGGGGCGAAATTCGCGCAAAAGAAATCGTAACGCTTACGTTTTTGAGTTCATAGGCTTGTAAGTACTCGTTTTATAGGCTTCTTTGGCTTGGAAAACGAATGAAACCATTTTCAAGGCGATAGCTTTAACCGTTTTTGAGAAAATTGGAAAAATAGTTTTTGAATACCGATTTTGGTTTGGGTACTTAGAATCATGGGATTCAGTTGAAACATTTTCTGCATGTTTCACTATCATTAAAACTAATATGTTGAAATTTTGGTTACGTTTGGAGTTAAGGAAGGGTTAGAATAAAATATTTTATTAACAGACATAAAAACTTTTGGTAACTTTGTATATTTTCCTTAATATCTCGAAAAAGGTTGAGAATCTTGGTAAACAAAAGAATACCATTAGAAAGCTTACTAAATGCTCTACAAAAAAGGTTCTGATGAAAGTTTTTATTAGGGGATGTCAATCGGAGAAATAAGTGCTTAAAACATTAAAGTAATTGATTTTGCTTATTCGAACTGTTCTTTTTGTCTGTTTTTATTCCTTGTTATTTTTTAATTGGTTATAGTTGGATAATGTATTTTACAATAAAACAGATTAGGCAAAATAAGAAAAACAATTCATTGTTAGAAATATAGCTTGCCAAGAGAAAAAGATTCGATGACGTCTTTTGAATATTTTCAATTGCCTTTATGCTGTTGGTTTTTTTATTTTATTTTTTAATTGATTTTATCTGTAGAATTATTACTATAGTAAAAGAACACAGGAATATGTGAAAATTTTTGATATTTTCCAATTCATTGAAACGTATGAAATGAAGTATCGGTAGAAGAGGTTTCTAGGGTCTTGCGGACCCGACCCCAGGTATAGCCATAAAACCCTTTGAACAAAGGCCGAGGAAAATATTATCTGTTTCTATTCTATGCTTTTCAAATGAGAATAGGGATATGAACAGGAACCGGGGTCTCCCGTGGTCTAATGGCTAGCGCCTTGGATTCATAGGGGGGAGATGGTGGGTTCGATTCCCAACCTCCGGCAGGAATTTTATCATCCCACGGCTCGCTGGTAAAATTCCTCGCTACACCCTGGATGTCGGCGCTAATGACCTACATGTAGATGCGCCGTAAAAAAAATAAAAAAAAATGAACTAGAACCGCGCTAAGATGACGCAGTTCCTGCGAGTCGGACTTTTTTTTCACCTCTATCCATTTTTTTTCGACATGCATCCAATAATCCGGAATATTTGATAATCCGGTTTGCTTAAAGTCCCGGATTAAAGGAAGTTTACTGTATTAGCTTTTTCTGGTCCAAGAAGTCTAAATGACACTAGGGATAGGAACGGAAACTAAAGGGATAGTTCCTGCGAGTCGGGGGTTTTGTACATTTAAGAATGACTTCTTAAACCGTCCTAACCGTTTTCATTGTACCAGATTCCCTATCGATCTGAATAGGAAGTTCAATCAACGTTCTAAACGATCATTACACCGGTAAGCATTTGATTTGTTCCGATCCAATTTCGACAGACGAGGAAACGTTCGGGGTTGAAAAAAAAAAAAAAAAGACGGGCCTTCTTATCCAAATGGTGACCGGAGAAGAGTTATAGTTTTCTTTACGTAATTACCAGCGAGAGCAATCCGTCTGTAGGAGTACAATGCTTGGAGGTGGTTATGTAACTACCCCCACTAGTGGTTGGAGGGGGTTAGGAGGTTGGGGTGCTTCTGGGGGTGCCTCAAGACCTCATTCGCCCGGTGGACGTCCTACCCAGAACCTCCTAGTCTTCGCTCTTCTCACGGCAAGCGTATCCTTGTTTACATTTCTAGCTAAAGGTAAGTCTAAATATAAAAGGCATTAATAACACAACCAAAACACTGCATGAGATTGTTTAAACGTGTCCCATAGATTATTTCATGCTGAAACCAAAAAAAAAAAACAAAAAAAAAAACTGATTTTTTGAATACCAATCCCTTGTTTTGTTATTCAGCGTCAAAGCTCAATTTCGGCAGTTGCTGCCAAGCTGTTAATCTTGTGAATTTCATCATTTTTGTACTCTCATATTTAGTCATATTACTCCTAGAAATAATACTAAACGAAAGAGAGGATGTAGGGGAGAAAAAGGTGGGATAGGATTGAAGAATGAAAAATATATAGATTCCCAAAATTATGTCATAACATGTCATTACGTTGGTGTTTTTTCTATCCCACTCCCCCCTATCTTGCAAGAAAGCTCTACACGACTGACAAAAAAGGCAGTATTTTTTTTATGTGTTACTCAAAAAAAATAATAATAACAATAATCAGCAAAAAGAAGGACCTGTGTAATAAATTCAACTTGACCCTGTTATCAATTGCTGTTGGAGTTACCTCAAAAATAACCTGTCAAAAAATAGCTTTATTTTCACCTCTATCCATTCATTAATGTGGCGTGTAGCACACGCCACATTAATGAAGAATGTGTTTACACTTAATTATGTTCACACTTATGTTTAAACTTAATAAATATATATAAAACGTATACGTATAATATATATTTTTTAAATAATTTCTCTGAGAAATACTTATTTTTATTTCTTATTTTCGAATCCTATATAGCTTGATTTGGATTATGAAGACAAAAATATATTTGATACTAACAGCTAACAAAGTTACTAAAAAAAAAAAAAAAAAAATGAAAATTTGGTTCCCAATTAAGGCAGCACTTCTAATTTTGTTGGTTATCGAACTAGTTTAATCTATTATTATGGGAAGTTTGTGTACTAGTTTCATCGCGAAACCCAAATATTGGGGCAACTATCATGTTAACAGACATACACATAAAACCATTAGTTAATAAGAAAAACAAACAATAAAATTGGACTCATCTTCTTCATGTTTTTAATTTTCCTAGTTATTTGTTATATCATCAAAATTTATGATTAACACAAAGTTCATTAGGTCCTCCTTGTGATCCAACAACTTTTTTTCGGACTCAGGCCAGCTTCTTCGTTGTAAAATTACGTTTTTAATTTTTTGTGTGTGTGTGTTTAACGGCTTATTAACATTAGGGCTATTAACGCCGGGCTGTCTACAAGTGCCGCCCTTTTCTATAATGCCAACAGCACGTGGTCGGTCACCCATTCAGGTACTTACCACGCCCGACGTTAACTTCGGTGATCTACGGTGCATTCAACGTGGCTATGGCCGTTGGCTACGTTTTTAATTAATCTTAATCTTTGTCTATCCTCTTGTCTCATATACACTATATCTTACAATCATAGTTTACATGAGTAAAAGTTTGAATATGTCCGTCTATCGTACAATTGTCTTCATCAGTTATTTTAAATAGTTTTAATTAGGGCCTTATATGTATGTGTTTTGTCAGGAATTGCATAACTTTGTAATTTCGACTCTTAAGAATGTTTTTCGTCAATTATTTCTGGTATAAATTTATTACAACTAGAGGACTTTTTGCTTATTCTGTATCTATTGTTCAATGTTGAAATATTATTTATTTTAAATGTAGCCATTACTCAAGTTGAAAACAATTTCGCAGCTAATCGGCAATGTATTATTTTGAGCTGCACATTCTGCAAATTGATCGGCCTTGTCATTTCCTTCATTCCCTGAATGTCCTTTAACCTAATCTACTCCTATACTGAATGTAATACCTCTCTCAGTTATACTTAGTAGGTTTCTCCTAATTTTTTCAATTAATTTCTTGTGAATAATTTAGATTTTTATTACATGTATTAATGTCATGTTATCGGTGAAAAGATGTACCTATCGAGATTCCTGGTTCGATTGCTATTGAGGGGTAAAATTCTGTTGATTTGAGCAGAGTGAAATTTTCGGCTTACAATTAGTTATTATTGCAAGGAACATTATCGCTAGTACCAAACTGTACCCATACACATCCTCCTTTATCATTTATTTTTGTTCCTTCTGTAAACACCTTTATAGGATTGGAATGGTTAAATTTTGAATTTATATTTTCCTAAATGCCAAAATGCTTACTTGGATGCATCCAATATTTCCTTTCAATATGATAATGATCAATGGGGTCTCCACTTGGTCTAGTGGCTGACGTCTTAGATTCTCATGAGGGAGATGGGGGTTCGAGTCCCCCGGGGGCAGGAATTTTTCTCTTATCAGGGGCCGTTGAAAACGTTTCTTGCCGCGCCATGGATATAGACGAATAGCCGCATCAGGCATGGGCGTATATAGGAAATCATTTCGGGAGGGGCTGGGAAAAGTTCGGGGGGGGGGGGGGCTGAGACCATTTCCGGGGCATGAAATATGAAAAATTTAGAATTTAAAATAGTTTTAGGCAACTAAAACGCTATTTCACCTAAAATAAACTATTTTTTATTAGCTAAGCGATCTTATTTAATTTATTTTTAAGGTTTTTATGACACATTTTTACCATCAAATGAAAATTTCGGGGGGGGGGGGGGGGGCTACAGCCCCATCAGCCCCCCCCTTATATACGCCCATGGCATCAGGGCATAACCGTGATAGGACATTGAAGTAACATTCATGGTTGAAATACTTCGTGGTCCATCAAGTCGAGCTGTGTTACGACTTAGCTTATTGATTGGGGTCATTATATTTGTTAAAGGCTGCAATAATTATATAATTGAATCGTTTATTTCAGAAACCCGTCAAGTGCACTTAAAATTTTAACATTAATAACATTTTAATTAAAACTTTAAAATTTTGAGAAAACTAAAAAAACTTCCTGATTTTAAAATTAGTAAAGGTTTTGGTTTCGAAAACATCAAAGTGTTTCTTATTGTATTGCAAAAACAAATAATGCTTGGGGTTAATTTTTAAAATTAGGAAGTTTTTTTAGTTTTCCCAAAATTTAAAAAAGTGCACTTTTTTAAAGACGGGTTTCTGATATAAATGATTCAATTATAAATCATTTACTTTTTAATATTCCCTATAACTTCAGTCCCGTAACAGGCTACATGGGCCCAGAGGTATACACACTGTCCATGTAATCGATTCTTAGCCTTACGGCGCACTAGGAGATAGCGTTAGTACCATGCTCCGGCCGTCACTGTACCCATTGAAGGCTTGGTGGACCCAGGGACGGTCTGGAACCCCTATTCCGAGCCTCCAACGACACACGAAGATAAGACCTTTCAGAGCTCTTCCAAGTTTCAAATGCAGGCCCCACAACACGAGTATAGTGTTGATGTACCACTGAGACAAACAGGCCCCCTTCTCTAAAAATTATATAATTTACGTAGGTTCATTGGGATGAACTTTTCAACCAAGAAAAGTGGATTTTCTAATTGTCCATTTTCGTTAAATCTTTTTTTCCATGTTATTACTTAAGTCGACATTTCGACCTCTTTTTGACCAGGAAGTGGGTTAAGTCGTTACCACTCCGATGACGACTCATCAAAATCAGATAACTGGATGGAAGTCAAACCCTAATGACAACTAGGTCAGGAAAGGTGTTTGATGGACAAATGATTGTTGTTACGCAATCATATGTATTAAATAAGCATAATGCCCAATTGCGAGTGGCTGAGGTGAGCTCTGAGGACAGTGAACGTGCAGGCCTAATATTGTTGTAAGTGACGAAGGAATATTTCGAAATATTGTGTCATAAGTGTTGAGGATACTGCTTGAGGTATATGAAATGTGGCTGAGCAATACACTCTTAATGTCTTCACAAGGGACTCATGACGTCTCCACAATATCACTTGTTCAACAGTCAAAATGAACGAGTCATTCTTGTGAATATAAAAAAAAAAAAAAAAAAAAAAAAAAAAAAAAAAAAAAAAAAAAAAAAAAAAAAAAAAAAAAAAAAAATCAGTCCCGTAACAGGCCACGAGGGTCCTGAGGGGCAGATACTATAGAGGTATCTGATTCATGACCATACGACACACTAGGGAGATAGTATGGTCAGTACTATGCTCCGGCCGCCTGATTTTCCCCTTGGCCGCTTCGACTACTAGAGTCATTAGCACCCAAGGTACCCATTATTAAATTAATTAAAGGCTGGGTCGGCCTAGGGACGGTCAGGGAGGCCGAATTCAATCCATGAACGAAGACACTAGAAGAAAAAATCTTAAGCGCTTGCTCGGGATTTGAACTCAGGCCTCCAGCTTATTAGTCCAGTGCTCTACCACTGAGCTAACCTCGCCCCCAATTGTGAATATAAAGTAAACTTTATATTCGCCTAACTAAAATGATTTTTTTGTTTTTACCTATAGTTTGATCGTAAAACATGAAATGTAATGAATGAATGAAAAAAAATATTTTTTCTGGGATTTCGTTCCTTAAGAATAAAAAATAAATTTACACAATCGAGTATCGGGTATGTATATTTGAAAAAAAAAAACAAAAAAAAATTCTAATGCTATTTACAAAACCTTAAAAAAGAAAATGAAACATACGTACCTATTAATACAAAGAAGAGAGCGAATATTGAGGGAGAGAGGAGAAATTATGAAACTATATATGGGGAGGGGATACAAACATATTAAATAGTTCAATAGACAAAAAAATAAATGAAAAGGGGGGGGGGGTATAAAAGGAAAAGAATAAAAAATTACTAGGATAATTTAACATTTTTAATTTTTTTTTCCAAGGAATTTGTGTAAAATATCTTGAAATTGCAGTAAGTAAATACTTATTGAAACTTAAACTTCCACTTAAACATGACACGGTCCAACTTTAGGAAAAGCCTTTTCAAACTGTTTCATCAGGCCTAACATTAGGTATATGTAGGGGTGGTAAGAGCACGTTTTTGTTGGATTGACAAGGTTTTTGCGTAGAATGGTATTTTCACTAGGTTTTAAAGACTCCCTCACAGGCCAGTTCTTTCTGCAACGATGTTGGTCCCTTGCTCTACTGACCCATTCACATAAGAAACAAGGAAATTTGGTAAAACCACTTTGCTGACCAAGAAGATCCTTTGATATCACCACATATCATCCAACCATGACCAGAATAGCCTATTTTATTTAACACCTATTTCTGAGTTTTAATAGCTTTCATTCATATGTACAGAATGAGCAACATGAACAGATGCTTGCATGTTACCATTTTTCAATAAAACAACCCTTAAACAAATTTTGGCTCAAGCAATAAACATCCACCAGTATTCCTTTTTGAATTCAACACCAAAAATATAATAAACCTTTTTTTGGCCAGAACATGTGTTTCAGCAGTGCCACCAACGTCATCTGGAGGCCCGGTGGCCGTGAGTGTTAAGGCGTGAGCACTTAACACTCCGTGCCAAGGGTCATGGGTTCGATTCCCACTAGGGGTGGTGGCTTGAAAAAAAAGGAAAGGCATCAGCCCTTTAATGGACGTTAAAATTTAGATAAATATTAAACATGACAGATGTTTGGGACGGGCTTTATACAGGTTACCACCCTTTTCTAGCCAGGATAGGGCTGATTTTTTTTTTATTTTTTCGAAATAATAGCCATAACTTTTAGTGGGAATCGAAGCCGAGAGGGGGGCCTAGGAGATAAATAAGTAGCCATATAGAGCTTATTACGTTTCGATGAAAATGGTTTTCTTGATCTCCCCAGACAGAGAAAATCATCAAAGAATTTTACAGTCTGCGGGGCTTCCCTGCTCACACGTGCATAATGGACGTTTTCCCTCTTCTTCGTGCACCTCTCGCATTGCCGAATCATGGAGAAATGTTTTTTAGCATAAATATGCTTTAGTGATGGCGGGGTGGCCATGTACGAAAAAGAAGACTGAATGTTATACAGTACATTACTTAGGTTTGTCGGGTGGCATATTTACTAAAACATATTTATGTTCCTGAATTTGAGCAGAAGGCTCTAAACGAAATTAATATTTATCTATAGTTTACGAATGAAGTCATGGCTTTTATAGTAGTATAATTTTATAATACTTATTTGTAAAAAAAAAATAGGATTTCTAGCCTTTTATTTTCACTTTGGTTTGATTAAGCACAAGTGACTTCAACTGGGCAAAAGAGTTCAACCCCCGAATGGATTAATGTGAAATTTCTGCCTTAGATTAATGACTAACTAATTATTCAACATCTGAATGAATGCCCTTGAGACGGGATAATAGGATTGTCTCCGAATAGTCTCTCAATTACCTGTGTCAAAAGACATTTAAGACAGCGCCCTTGACATGGGAGCTAGTTGGTCTCGTGGGGCGCGTGTCATGGGGATGTGGTCACATGCTAAACTCAATGTAAATACATTTCGGGCTAAGTATTGATTTTTTCGAATAACATTATAAACAAGTACGTCTTCAAGTATCTGGGTTATCTGTTATTATCTGTGACACCCCTTACATATATCGCACTAGTATTTCTAAAGTGGCACATCTCAAAATAAAACTCAACTGAAAATATGCCACTCTTGCCTAAATAGGGGCCTTAGGATTAAGACTGGAAGGGTGACATAAGTGCCCTCTGATGTACAAGCCCTGAAGCTAGGTACATACAGTTTTGATGGTTGATAAAGAGATATTTACAATGTATTTCATAGTCATAACTATGTCGGTGTGAATAAAACCGATTTTTGTGTTGTGTCACTTTAGAAATAGTAGTGCGATATATTCTTTTATAGGAACTATTATAGGCATAGTGGCTATGAATGTGAAGGTGAATTTTTGTTTAAGCGATTGCTGATTCGACAGAAAACCACTTATAAATAGCATCGGGTTGTTATGAGCACTTATAAACTCATTCTCCGTTCGAAAGGGTACTTTTATGATTATTTCTTCCCAATGTGTATCAAAGGTATCAGGAGGATAAACCCCGATTAATAAGGTATTAATAAAGGCTTCATTAATAAAATTGCAATGCATTAAATATGAAGATTTCCGATCTAACAATACTATCTGCTCCGAATGGCTCGGTTTAAAACCGTACTAATCACTAAACCAGTAATTTTTTTTTTACGGCGCATCGACATCTCGGTCATTAGCGCCGACTTCCTTGTGCAGCAAGGAATTTTCTCAACGAGCCGTGAGATGAGAAAATTCCTGCCACCGGTAGAACTCGAACCCACTATTTCCCGCATGAGAATCTAAGGCGTTAACCACTAGACCACGGGGGACCCTCTAAATCAGTAATATTGACGTAATGACTCATGAAACCACATGAAAAATTTATTTAAAGATTTTTCAAACAATTTACTGATACAGCTGATGAATTAGCCTGTAACTGGAAACATCTGATTTTTTTTTCTATGTCGTATTATCCCCGACATTTAGGGCTAAATATATGAAGAAATGGTTAGTAAAACATCCTTTTATTTCACGTAGATCTAAACTTCGTTTCATTTCATTTTAATAAAAATTAGTCTTGGAAATCATTTGCAATAAACTTAATTGATAACTATCAGAGGATAAAAATCATTTTCTTGGCAATATTTTCCCTCGGTTCATTACGAAGCATTCACTTTCATCAAAATGACATTAAGTTAGTGTTGAGAAAGACACTGAAATCTGCTATTGCGTTACTTCTGCTTCGGTCGTCACCTATCAGCTAACTCATTGTCTTAGCAAATACTAGTCAAGACTCTAGGCTACTTTATGAGTATTTTGACATACCTTGTGTCTCTTCCTTGAAATTTATGATGTAAGCAAACAAATAGATTTATGTACAAACTTAAATAAAAAAACAAGAAAAGGTCATCCCACAGGAACTGCTAATGCTAAACGAACGGTATTTTCGTGGCACATGGATTCAGTGGCATCAGTGCGAAAAGCGGAACCAAAGCGTTTGTAATTATAGGTTGCCTGAAATTGTAAATGCTAATTTTTGTCTATCCCGGAGGTGTTTGCAAGAAGATAGCACCTCAGGATCACTGTACATTCTTGGGCCTGAAACGAGATTCGATTAGAGAGTTCAAGATTGTGAACGAAACTAAGAACTGTGAAAGGCGTAGAAAAACTAAACTGTTTAATAAAAGGACGCCAATGATGAATCCGGAAGAGTGTTGATCCTGGTGATAACTCTCCAATGAACCATAAATTTAAAAGCCGTGAAGAGAAGCCGACACCGATGAAAGGGTTTTAGGAAAGCGGAACAACTTCCGAAGATAATAGGAACTCCACAATGACAGAAGAACAGAATAATAGAATTAGTTTGGTACTTAGGAAATAAAGGTAAGTAGGCGATAAAGTGGGAGTTTAGAAGAATTTAAAATATTCACTTCCTTCACTCATAATTTTATTATGAGCGCGCTATTTCAGTAGTTCCTCGTAAGGTTATCCTTAAAACCGTTGAAGAAAAAAACGCAATAAAAGTCCAACATGTTTTATTACTATTATGTTGAAACAGATAAATTTAATGAACAAATATAAATAAACATTCCGAATTATTTCCAATGCGTTCTTCTGTCTTCTTCTACCCTTGATTCCGAAGTGTCCCCCAATCCTTAATCAGAGCAAAAGGTGTGAGTACCTAGTGTGGGAAGGATGGGACATCACCATAATCGTGTGAAAGTAAATAATGTTTTCAGAATGGCTTCTTCGGGCTAAAGCAAATTTATTGTTTTTGACTTGGAAATCAGAAAACATTAGACTCAAATAATTTTTTTTCTAAAATAACGAGGTGCCATTTTAAAGCTTATTAAATAAGACAACTTTTAAGGCGGAAGCAAACCTCTAAGTCTACAAATAGCTGATTAAGAAAATATTTATTAAGTTAAGAAAACACTAATAACAATAGTTCACATCTATCTATATGGGTCTTAATTTACATGACAACAATTCAATAATGGGAGTTTCTTATTCGAAATTTAATGTAGATTTTAAAAATTCGGTTGTTATTTACGATACATTAACCAGAAATCCGGAAAACCCAGTTTTTCATAAAAAAATAAAACAATAGTTTTGAAAATAGACAAAAGTTTGAATAGCTCTGCTACATGCGGGACACCCTGTATTATATATATGTATGTTAAATCTCAAATTCAAGATTGATATATATATGTATATTAAACCTGAAATTCAAGAAAAAGAAAATCTAGGTCTTCCAGTCTATTTAAGCGAAAACGCGCTTTAAGAGCTCCATCCGTAGTGCACTGTTGACAAACAATAAATCTGACACAAACTTCGTTTAAAATATAAATTTAGTGTCTTTAATTCAGTTTGTCTATGTATTTTTTAGTGTTTGTCGACAGGGCACTGAGGATGAAACGCTTGCTCTGAAGACGTTTTGTCTCAATTTTTCCTTTTGTAGAGAGGCGGACCTTGTTTCAATTATTATTTATAATCGCCTTCCAACGTTCCAGTAACCCCCAAAAAAGAATGTAAAATTGCCAAGGATGAGTAATGCATTATTATAATAAAAAAGACCGTCACGCAGGAGCTGCATAACTAAGCACTGTCCTCAGAATTTGGGTAGTATAGACTGCTTTCCAGAACAATTTGCTTAAAATATCCTACATAAATAAAATAAAAACATGAATAGTTCTCTTTTAATTTTGTAACGAGTAACTGATCAATTATTAATTTGCTTCCAGAGTTATGTTTACACATGGTACCTACAACACTACGTAATAAATACATAAAACCTCATATTATCGTATTTTGATCTAACGCAGGAACAGGATACAGTCCCTCTAGTGGTAGAAAGCGCTCCTTGCGGCGGCTTTGTGAACCTACGTCTGGCGGGCTTTTCTATTGAAATATATTACAAAGTAAACCCCCCTTTCCGATTGACCGATTCAGCTCATTTTTACAACACTTCTTTCTCATGAGTTACCCACGACGTATACCGCGTTTCGTTACAATACAGCAGAAATTACGACCGGTATGAGTATATTAAGAATGTGGGTCAGGAGTAAACCCCCCCTTCTAATGAACCGATTTAGTTTATTTTTACAACACATATTTACCTGTAGATTACCACTACGAATACCGAGTTTCGTCGAAATATACCAAAAATCACGGCTGGTAGTGGCGAATTGGTATTGTGGGTCCGGAGTAAACCCCCCCCCTCCTTGTGAACCGATTTAGTTTATATCTCACTTTTCTCTCTAGATTACCACTACGAATGCCAAGTTTCGTTGAAATATAACAAATATTACGGCTGACATGGTCAAACTAGTGTTTTGGGTTCCCGAACCCCCCCCCCCCCCCCCCCCCCCGGGATATATATATATATATATATATATATATATATATATATATATAAATTTTAACGGGGCTCATTTTCGGTGTCTACTAGGTAGGATCGATAAAGATTTGAAGACATTTTTCAAAAATTCCGCCATGAGTGCAACCTCAATAGCTACTTTCCTTCGGAGGAAAGTGCTAAAACAATTACCATTGGAACTGAATTCGAGTTCTTTTTTTGTTGGGCACTTTCTACACAAACGTATTGACCAACTTTCGGATACCAAATAGTTTGGGAGTCCTCGTTACGCCGAGGAAGACGAGAATGGAAGTGACCCGAAGCTGTTGACTGCGTGTGAGTGGTTATTGCATCAGAGTGAGGTAACAGGGACTCAAGGCCAAGTTCACGGCCACTGGTACATGGGGTCGCTAGGTCTGTCTTGTCGGGAGATGGTAACACCTGTTGTGTGTTTCATAGTATCATGGATCTTGAATGTTTGAATGTGTTGAATTCATTCATGGCCGCAACCTTCATAACTATATCCCGTTCAGTTAGATGGAATAGTTCTAATCCCGCCGGGTCTGCCATTTGCATTTCTATTACAATGAACAACACGCTACTTTAAACTCAATAAAAACTGATTATGTCTCGTTTAGGACCAGAGAAGGCTTTGAGAGGTCGTGCAAAGGAGATCAGTTTAATATTTTATCAATACTTAGCCAAAGCTTAATGGCTAAAAAACAATTTGAGCAATATCCTGTTCAAATAGATTGTTTAGTGGTGTAGTACAACCTTATCACTAGGAGGTTTTAAAAACGTTTTTAGTCTTAGCTTATATTAGACACTATTTCCTTTGTCCCACCTCTCAAAGCCTTCCCTAGTCTTAAACGAGACAATCAGTTTTTATAATGTTACACGTATCGAGTTGTTCCTTGAAATGGGAGTTTGCAAATAGTGGAACCGTCGGACATATTTCCCTCAAAATGTCGCGCATACGAAATTGAACTTTTCCGTCTATTTGAACAGGCAATATATTTCTTGAGAATTAGCTAAACTTTACTGCAGATGACATAATAAAGTAGTAGCTGCCCTAGTGTTGTGTGCTCTCAACAATCCTTTGAGCATAAATGTGCGTGCAGTCCCCTTAAATGTTGAATTTCTAGTATAGTAGTTCTTTTGATAAAATAAGGCAGATCTTTGCTTAAAATGTTTGAGTTTGAGAATCACGTATCCATTATCCATCAATGATTGTTATGGACCAGATAGTTAATTTCGTAAAATATCTTACCTACTTAATCATAAAATATCTTAATATTTCAATGCGTCCATAATAAAACGCCGACATCTTTATTTTTGCATTATACGAATCCTCCACTCTGAGTAGGCTGACATATTGACTCCATAGGATACGTGCTGACATCTCACACAGGCTTGCCAACCTCCATCATTTGTATCTTTTGTAGTCGATTGCATCAGAAGTCTTGTAAAGGACATTTCGCCATCTGTCAGTTCTACCAACCTACCGCCCGTAATGGCGCCCTGCTTCAACCCTCAATAGGCAATGAGTTGCGCTTTTTTTCCCTCTCGTTATTCACATTCATAAATTGCTGTGACCTTTTTATCATAATTCGATGAAGTTATATAAATCAGAAATGTTCAGTTATTCAACTATTAAATGGTACCATAAGTCGAGGTTTGCAGCATGTCTTTCTGTAAATCAATCTATTAAAAACAAATGGTTAATTTTACTTTATGATTTAACCTAATTCTTCTTGAAAAAATATCTTTAAAATTAATTTTAATTCCCAGATGAATTATAGTCATATAACCTCTTTTAAAAATCATCTGGAAATTAAAATGAATTTTAAAGATATGTATGATAGATCGATTATCGAACAGCTGACTATTTTACTCCATATTGGATTCCTTCAGTCAATGACTAGTCTAGACGTGGCCCTGCTAGTGGAAGGTTCTCCTCCTCAAGTTGAGGCTGAAGTTGTGTTTTGAAGCATATTCCCTTGAAGAGGCGCCAAAATGGTGCAAAACATGTAGGGAAGTTAAAATAAAAAGTGTGAAAGTGTGTGGTGTAGTGTTATTGACCTTCCGTTTTTTCCGATAATTCTATAAATTTTAGCAAAGGGTCAGTTAATACTTAAATACTGATAAGTATTAATATTCAGCTTTTACATATTATTAGTCCAAAAATTTGTAGCCCTAGAAAGTGACAATGTACCTTAGACAATACAAAATTGTCCAGTCCGTTCAATTACAAATGTATTTAATTTTGTTTTCAGAGAAATTTCAGTTTTAAATAATTCCAGTTTTTGGTGATGTCAATGGAGGGGGAGGGGTTAAGGGGTCTGTGAAGTTATTCGGACCCCGTAATTCCTCTCGGAGGCCCGGCCTGTCCTCAATGGTGTTCACAAAATTAGTTATTATCGCTTGTGACTTTCATGTTAATATTTATTCTACATATGATTATTTTGCTTTACTTATGTGGAATATTACATTTGTTTTAATAGGACAAAAGGAAGGATGACTGGAACATATAACGGTCCTTTGTCTCCAGCAGCACTTGCTGCAGCCAAGGAAGAGCTTCGAGAAGACGACAGCACTAGAGAACAAGCACTTCAGCAAATGCGAGATTGGGTATTAAGGAATCCTCGAATTATAACGTCCAGAACAGGTAAATTTTATTGTTCAATATAAAAAAAGACACTTCTAAAACTCCTTAGCAGTGCAATCTAAATTGAGTATTAGTGTTTAACAGGAGGTTGTGCAAAAATAAAAAATGAAAGAAACAGAAAGTAAAATATATTATGTCTTCTGATCGTACACAAAATGATATGGTAACTGATATTGAGTAATATTAACCAGTTTATATACAATGTATTTTGGGGAACACAATGAAGCACTAATGCGGAATAGAACTCAGAAAGGAACAGACTGGAGAAGAGAGGTTACACACTCAGTGATGCCACTAACCTGTGCTCATTACCAAAATGGCTTCCTAAAATGATTTAAAGCAGGGGGGCCCCAGGTGACAGATATGTGAGACAACCTGGAGGTCACCCACTGTTACAAGTGCATATCACACTAGTATTACTAAAGTTTCACAACTGAAAAATCTGTGATTTTCGGTTATGACTGTGAAAGAGATGGTAAATATCTCTTTATAGACCAGCAAAACTGTATGTACCGACCTTCAGAGCTTGTACACCAGAGGGCACTTGTGTCACTCTTCCTGTCTTAATGATTAGCTCCCTACATACACATGAGTGACACATTTTTCGTTGAGTTGTGTCACATTAGAAATACTAGTGCGATATAATAATAATGATTTTTTTAAAATTAAATAAGTTAATTAACTTGAACTTCAGTCTAAAATCCGTTGATTGATCTAAACGTTTTATATGGAAACCTTGATTGCCCATAATATTTACAAAAAATAATCTTTTTATTAAAACTGAAAAAAAATCTTGTAAGGCTGAGATTTGAAACTTGAAGCTTAATTTATTAATAATAAAGAGGCTTGGATTCGTACTCTAGCCTCTTTAACCCTTTACTACGCAACATGTTTTTTATAAAACAATTTTTTTAAATACTTTAGAGCATTGCAAAACTGTACTTTTTGTATTGAAAAAAATATGGTTCCAAGAAATAGAGTGGGACATACGCGTCCCTCTGATAGATTCTACTAATTTCTGGGTTCCTTCACAACCTTGCACAGACAGAGGATCTAAGTGGGACATATATGTCCCTCTGTGCTTTAAAGGGTTAAAAAAAAAATCATGCTATAGCACAATTGTTCCTTAAGAAGAATATGTAATCAAAAATATGACATTTTTTGGTGTTGGAATAACTTTTATATTTTTAATCTGTAAAAGTAAATGAATTCAATTGATATCTAAATATTTATATTCCAGATGACAGCTTTTTATTAAGATTCCTACGATTTAAAAAATTCAGTGTTCCGATGACTCAAGAAGCTCTTGAAAGGTACTTGCTTTTGAGGCAGACAATGCCAATAGCATTTAATAATTTGGATTTTCATCTTCCCAGAATGGACTATTTGATCAACAATGGGTAAGAACAGCAAAAATCAATAACCACAGTATTCATAACCCCAAGATAAATAAAGACATAGTTGTTCAAGGAATGCCAACTTAAGGGATGTATTCAAATTTTCAAAAAAATGATTTTTTTAATAGAAGAAATTTTAAAATATTTCACAATTTTCTCACAATCAATCAATTAATTAGCTCCTTTCAATTAATATATATATATATATATATATATATATATATATATATATATATATATATATTCATATAATATACATATTCTCAAAACTTCACTTTTTTCAAACTGCTTAACAGGATATCTTAAGATCTGCTCAACTGATTTTGTTAAAATGTTCAACGTGTATTCTTTGTAATGGGGGCGAGGTTAGCTCAATGTTAGAGCACTGGACTAATAAGCTGGAGGCCTGAGTTCAAATCCCGAGCAAGCACTAAAGATTTTTTCTTCTAGTGTCTTTGTTCATGGGTTGAATTCGGCCTCCTTGACCGTCCCTAGGCCAACCCAGCCTTTAATTAATTTAATAATGGGTACCTTAGTTGGTGCTAATGACTCTAGCAGTCGAAGCAGCCAAGGGGAAAATCAGGCGGCCGGAGCATAGTACCACACTATCTCCCTAGTGTGCTGTGTGGTCATGAATCAGATACCTCTATAGTATCTGCCCCTCAGGGCCCTCGTGGCCTGTTAAGGGACTGATTTTTTTTTGATTCTTTGTAATACTTTATAAGATTTGCTAGGACTTTTTTTTTTAAATTTTTATTAGTTACCATATTCATAAGTTATAAATATTTTAAATTTAAAATGTTGATAACAATTAGGGAATTGGGTCTCTCCGTGGCCTAGTATTTAATGCAATAGATTCTCATGCGCGAAATGGGGATTCAAGTCCCTCCGGTGGCAGGAACTTTTCTCATCTCAGGGCCCGTGATAATTGAGCAGTTTTCGCTACACTGTAAAATAAAAAAAAAAAAAATAAAAAAAAAAAAAAATTAGACACGTCATTTCTACAAACATTTTTTCCATGTCCTAAATATCAAGATCCTTGGCAGGATGGCTAGCATGCCAGATTCTCATACAAGAGACGTGGTTTGGAATCTTGCTTGGGGCTGGTTGAGTTTGGTTGGTCATGAGATCACTGAAAAAATTCTCTGCTACACCATCGTTGTTTTGAAAAAGTGGCCACCTTTAGATAGCCTTCGCCAAATAATCAGATATATTCTTAATATACAAATAATTAATATTCTAAATATATGAATAAGCAAAAAAATATATATTTTTTTAATAATCTGAAGATAGTGAAACCCCCTAATAATCATGCTATAAAAAGAACATACACTCCTCAAATAACAATAATAAACATCCATCTTAATTATTAAAAGTGACAACTAATATTTTACAACCATCGGAGGAAATTACTGACAGGATAATCCTTATTTCACTTAAAGGGGCTTAGAGAAAGCCAACAGTCAGTTTTATACTGTGTGAAGGACATTTATTCTTTTTGACTTCATGCATTAAGACATTCAAAAACAGTCGATAATAATAATATATTAAGCCTTGCACTAAGGTTATTCCTTTTGGGTCATTCCATGTCAAATCAACAAGGGTCACAACCCGACCTTCTTGGATTTTAATAAAATTTGGTAGTTTGGTTACTCTAACAAATAATAACCAAAAACAATCTTTTATCTGTTTCCGTTTTTTTAGTATTAATTTTCAAAGTATTGAAAAACCGCCTTTTTTTGGTCAACTGGAAAATGTTAATTCCTTGATAGATTGAGTTCTATTTTAGCTAGAACAGTCAGCATAGTCCCATTGTTTAGCTTATTAAATGGACTTTAATTTGATATACAACAAGACCTACTTATTACAAATTTTAATTTTCAACAAATTTTTCAAAAACTTGTACGTAACGGTTTTTGAAAAACTGTACTTTTAAAATTCTGAAAAAAATATATTTGAATCTTCAGTTCATTGACTACATATGCTGTTAGTTTCATTATGGGATGGGAAGGGGATCATTTTATAACATAATTTTGACTTTATATTTGTCACTGCATAGTTGGTAAAAATATGGTGAGTGATGGATATTTGTATTGTAAATTCAGCAATAAGCATCCCTGATCAAAATTTGAATTTTTTTCAGACAGAACTAAAATTAAAGGAGAGATTTGAGAAAAAAAAAAAAAAATACTGGAACCCAGAAATTGCACCCTTTCATTCCTTTAACTAAGAAAGAAATTAAGACTCAACTTTACTCGAACTTCAATAAAAGTGAAGTTGAACTGGTAGGTAACTGATTTAGACACAGATACAGTAGCCTTCAATGAAAAAATATGTGGTAGTTTTATTGCCTGTGAATATGACGACCAGTGGTGGCTGTCATGTGTACTCAACAAACATGAGGAGATGGATGAAATAAAATTTAATATCCAACATGTCTCAATTATTACAAATTTCATTTTTCAAAAAATGTTTTGAAAATTTGTACAAAACGATTTTTGAAAAACTGTACTTTTAAAATTCTGAATATATTTCAATCTTCGGGGGGCGAGGTTAGCTCAGTGGTAGAGCACTGGACTAATAAGCTGGAGGCCTGAGTTCAAATCCCGAGCAAGCACTAAAGATTTTTTCTTCTAGTGTCTTCGTTCACCGGTTGAATTTGGCCTCCTTGACCGTCCCTAGGCCAACCCAGCCTTTAATTAATTTAATAATGGGTACCTTGGTTGGTGCTAATGACTCTAGCAGTCGAAGCAGCCAAGGGGAAAATCAGGCGGCCGGAGCATAGTACTGACCACACTATCTCCCTAGCGTGCCGTTTGGTCATGAATCAGTTACCTCTACAGTATCTGCCCCTAAGGGCCCTCGTGGCCTGTTACGGGATTGATTTTTTTTTTTATTTCAATCTTCAGTTCATTGACTGGGAACATATTACAACATAATTTTAACTGATTTAGACTCTGATCCAGTAGCCTTCAATGAAAAAATATGTGGTGGTTTTATTCCCTCTGAATATGACAACCAGTGGTGGCTGGCATGTGTACTCAACAAATTACACAGTTACACACAATAGCACAAAAATGGTTATGACCGTTTTTTAAATGTTATAAATGGTCTTTTTTTTCCATTGCCATCCCATAATAAAACCAGCATCATTTGTAGTCTAAAATGATGTAAAACATTTTTTGAAAAATGAAATTTGTAATAATTGATACATGTTGGATATTAAATTTTATTTCATCCATCTCCTCATTTTTGTTGATTAACATTTAAAAAACGGTCATAACCATTTTTGTGCTATTGTGTGTAACTGTGTAATTTGTTGAGTACACATGCCAGCCACCACTGGTTGTCATATTCAGAGGGAATAAAACTACCACATATTTTTTCATTGAAGGCTACTGGATCAGAGTCTAAATCAGTTAAAATTATCTTATAAAATGTTCCCATAATGAAACTAACAGCATATGTAGTCAATGAACTGAAGATTGAAATATATTCAGAATTTTAAAATTACAGTTTTTCAAAAATCGTTTTGTACAAATTTTCAAAACATTTTTTGAAAAATGAAATTTGTAATAATTGAGACATGTTGGATATTAAATTTTATTTCATCCATCTCCTCATGTTTGTTGAGTACACATGACAGCCACCACTGGTCGTCATATTCACAGGCAATAAAACTACCACATATTTTTTCATTGAAGGCTACTGTATCTGTGTCTAAATCAGTTACCTACCAGTTCAACTTCACTTTTATTGAAGTTCGAGTAAAGTTGAGTCTTAATTTCTTTCTTAGTTAAAGGAATGAAAGGGTGCAATTTCTGGGTTCCAGTATTTTTTTTTTTTTTTTCTCAAATCTCTCCTTTAATTTTAGTTCTGTCTGAAAAAAATTCAAATTTTGATCAGGGATGCTTATTGCTGAATTTACAATACAAATATCCATCACTCACCATATTTTTACCAACTATGCAGTGACAATTATAAAGTCAAAATTATGTTATAAAATGATCCCCTTCCCATCCCATAATGAAACTAACAGCATATGTAGTCAATGAACTGAAGATTCAAATATATTTTTTTCAGAATTTTAAAAGTACAGTTTTTCAAAAACCGTTACGTACAAGTTTTTGAAAAATTTGTTGAAAATTAAAATTTGTAATAAGTTGGTCTTGTTGTATATCAAATTAAAGTCCATTTAATAAGCTAAACAATGGGACTATGCTGACTGTTCTAGCTAAAATAGAACTCAATCTATCAAGGAATTAACATTTTCCAGTTGACCAAAAAAAGACGGTTTTTCAATACTTTGAAAATTAATACTAAAAAAGTCCGTCACGCAGGAGCTGCATAACTAAGCACTTTCCTCAGAATTTGGGTAGTGTAGATTGCTTTCCAGAACAATTTGCTTAAAATATCCTACATAAATAAAATAAAAACATGAATAGTTCTCTTTTAAATTTGTAATGAGTAACTGATCAATTAATAATTTGCTTCCAGAGTTATGTTTACAGTGTAAACATAACTCTAGAAGCAAATTATTATTATTATTAGTACCATGTGTAAACTTTACACATGCTACCTATTACACTACGTAATAAATACAAAAAAACCTCATATTATCGTATTTTGATCTAACGCAGGAACAGGATACAGTCACTCTAGTGGTAGAAAGCGCTCCTTGCGGCGGCTTTGTGAACCTATAGTCCGTCGGCCCGTGTACATTTTATGCAACGATTTTTAAGATTCTTCATTTTTTCACTATTGATTGTACAAGTCTTAACTAGAACAGTGCCGCTTGTCAGCTGGCTAGGTAGCGGTGGGTTTGGCTGCGGGGGCGTTGCAAACATAGGAAAAATATGAAAATGTGAAACGATTTTAAGATTCATGAAATTTCTTGGAGAGACACCTTATATTATACAATAATCATTGACACTTGTCAGCTGGCCGGCCAGCGGTGGACTGATTGTCAGCTGGGGGTCTAAACTTGGCAAAAATACGAAATTCTGAAACGATTTTAAGATTGCTGAAATTTTGGTGGTTACTAGTATTTGTGGTGAGATTAACAAAAAACATTGTCAGCTGCTCATATCTTGGTGGAAAACTTGTCAGCTGGGGGGGTATAAGCGCTGAGCACATGGCGCGCACTTCGCTTTATACCGCCAGCTGACAACTTTTCCACCCACATATAAGCAGCTGACAATTTGTTTTGTCAATCTTATTACGAATACTACCTACTATCAAAATTTCAGGAATCTTAATATAGTTTTTGACTATTTAATAGCGAAAGCATGCTTATATTGATTACAACTTCTGAATATATTGATTGTAATTTACAATAAAAATATTCATTTACAATTTGTAAATAAATATTTTTATTATCAACGTTAAAATATATTATGTATTTGCATTAAGGTATGATGAAAAAATATATATTTATTTGTATAAAATACATAGCACATAAAAAATTTTCGCCTGTGAATGCGTGAAAATCAGGCAACGCTTGGCACAGTGTTTCGCCTAGTGTTAAAAATAACTTATTATTATCTAAATAGTTTTGTTTGTTCACGTTCCCATATTCATCCAAATTTTAACATCTAATAATAACATGAATAAAATGTACACAAGTAAATGGTTTGATAGCAAACAATTACCTCCAGTAGTTGAAATGATTGTTCGAGATCAGTAATTCACTGGAGATATTAAAATTATTCATTTTCTTTGCTTTATTAATGTTTCATCATTTTTTCAATACCAATAATTAGTATTTTCACATGAAAGACAGCAGGATGACCCCACAAACACTACAAATATCGAAAGTAATGATTCTGAAGGTGAAGAGTCAGACTTTCTTTTTATTAAAAAGTTTTATTAGGTACTTATTATTATTATAATGATGATCATTATGATGCACACCAGAGGTTTTTTTCGTCACGAAACTTTGAAAATAGTATTCCCTTAGCAAATGATTTAACGAGTTCTTTAACAAGCAAAATTGGTTCATCTGGAGGAGGGGTTTTACTCAGGACCCAAAGTCGCTCGGACGAAACTCGATATTCGTTTGTGGAAATATTAATAGAAAAATATTCAAGGAGGGGGGTTTATTCTGGACCCGATTTACCAACTTACCACTACTAGCCGTAATTGTACCCAAAACCATGATTTATAGAATTGTTGTCTGTTTGTCTGGATGTCTGCTATGTCAGACACTCTATACACACTAGAATTAAACAATGCTTGAGGGGTCTAGAGCTTCGTCACGTTTTAGCAATCCTAGCAGCCTGTATGCTTGATCCCCGATGGCTATATGCCTAATATCGAATAGGTATAAATCTACTGTAAAGTACTGAAAAAAAAAAATACCTATACGACGATGTTTATAATCTAAAATAAACAAACAAGAACCTTCAAGTTTAACTCCTCTGGATTACGGATGGGATATTGAAGATAATATATAAACATGTAAATGGTTTGATGGCGAACAATTCCGTCCAGTAGTTGATATGATTGTTCGAGATCAGCAATTCACTGAAGATATTAAAACTATTTATGCTTTATTAATGTTTAATCATTTTATCAATACCAATAATTAGTCAGCTGAAAGACACCAAGAAGAGGACGACCGCACAATTACTGCGGAGGGCATTGATGATTCTGAAGGTGCAGAGTCAGAATCAGAAAACGCTTGACTTTCTTTTTATTACAAAGTGTTATTAGCATACTTTTTTTTTTTTTTTTTTTTTTTTTTTTTTTTTTTTTTTTTTTTTTTTTACGGCGCATCAACAAATCATGGCTATTAGCGCCCGCCGACATCCAGAGTGCAGCCTGGAATTTTCTCAGCGAGCCATGAGATGAGAAAATGTCTGGCGCAGGTGGGGATCGAACCCACCATCTTCCGCTTATGAATCTAGCGCGCTAGCCACTAGACCACGGAAGACCCCCATTATTATTATTATGATTAATTTTATAATACTTTTTAGCACTTTCCTCCGAAGGAAAGTAGCTATTGAGGTTGGACTCATGATGGAATTTTTGAAAAATTTCTTCAAATCTTTATCGATCCTACCTAGTAGACACCGAAAATGACCCCCGTTAAAATTTATACATATCTATATACATATATATATATATGTCTGTTAACACGATAGCGGCCAGAGTTTTTGTTTTTTCGTCACAAAACTTGGTATATAGCATTCAATTAGCAAACGATTGAACGAGTTCGTTAACCACCAAAGTCGGTCCACCGGAAGTGGGGGTTTACCCCGAACCCAAAACACTAATTTGACTATGTCAGCCGTAATATTTGTTATATTTCAACGAAACTTGGTATTCGTAGTGGTAATATAGAGAGAAAAGTGAGATATAAAAATGAACTAAATCGGTTCATTAGAAGGGGGGGGGGGGGTTTACTCCGGACCCATAATACCAATTCGCCAGTACCAGCCGTGATTTTTGGTATATTTCGATGAAACTCGGTATTCGTAGTGGCAATCTACAGGTAAATAACTGTTGTAAAAATAAACTAAATCGGTTCATTAGGAGGGGGGGGGGGTTTACTCCGGACCCACAATACCAATTCGCCACTACCAGCTGTGATTTTTGGGATATTACGACGAAACTCGGTATTCGTAGTGGTAATCTACAGGTAAATATGTGTTGTAAAAATAAACTAAATCGGTTCATTAGAAGGGGGGGGGGGTTTACTCCGGACCCAAATTCCTAATACACTCATACCGGTCGTAATTTCTGCTGTATTGTAACGAAACGCGGTATACGTCGTGGGTAACTCTTGAGAAAGAAGTGTTGTAAAAATGAGCTGAATCGGTCAATCGGAAAGCGGGGGTTTAATTTGTAATATATTTCAATAGAAAAGCCCGTCAGACGTAGGTTCCTGTATGTAGGTTCAGACTGTATCCTGTTCCTGCGTTAGATCAAAATACGATAATATGAGGTTTTTTGTATTTATTACGTAGTGTAATAGGTACCATGTGTAAACATAACTCTGGAAGCAAATTATTAATTGATCAGTTACTCATTACAAATTTAAAAGAGAACTGTTCATGTTTTTATTTTATTTATGTAGGATATTTTAAGCAAATTGTTCTGGAAAGCAATCTACACTACCCAAATTATGAGGAAAGTGCTTAGTTATGCAGCTCCTGCGTGACGGACTTTTATTACCAATACAGTATTTTATACAAATAAATGACATATTTTTTCATCATACCTTAATGCAAATACATAATACATTTTAACATTGATAGTAAAAATATTCATTTACAATCAATATATTCAGAAGTTGTAATCAATATAAGCATGCTTTCGCTATTAAATAGTCAAAAACTATATTAAGATTCCTGAAATTTTGTTAGTAGGTATTATTCGTAATAAGATTGACGAAACAAATTGTCAGCTGCTTATATGTGGGTGGAAAAGATGTCAGCTGGCGGTATAAAGCGGAGCGCGCGCCATACGTTCAGGGCTTATACACCCCCAGCTGACAAGTTTTCTACCAAGATATGAGCAGCTGACAATGTTTTTCGTTAATCTCACTACAAATACTAGGATCCACCAAAATTTCAGCAATCTTAAAATGGTTTCAGAATTTCGTATTTTTGCCAAGTTTAGACCCCCAGCTGACTAGCAGTCCACCGCTGGCCGGCCAGCTGACAAGTGCCAATGATTATTGTATAATATAAGGTGTCTCTCCAAGAAATTTCATGAATCTTAAAATCGTTTCACATTTTCATATTTTTCCTATGTTTGCAACGCCCCCGCAGCCAAACCCACCGCTACCTAGCCAGCTGACAAGTGGCACTGTTCTAGTTAAGACTTGTACAATCAATAGTGAAAAAATGAAGAATCTTAAAAATCGTTGCATAAAATGTCACGGGCCGACGGACTACTACGTCTGACGGGCTTTTCTATTGAAATATATTACAAATTAAACCCCCGCTTTCCGATTGACCGATTCAGCTCATTTTTACAACACTTCTTTCTCATGAGTTACCCACGACGTATACCACGTTTCGTTACAATACAGCAGAAATTACGACCGGTATGAGTATATTAAGAATTTGGGTCAGGAGTAAACCCCCCCCCCCCTTCTAATGAACCTATTTAGATTATTTTTACAACACATATTTACCTGTAGATTACCGAGTTTCGTCGAAATATACCAAAAATCACGGCTGGTAGTGGCGAATTGGTATTGTGGGTCCGGAGTAAACCCCCCCCCCTCCTAATGAACCGATTTAGTTTATTTTTACAACAGTTATTTACCTGTGGATTACCACTACGAATACCGAGTTCCGTCGAAATATACCAAAAATCACGGCTGGTAGTGGCGAATTGGTATTGTGGGTCCGGAGTAAAGCCCCCCTTCTAATGAACCGATTTAGTTCATTTTTATATCTCACTTTTCTCTCTATATTACCACTACGAATACCAAGTTTCGTTGAAATATAACAAATATTACGGCAGGCATAGTCAAATTAGTGTTTTGGGTTCGGGGTAAACCCCCCCTTCCGGTGGACCGACTTTGGTGGTTAACGAACTCGTTCAATCGTTTGCTAATTTAATGCTATATACCAAGTTTCGTGACGAAAAAACAAAAACTCTGGCCGCTATCGTGTTAACAGACATATATATATATATATATATATATATATATATATATATATATATATATATATATGTATGTATGGAACGGCTTCTTTCTCCAGCGGTGTCGCTCCTCTCTCCATCGCAATATTTCGTCGGGTTCATCTCCTACTTCTTCAGGCTGCTATGTGTCGTCCTCGGTGGTTATCAAGGGAATGAATTTTTTTTTTTTTTTTTTTTTTTTTTTTTTTTCCCCCTAACCCCACTTAAGAGAAAAGAGAAATAAAAAGCATGCATGGAAGGGCATGATGAAGGCGAAAAGTGAAAGAAAACGTGCAGGAACGCAAAAGAAAACTAAGGACCTCGAACGCAATAGGCGTGCGTAAGGGCCACAGGTAGAGGGAGGATGAGGGAGGAGGTGTCCTTATTCTGCATTAATGCACTTGAAGGCGGTAAGTAAAGGAGAAAAAGGTGTAAGATTCCCAAAGGGAGGTATGTGTAATGTGCTGTGTGGGGCACAGCGATAGAGGAGGAGGTAAAACGAAAGATAGCCGGAGAGTAGAAGAAAGAAGAAAGGGGAAGAAGGTCAGTTAAACTGTCTTAAGTGTCATGTGTCAGTGTAACTTGTGTTTGTTGGGTTGTTCCTAGCGTGTTCTAAAATGTGTTACGTTCTAGTACATTTACTAGTCGTCGTGTGAACTCTGTTGGTCCTTGCCAGCGTCCTGGTCGTCCAGGTGGTGTGATGTCGTTAAAAAGTGGATTGTCATGGTACTTAAGTCCGTCAAAGAATTTGATGTGACGTCGTTTTATGAATTCTGAAACTGAGGGAGTTCTAAGAGTTTGTGTAAGTCAGGGGCTTTGAGTTTATTGTGTTAGGTACTCCGTGTGACTGTTTTGAGTATTCGGTTCTGAAAAGATTGTAGTGTTCTGAGTATGGTGGGGTTCAGAAACCGAAAGAGTGGTGTGCCGTATAGAAGTGCCGGTCGTAAGACTCCTTTGTATATGAGTAGCTTCAGTCTGAGTGAGAGGTTTGATGAATTGAGTAAGTAACCAAGAGAGCGGGCTTTCGTCCTGACAAGCTTTAGCTTCTTGGTAAAGTGTGTGTGAAAACTGAGGTATGTTCCTAAGTGTATCCCCAAGTAATTGATATGTCTTTTTAACTTGTTTCTTTTGTTTCTAACCGTGAAATACTTGGGGCGTGCTCGTGTTGAATTGCCATGAAAGGCGAAGAGTAGTGCGTCTGTCTTGGTCGGGTTAACTGTGATGTGTATTCGTCGCAGTTCGTCTACTACGTCTGCGCAAACCTCTTCAGCTTGTTTTAATGCCTTTGAATGTGACATGGATGTGCTGTATATCGCGATATCGTCGGCATATGCGGCTATTTTTGTGTTTGGGTACTGTTCACCGACGATTTCTGATGTGTAGATGGAAAAGAGTGTCGGTGCGAGTACTGACCCCTGTGGTACACCGCAGGGGATTGGGTGTGTGCTGGAGAGGCTTGCCCCTACCCTAACCGTCATAGTACGTCCGTATAGGAAAGAGTGTATTGTGTTATAGAGTTGTTCTGGACATCCGTAAGTTCTGAGTTGCTGCATAAGTATATTATGTGAAACAGAGTCAAAAGCTTTCATACAGTCAATCGATATGAGTGCTGTAGTCCGGTTCATGAGCATGTTGTTTGTGATGTGTGATTGGAGCCTTACTAGCTGGTGTTCTGAACTGTGTGCAGGGCGGAAACCGAACTGCTCAGCAGGGATTATATCCTCCTCTGCGCAAAAGTCTTTCAGATATCTCAGTATGATCTTTTCATACACTTTTGATAAATGAGGCAGTAGGCTTATGGGTCTGTAGTGTTCAGGTGTAACGCCCTTTTTGTTGGGTTTGAGTAGTGGTGTGATTATAGCGTGTCTCAAGTGTTCGGGGAAGTGTCTGAGGCGGAGGCATGTGTTATAGATGTGTACGAGATAGTGTAGTCCTTTTCTCGGTAACTGTTTGAGTAATATGTACTGAAGTCTGTCATGTCCTGGGGATTTATTCCCTCGTGTCTGTCTGAGTATGGCTGTCAGTTGTTTTGGTGAGACGTACATGTAATTGTCTTGTAGTGTAAGTCTGTATTCAGGTGTACGGTCTTTGTTGCGAGTCTGAGCGTCATGTGTGTAGTAGGTAGCGAGTATGTCCGCCTGGTCTTTTTCGTCTAATAGCGTATCTTGTCTGTGTATTTTTACTGTGTTAGTCTTATGCGTGCGTGTTCGTATGGGCCTCCAGAATTGCCTAAAGTCACCATGTGTCTACCTGAGTTTCTCATGCCACATGGACGTCTTCCATTGTGACATGAGAGTGCGTGTTTGTGTAGTGAGTGAGTTTAGTGCAGTTTTATAATGCCTGTCTCGTGTTCTGTACCAAATGTTTTTGATATTGTTTCGTTGTTTGATGAGTGTGAGAATGTATTGTGGTTGTTTCCTAAGATTTGGAGGTGCTGGCGCGAACTTAGGAATGCTCGAGTCGGCCGCGGAATGAATTGTTCCCGGATTTCCCCTCTTTTATAGCCCTGCTTCGTAGACTATGCGGGCCAATGGTGTAGAGGGTCCGTGGGCCAATAGGGCTCGAGGGCTGTCTTCGTCGTTCGTCCGTCGTCTGTAGTTCGTCAGTGGTCCGTGTGGGGCGCTGGTCGTCTTGAGTCCCTGTTTTCTCCTCTATCTTCTTAAGGATGGGCCGCCAAATGTCCGGTAGGATGAGGCCATCTTCCCTATTGAAGTTTACCGGATGCTTATGTATTTCGATGGCTTCTCTAATTAGTCTCCTTGTCAAGCTGGTTTCCTTGGCTAGGGTCTTGGCTCGGTCGAATAATACTTGCCTGGGGCACTCTTCTCCGTGTGTTGCCACCGCAGAAGTTTTGGTGCGCCCCAGCCTGTAGTCAGCAGCGTGTTGTCCGATCCGGGTGGCCACCTTCTTACCTGTTTGACCTACATACACCTTCCCACAGTCGCACGGTAGAAGGTAGACACCCTGGTCTTGTAACCGCTGCTTATCTTTACTCTTCCTGAGGCAATCCCCTATCTTATTAAGAGGCTTGAAGGCGACATATATCTCCAGCGATGCAATTTAAAACAAAAAAATATATATATATATATATATATATATATATATATATATATATATATATATATAGATATATATAAATTTTAACGGGGGCCATTTTCGGTGTCTACTAGGTAGGATCGATAAAGATTTGAAGAAATTTTTCAAAAATTCCGTCATGAGTCCAACGTCAATAGCTACTTTCCTTCGGAGGAAAGTGCTAAAACGGAAACCGATATTTTTTTTTAAAAAAATTGTACCATTCAAGGAGTTGTTAAAGCTATTAGGATTCAAAATTTCAAAAAAATCTAAGAGGGTCGGGTTGTAAACAGTACTTTCATAGGTTGAAATTGACATGGAATGGCCCTTTTATCAATAAAGTTATTTTATGTCATTAAGTATATGAAACATTTTTTTTAATAAAGTAGACATTAATGTTTGCATATATCATAATGTTTAGCTACCTATTCGCAACTCCAGGAAGAGATCATTTGGGAAGGCGATGGATTGTAGCACGTCCAGGTAATCAACAAACTCTTTTGTACAATATAAATATACATTAATTTATTCTCTTTATGACACAGAACTGTATATGTTAAAATAAATTATTCTATAGATACTTTTGCACCATGGGATGAATAAAGTGCTAAGTGCATAATAATTTCCTTCGACTCAAATTCAGCTTTTAACCAATCATCTACCTACCACCCTGAAAATTCACCTCGTGTTCTCAAGAGCCTTTAAACACACTGATGTATATAATTTTATTTTGTAAATAACTCGAATATATGTTGTGCACTAGGCTTTTGTCTCCTATAAGTATTTTATGAAGGAAATCTGGCAAGATTTCCAAAAAAATGTCAATTTAATAGTGACAAATAATATTTTAACTTAAAAAAAATTCTCACTGACTCTTTTAATAACATTGTTTGTCAAATATCTCCTGACTATGAAATAAGGTTAAAAAAAAAAAAAAAAATAAATGAGGAGGAGACAACAGAGGAATAAAAATTCATCCACCACCAAATGAAGTGAATCCTCCACCACAGCAAGAAGTGAGGAGACATATATCAATGAACGTAAAAACATGAAACCAGTAATTCCAGCACAAATCAGGTATTAGAGATATCCAGCAAGGTGGAAGAAAGCCTCAGCTATTTGAAGGAATCTGTTTAAATAAAGAAAACAATTTAAGAAACAAACAGCACCATCACTCTGATAAACTTCGATCGCTCCATAAACTATGTAATATGCGTAGTTCAACAGATTGTTACAATTATTTATTTGTGCTGAGTAAATAATAAACCTGAATGATTTTTCTTGTTTAATCTCTAAAATAGTAAACAAAAGCCAATCATTAAATTTAACCTCTTATTTTCTGTGGATTATATATCTATATTTAAATCCAGTGTATGCCTAAATTTGTTTAACAAAATGAATAAACTATTTTTCTAAAATGTTAAACTATTATAAACCCATTGTTCAAGAAATCAGTGTAAGCAGTGGAGAAAGACTAACTTTCTGCATAAGTTAGGCAGACTCGGTTTAAACAATTTAGAGAGTTCAACATGAGTCTTGTATAACTCAGGGTGTAACAGATTAATAGATTATGATTTGTAGGAATACTACAAAAAATTGGGTGAATTGGGTAAATAAATATGAGATTATAGGTCACATAGCCTGTAAAACGTATTTTACACAAAGTGTAAAATCACGGTAGGTTAATTGCATGTGTGAAGTCTGTAAAAAGTGTCTTCAAAATAGACATTTCTAAAACCTAGAACATAGAAGAATCGTGAAAACTAATTTAATAAAATGCAGGAGGCAAGATGTCCTTGATCACTCCGTGTCCAGCCTTATGGGTTTGATTCCTACTAGGGCTGGTGGTTTTTCTTTTGAAAAAAAGGAAAGGCATCAGCACTACCCTGGCTGTTTTATATAAGTGGACGTTAAAAATTAAAATAATAAATTATAAAATGCAAAAACTGTATTGAATATTAATTGTTTGTTCTTTTTGCATGGCCGAATAAATTAATTTCTGTTGTTTTAGGAGTTTTTGATCCATATAAATTCATAAATGAAGACATGTGTAGAGTTCATGGAATTGTTTATGAAACCCTAATGGAAGACGAAGAAAATCAAGTTAGAGGATTCGTGCATTTCGCTGATGGAGCAGGAGTGTCATTCCCATACCTCACACTATTTACACCAAAAGAAGCCGTTAGGATAGTCAAAAATGGAGAGGTAAACATGGAACATCTCGAGGAACCATAAATATTTAAATAGATAGTGTCTATAAATAAGCCTTTATACAATTCCTTGAATTTTTCAGAGAACTCTTCCAATGAGGCATAAAGAAGTACATGCAATCAATGTTCCACCATCATTAAAATACGTCCTGGATTGGGCAATGACTCTTATATCGGACAAAATAAAGAAACGAGTAAAGGTAACATTTAATTTAATTTTAGAACATTTGAATAATCAAAAAAAAAAAAAAATTAACAGATTTGTAATCGTTAGATCTTAAAATATTATCATTCCATTGTAAAAATATCATATAATTGGTTTTTTATTAATACATTGTGAATATTTAATTCCTTGTTCTCAAAGTATTATCAGGAAGGTTTTCTCTCATATCCAAACATATATTTCTGCGGACGTTTTCAGGTATCACAGGCCAGAGTCACACTAAGTTTTCCTAGGTTCTATTAATTTTCCTAGAATAAACAGATTTTTTTTTTTTTTTTTTTTTTTTTTTTTTTTTTTTTTTTTTTTTTTTTTTTTAACCATAACCCTACTTTTCATTAAGTTTTGTGTTTATGAATAATTTTCGCAAAAAATATCTCATAACTTATTTGCTGCTCTTTATTTTTTTAGATTTACACAAGCATTGAGGAAGCTGTGAAGACAATGGACACTAGTATGCTGCCAAAGGAATATGGTGGAACAATGCCCATGGCAGAGATGATAGGTAGATATAAGACATTTAATAAAGGAATATATTAAAGTTGATAGTAATTGTTTATAGAGAAATCCAGTGCAGAGCCCATTCTAGGAGCAGTGAACACAGATGTCAGGAGCACCAACATTTAAGAGTTGCCATTCTGGGTGTAAGAGTGAGAAAAATATTGACAATAAATATCCAGCGATATAATAAATATCGTTAGAAAATTTTGCATATTGAGTTTTTCATTCATTCATATATATATATATATATATATATATATATATATATATATATATATATATATATATATGCAACTCTTAAATGTTGGTGCTCCTGACATCTGAGTTCACTGCTCCTAGAATGGGCTCTGCACTGGATTTATATATATATATATATATATACTAGCTGTTACCCGGTGTGCAATGCTACACCTACTTTATATTAAATATCTGTAGCCGGGCTTACCATGCTACACATGCTTCATATTAAACAGTTGTAACCCAGCTTCCATGGTACGCCTACTTTATATTATATATTTAAAAAAATGAATGATTATATTATATTGGTCCAAATTATGAGAATATAAGATAATAAATTGAGAGCTCGGCTGAAAAATTTATTTTCCATTTTTTTTTAGAGAAAGTGGGGTGGAAATTAAATTGATCCTTATTTTTTAAAAAGTACCCTTACTTTTAAAGTGGTATTACAATTAAGTGATTCCAAATAATTTAATTGCAATACCGTTTTAAAGAAAATCCAAACCAAACTCCCTGTGTTTAATTTTTTTAAAGAAAAAAAAATATGTGGTCCATAAATAAATATTCATAAAAAATAGCAATACAAATGAGGCATTTAATTAAGGTTATGATTAGTTATAAGTTGTAATAACGTACAACTGAAACTATATTCTTTATTTTCATTGATTTTTTTTTAAATATAATATTTATTTATTTTAAGGGCTTCGCATCTAAAGCTAAAACCTCAACCTTGCGCAAATATAATATTAATATGTTATATTGTTTACCTGTTCATGTAATAATCCGTAACTGAGTTTTTTTTATGAATGAAAAAGTAGGTAAGTCGTGCAGGGTGTATGTTATTTATGCCAAAAGGAAAGTTTTAAAAACATAGTTTGTTAATAGTCCTTTCTATTAAAGCTTCTGTTTCAAATTTTGTGGTTCATGGGCTCTTCTATAAGGATAGTCCTTCTATCATAGGAAATAGCGGCCTCTATGAATAAAAACAAATTTAAGATATTTTTCTTGCAGTTATGGACAACAATGAATTAAAGGTATTTGGGAATTTCAATAACGACATTGACTTGGCGAGCAACAATATTTTTACCAGAATTGCAACCGTATTTAAACATTTAGTCCAAGAGCTGGTAACACACTTTTCAAGTGTTTTATGTGCCTTGAAATTGTACTATAGTGGGTCTCTAGTGTAGATAAAAAGTTAAGTATGTGGTTGCTGGACATACCTTGAAACACCAGGTACTGCGCATGGTAATCAGTAACAAACTATGGGCCAAAAATAGTGTTTTATTCAGAAGCCATAATTCTTTAATGTAAAATTAAGGCAATTCTATAATGAATAATATATAAGGTAGACACTTTTAAGTGGGATACATATAAAAACAAAACTGAAGTGGGTTTTTTGTAATATTAAATGAAGTCTCTTCTTCACACTGCTATTTAAACACCATAATTGAAAATAATTACAAAAGGGCAGACACTTTTTGTGAGGTTTAGTAATCAGCAGACATGAAAATAAATTCAGCCGATGATAGACTGCAATGCACTGCGTGTAACCGTAAGAGTGAGAGAGCACCAATCATCTGGACAGGACAGTTGTGGCTGTTCTAGAAATAAAGCAACTTGCCTTAATTTTACATTAAAGATTGTTGGCTTCTGAATAAAATACCATTTTAGTGACATATTTTTTTTAACACCTTTCCCCTATGTGCAGTACCTGGTGTTCCAAGGTATGTCCAGGATACACATATATGCCTTACCTATCCACGACATGCAATACACCAAAATTCCAAGGTGCATAAAACACTTCATGAAATGTGCGTTACCAGCTCTCCGACTAAATGGTGACAGTCAGAGGATATAACTATCCCAGACAAAAGGAAGCATATGGCAGAATATAATGATTAAATTATTATGGATATTAAATTAATAAAAAATTGCATGGAAAATTTAATTACTTATTCATTTATTAGAACACCACAATTCACGTGACTTCCTCTTCTTATAAAAATAATATTTTAATACATTAATTTATCTGCAAAAAAATAGCATGCAAAAGAAATATTATAAGAAGAATAACTTTATTAAAAAAAAATTAAAGTGAGGCTGCCCAAATTAATAGGGTTGCTAAACCATACAGCTCTTATAATAATAAAATAATGTTTCAAAATGTGGTGAAAATTAATTCATTTATTTACATTCATTTGTATGATTATAAACATTTATATAATTTATTATGTACATCTATCTATATGCGAATAAAACAATAAGTTAAATATAACAACATTTAATATAATATTTTAATAATATTTGCATATGTATGTGAGAGAATTAATTTCAAGTTCATAAATTTAAGTCCTTTACAAAATGACATTGTTCACAAAGGAGTTTTTAATGTTTAAAAAAATCTTTATGTTTAAAATCTTTTTTCTTTCTCGATTTCCAGTATAATACATTACCAAATAACCTAATAAGAAAACCAGTGGTGGATTTTCCTTCTAAATGATCATTTAAGAATATAGTCTCTACATCCATCTGTTCAACATTTAGACCCATTTGATATCTTCAACTTCCTTATTTCAACAAAATCTCAAGCATTATTTTGTTTCAAACTATCTATTTCTCTATCCCAAAAATCACAATTGCTTGAACTTTATCAGATTCGCCCTCAGCCAATCCAATACAGCTTATGTTTTCTTGGATAACATCAACATGCCTAGTGACAATGATTTTATTATTCAAAAGTACTTTATATCCCACTTCACTATACTCGATTAAAATGCACATATTCACCTTTTTATCCCATTTAGAAGTTATTATTTGTTCTGGTTTCCTAACAAAATTTTTACTACAATATAAATTAAAGTTAGAAACATCTGGTTTCTTTCCAAAACAGTTTTCATAGGATATTTTATTGTCAATGGTGTTAGCTAAAGAGAGATTTTTCAAATAATTTGCTGCACAGACCATTTCTGGCCAACATTTTTTTCTACAATAGCTTCTGCCAGTAAACAATGATATATATTCATAATTGTTCTAGTAAATCACACCATTTAATTCATGAACATATGAGGGGCAGGGATTAATTATGATACCCTTTTTTTTTTTGTAGTCATAATTCTTACTATTTAAATATTCCTTACCAATGTCATATCTCATAATACCAATTCTCTTATTTCCTAAGTTTTCAACCTCATTTACTTATTGAACAAAGGAATGAAAAACTTCTGTTTTAGGTTTAATAGTTTAAATCCTAGCAATCTCTCTACTATTTATTTATTTATACATCAGTGAGACCGTGACAAAGGGAATTCATCACTAAACACTTAAATAACAATAAACAATACTGAACAATTATGAAGAAATTAACATGAGGGCAATCTTACTATAATCATCTATAAATGAAACAAAATATTTTTCACCTTTGAGACTCATAGTTAAAAAAAGGTCCACATCAGTGTAAACAATTCCAAAATACTTTTAGCCATGTTCTTATTGTTATTTACACACTTCATCAGTTTAAATAAAAAAGTTAAGTGTTTTTCCACACACTAAAACCCTCTCCATCAAATACCAGTACATATTAATTTATTCATTTAACAGAAAAGCGAGTGAGAGATACCGAATACTATAACCGACATTGCAACCTTCCTTTACTAAAGAGATAAAAAAACTCTCTCAACAAAAGTATTGAAATTATTAAAGTTCTGAATAGAAACATGAACACTTAATTATATTATATTAGTCCAAATTATGATGAGATAAACACAGAATATTTTTATGATATACTTATTTATACGATATTAGTCTATATTCTGGTTAGAGCAGTGTTGCCCTAGGCAATCAAATCAAAATTGATTTAATATGAAGAAAACTGATCTGATATTAAGAAAATTAATCTTAAAAAATATGATATTTTATTATATGATATCTTATATGATATTTGTCCAAACTCTGAGAATATAAACCTACTATTTAGATAAACAAACAAAGGTTTTGTATTGCACTTCTTCTTAGAAGGAGGGGCAACACTGGAAAGAAAATGCCGATTTCTGACTATAAACTCTTCTGTATATGACAGTTTCGAACTCGTTACTTCCAAACTATGAATCCTAGAAGATTTTGAGCTAGACTACGAGATTTCCCGGATCAAGACGTATCTATGTGCGAAGTTTGGTCAATATCGGTCAAACGATGTGGATTTGTATAAGGAACAAACAAACAGAAAAACAGACACGTGATTTTTATATATATATATATATATATATATATATATATATATATATATATATATATGTATGTATATATATAATATAATATAATAAAATATATATATATATATATATATATATATATATATATATATATATATACATATAAAGTTAAAAATAAGTATACTATTATCAAAAAATAATAGCTGAAAAGTAATACTGAAGGCTAGTATAAATAGTATCAAATATAATATCCTCTTTGTATATTATACAAAGAGGATATTATTTACAGTTGGTTCTCATCTCTCACAATTGATTTCCCAATCCTTAAAAAAACTTCCAAAACAAAAACATATGCTGCTGTATAAATGATCTTTTGAATTTTCTCATCAGATTACTTCAACATCTTTTATCTTCTCTGACTTTTTATAAGATGAATTTATTTCTACCTTTCAGCACATTTTCAGAAATGCTGGGCTTATTCCTCTCTCCCCTATTACATTCTCTTTATCAGCTGTGAAGTCAATAAGGCCTTTTCTGAATAAGTCCTGATTTAAAGAAAAAGAAATGTACTGATATTTCTAAAGCAACGAGTTCTTCTGTTTAGAGTTTGTCTTTAAAATGAAGCAGAAACAAGAAAATGATCAAAGAACTTTTTGTCTTAATTGCTTATTTTTTTTTTATTTTTTTATTTTTGATATAATGGCGCATCTGCATCTAGGCCATTAGCGCCGCTTAATTGCTTATTCTTTTCAGTTCACTACCTGTAAAACTTCACTTCTTTAGGGAATGGGGAACTTTACCAAATTTTAACAAGCAAAATTTCTGGTACATAGTGATTGTGAATAGTTGATATTTTAGCCCAGAAGTAACCATTCATGTCTATCCTGAAACGAATTTCCTAAATAATTCTCAATTATAAAAAAAATATAGACTATATATTTGTTTCAGAGCTATTCAAGAAAGAGCTTGAAGAAAAAAGGCAGACTGTAATCGATAATGACAACATGAAAGTGCGGCTTGAATTATTCTCTGAAAGTGCCAAGGTTGGAGCAGTTTCTGCGCTAAAATCGAGCTGTAACACCATCAAAAATGACATCTATTGTGGGAGTTTTCGTAAATTAGAAGTGGATTAAAAACAGAAATCTCTGCTGTTTCGTGAATTTTGGAGAAAAAACTACTCGGACGAAGAAGTTAAGATAACTTGTAGAGTAGAATGAAGATTCAAATAATAAGAAACGCTAATGACTTTCGTTAGAAGCTAACATCCGAAGTAATAAATGAAATAATCTTTTATTAGCAAGAGCAGGAGAATGTAATTATTCGTAAAATGTGATAATTATAAAGTACACACTTTATAGCATTGTTCATAGGTCAAGCGTTATTAATATTTTTACTCTACTCTTTTTAAAGGGGGAGGGGGGTATTTTATTGGTTTTAATAGATAATCTGGCTCAACAAATTTGGCATTTGTAAAGAGACATTAAAATTAAAATAATAATTTTATTATTATAAATTTCATTTTTTGAAGTTTAGAAAAAATTATGTTTGTAATTGTGTATGAAGCTTTAAATAACTTTTAGTGAACAACCACATAGAATGGTCAAGAAGACTAGACGATTGAAGATGAACTGAAAATTTAACCAAAAGAACAAATCTGAACTAGAAATTTAATAGTGATATCCACAAATTCCAATAAGATAAAATTGTTTTACAAATACCTGAAACCATGGAAACATATTATATTATTAGTTATATTTCTTCCTATATTGTTTATATACCTATTATTTTTCTATGTAATATTGCCCTTCTAGTTTCAGTATCTTCTTTTTGGTGTACGGTCTTTTAAAGTTATAAAAACTTTTTTTTTTTTTTAAACTACTTTATTAAATATTTTTGCCCTTCAAGCAAGGTTAGTACAAAACAGGCTGTAGAAATCAATGATAAGAGAATACTAAAAATTACTATAATTACTAATATCAGAGCAAATGGTAATTTTTTAGATGAGGCAGCCAACAAAAAATTGTTAGCAATGATTTTTTCATAATTGGTGGATTTCCATTCTTTATATATAAAAAATTAGATTTATCCATTTCCAGTTGGATGATGTTGAAATACCATCTTAGTAAATTTTAGCCCTGTAACAAATGTGGTGTTTTTCTCTTTTATTTATAAGAATGTGTGTATACATCCCTATATAATCATTAAAATGGGTGGTGAATTAACTTGCATTCATTTAGGTATGTAAATACACAGTTGTCTTAGTTTTATTGTTCAAAATTCATGTAACTTGACATTTTAAATTTTTGATTAGTTCTTTAAAAGCTTCAAATATATGATTGCAGTAATGATAGCTATTGGAGTGAGCATTATCACATTAAAATTACATTAGTCGATAGATAGATACAGTTTTTGATTTTCCCGTGCGATCAACTGCAGAGTTATTTCACCCCTTTCAGTTGTTTGGTCTTTAACTATACATCTGTGGAACTGTTTCACTAAACAACTGTGGAACTGTTTGTTTACATTAAGAATAAAAGAGCTGTTATGCTTGCTGAATTTAGAATAAAAATATTTCAGTGTAAGGCAAAATCCTATTTTTAAGTTAAGTTATTGTTTCTGCCTATTATTTTCATTGGGAACAATAATAGTGAGTATATCAGTATTCTTACTTGTTTTTGATAGGAATGTCCAATTTTTTGCGCTGGACAGTATGTTCAGGTATTAAAAATATTGTTTGTATTGAGATTACTATTTAAACAGAATAGTAAATTAGGAAAGTTAATTGTCTTTCAGCACACTTTATGTAAATATCTACTTTATCAGTATTATGCACTATAAATACAAATTTTGTATTGTGCCAACTAAAAGTTTTATATTTCTTTTTAATAAATTTTATACATGACGAGAGAATAGTCATTTCTAAGTAGTACTTTAAGCATTTTTAATAGACCTAAAACTATAATATTTTTATTTGAATTTGTTCTCAGCCAATATTTTTCTAAAAAATAATTACTCCTTTTTAAGAAGATGAGGTAAATGAATATATATATAAAAAAAAAAAAAGGTTCATTATTCCAAAATATGAAATAATGTTGTTAAGGAATTCTTTTGAAGTTTCCTCTTAAATGTCTATGTCTGTGGTTATTTTTTAAAAGAAATGCAAGGCAATAAAAGAATAAATTGTTATTCAAATATACATTTTTTTCTGTGAAAATAATTATTACAGCAATAATATCAATAGAGGACTCTTAGACTATGTTATTTATATGTAAAGAATAAAATCATTTTTTTATACAAAAATTACAATAATTATTTCAATTATACATTTTTTTAGCTCTATTTTATCAATTTGCGCTTGCATGACTTTATTTAATTTTTTTTATATGAATTGTGGTTACATTTAGTTGTTTAAAAACTATATGTTAAAATATAATGTGACTGTTATATATTATAACAATAAATAAAGTTTAGTTTTTTTTATTTAATTAGGAGAATATATTAATTGAAACCCAACAATAAAATTACAATGTACTTCTAGTGATAAGCTAACACATTGGATAAGAGTTCCACTCAGCAATTGGCTTTAGTTATGTCTCTAGTGTTTAAGGGATTGAATGGAAAGGGTGACAAACTGTAAACTCCAAACAGCCTAATTGCTGGCAGTAGATAAAACACTAAAATGGATAATGGCTATAAGAAGATAAGAATCATGCTGAAAACCTGTATTAACACATTAAAGGCAGGGATCTTGACGAAAGTATGCTAAGTGCCTTGAAGCTACAGTCGAGATTTATCGTTTTATTACGGCTCCCGCCCTTAAGCTACAGTCGAGATAAATCGTAGTACTACGACTCCCGCCTTAAATGTGTTAACTAAGACTTTGGAAAATAATAATAGTCAATCGGGACTGACTAAGTAATATGATTCAAGGAAAAACAATAAATGAAAAGAACTTCAGCTCCAATTTTCTTTAGATTGTAGTTATATATTTGCATTTATTTTTAAAATGAACTTTAAGAATTTTTATTGATTTTAACATTCCATTTCTTAGGCTTTACGCACACACACACACAAAAAAAGTATTAATCTGTCCATAAGTTTAACATTGCTTATATAATGCAATTTTTTGAAGGTGAATATAAAAATAATGTTGCTTTCATTACATATAATTTAATGAAGAAATTCATTAAATTATATGTAATCAAAAACATAATATTATTTTTATTTATTAGGACACCGGGAAATGAGCACGGTACTTTGGGGAAGCTTTTAGCTTCACTTGCGTGTGATGTTTTCACAGTTTCGTGCAATTATGACATGAGTGATGCATGCTCCAAGCTAAGACGGAATAAAATCTACTTTAATTTATATACATCATGTTGTTTTTTTTTTTTTTTTTTTGTTTGTTTTTTTTTAATATATATAAACAGCCGTTTGGAATAGCTAGAGTATAGGGCTAAAAGAAACATGTCAACATTATTTTTTAATCAAAATTTCTTTTAGGTATCAGGTACAAATTAAAATGCATTAATATACAACATAATTTAATAAAACAACTTTATATAAAATTATCAAAACAACAATATTTAACACAAATCATAATTTACACTCTTCATGGAATGGCTCAAGTGTCCTTAAGTCTCGCCACGTAGGAGGGAGCGCACAGTGGAGGTGATTGCCGCACTTCTTGCAAGGGTCACTAAAGAGTGTGTTGTAGCTGTGAAACCATGTCTACAAAAATACAACAATTCAATGAATATTGATTAAAAAAATATACATTTTTTATAAATTAGATTAATAATTTTTTTTATTGTATTAGTACATGAAGCAAATATTAGCCATGACATATCTGTATCACTCATTTGTTTTTACACCATTATTACAGGACAATAGTTTGGTAGCAACTGTTTCTAAACATCCTAAAGTAGAGTGGACCAGGGCATTTTTTTAGCATATATATGCTTTAGTGGTGACTAAACTGGAAAAAAACGTTACAAAAAAGTGACCGCTGGCATACGCAGTGGCCATGTACGAAAAAGAAGACTATGTCACAAAGAAGTGTCCGCTGGCATTCATGCATTCATGTATGTTATAGAGTACATTACATAGGTTTATCAGGTGGACCTAGCGTTACAAAAAAGTGTCACAAGAAGGGGTCCGCTGGCGTTCGCGCAAGCGCAGTGGCCATGTACGAAAAAGAAGACTGTATGCTATACAGTACATTACATAGGTTTGTCGGGTGGACCTAAAGCATATTTATGTTCCTAAATTTGAGCAGAAGGCTCTAAACGAAAATTTTTTTTTTTTTGTTTGAGTTTATCACTTGAAAAAGTTATCCTGCCTCATGTGGATTTAAACCCCCGCTCCCTACATAGCAGTCTGACACTGACATGTTGATCATCCTGCTATAGAGGCCCATTTTTTCTAGTTTCTAAAAACATGTCTTAATTCTTCCTGTGCGTGACATTGTCCTGAGCACTAATGTTCCAAGCATTACTAACATGTAATGTAAACACATTTATAAAACTTTTCTTGACTATCTAAACACACTGTATTCTCTTCGCTGGCTGCTATAGGGTAATTCCATTACTGGTATGGTCATTATAAATATGCTAATGATTGAAATACTCTTAAGATGAGGAGAACAGTAACAGCCAGCGAGAAATTATTTTTTTCTTCTTTCAGCATGGGTTCTCCCTCCCTCCATAGGGAAGAAACTCACTTATGAGGTTGCAATCTGGAATAGCCGAATAGAAAATTTTACGTTTCAGAACCCATAGATCTCAAAAATAAAGGGGGTTCAAATTTGTATATATGTATATGTGTGGGGGGGAGAGCACCAGGGGATTTGGGGGGGGGGTATGGAATATTAACAACCTAGAACTTGGAGTAGTAAGCCAACTAATGCACTATTACATCTCCCCAAAACAATTATTTTTCTGAACTAAGTGATCTTATTTAATTTATTTTTGAAGTTTTTTGATATATTTTTACCAATTGAATCATAATTTTGAGGGGGGGGGGACTCAAGTCCTCCTTATGTATGCCCATGACTACACTGCATTTACCAAAATTAAAGGGAGAGTAATTCATGTTTGTAGCTAGTTTGTGTATAAGAGAAAAAATAAAATCTAATACATACCATAAACGATCTGACTGCCAGTTCAGGTAATGTAGGTGAATAGAAATGTAACATAGCGGCATGAGAATTTTCAGTAATTTTCCTGAATACTTTGTGCCGTGATTCAGTCCACAGATCCAGGGTTTCTCCATAACCCTTGACAACAACCCATTCGATCATAAGACCTTTAAAAGCAATGACAGCTTGGAGTACCCTGCCTAAAGACACCTAGAAACAAAATTTTGCTGAAGTAAATGAAACCAAAATGCTATTATTTGAGAGGAGATCGTTGACCGTAGATGATGCAAGGTAGGGATTGTCGGGGTTCGGTCACTGCTACTTAATAAAACTACATTTTCACGATAAAATGTAGTTTTACTAAATGCTATTATTTTAAAAAAGGGCAGAAGGTCATTTATATATTTAAAAAAAACTTCTCCTTTATTTAGTGAACAACTAAATAACTAATATATAAGAATTTGAAGTGTTCTAAATATATACAAGGCCTCCCACTCGTTTTAAAATAATTTATCAAGAACGAAGGGCCACAATCTTACAATACAAATGCAATTTTGAGAATACACGATGTGACACTTACAGAACGGCCAAAAAGAAATGTTTGACGTTTCATTACTGTATTTATTAGGAATGGCAGACCTAATTTGCACCAAAAATTATCCTGTAGAGCAATGTCTAACTGTGCCATTTTAAAGAAAACAATTAGTTATTGTTTTCTCTGGGGTATTAAATTTGTCAATTAATAAATAGTTGTTAACCCTAAAATACATGACCTCATATTCTCTATATTGTGGAGATATTTTTGATACTCTATTTTTTTACATTTATGTTGCGGTTATATTGATACATTAAAATTATTTTAATTATAATGATTAGCTGGATTATATGAAAGACATATTTTTATATACTAACCTTTTAAGATTTTTGATTATTCCTTCAATTAGTGTGTAGGAAATTTTCCTTTCTCATTTGATGTTTGGTTTAATTAAGCTAACATTATGTTAATTAATGTTAAATAGGCACACTGATTGATAGAAGACCACAGTTGATGTATAATCTGAAATGTCTGTGTTTGTAATAGAAGTGCATTTTGGATAATTGAAGAACAATAGTATTTCAATTCCAGTTAAATTAAATGTGAACTACTATTAGTGAGCTATTAAAAAAGTAGGATAAACAGTTAATTCATTAATATAAAGTCGCTCATAAAAACGTGATTGTATCACTTAGCAATACTCTATTGATTGGGCTCCATATGGGAACAGCTCAATTACGAATATGAATATTAAATTTAGTCCAAATACAATTTTGGCACCATTGTTGGTTCATATTTTTAAAACCTTTAGTAAGCTACAAATTGCCTGTAACGCATCCTCTAATTATCATGAAAATTAATTTGTACACAATTTTTCCACACCTGTTTGTACAAACAAAGGCGTGTAAATAATATCTCACAATAATTCTCAATTAAGCATATTTTGTGTTTAGAAAATGGATTTAAATCAAATATATTTCATCCTTCATTATTTTTTACCAAGACTAAAAAGTAATCAGATATAATACAATTCAATAAATTTTCAAAATAAGGTATATTTATTTTGGTGGCAGTGAGTGCAGTTAACAATATATATATATATATATATATATATATATATATATATATATATATATATATATATATATAGTGATAGTGCACTATACTCTACAAAATGGTCTGATTTTGTTAAAATTTGGCATGAAAATACTTTGTCTAATACAAAACGCCAAGTTCATTAGCCAGCAGAATACAATCGCGAAAAATTCACACATACAAATGGTCAGACTTAAGGTTTTGTGCTTACAGAATTAAAGATTCATTTCTTATAAGACAGGAATAGACTGAAAAGACTCTCAACGCGATCTAATTAACTCTTTTTGAGAAAACTATAATTTGAGGAATCAAAAACAGACAGAAAGACTGGAAAATCTTTCCACATATTCCTGGATTATGTAAACTAGGATATATAAATTTTGGTTACTTTGGGAAAAGAATAATTAATAAAATAAATTATTATTTCATTGAGAGGAGGTAGCTTATTTGGTTGTGGTATCTTAATAAAACTACATTTGATTTGTAGTTAATAATAAATGGACATTAAAATTTAAATAAATAAATAAAACTACATTTTTTTTATAAGAAAATGGGTTTTATTATTTACCGATGTTTCAGCTTGAAATTCAAGCCTTATCAGGGCTGTTAAATATTACCCATTTAAGTTTTAAATCTGTATTCACCTTACCTCTAATATAAAATCCTAGCCATAACACCCACTTACCAAAGGTATCATTTGACCTCTTCCATGTATAATGTTTCTCTGTTTTTGACACTTCTTTTGTATTTATATTAGTATTAACTCTATACTTGTTTTATAGCCCTAGTGAAGGCTTGAATTTCAAGCCAAAACATCAGCAAATAATAAAACTAATTTTCTAATAAAAAATGGAGTTTTATTAAGATACCATACCATGATCGAATTCTGAAAAATTCTACCATCAAATAAATTATTATATTTACAGAAAGCAGTTTTGGCCTTATTTACTTATTTATTCCGTTAAAAAAAAAAAAAAAAAAAAAAAAAAAAAAAAAAAGGCTACGCGAATCGCCATTGTTGCTGATCCTCCCAAATAAATTAAAATTGGCTGCGAAATTGTGAAAGAGTAGTTGAAGTTTCATTCCATTGAAGGTGAAATATAACCAGTTTCTAATCTAAACTTTCCAAATCATAACAAGGATAAGCATTGTGTTACAGCATGCTAAGATGGCAAGTTTCTGCAAGACAGGCTTTAAATTATAATGAAATGAATATGTAGAAAAAATAGTTTAACCCAAAATTACCTGAAGAACAGCATTTGTAGCAAAAGGCCTGGAAATAGACATTGTCATATCAGGATACTGCCGATCTATTGTGGAAATGACAGTATCTACAGTCCTGAAAAAAAGAAAAAAATATATATATAATTCAAATTTTCAAAAGTTTTGGCAAAATTGAATATACATTTGTATTAAAATAAATTTACATATTTTGAAAAATTGGAATTAAATGTAGCAAAAAAACATTTTTGAATTACCCTGAGATGATAATGTTCCCCTGAATTTAACCTACCTTTTAAAAGAGAGTATTATTCATTTGTACAAGGCTTATTTATCTGCAAGAAAACAATATTTTGTGATTGCACTAAGGAAGTGAGTGTGTTGAAGGGCCATCACACATATACGCAATAACCCTCTTTGGCCAGGACTGTAATCAAACCTATTAGCAGACTTCCTGCAACTGGCAGATCTAGCTGGATCTCGGTAATCCTGGTGGATATAGCAAATGTTTTGAGCTTGGTGGAGAGAAGTAGTCAGTCAGTCTTTGATCTCTGCACCTGGGATCGTGCATCTATTCAAAGCTCCGCATTCAGTTGTTTTAGCAATCAGAAGGTGCGCTATTGAACAAGCTTTATATTGGCCTGTGTTAAGGCAACACACTAAACAAATTCTGCAGAGTTAGATTTTGTCTAATAATTAGGTATAATGGTTGTACAAATGTCACATATGAATACACGTGATAGTACTCAACCCTGTATTTTTATAGTTTTAAATTGCAATATGAATTAGTTTGTACAGTAATATAATATATTTTATTTATTGTTTTTTTACTTTCAATTGGAGCCCCAGTGGCTGTGTGTTAACACCTTGGGTGCGGATGACACCACGTGTATGTCATCACAAACATACTCCCTGTGGCGGCATGACGCTACCTGGAAAGCTGGGGGAAAAGGTTTTGGGGATCGGCTACAAACCTCCAAGTTTTTTCGTTCCTCCGTCGTATCAGGGAGTGTTTCGAGTGTCTTATTCTGGAATCGTGCCAGGCTCAGACCTTTCTTTGAATTTTGTGCAGGAGTTTCTTCACCACATTTATGTCATGGTAAAAAAAGTCTGACTCACAGGAACTGCATCATCTTAGCGCGGTTCCATTCATATCCCTAGTGCCATTTTGTATACTTAGAATAGAAACAGTTATTACTAGGAACCGGATACTTAGGTTTTCACGTATTTTTTTCCTTTCTCCTAAACATGATAAAGATCGATTTGTTATATGATTCGCGTCTTGTAGGATCATTCATGCAAATTTGGAAGAACCTAAAAAAAACTATTCTGAATGATATCACCTAAAACCTGATGGAATGACCTAGACGGACCGGTGACAAAGGGCCAGCAGCGTACCCTTATACCTGGAACACCCTTGAGCCTAGCTTGGCCAGGCTCCACTGCTACAGACATGAAATTTTTTTTTCATTGGTCAATGTATTCAAAACTATCAAAATGTTTATAATTTCTAAATGTTTCATAAAATGAATACAATTCAAAACAAACAATTAAAAAGTGAGCTAAACAACTACGCAAACCCGTTCAAAAGAACACATTCTAAGTTTTCACATCACCGTTTTCTCCGATTGACATCGACTAATCGAAAATCTTCTCATAATATTAATTATAGAGAATTTAGTAAGCTTTTGAATAATCCACTTATGACGATTTCCCAACTGTTTTCGAGATATTAAGGAAAATATGCGAAGTTCCCAAAACTTTTCATGCCTCTTAATAAAATATTTTATTCTAATTCTTCCTTAACTCCAAACGTAACCAAAATTTACACATCTTTGTATGTATGGAATTTAAACATGCAGAAAATATTTTAACCGAATCCCATGATTCTAAGTAACCAAACCAAAAACTTGATTTAACAACTATTTTTCCAATTTTCTCGGAAACGGTTAAAGCTATCACCTTAAAAATGGTTTCATTCGTTTTACTAGCCCAAGAAGCCTATAAAATGATTACTTACAAGCATATGAACTGAAAAACGTAAGCATTACAATTTTTTTTGCGCGAATTTCGCCCCAAACGCCATCTTCCAGTGGGCGGATTCTGCTGGGTAACGAACTTGACCTTTCAAATTGGATGACGGATTTTAGTACCAAATTTCATCAAAATTGGACCATTAGGGGGCCAGAAAACCGCAAACAGACAAATATAAATAAGTAAATATATATACATACACACACACACACATATATATATATATATATATATATATATATATATATATATATATATATATACAGATTTGAACCACTGTTATTTTCGGTCTCTATGGGTTTTGAAACGCAAAATTTTCTAGTCGGCACTTCCGGATTGTTTCATGAGATCAACCTTATAAGTGGGGTTCCTCCCTATGGAGGGAGGGAGGAACCGCGCTAAAACATATTTCTGAAGGAAATTATCCAGAATCTCCAACGGGTAAGTTATTTTTTCACATTAACAAAACCAATGAAATCATAAAATGAAAATAAAAAATTTACCATTTTTTGGATGGTTTGGGGTTTACTACTCCCGCAGTCAAAGTTTTAAGGCATGAGCATTTAACACTCTGTACCAAGGGTCGTGGGTTCGATTCCCACTAGGAAAAAAAACATCAGCCCTATCCAGGCTAGAAAAGGGTGGTGACCTATAGATAACCCAACCTAAAACTCTGAGCTAATTATAATGGACGTTAAAATTTAAGTAAATAAACTTTCATTAAATAAGATATATTTTTGTGCAAGTAAAGCATATTTATAAAATATACCAAATCCTAACAAATGTGATAAACAGGCAGGGACATTCACAAATGCTTAAAGCTAATCTCACGTACATAAAATATAAGTACTAAAAAGCTTAAAAAAAACTAACTGCGGAGGAACATTGTGGCTACTTGTTTGAGTTCGTCTTCTTTTGGCACTTCCAGGATTCATGTAAGATCTTTTAAGCTGGTTTTGGCTGAGGAGAGCCACTGCATTGTTACTATATTCATGAATCTGAAATAAAAAAAGACATTACAAAACATTATTTTAATAATTAAGATGAGCATTCAAAATAAACGGATCTTGCTTCCAAAAAATTATTATTTTTGTTGAGACCAGTGAACTTCAACACTGAAAACCACTATATAGAAACTCCACCAAAATAAAAAGAAACATTTACAAAGATTTTGTAGTGTTATTTATTTGTGCTAATACATAATCTATCATAGGTAAAAATGCATGCTTAGCAAAACATTTCTTATCTTGAAAAATGTAGTTTTATTATTCAAACAACCGAATCCGGACTACATCTACCTTCGCTAACCAACTGTCAACGGTCTCCTCTCAACTTAGCTTAGCCGTGAAGTTTCCTTAAAAAGATTGTGAAGTATTCAATTTCACAGTTATCAATTGTTAGATAATAATAATAATATCAATAACCAAATTCCTTACTTTATCAGTCCATTTATAACTTAAAACAAGCTGGCTGTAGAGCGCCTGACGTTCCTGAGTACATTCTTGGCTTAGATGGCTAGTATTTCCGAGGTTAAACGGTCCAGGAGGAACTGATAGATTATTAACTGCTTGTTCAACATCTCTAAAAGACAAGTAACCACATTAATGAATTAATGATGAACCTATTTGGATGCACACCTATATAAAGTCAAATCTTACCTTAAATGATGTGTTACAGCATTTAATAATTCTTCAATTTCTGACAAAAATTTGGTATCCCTTCCTTCTTCGCCATGATCTGCTCTGATGCCATTGGCCAAAGAACTGAATATTTGCCCTACACTACATCGTAGGACTTTGATTGATGTTAAAGCAGTGTATAAGTTTTCCATGTTTAAGGAATTAAAATAATAATAATATTTAATACTCTTGTTCTATCAGTCAATCCATCTCCACAAAATGTAGAAACAACAGTTAATGTAATTTCAAATTCATCTCGTTGAAGTGTTTAATAAATGCTGATAATCATGCTTTTTTCATTTTTAAAGAAAACAGGAATTGAATACAAAATATCCTCAACTACACCATTTATTGCGAGATTGTTTACAAAACAAAACTCTTGTAACCAACGAGAAGGTAACGAATGGTCTCTGATATGTCTTCTACTATTGATCATTCTTATATTTCCCAAATTATTTTTTTCAACTGGAGTGATATCTATTTTATATAATTTTAGTTTAAAATGCTAGAAGAATTATGTACATGAAGTGTTTTATTAGCTGTACATACACGAGAGAATTTACTTCTTGATAACCTCTCACATATTAAGATAGCAGTACTTAGTCACGTTTACCTTCTTCCATCCCTTAAGGTTATAAGTGTTTACAGTGTTAAGTTAAGGCCTTTATTTAATCATGGTATTCTGATTAATATATTTATCTTAAGTACTCTTGTAGACTGTTTATTAACTTTTTTCATTAATTTTTAGAAACCATTAATGTTACACGGTCATGAGCGAGCAATTACACAAATAAAGTACAATAGAGAAGGGGATTTATTGTTTTCTTCAGCCAAGGATCACTGCCCTAATGTTTGGTACTCTTTGAATGGAGAAAGATTAGGAAATTTCATTGGGCATAATGGTGCAGTGTGGTGTCTTGACATTAATTGGGAAAGTACTAAGTTCATGTCTGGTGCTGCTGACAACACCCTTAAGCTGTGGGATTGCTCCAATGGTTTGTTTTAAAGGATATTACTTTCTTTTTACCTCCTTAATCCTTCATTTACATTTTATGCATGCAGATTTTAATGAAATAATGTTGGGACTTTGTTGCATATGTTTCCCTATGTAATGATGGTTCACCATTTTTTATCGGATATTATTGAACAGAATAAAGATAGAATATTGATAATAGGACTTAAATGTATGGTATTTAGTCATGGATTATAAATAATCAGTGTCAATCTACTTTATTATTTTGATATTTAAAATAAAATACAGGCTTCTACCATTATGCCAGTTAAAAATGTTATAAAGTTTAGTAAGCAAAACTTTGCTTATTCATAAAATTCATTAATATTAAAAGTGATCTTAGTTAATTTTTTAATAAGCGCACTCTATGTACTACATTAACTCATGCCTATGTTCTTTAAAGAAGTCTTTATGTGAGGTTTTTTAACTTTTGATGCATTTTTCAGGAGTGGAAATAGGTAATATTAATACCAAATCAACTGTTAGGACATGTGTATTCAGCTATTCAGGCAACCAGGCTGCCTATTCAACTGATACCCAAAGAAAACAAATGTGCGAAATCAACATTATTGACTGCAGAATGAGTGACTCCTTCGGTAAGTGCACTAGGAACGTTTCTTGCACTATTTGCTGGTAGTTTTTATTCTAAGATATCTGGGAGTCTATCCTAAATGACCCTGAAAATCTTCACTGAATAAGCCCTCGTTCTTTCCAGTTTATAAATAAATCTAAAACGTTTATAAATAAATCTAAGAAGTAGAAATAAATAAATACTGACTGAGTGCTGCTATTAACAGAGTATGTAGTCAATAGAAATGAAGAAGTAGGGTCAGTATTGCAATTATTGACATTGAAAAATACACTCCATGATATATTTGAGTATATCCTCCAGAAGTAGGATTATAATTATTTTTTTTATGATTAATTTAAATATAGTTTAGATGGGTGAAAAATAAAATCAGATTATGAAACCGAATTTCAGATGAATTATGTAGAGGTCCTACCTTTGAATTTCCTAGATCTTTTATAATCTTATAAATAATGAATTGTTTGTCATTGTATTTTTTTAGGTTCAGAACCAATTCTCTGTATTCCTGTGCCTGAATCAAAAGTGACGGCTCTCCAATGGGGTCCTATTGATGAAATGGTTGTTACCGGTCATGAAAATGGAAAAATAACTCAGTGGGATATGAGGGTGAGTTAAATCTCATGTTCGGGGACTAACATTGTTTTCAATAATTCTAGGTTGAAATTTTGAAATTTAACAAGAAAAAGAAAGTAGTATTATTTATTGAAACTCAATTGAGCAGATTTGAAGTTAATTGAAAAAAAAAAAAAAATATCTTAACAATATACATACTTTTTCAGACTGGAAAACAATTAAATCAAATCGATGCTCATACTGGTTCCATCAATGATATGCAGATGTCTAAAGAGGGTATGATGTTTGTGACAGCTTCAAGTGACAATACTTCTAAACTATTTGATACTGAGCAGCTTCTTCATCTAAAAACTTATGTCACTGAACGACCTGTTAATAGCGCCTGCTGTTCTCCAATATTGGACCATGTATGTAAACTAGTTTTATTTTAGATTATTCACATTACAAGCTTCCTTCGTGGCCTTATAGTTTTAAGATAGACTTTTTATTTTATTTTGTAGTGTATATATATATATATATATATATATATATATATATATATATATATATATATATATTCCACTTTTTCTTGTTTGTTTTTCTGGCAGGGGGTCGATAAAGCAGTACACTCTTTGTTCACATTAACTGCTTTATTTGTTATGTTTCGCCCGACATGTTTCGTGCCTTGTCGGACCTCTTCAGGGGCTTTCCTATGTAACAATATTCCTATAACAAAAAATTAGCAAAAATGTTAGCAACCGATTTAAAACCATTTAGTGAAGATAACCCTTTCGATATTATCAATGCGACGCATCTTATTGACAATTTAAAGAACATAAAGATTTTACCAGGTTTTAAATTACTCTCATTTGACGTTGTTAACATGTTTCCAAACATTCCGGTAGATTTGGCAATAAAAATCATTAGTAATAATTGGACGCAGATTGAAAAACATACTAAGATAAAAAATAAAGAGTTATTCATTGAAGGAATCAGTTTATGTTGTAAATTCGGGTACTTTCAATTCAATAAAAAGATATATAAGCAACTGTACGGAATTCAGATGGGAAACCCGCTCTCAATTGCTGTTAGTGGAATAGTGATGAATTGGATTCTTAATGAAATCATTTCAGAGGTTCCAATTAAGATTCAATTTTTGTACAGATATGTAGACGATCTTATTTTATGTGTAAAGGAAGAGGAAGTGGATAAGCTTTTAGAAACCTTTAACAACAAATATAATAATATACAATTTACCAAAGAGTTGGAAGCTGATAAAAGATTAAACTTTTTAGACATGGAACTAATCAGAAATGAGGATAATTTTATTGAATACAAATGGAAACCAAAGACGTATCATTCAACAAGAATGATTAATTTTTATTCCAATCACCCGCTTAATTTTAAAAAGAATATTTTATACAATCGGACATTATCAGCTTTGCACAGAACTTCCTCTAAGTATTTTTGCGAAATAAAAAATAAATTACGAAATATGTTTCAAGAAAACAACTATCCTAAATCATTGATAGAGCAGCAAATAAGAAGGGCAGAGAAACGTATATTGTACACAAAAACACCAACTGAACTTCCGAATAAGCAAGACAAATATGAATTTAAACCTGAAATTTTTAGCATATCTGACGACTTTTTTGATGACATAGAATGCAAAAGGAAAAGAAAATATTCTGATACTATCACAGAGTCAATGCCACCTAAAAAAATTAAATTAGTTTCAGGTTTGCTTATTAAGGATACTGAAAATAAAAACAAGCGCAAACGAGATCAAAACGATAAACCTCCCGAATCACAGAACGATTCAAAAAAGCGAAAGTTATTACAGACATGTATTCAAAAATTCTTTATGAAAAATACGAATTTAAATAAGCAAATAGCTTTGAATGAGCATTTACTTTTACAAAAGAGAAAACAGGTTTTAACAAAAGAAAATGACAAAGATGTGAATGAAATAAATAGATATTTTACTTTTCATTACCATCCTTCAATAGCCAATAGACTTAAACAAATATGTAAAGACGTAGGTAAAATAAGTTGGAAATATGGTAACAAAATAGAAAATAGTTTTAGCAATATTAAAGACAAAATTAAACCAACAAGTACAAAGAACAATACATACAAAATTCGATGTAACGATTGCAACGCATGCTACATTGGGGAATCGGCACAGCTATTGCAAAAGAGAATCGTGCAACACGCAAAAAGCATAGACACAAACGAAAACAGGACAACATTGACAGAACACGCACTAACTTTAAAACATAACTTTAACTTTAAGGACGTTCACATTTTAAATAAAGAGAGGAACACTTTAAAAAGAAAAATCAAAGAAAATATTTACATAATTAAAAATTCCAACACTGCCATAAATAAAAAAACAGATTTAAAGAATGTGCACCAAATTTTCCATAGTATAATAAATTAAACCTTACAAAACAAATTTCACCAATAATCGATACCATGAAAATAGCTAAAGAATCGATACAAACGGCCATATTAATTACCATAGATGACTTTTCAGTACTACGCCTGACTCAAGCTAGACAACATGACGAGAGGACTTCGTGATAAGGTAGGATTAAGATTAAGTTGAAATATTATATGTTGAAATGTAAATTATTTAGGGACAGGATATGTGTATTAGTGTAAGCAATTTAAAGTTTAGGATTTATAAAAAATATTGTTACATAGGAAAGCCCCTGAAGAGGTGCGACAAGGCACGAAACATGTCGGGCGAAACATAACAAATAAAGCAGTTAATGTGAACAAAGAGTGTACTGCTTTATCGACCCCCTGCCAGAAAAACAAACAAGAAAAAGTGGAAAATATATATCGGGTCATCTTTCACAAGAATTAATATATATATATATATATATATATATATATATATATATATATACACACACATACATACATAAATACATACATACATACAGATACATATACTAGCTGTGCCCACGACTTCATCCGCGTGGATAGTGAACTGATTTAGTTTATTTTTACAAAATACTTTTCTATTAATATGTCCACAACGAATACTGAGTTTTGTTGCAATACAACAATAATTGCGCCTGGTGTGGGCGAATAACTACTTTGGGTCCGGGGTCACCCCCCCCCCCCCTCCAGATGAACCAATTTTGCTGGTTAACGAACTTGTTCAAACATTTACTAGGGGAATACTATATACCAAGTTTTGTGCCAAAAAACAAAAAAACTCTGGTGTGTATCGTGTTAACGATAGTTCATGAAAGGTTTGACGTGATTCTTTCCATCAGCATAACTTTTTTATTTATGAACCGATTGACATGAAACTAAATCTAAATCTTAAGTGAAGCTTACCACAATATATTAGTGAAAACCGAAACTAAATTGGATAAGCCGTTTATGAGATTAGCTCGAACAGATCGAGACAAAAATTCTAAAAATCATTGTTTTAGGAACTATTGTGTTGATAAAGACCCCCCTATAGTATTTTTTCCCATATATCTTTCATGTATAGACAGCGATCCGTTTGAATTTTGAATCATGATCAGAAATCATGATTTGTATAGATATTTTGGCATATGGAATCGAGGGATCTACTAATCTAACTCCTATTTTATGTACTCTCAGTCATGACGTGAAGATTTGTTCATAATAATTAATTTTTGTTTCCAGGTGGTACTTGGTGGTGGTCAGGAAGCCTCAGTGGTCACAACAACATCAACCAGAGTGGGAAAATTCGATGCTAGGTTTTACCATATGGTATTTGAAGAAGAATTTGGGCGAGTAAAGGGACACTTCGGACCTATCAACTCCTTAGCATTCCACCCTGACGGCCGGTCTTATGCCAGCGGTGGAGAGGATGGTTACGTACGAGTTCATTATTTTGACCCATCGTACTTCGAGTTTACCTTTGATTGTTAATTAAGTAAATTTTATAAAAAAAATATATATTAAAAATTTTGTAAAAATATTAAGTAAAACTATGTTTTATATACTCCTTTATTATTTTTTCTTCTTCTAATTTTTTTCCCTACAGATTTTTATATTTAAAAATATAAACATTTGTTGTTTTTTTTTTCTTTTTACTTTTTTCATATAAAGGAGGATTAAAAAACATTTTAGCCTTGAAAATAACAAATAAAATAAGGGAAAATTAACAAAAATCATTAAATTAATTGATTTGAGGGTTTTCAAATGGTATAGTGGCTAGAAGAAAACTGGATTCAAAACGAGAGAGACACGGGTTCAAGGCCCAATTCTTTTTTTTTTGGCCCTCACTGAAAAAAATTACCTTCTCCACCAGGGACGTTAAGAATGGCTGGCAACATGGATATAGCCTGGCTCACGAGAACTAAAACGCAGATGGCATAAAAAAAAAACAAAAACTAAACGGGTGATGTTACATGCTGAATTTGCCTGTATGGTGGTGATACTGCATATTAAACATACACTAAATGTCAGACCTCTACCAAAATGATTGTATTAATTTCTTAAAGTGTCACTATAAGAGGTACAGCTCCGTCATCAGTGTGCCTACTGCATACAATAATATATTATAATTTTGTTTCTATTCATATGAATATAAATACTTAATGATTACTATGAAAAAATAACAGTCATCATAAAAAACAATTTTTTTTACCAATGTTTTATGTTGTATGCAGCATACAATATGAACGATAAAGTCCTACTAGTTACTTAGAGTCTATTGATCCTTCCCCACTCTCACATTCAACTTACATATATTATTAATTTAATTTTAGCACTTTCCTTCGAAGGAAAGTAGCTATTGAGGTTGCACTCATGATGGAATTTTTGAAAAATGTCTTCAGATCTTTATCGATCCTACCTAGTAGACACCGAAAATGACCCCCGCTAAAATTTATATATATATATGTGTGTGTGTCTCTTAACACGATAGCGGCCAGAGTTTTTATTTTTTCTTCACGAAACTTGGTATATAGCGTTCGATTAGCAAACGATTGAACGAGTTCGTTAACCACCGAAATCGGTCCACCGGGAGGGGGGGTTTACTCCGGACCCAAAACACTAATTTGACCATGCCAGCCGTAGTTTTTGTTATATTTCAATGAAACCCGGTATTCGTTATGTTTATCTAAAGAGAGAAATATGTTGTAAAAATAAACTAAATTGGATCATTAGGAGGGGGGGTTTACTCCGGACCCACATTACCAATTTGCCACTACCAGCCGTAATTTTTGTTATATTTCAATGAAACCCGGTATTCGTTATGTTTATCTAAAGAGAGAAATATGTTGTAAAAATAAACTAAATTGGTTCATTAGGAGGGGGGGGGGTTTACTCCGGACCCACATTACCAATTTGCCACTACCAGCCGTAGTTTTTGTTACATTTCAATGAAACTCGGTATTCGTGGTGGCAATCAATAGAGAAAAGTGGGTTGTAAAAATAAACTAAATCGGATTATTTGGAGGGTGGGGTTTACTCCGGACCTAAAGTACTAATATACTCATACCGGTCGTAATTTCTGCTGTATTGTAACAAAACGCGGTATACGTCGTGGGTATCTCATGAGAAAGAAGTGTTGTAAAAATGAAGTAAATCGGTCCATTGGAAAGGAGGGTTTACTTTAAACTCTGTTTCATTAGAATTAGCCAGCCAGACGTAGGTTCCCAAAGCCGCCGCGAGGAGCGCTATCTCCCACTAGGGGGTCTGTATCCTGTTCCTGCGTCAGATCAAAAGACGGAAAATGAAGTTTTTGTGTATTTATTAAGTAGTACAGGAACAACTCTGGAACAGTACAACAGTACAGTATTAACATAACTCTGGAAGCAAATTATTTACAAAATTAATAATTGAACAGTTCTCATAAGAAATGTAAATGAGCAGAAATATTCACGTTTTTATTTTATTTATATAGGTTATTTACAGCAAATTACTCAGTAACGTAGTCAACACAAATTCTGAGGAAAGTGCTTAGTTATGCAGCTCCTGCGTGACAGACTTTATTTAACTCTTCCACTGATATTTCTATTACAAGAATATTCAATTATTATATGATGCATAAAATAAAGCATTTATTTACTTATTTTTAAACAAATAATAAATACACTAATTGAATCAGGTAGTTATAACATAGGTACTAATGACCCAGATGTCGTTGTATCGTAATAAAAAAAATAATAAAAAAAAAAAAGCTTTAAAGGAGTTCGCTTGTTTTCTCCTGTGTGAGGGACTTTATATTACAAAGACATTACTCTAGATTTGCTGCAATTTTGGAATATCTGTTCTTTCACATTAACCATTCCTCAAGGTCTTATCTCCAGAAATACATATGAAATCGTTGTTCTTTATGCTTGCAAAAGTTTCAATGTCCTGTTTAGCATTGATTTAATGAGGCTTCCTTCACAACTTAAATATAAACTTCTTTGCTTCTTGTCTCCTTGACCTTATTGTACACCCCTCTCCTCTATCCAAACAAAGCAATTTTCATTGATATCAGACTACTTATTTCTTCAGGAATCGTCAACATTTGGCATTGTAAATTTGTTCTAAAGAAACATTTGATGAGCACATATTTTTTTGATCTTGTTAATACACATGAATTTATAGAATGTGATATCATAATACTAGGTGGACCAATGAAGGTCTTGTGAATAGATACTGCGGACACAGATACAGTTGTGGACTCGGGCACTCGAATTGAGGCACCTGTTCGAATCTCCTAGGAGTAAGATAACTTCATGAATACATTGATCAAATTTCCTAGTTAACCATGCCTGCTTAGAAAAGGCCACAGCCAATATATTGCCCTTTCTCGATAGAGCAGGTCCTCATGGGATAATAGACCAAAATAGGAAGAACTGTAAGACTACTGAAGTCCTATGTCATAGGCTCACACATTTAATAATAAGTAAGATATCAGTAATATCTATAGAAGTATAAAAGGAAGGATAATTGACAAAGCATTACAGTTTAACTCTATGGAAACCATATTTTGTAACCCAGAAATTCAGGCAGGAAATGTTGCCATCGATGACGATTTTGATGAAATTTGACGGAATAATACCGAATTTTTTTAGGGGGGGGGGTGAGCGAATTTGCTGCGGAAATAATTGTAGTACTTGAGCTTTTGAATAGTAGGCTTCTAGCTAAGCTTAATGTAGATATTTTGATGTGGATAATCGCTTAAGATCACTTTCAAGGGAATATATTTAACACTGCCCGTCACAACCAACAACCACGTACATACAATGAATATATGTAGCCGTGAAAAATTGGAAAATACTATAATTTTGGTTGTTGGGTACTCCAAAATGACGTACGAATTGAAAATGTGAAGACGAGGGTTCTAGGCATCGATTATTTTGCACTATATCGTATTTTGATGCACTGAACACGAATGCGTTAAAAAAAACTCGCTCTCAACTAGGAAAGAAGTTATGAGTTTTGTGTGAGTTCACTGTGATGAAGGTTATAAAAGTTGGCGTAAACACCGTATTAATAAACATGCATATTAAGAAGAATGTCTAGGACGACTTTTGGGCAGACGTGCTATGCGTTTCCGCTCGCTCTAAACTCTAGTCAATCCAACTCGCTGTTATGGATAGAATTCCGATGTTATGGAGGTTATAAATTTGATTAGATTAGATTAAGTATGACTCGGCCGTTGTCCTATGTGCCTGCTTAGGCTTCTCACAATCTCCTGATGAATTCCAGATACTGCCAGACTTCAGCCGACTTCCTGATTTCATCCTCTCCAAGGCTGCCAAAATGCAGGAATCGCCACCTCTCCAATGCTACACGCTCAAATGTAACATGCTTGGGTGTCTCCTCCTTGTCCTTGTACCACCTGCATACCGGCGAAGACCTTATATGCTTATTCATTGTACAATGACCTGAGACCGTTGCAACCGTCTCCCTCAGATCTCTTCTGGTCATATCCAGAAAGATGTCCTTCTTACCGAATTTTTTGAGATCTATAAAGGACTTCGTATGGGTTATTTTCTGGCACTCCCAAAATTTTCCAAAATTCTTTTTGGCTCTTGTTGTTATTGCTTCCTTGGCACAGGCCATTGATAGATCCACAAAACGCATTGGTCCCACAGGCGCCACTTCCGCGCCTGTCCCTGCCAGCCTGTCTGCCCTCTCATTTTTGGGATACCTCTATGCCCTGGTACCCAATAAATGACAACCTTATTGTTTATTGCCAACTGATTAAGCCTTGATTGACACTCGTCCACCACTCTAGCTGCTTTACATGCAGCCTGACTGTCCGTAAGGATATTTATCTTCTTCCCACAGGCTCCCTTCTCAATCATGCTGTGGGCCGCCGCTAGGATGGCGTATATTTCCGCCTGGAAAACAGTTGAGGTTTTTCCAAGGGAAATTTGTAGCCTTAAGCCACCCTCTCCCCCACTCCAGACCCCTGCTCCTGTTCCATTAATAGTTTTAGAGCCATCCGTATAAACATTCATGCCGTTAGGTGGCTTGAAGGTATCATCTTTACCTGTGCAGATGCCATGTATTTCTACTCTGTACCTCTTTGCAGTGCTTATTCTGGTCCTCATCATGTATGACGGCATGCTTAACTCCGGGATTTCCTCTATCTTTGAGAAGATCCGGAAATGTCCTATTTCCTGTTTAGGATTACCGATGACCTCCTGCTTCATCATTCCACAAGCTGATTTCATTGCCTCTGCTTCAATGAATACATCAATTGGCAACAGGCGGGGAATGGCCTCCATAGTTATCACAGGAGTTGACCTCATAGCTCCTGTGACCAGTAAGCACCCCAGTCTCTGTACCTTCCTTAATTTGGCGCTGAAAGCCTTGGTGGCCACCATACCACACACCCATATGTCACAGGTCTTATCATCGCTGTATAGATCCAGTGCGTTATGCGGGGACTAATGCCCCAATTCTTTCCACACAGGTTCTTGCATACCCACAATAACCTTATGGCTCTATTTGTAACTAGAGTGATATGTTACTTCCAGTCTAGTCGCCGGTCCTGAACCACTCCCAAATATTTTACCTTATTACTATAGGGTACCTCCTCTCCTTTGAAACTCGGATTTCTCAGCCCATCCAGTTTCCTTTTATTAGTAAAGGGAACCAGGACCGTCTTCCTAGGGAGGTAATAAATAGTTTATCAACATTTCAAATGAGAGTTCTTTGTTTCCCTATGTTACATGTCTGCGCATGGGCATGTTTACGAATACGCTGTTTACGCCAACATTAACCTCAATAACAGTGAACTTAAGTGCTTCATAACTTATTTTCTAGATGCGAGCGAGTTTTTTTTTTTTTTTTTTTTTTTTTTTTTTTTTTTTTTTTTTTTTTTTTTTTTTTTTTTTTTTTTTTTTTTTTTTTTTTTTTTTTTTAACGGATTCATGTTTAGTGCATCAAAATACGATATAGCGCAAAATCTCAAAATAATCGGTGCCTTGAACCCTCATCTTCACATTTACCAATATTAGGAAACGATGGGGTCTCCCGTAGTCTAGTGGCTAGCACGCTGGATTCATAAGCGGGAGATGGTGGGTTCGATTCCCACCTCCGGCAGGAATTTTCTCATCTCAAGGCTCGCTGGGAAAATTCCTCGCTGCACCCTGGATGTCGGCGCTAATGACCTAGAAGTAGATGCGCCGGAAAAAAAAAAAAAAAAAAAAAAAAAAAAAAAAAAAAAAAAAAAAAAAAAAAAAAAATTAGGAAACGATAAAAGACATTAGCGAGAAAAAATGAAAAACATTTATTAAAAACTATGAAAACGACGTCGCAGATTTCCACAGACGACTGGCGGAGGAAAACAAATCATTTTGATTTTTTCCCGTCAGTGTTAAGTACGATTTGAAAACGAGAAACATTGAATTAATTTTTGGATTTGTCTCTCGCATTCGAATGGAAACCTGTCTAGGAAATATCTTTAAAGTCATCTCACAATAGGGGCCAATCAAGCGGTCATCTCACAATTTCATCAAGCGGATAATAAAATGTGCCAGGTTTCATCCTCAAATAACCAAAACATATTTTTGGCTGTTGGAGTAACCAACAAAACAATCTACGGAACTCCCCAAAACTGTTCCATTTCTTAATACATCCCCCTCCCATTTAGTTCTCACACCACTGCTTAATAACAATATTTTCAACAATGGGTTCTCTAAGAGTAATAACTTTTCCATACCCTAGGATGTAACACCCCGAAAATGTTGCTATATAAACGTTATGATGCACTGTTTTGTAAAGAATTGCGACTTGTCGGTGGTATTTTGACCAAACAATCTATGTCTGACGACGAAATCAGCAGTGCAATAAATCGTTCAAACACGCACCCAGTGTGAACGAGGCCTTTAATCGGGCATGCCCAAACCGCGGCCCATGAGTCCATTGATGTTTCTACCTGCCTAAATTATTTCATATTATTTTAGACATTTATACTATAGACGGTTGAAAGGAAAATGCGCGTCGACTAAATTATCCGTTTATATTAAAAAATCTTAAGTAAAATACAAAAACAAGTGTCACATTAATTGTAAGTTAATAACATATTTTGATATTAAAATGTTTTGAATAATTTGTTCTAGTATTTTTATATCTGCGGTCCATCTCAGTTCAGACAATTTTTACTTTGCCCACCAACCGATTTGGGTTGAGCAATCCCGCCTTATATGGTAACACGATAAGATGAAACAGCCCTTGAAAACATGGGCGTATATAGGAAATAATTTCGAGTGGGCTGGGAGTATGGAAAATTAACAATCTAGAAGTTGGAGTAGTTAGCCAACTAAAACGCTATTACACCCCCCAAAAAAGTTTTTTTTCTGAACTAAATGATCTTGTTTAATTTAATTTTAAGGGTTTTATGACAAATTTTTACCGATTAAATCAAAATTTCTGAGGGAGCTGCAGGCAGCACCCTTTTTAAACGCCCATGCCTGAAAGTCGGACAAGTTATGATTTTCGTTTGATGGTGGCTTTCGTTTGATGAAAAAGTCAATTCTGAGAATATGGGCTAGTTCCCAATTGAATTTCCTTAATTACGTAAATTGAAAAATAAAATGACTTTTTCACGTTCTTAGTAATTGAGGAGGGGAAAAAACATTCTGAGAAATCATGAAAGATAAGTAAAAATGTATAGAATCAACATTTTCCTTATTTATACGATATTATCATTCCTATTGTTGTTTTTACTTAAAAAGTTATAAAAACCTAGCTGCCGATTATTGCAGAGTGTGAAACATTTATAAACTAAATTTATTTGATAATATTTTAGAATAAAACATATTGTATAATATTAATATTTCAATCAATAGGATGTAAGAAAATGAAGCAGTCACAGAGAACTGATGGATGCTATTACTTAATCCATTCCCCTTTGTTCTGTACGCATCTGTTCTAATTTACTTACACTTGTTCAATTATAACCTGAACAAATATTCAGACCCATTATGACTCATCTCCTTGTGAAACACCTTTGTATTATCAATACCATTGGACATTCTGATGCCACATACTTTCTCAAGGATAGATAAGAGGTTATTTCAGTATTGACGCATTATTTACAAATATCTATTTACACATAAATAGAACAAATAAACTGTATAAAAAAAATCAAATCAATATTTACATTTCAAAAGCATTAACCTAAATTAATGACATAGACAGGTTTGGCCACTAAACTAAAGGAGTAAAGGTGAAGAATAGTCCCTTGTCAAGGAGGTTTTCTCACTGCGCGGATTGTAGTTTTGAATCGGTTCTTTTAATCAGGTTTTCTATTGTAAATGGAGAGTTGTTTTTTGCTGTTTTGCTTGAGCTTAGCATCACTTTGCTCTGTGGCTCTGTGCTTATTTCTATGGTGATGACGTTTTGCTCTGACTTGCTAGAGGTAACAGTTGCTTTCTTGTTTACTAACTCCAATGGCTCCTCGTCATACTGCATCTAAAAAAAATAAATAAGTTATATTAAAATAATTTTTTTAACCAAATACAGTTAATATACATTTTTTATGAAGAAAATTTTACAATTATCAAGCCATATAGTCTTTTAATGCTTTTGGGGATGTATTGGGTTTTGGCATATTTAATAATAATTAATAAAGCGTATACAAAGATACAGAAAACCTAGATATAAGCAAGAGCAAAATATGACGACTCGAGCTAACATATTCCAAAGAGGTAGAAACTCAAGATACGAATATAGACGTACAAAATTACGGTGATGTCATCGCATTCCTATTCACTAATTTACGAAGAACTACAGCACAATACTGGTTCTATAAAGGTTATTGTTTAATTGTATCATGACTATGAAACCAAAAATTCATCAAAAACTATTTGTCATTATTTTTTTTTTCTATGAAAACTGTATTGTATTAAATATATACATATGAATTTCTCGTATGACGGTAGTGTTAACTTTATTTTATAATTTCTAGTTGAGCCTTTGTCTGGTTGGGCGTGGTAATTGTGAAATTATTTGTGCGCTGTCCTAAGTAAATATACCATTTCCGCTAACCTAATTACGGATACACGAGCATGGTTTATTCGTTCCCCATATATTTATATGTAGACATAATCAAAATCGCAATTAATACAAGAACGATTTCTACAAGGACGATTGCGACGAAAAACAAAACAAAACACATGTACTGAAAACAATGAACCGACTTGCACTGATGTTCGCAGACTTTGACGGATGACTGATGGGTAAAAATAAATAATTTCCATGGAATTAATTTCTCGAAGAATTGGCCCCAATTTATTTCTCTGGTATTTCTAGGATTCAACATTACAGAAATTGTGATTTTATATAAAAATAATTAATATTTATATACAAAGACTTAAAAGAATAAGTAGGGTGCATAGTCGGTCCTACTTTGACAATATCGTTCGTCCACGTTACTACAATAAATCGCATCCAGCGACCGAGGCCTAAGGCAGAAAAATCGTAATGAAGTAATTATAGAAATAATTGTAATAAAAAATCATGCTGTTTTTACAACTTTTTATTGACCCCAATGCCATGGAATCAAAGAAAATATTCGAACAACTTTTTTTTTTTTTTTTTTTTTTTTTTTTTTTTTTTTTTTTTTTTTTTTTTCTTCTCTTCATAGTATCCCTATGAAGAGTGCATTTATTTTGAACACATGTGCCAATGCCTTATTTGGCATATTACATGTAGTGATTATGTGTTTTGGTACATATTTTATATGGAGATATAAACTTCGATAAGATGATTTACAAAACAAATTTAAATAATGTGAGTTTAAATAAATTAATTGTTTAACTTAATTACAATGATACTCTAATAAGTGAGTAATTGTGACAATAATAAATTATACTTAAAAATAAAAAATATTAAACTAAAATACTATTTCAACCGATGCTGCGGTTTCTCTTGAGCCAGAAGGATATGTAAGAGCAGATATATTGAGATACATTCATTATTGTTCAAATCAAAACATAAATTCTAATTTTATTTTTCTACATCCATGTCTATACTTTTGGTAAATTTTGAAAATTCTTTTTTATATTTATCAAATAGAATATTTGGTTGTTCTGGCCAATTGCCACCTTTTAATGTAATAGCTTTTATTAATTGTAATCGGTTTTTGTCGAATAGTGTACATGAATATAAGATGTGGGTAAAAGTTTGTGTAGTCCGTCCGTCACATTTACACTTATCGTCATTCTGTATCTTAAATCTTGTCAAATATTGTCCAGTCGGTCCATGTTCTGTAAGGAATTGTGTGAATTTATGGTTTGAGCTTTTGATAAAGTTGTAGTTGGTGTTTGTAATATGGGGGATATATTTGTGTAGGCTGTAGGATTTATTTGAGTCAGTCCAGTCTTTGTCCCATTCTTCTACTATCATTGTACATAGATCCTTTTAAATGTACGCTAGAGGTACAAGGGTGAATTCGGGTTCCAGCGATGGATCTTGTGCTGCTTCTTTGGCTCTTATATCGGCTAATTCATTCCCTTTATTTCCGGAATGTGCTGTAACCCATTCTATGTGTATTCTTATATTTCTGTCAAACAAGTCCAGTATATTTTGTCTAATTTGTTCTGTAAGTGTGTCATGTATGTAAGGGTTTCGAATAGAATGAATAAGGTTTGCGTTGTCTGTATATACAGTAATATTTTTGTGTACGTTATAAGGTGAATGTTTAATGTATTCTATTGCTTTAAGAACTGCAAACTTTTCTGCCTGATTATTTGAACATCTCATGTCAAGTTTATATTTATACTCCAAGATTTGTCCGCTTGTAGACTCTATGATTAATGCTGCACCCGGTGTATTGTTTTCTGTTTTGCTTCCGTCCGTAAATAGGTTTGAACTTGTTACTGTTGTCTCCCATGGTTCGTCAAGGTGTGTCTGTATTTTTGCTAAAAGTGCAGGATGTAACCAGTGTGAACAGTCAATGTTTTTGTCTATGTTATTGTTTAATATTTCTTTATAGTTTAAATGTTGTTTTTTGATATTATACAATGTTACTAGTTCATGAGCTTTATATTGTGCAGGTATTATGGCTGCTAGAACAAAACTAGCCTCAAAAGAAATAGTTCTATAAGCTTTGGAAATTTTGATACCTATAAATTTTCGAACAGCTTGTTTTATGAAATATTCAAATAAATATTACTTCGTTGACGGCAATATAAAACGGTGGGATTGTTGTGGCTTTATGGCCGATGTACAATGAAACCATTGATCGTTCTTAAGGAGTCAGCTTTTCTCTAGACACTCCGTCTCAGCCGTCTCATTCCACGCACTTCATTGATAAACCCAGCACTCATCATGAAAATTTAATATTTAATAGAAATAAGATTTTGAGACTAGAATAGAGCCTAAAACGAATTAAGGTACTAGGCTAGTACCTAATAAATAATTTTGGACCAGCTCTTCAACAATTATATTTATTTTTCCCCCTATCTTTTCAGACTTTTATTTATTAATTTACTATTTTGTTTATTGTGAGTTTTATGTACTTATATCTTATATTAATAAAAGTAATAGTTTCATTCTATAAGAATGGTTTGAAAATGATTTTTATAAGAAAATAGAGATATGACCTTGCTTTAAAGGATTTACTTGGTAAATTGAAGTAGAAAGTTTTCCAAGGTAAGAGAAACCTGAAAACATGTTTTTATTCTTTCAATGATTTGCTCTAAAGGGGTTTTAATAAACTTTTGTTTAAACTTTGTCAAACTTGTCTAGGATCGATGATTCGAATCGAAAATGAACGGAAGTTTAGGAGACAAACCTTAAATGGATATATATATCCTATTAAGGCGAAAGTCAATTACTTATTAACGCTAATTACTTGTTAACGTTAAGTTAATTAATTCAAAATTTTACCGACTTTTGGCGCTAATGTTCTAGATTAGGTTATATTATTTTTGCATTATTCTTTTACAATTGAGATATCAGCGACAAAATTAACATTTTTCAGGTTCAAAATCCAAACGAAATTCTTTGTACATTTGAAATATTTTTTTAAATAATATAAAGCACCCAAGCTTTCCAAAAAAAAAATTAACGATGGAAAATCGGTGCGTTATGAAGGGCCCAGGAACTTTTTGAAGTAATGCGCCCTGGACGATAAGTAATATAACAATGCGTGATTAGAAACAGCTTTAATTCTGTACCTAGGATCAAAAAGGGCCAATGTCCAAATCAGGGTGGGAAATTGTTAAAAGGGCCTATGTTAAAGGAAAATATTGTTTACTTCAATAACTAACAATGGAAATACATTGAAAATTTTAACAATTAATGTTTATCCCTCCCTGATGTCGCTCGTGCACTTCACTCAAATTTCAGAGGTGGACATTGGCCCTTTTTCTCTAACGTACAGAATTATTGTACAGGTAATAGGTAATTACAATTAGGTTAGTTACTCCAGTAATTTACCAAGTAATAGTGATGTTTTGAGGAGGGTGCTTCTCCGGGAGGCTGGAGAAGAGAACTGAGGTGTGAAGGAATTTCGCTTCCCTGGGCATCGCAAACATCACTACTCCTTGGCGTCGATATAGTGACATGACAAGGCGAAGGATAGGCCACTAAATTGGGGCTGAAATGCCGCACCTGTGGTACAATATCCCTGTGTCTCCTCGTCCTTCGCCTTCGGAAGTTACCCCTTTCGAACATATTGGCCGCCGCAACCGGGTCCAGCGTCCAATAGCTTCCTTTGCCGCCGCCCTCTCCTCGCTCTCTTGGCACCTTGATGAAGAAGTCGTTGAGGGAGAGGTTGTGCCTGATGGAGTTCTGCCATCCTTGCTGGTTTTCCCTGTAGTATGGGAACCTCTCGAGGATGTAACGGTAGATTCCCCTGAGGGTGAGTTTCCTCTCCGGCGATGAGGTGATGGCCATAGCGATGAGGGCTATGTAGGAATATGGAGGCTTCTCGTATCTTGGGTATTGCTCCTCGCGAACCTGCAAGGAAACAAGAACAAATTCATTATCGAACAATTATACCAGGTTTAATTAAATATACAGCTAAAAAATAATTACAAAAATAGCAGAGTTATATTAATAGCAAAATATACTCATGCGCAGTTTCAACTGTCTTTTTCAGAAATGAAAGGAGGAATGTATAGTCCGTCCGAAGTCGCGAAGCTCTGAGAGAAATATTTCCGACGGTTTCGCTATTTGCATTTCCATTACAATTAACAAAACGCTACATTAAATGCAATAAATACTGATTATGTCTTGTTTAGGACCAGGGAAGGCTTTGAGAGGTCAGACAAGAAAGGCAGTGTTTAATATTTATCAATACTTAGCCAAAGCAGAGGCTAAAGAAAATTTAAGCCTTAGCGTATTCAAACAGATGATTCAATTGGAGGGAAAAGGGCGTACCCTATATTCTCTGTGTATGAAATTGGCCGTAAAAATTCTCTCTGTTATAATCTAACCACTAGGAGGTTTAAAACGTTTCTAGTCCTAGCTTTGGCTAAGAATTGATAACTTTTAGACACTATTTCCTTTTTCCAACCTCTCAAAGCCTTCCCTAGTCTAAAACGAGACATAATCAGTTTTTATAAAGTTTCAAGTATCGTGTTTTTTTTTTTTTTGTTTTTTTTTTTGTACGGCGCATCGACATAAATCTTGGCCATTAGCGCCGAAAGTATCGTGTTTTTTTTTTTTTTTTTTTTTTCTTTTTTTTTTGTCAATTCCGCGCATACAATCTATATGTACACACACATATATGAATATATATATTTATTTGTATAATGCCTGACTGCGGCTCAAAATAATGTAGCCCACAAATGAAGAAGGCTTAGGGCCAACTCCCCCTGCGAAGTAATGCCGGTTGAGGTGTATAGGGAGGTGGTTTTTTAGTGAGTAGGAATCTCACACTGTTTGTCCACTTCGTCTCATGAAAGATTTTTCCCCTACCCTATTAAATATATATATATATATATATATATATATATATATATATATATATATATACACACATACATTCATACATACATAACATTCGAACCACCGTCATTTCAAAATCTAACAAACGTTTTTAGTCAACACTTGCGGATTGAGTCGGTCATGATCTCGCCGTGAGAAACAGGTTTCCTTCGAATGAAGGGAGGGAGTTAACGCGCAAAACTATGTAACTAATGATGAGTTCATGGTGACACATATTAAATTGTTGTGGCATTGAACCCTTCATAAAGTGGTCTTGCAGATAAGAACTACATACTTAATTTAGATTAGATACTGTGATCCTTGTTAAACTTGTTGACAAATCAATAGCTCAAAAAATACATTAAAAAATGTTTTTTTTTTAATATGTTTAAGAATTAATAAAACATGAGAAAAAAAATGTTTTCCACTCAATGTTACTTTTAATAAATCCTTAATAGTTATTTTAATAAGATTATATGTGTTTTGAAATTTCCCTGGTTTTTACATAAGCCATCACTCAAGATTATAAAGCAAATACTTATGCCAAAGAAGAGTAATTAATTTTTACTCCAAGTTTCCTTTTTACGGCATTCTGTTTTTTGTTTAACAAATAATTCAAGGATGAATCACTCCATCTTACTTTGCTCTTCAGATCAATTAATGTGAATTACAGGTTCTAAATACTGATCTTGAAGGAACTGGAAGGAGTTGCTCCCCAAAATTGTTTAAAACATTAACTTATATTAGTGGCGTTTCGAACCTGTTTAGGTTAATCATCAGGCATCTACATAAAATAAAGAATAAGGAGGAAATTTCTCCTTTGTTACTATTAACAATACAAATACATTAAATGAGGTATATAATAATACAATATATTAGATTATACAGGGTGTCCCGATTTTAAATAGCAAAACTTCAGGAGTGTGTATGGGACGAAAAAACAAACACAAAAAGTCTTTTAGAGATTTGCTCGTTTTTGCTTCGTTTTGGAGAAAATCGCAAAACAAAAAACGAAACAAGTTTTCATTTTTCTACTTACCTATTTAAATTTTCAATGGAAAAAAATTGTCATTGCAATTTATTTCATGAGACCAATTACTAAAATTCAATCTCTTGATGCTGAACGGTTTCTGCAACGGTTAATGCTTTAAGACGCGGTGCGAGAGTATTTGCGTCGATTCACAAATAGAAGAGTGCTTAATCGAGTCTTTTTGTCAACTTTTAAAAGACAACGGGAGAATGGGTCATTTTATTAATTTACATTTTTTAAGTTATCATCTATTTAGTTTAGGTATTTAATGTTGCCCTCTTGCAGAAACGTAATCATTACATCTAGCACAGACTTGATAAATTGCAGCTAAACACTGTTCTCACGATATTTGGTGCACTTCATCTATGATCCGGTCTCTTAATTGTTCTCTGAGTTGATTGACGCTGAATAAACTTCCTGCATCAAGAGTTTGCATAATTTTGAAGTAATATATTCTGCTATGGGGCGAGGTTAGCTCAGTGGTAGAACACTCGACTAATAATGAACTGGAGGACCAGGTTCAAAACCCGAGCGAGCACTAAAGATTTTTTCTTCTAATGCTGCCGTTCGAGGGTTGGATTTGGGATCCCAGATCGTCCCTAGGCTCACCCAGCCTTTAATTAATTTAATTAATAATGGGTACCTTGGGTGCTAATGAATAGTTTTGACCACACTATCTCCATAGTGTGCCGTATGGTCAAGAATCAGATACCTCTACAGTATCTGCCCCTCTGGGCCCTTGTGGCCAGTTACGGGACTGATTTTTTTTTTTTTTTTACATATATTCTGCAATATTTGAAGACGGTACGGGTTGCGATTATCACCTTTCAAAGTTCGCCGTATTATACCAGCTACGATATTCGTAATGCAGGCGTTGGACTCAATTCCTTCACCGACGATCTGCTCTTAATGCTGCCTGAAATTGGTTACCTTCATTATGAAGTAAGAAATACCCAGTATATCGTTGTCTATTAAAAGAAAACAAAAAGACCCGCCGATTAAGCACTCTTCTATTTGTGAATCGGCGCGCATACTCTCGCACCGCTTCTAAAGCATTACCGTTACAGAAACCTTACACGAAAACTATATCAGCGACAAGAGGATTAAATTTTAATAATTGGTTTCTTGAAACAATTCGCAATGAGATTTTTTTCCCATTAAAAAATTAAATACGTAAGTACAAAAATGAAAACTTGTTTCGTTTCTTGTTTTGCAATTTTCTCCAAAACGAAGCAAAAACGAGCAAATCTCTACAGGGATTTTTGTCTTAGTTTCTTGGTCCCCTACACGCTCCTGAAATTTTGCCATTTAAAATCGGGACACCCTGTATACAGAATTATCGAAGAAGGCGGGAGGTTTGACTTCCCTACATGTTTCGCACCATTTTGGCACCTATTCAGGGGAATATACTTTAAAACATAACTTCAAGAACTTTATGAAGTTATGTTTTAAAGTATATTCCCCTGAAGAGGCACCAAAATGGCGCGAAACATGTAGGGAAGTCAAAATAATAAGTGTGAAAGTGTGTGGCGTAGTTGTATTGACCTTCCGCCTTATTCGATAATTCTATAAATTTGAGCAAAGGGTCATTTAATGATTTATTGGGTAATATATTACCCGGATTTAACATTTACTCTCAAAATTCAATAGTTGTGGACCTTAAAATGAATTTTAAAATAAAACAGACCTTAACACAACTTAATATAAAGTACCTAATATATTGTATTATTATATACCGCATTTAATGTATTTGTATTGTTATTAGTACATTGGAGAAGTTCCCTCCTTACTCTTTATTTTCCTTTTATTTTATGTAGATGTCTGAAAATGAAACTGAACAGGTTCGAAACGTCGCTATTATGAGTTAATGATTTAAACAATTTTGGGGAGCAACTCCTGCTAGTTACTTCAAGAATCCATTGATGCTTCCCCAGCCTCACTTTCAACTTACTAAATATTGATCTTCCAGAAATAGGGCATTTTAGCGCGGTTCCTACTTCCCTCTATAGGGAGCAAACCCGCTTATGAGATTGACCTAATGTTGCAATCAGGAAATGCCGTCCATGGTTTTTGGCCAAAATTCTCGCGAAAAAAAAAATCGTAATACTTGCGTTATTAGGTTTCCAGGTACACATTTTTTAAGTAATTTGGCCTAGGGAATCTAATTAAACAATCTTCTTGGCCCTATCTAAGGATGTTGTCGAAGAAAATGGGGAAAAATAGATTTTTCTTTGGATTTACGTATATATTCTTATTTATCTCGAACCCGGTTGGGAAATAGTTGTAAATGTAAAGAGTCTATTCGAAAGCGTATTATATTTCCTACCAATACGGGCTTATGCCAATTATATAGAGCTATTTATTCCGAGAAATCTGTGCATAAATGGAGTATTTGGCCCTTAGGATACTATTATTTTCTTCTTGAAGATTAGATAGTTAGCCGTCGAGGTGATAAGTTAAGATGGAATGGTTGGGATTCGGCTAAAAAAAAACCTCAATACGATTTTTGTAAAAAAAAAAAAAAATCTATATTAAGGACGTTTCGGCTACTCTTTGGTAGCCTTCGTCAGCTAAAATGACAAGAAAAGAAAAAAACAGAAATTAATACACAAGAAAGAAGTTTATGAGTAAGATAAGTCATTATCTTACTCATAAACTTTTTTCTTGTGTATTAATTTCTGTTTTTTTCTTTTCTTGTCATTTTAGCTGACGAAGGCTACCAAAGAGTAGCCGAAACGTCCTTAATATAGATTTTTTTACAAAAATCGTATTGAGGTTTTTTTTTAGCCGAATCCCAACTAATCCATCTTAACTTATTATTTTCTTGTAGTGGTGCCTAATATCATGCTTCGCTTTGAGATTTCATTTTACACTTATACATATGTTTAAATTTTTACGAAAGATTCAGACAAAACATTGTTTTTCTACCCTAATCTTTAGAAATTATACTAAGGACAAGAACGGGAACTTGCCAAAAACCGAAAATGACCTTCGGGGTACACTTCGGTTCATGAGATTCCATCTGTTTTTTGGGTTCTAGAGATACCCACAGAAGGGTAAATTCTGGTAAAAGAGTGGCTACCCATCCGGGGACAGAAAATATCCCCCATATAAGAGTGCCCATACACAGTGAGGAATTTCTCAAGATTTGGATCGCGCAGTCGAAATCTTGAGATATTCCTCACCGTGAAGGAGACAGCCTTGAGGACAGAGTTGCACTGTACAGTCCATCGAAGTAGAATGATAACACCAATAGATTAACTATACAGTCAAATAAGGCCGGGAGTGTGCAGGACAGGCCTGAAGTGTGTGGACAAGAGGATACTTGTTTCACATACAGTGGGTCTACTATAACTCGACTGTACAGTCCCGGGCTTGAGGTTTATTAACTTATCGTACGTGTTCTAGACCCGTAAAGCCCAAACCTTGAGGCCAAACTGTGCAATCCTGGCATTGAGATTTGAACTGAACATACCTTAATGCAACATGTAACATACCTTAATGCAACATGTAACATACCTTAATGCAACATGTAACATACCTTAATGCAACATGTAACATACCTTAATGCAACATGTAGTTATACCTTTGGAACTGATGATTTTTACGTGAAAATTCGAGTGTCTCACATCAGAATCATTGCATGATGCTCTTTTGTGAAATGCAGTAACAGTACAGAGAAGTGTAATTGCATTGAAGTTTCATTACGTCTGTCAGTGTTGGGCATTATTCGAATAAATTAGTATTCGAATGATCATTCGAATAAATTTTAGTGAATGATGAATAATTATCTTATTCACACAGTGCATCATGAATTATTCACAGAATTATTCGTTATTAATTATTCGTTATTCATCATTCATTATTCATCATTCGTTAGTATTTATTTCTAGTTGGTTTACTGAATAATCCTACTCAAACACACACATATATATATATATATATATACGTATTTCTGGCTGCCAACATTATAATAAATCTATCGTTATTCACTAAAACATGTTTATTCTGAATGATCATTCGAATAATTTGTGAATAAAACATAAACTTCATTCACAGAATAACGAATAATGAATAAAAGTAATTATTCTTCATTCATGAATGAAATAATACATTTATTCATTAATCATTATTCATCATTCTGAATAATTTTTGCCCAATACTGACGCCAGTACACTTCTTCCCAAGTACTTTAGCTTAACAGAGAACGTGACAGCGGGCTGGTAATTTTTAGATCCTTTGGGTTAACACACACACACATATATACATATATATATATATATATATATATATATATATAAATATATATACACTTAATACCTAATAGAGACATCATGAACCCTAGTGGTTAATTGTTTTATTTGCAATGATTTGTTCATCTATATAACAAAGAACAAATAGTTTGAACGCACACTATTTCCTATCCCTATTTCTTGGCGGTCACGGTACTTTCGAAAAAAATATCTATTTTCCTTAATTGTTATCGGCAATTTATTTATACAATTGTCTGTTGTTTATACTTTAATATTTGCTTTTACATTTCACGTGTTGGGTTGTTTTTCAAAGGAGCCTAAGAAAAATAAGCAAATAGGTCACCATTTCATATTCAGCTTCTTTCAACAGCCTTTTCTACAAACAAACTCTGTTGAAAAACAATTCTCTCGAAAACAATGCATATTTATCTTACTTTGTTGTTTAAAAAAACACACACACTAAGTGTGTTTTAATGTGTATACATGTCCTGAAACATAGGATGAGTATTTTTACACCGGATCCTCCATGAAATGTTTATTTGGCAGCATTTATTTTTGAATGGGTTTGGAATAGAATCCATTACACTTATCCGTAGGGACATTGGCTCGTATTTATCCTAGGTTATTTCTTTGTTTTACATAAAAAAAAATCTAAATTTTATAAAATAATTAGTATACTTTTCCCAAAACCAGCAGACTCGGATTTCCGGAAACATGATTTATCTGAAGACTTGTTTATATGCATCTAGTTGAGTCAGCTAGTTGGAACAAAAACTCATATAAGGTTTTGTAGGAATTGCTGCTTGGTGGAAAATTTATATTCACAATGTGCAAAAAAAGTTCAAAATTCCCACTGTTGCGTTTTCGAGACTTCCAAGCTCGATTGAAAATGAACCATTGCTTCGACATTAAAAATGAAGCAAAACCTCGAAAACACAACGTTTAAAATAAAACAGTGGAAATTTTGGAGTTTTATTCCTCATTTTGAGAAAATAATTTTTCGCTAGTGAAAACTCCACCACCCCTCCTTGTCTGTAAGCAATCCGTATTACAAATTTAATTTTAATGTTTCTTTTACAATTACTAAATTTAATGAAACATTTGTGAAAGATAGGACAAAACTTGACACACAATCTCTCTGTCTGTATGTTTGTTCCTTATACAAATCCATACCGTTGGGCCGATTTTGACCAAACTTGGCACACAGGTAGGTCTAGATCTGGGGAGTGTCATAGGCTAGGTTAAAATTGTCTAGGACTCCCAGTTCGTAGGTCACGGGTTCGAAACTTTGAAACATAACAGTTACAGATTTGTGTTATTAGCTTTGATATTACTAATTTGGTTTTTGTTGTTTGTTTATATATTTGTTTTTTTTTTTTTTTTTTGATTTTCTAGATGCAGAAAGTAGGTGTAGCATGGCATACCGGGTAACAGCTAGTATTAAATAAAATTTCTCACAAAGGTAAGAAGCTGTTTTGGAGGGCCGGTGACCGTGAATGGTAAGGCGTATGCACGTGCGTAAGTTCATGGGCTCGATTCCCACTAGTGGTGGTGGCTTTACTTTGGAAAAGAGAAAAGACATCAGCCCTATCTTGGCTAGAAAAGGGTTGTGACCTGTAGGAAATCTTTTCCAAAAATCGTTCAGACTTATAATTGGAACTTAAAATTTAAATACCTAAGTAATAAGAACCTGTTTTAGCAAAAATGTAAAAATTTTTATTATCACAACTGCATCCCATATTTATCAACTAATTTTATGAACCACAAATACACTGCTTTTAACTGTTCAACTGATGTAGGCATGCCTAAAATTATTCTAAAGAAAAGCTACCACCCCTACGGGAATTAATCCCACGACCATTGGCACGGAGTGTTAAGTGCTCACGCCTTAACACTAACGGCCACCGGGCCTCCATATATTTTTTTTAATATTTAATTATGGTGCCTCTAGCCTACTGGGTCCATAGCAGTGCGGTCGGTTATAAAGTCAAATCTTTTTGTAAATGTTGATTTTTTTAATAAATGTGAGGAGTTTTGAATTGTCTGTTCGTTGTCTTGTAGTGTCTCGGGTATCATGAGTGTTAGTCTAATGTGGTCGTATTTGTGGCAGTTTGTTAGTATATGTTCCACAATGTTTTGTGTGTTATATGTGTTGCACGTTGGGTGATGAAGGTTGTTAAGCAGGTAGTTGTGGGTTAGTGCTGTGTGTCCTATTCTCAGTCTTTTCCAAATGCTTGTGTTTTTTTTTTAAATGTTTATACTTTGCGTGAGATAGGTTCCGAACCATGTGAGGTTCCATTTTGCTCTTGCGATATTTTTCAAGTGAATATTAGCATGTCTTCTTTAGTAGCTTCCCTGATTATTATTGTTTCGTTTTCTGTCTGGGCGTAATTACTTTGTTGGCCTGCTCGTTACTTGAGTGTAATCAAACATTGTGATGGCACCCACATAAATGACATTTCTTTCAGGCTGCACAGGAAGTATAATTCTTGAGCCTTTTTTAAAAATCCATGTATGAATTCATGCCATGATTGCTTTTATTGAACTGAAAGAGTCGCCTATGATTAAATTCTTTATCTCTTTACAATTTTTAAGGCTTGTAAGATGGCATAGAGTTCACTAGAGAATACTGATTTTTTTTTCTTGTAGGTTGAATAATTTTGTAAATGAGGAAGACACGACATACATTTTATTAATAAATTATTACATAAAAGAGGAAGGACATTTTTCTTTTAGTGTCATAAGTCAATTTTATGCTTGCATAATATACCGATAATGTTCTTATCTCCCATATTTTCTGATCCAATTAAGTATTAAGGCTTGAATCAACAAAAAATCAGTACTTCATGTTTGTATTATTACTTAATTTAATCATGTTTCCTGTAGGTATGTTTCATAACCCCATTGCTACCTCTTCAGGGAGCGTTAGAATCTCGCAGGTATGGTGTGCTCGACACTTGAGGTGGCCATACACGTTCAGTTCAAATTTCAAGGCCAGGACTGCACATATTGGCTTCATGGTTTGGACTGTACGGGACTAGCACACACAGGATAAAATAATAAACCTCCTCCTCAGCTGATACTGATGGCTCCTTTACATCGAGCTGATAACACATGCAGAGTGAAATGTGGCTTTTTGTTGAGGTTGCACTCATGAAAGAATATTTTAAAAATGTCTTCAAATCTTCATCGATCCTATCGCGTTTTTTCGCCACGGAGCTTGGTATAATAGCAGTTATTATTATATTATTTTTTTTTTTACGGCGCATCAACAAATCGTGGCTATTAGCGCCGACATCCAGAGTGCAGCCAGGAATTTTCTCAGCGACCCCTGAGATGAGAAAATTTCTGGCGCCGGTGGGGATCGAACCCACCATCTCCCGCTTATGAATCTAGCGCGCTAGCCACTAGACCACGGGAGACCCCCTATTATATTATTATAATATTATTTATTATTTTTAAGAAAAGGGCTTTTCTTCTGGGTAGAAAAGGGTGGTAACCTATAGGTAACCCGTCCTAAAATTCGTTGTCAATAACTAATGGACGTTAAAATTTAAATAAATGGTTTTACAAGTGGACGCTAGCGGCGCTAATGGCCAAGTTGTAGATGCGCCGTAAAAAAAAAAACCAAAAAAAACAAGTGGACGCTTTTATTGTTCATCAAGATCAATAAGCCAAAGTCAGGTCTTCATTACAAATATAGCAGAGCAAAACTATTCATTTTTTTCTTTAATTTATTTAGGTACAACTATACCTTCTGAAGAATGTGTTTAGTTATTTTTCTTAACCTAACATAAAAACATGCTGATAGTGATAAGGGTTTTATAGAAAATGAAAGAATCTCCTTCACCTTTGGAATACTCCTGAAAGAAGGAAAAATGTTACAAACAAATAATCAATGTTGCTTCAAATTTGTTTTTGCTGGTCATTTCTTCGAAACTTTATAACTGTCTTACATCATCCATCACCTTGTTCAATTTTTTTTTCTCTCTCTTTCTAGAGATATAATTTGTTTTCTTGATTTAATTGATACTTATTGTTATCTCTTTGGATAAAAACTAGAAAGCGATCTGTTTACATAACTTCTAATTCCCTAATTCCTAATTGGTCTACATAATATTTTCAATTTAGACTATTCCAAATTAATATAGCTATTGAAGTTGTATCCATGAAAGGTTTTTAAAAATAAATTCGTCAAATCTTTATCGATCCTAGGTATCATAGATTTCTGCCATAAAAATACATATAATTATTAATAAACATTTTTATATGTTTAAATATGATTACATACGAACATATCGTCCCTACCATGTCAAACTATCAAATATGAAAATCGGAGCAAACTAGCGAACGAACATATTCGATAGGTTGACGAAGTAATATATTGAAAAAATGGTCTTATTCGATACTTTATTTAAGGCATTAACGGCTATTCTAAAGGGGTTAGAGTTGTGACAATTTGCGATAAGTCGTATCGTCCACAATCCAAGAGCAAAGTATTGAATCTGAAAAACGACATTTTGCATATATTCGGTTGTTTGACATGGTAGGGATGATATGTATATATATTCCTATAAGGGGCGAAGATTCAGATATTGTTTGAAATAATATTAATACTGTGAGCCAACGGCTATGCCACTTTGAATGCACTGGGACCCGTTGATCAACGAAGTTAAGAACGTCGGGCGTGGCCATTACCTGAATGGGTGACTGTCCACGTGCTGTTGGTATTATAAAAGGGTGAAAACCTGTAGACACGCAATAGTATGGACTCAAGTAAACTGTGCTGCCAATAATGCTTCTTTTCATGAAATGAAATAGCCTTTATTTTATTCGGTTGGTGCAAAAATAAAGTGAGTTTTTTTGACTAGTGTTTTCCAAATTGCGAACTTCTCTCGGAATGTACCGCCTAGTTTTGCAAGGGTTCTTTTTCTTTTTTTTCTACCAAAGCTCTCAGTTGGTCTGGACAAAGAACATAGGGCCTCCAAAGGGTTCCAAATCTCCAAGTAGAGGTTTTTGGAACCATTACTGCACTGTAAATTCACTGATGCCCCAAGTAACAGTGATGTTACGCGCGATTTTAACCGCAATTCAACCATGACAAAAATTTTGTTTTGACATGTTGAATTTCAGAGGTCCTTACTCATAGAGAATGTAACACAAACTAAACTAATCTCTGAGGAGAAACAACATTAATAACCATAGTTTATAATCCATTAAATAGACTTTAGATTATCTTTGTTTACTTGGCAACCACTTGCCTAAACAAAATGAATATTCAAAACCTGTATTATTTTTGCACCAACCCAATACAAACAATAATTAAACTAAACTTTGGTCTTATAAGAAACTTAATTGAATTAATTATATTTGTTCAAGACCTTCTCCTAAAAGGAGTAATGGTCTACACTTTCCAAGCGGGGTTCATTATCTTCTCCAATGTTTTCCACAAGCTCTTCTCTTCTATGTCGGGCCTAATTCTGTTTTGAAAGCGTTGGGTTGGCTGCCTTTACCTCTTGTGCAATTATAAGGAGCCCACTATAGTCTCGTAATATGACCACCTGTCATAAGAATATCTCTACAAGTCCTCTGCCCAATTCCACTTAAATGTTTTGATTAACGCACTTGGGTCCTTTAACCCTGTTTTCTCCTTACTACCTAGTAACTTATTTTTTACCATTTTCATTTGTATAGGCTTAAATGCTTCCTTAGCCAATCAAAAATGATATCCAATCATGAGCGTTTGTATCCCCCCAAAAATTTGATTTCATTGGTAAAAACCTTAAATATAAATTAAATATCTAAGGCGCTAGCCACTAGACCACGGGAGACCCCAGATGGCTACCTATTTGAAGTTCTAGATTGTTACCATTCCATACCCTTCAAATGCCCCCCCCCCGAAATTATTTCTTATATTCGGCCGTGTATGCAATGCTGTTTATGTGCCGGGACAGTTTAAATGTGTCAAAAATTCTATTTTTCAACTGAAGTCTCGATACATTTCAAAATTAAAAAACCCTTTTTTTTTACAAGAAATTATGAAGAAAATAAGTAAATAAATAAATTATTTCGTTTAGAGCCTTCTGCTCAAATTCAGGAACATAAATATGCTTTAGGTCCACCCGACAAACCTAAGTAATGTACTGTATAACGTATCGTCTTCTTTTTCGTACATGGCCACCACGCATGCGCGAACGCCAGCGGACACTTTTTTGTAACGCTTAGATACACCCGACAAACCTATGTAATGTACTGTATAACATTTAGTCTTCTTTTTTCGTACATCGCCATCGCGCATGCACGAACGCCGGCTGACAATTTTTTGTAATGCTCAGGTCCACTCGATAAACCTATGTGCTGTACGCTATGACATACATTCTTCTTTTTCGTACATGACCACGCCAGCGGACTCTTTTTTGTAACGTTTTTTTCAGTTTAGTCATCGCTAAAGCATATTCATGCCAAAAAAAAAAAATAAACTTTTCAGTAAATTAAACCTTAAATAACTTTCTCGAAATAATGTTTTTCAAATTGGGCGATACGCTAGCGCTTTTAATTTTTACCCGATCAACTTCAATTTTTAACATCAAATTTCTAATTATATTTGCTAGTAAAGTACGTAGGGATTTTTCCATTCATTGGATTATTACGATTTTTTTGAACGATTTTCGACGGATTTTGTAAAATTAAAATAAAAAATTGTTCACCATTTTCGAAAAAATTAATATTCCTTAAAAATCCTACGTACTCTTGTTGTACATTAAATTGCGGTCTAAAGACTATCACCCGTTCAGATCTCGGAGGGGAAAACACATTGAATCACTCCACAGATAGAATGTTCCTCTGGGCCAGACATTATTATTGAGGGATGGTGTTCAATCTAATCTTTCAAACGCCATTCTGATAATCAGATAATCTTCTAATTCTCTTCAAATGGCATAATTGTTTTAAAACTTTCCAGAGGGCTTCAATTTTTTGTTTAATGGGACCTATCGTGATTGTTGTGCAGCTACTCTCAACTCATGACGCAGGCGTTAACCCTGGAACTACCGATAAGAGAAAAAAAAAAAAACCTTCTAAATTGTTTATAGTCAGCTGGATGGATGTTTACATTATCATAAGGCCTGGTCGCACGCACTTCTGTTTCCACTCGAGAGATATAAACAAGCCAACTCCCAATCTCCGTCAAGCCACTTTACCCCGGACGGGAACTGTGTATACAATGTCCTTCATTGGATAGTAAGTGCCGCAACCATGTAAGCCGGATCAAAACAATGTTGGATCTTGTGATAATCTCTTGGAGCTTTTGTTAGCATATTATGAAGGAAAACTCGCTTATGACGTTGACTAGAAAACGCAATTAGTACATCTTGACGTGTGATGTCAGCTTTTGGAGATCGTTGACTGTTGGATTTGCGAAGTTAGATTTAATCTGGGTTCGGTCCGGTTATCTTAATACAACTACATTTTTTTTATAAGAAATTGAGCTTTGTTTTTTTGCCGTCGTTTCGGTTTGAAATTCAAGCCTTCATCAGGGTTGTAAAACAAGGAGGGCAGAGTTAATACTAATTCATTATCTCCTATCAATATATTAGTATTAACTTTGTCCTCCTTGTTTTACAGCCCTGATGAAGGCTTGAATTTCAAAACGGAACTTCGGCAATAAATAACAAATTTTCCTATAAAAATATAGTTTTAGAGATATTTAATAAAATATACAAAAATCCTAAATAGTCCATGTATGTTTATAAAAATATCTTTTTTTTTTTAATTCTTCCTTAACTCCAACTGTAACCAAAATTTAAATATCTTATTTTGGATGAATATCAAACATTTAGAGAATATTTTAATAGAATCCAACTATTTTAAGTCCCCAAACGAAAATTACTTCGAAAAACTAGTTTTATCAACTTTTCTAGAACACCGTCACGGATATATTTTTTTCATATGCAGGCAGAAGGTCATTAAATAAAACTCTAAATTAACATAATATTAAATTTATTAATTAATAATCTGACTATTATAATAATTTAGAATTTTATTCAATGACTGTCTGTCTACATATGAAATAATTGTTGAGATTTGGGTCACTATTTATTTTAATACGTCACACACATTGCCTCGAACATTCTTTCATTCGTTTACCTACGTTAAAGAACCTACAAAAAGTTTCCCGGAGGCCTACAAACGAAAAGGCGCAACGATTTTTTCTCGCAAATATTTCTTATAAAACAGTGTTCCGGTAGGCGGATTCAGCTGGTTAACGAACTTGACCTTTTAAATTAGACCATGAATTTCTGTACCAAATTTATTATTATTTTTGTGAACGTTAAATTTTCTAGTCGGCACTTCCGGATTGCTTCATTAGGTCAACCTTACAAGTGGGTATGGACGGAGGGAGGAACCGCGCTAAAATCCCACAGAACATGTACGAACCACTCACAAATAACTCACTATTTGCCTACCTCAAAAATTTCAACATTTATGATTTAATCTAAATTCTCATAAACGAACTTATAAAACTAAATTGTATGAAATTTAAATACAACTGATTGAGGGGGTCTCCCGTGGTCTAATGGCTAGCGCCTTGGATTCATAAGCGGGAGATGGAGGGTTCGATTCCCAACCTCCGGCAGGAATTTTATCATCCCACGGCTCGCTGGTAAAATTCCTCGTTGCACCCTGGATGGCAGCGCTAATGACCTAGATGTAGATGCGCCGTAAAAAAAAAAAAAAAAAAAAAAAAAACTGATTGAGAAACTGAAGCCATCGCCATAAGTAAAGGGGGTGAGCTGAGGGGGCTGCAGCCCCCCTCCGAAATCGGTAAATTGTTTTTTTTTTTAAATAACTTTTGTACCTGATTCAATTCATTGCCTCAATTAAATAATGTTTTAGTGGCATCGTTAAATTTAGAGCATAAAACAGTTAAAAATAACGGATTTCAATGTTACTAGCCATAGATGCGAAACATTGACAAATAAATAAAATTTAAAAAAAAAATTAAATTTTATTTAAAATAATGTTTCCACCAAAAATAGAATGATGTATGAGAGGACAATGGTAATGTCTACGTTTTTGAATTCCCAACATGGATAAGGAATATCCATAAATATAAATAAAAAAATACATAAAAAAAAAAAAAAAAAAAATGAAACGACACAATTTCCGTTATTTGCTGACACATTCAGTGTATTTCACGACAACATTTCTCTTTTTTCTCATCATCGTTACTTTTTAATTGACATTATATAAAAAAAAGAAAAGAAAAATAACATTTTTTGTTGTTCAATATTTACTTTTTGATAACACATTTATAATGGGTAAGCCTTATCTAAAATAAACATTCAAAACATGTTTTCCTTTTCGTGTTTGCTTTCTGCTGTTCACTTTCCGTCAATTAATATGTTGAAAATAATTTTAAGCCATTTTGATTATGTAACGCTCTTAAAAATAGTCCTCGGCTTCAGCACTTTCCTTAGATAAAACACTCGAGAAAATGTCAACTACTCAGAAAACCTTTTAACATTCAATGAGTGGTCTATCTAAATAGTTGAACGTTGGTTTAACAATGTTACAGGTCAAATTTTGTAGCGTTAAAATATTCATATTTTAGTATAAATTGACTCAAAACCTGTCCTGCAGGAGCAAACTAAACGACTTCCTTAAACATTGAAAAATCGAACGAAAATAAATAAGAAAGAAAAAGAAACTCCTCAATTCACTCTAAATGAAAATAATTTTGATCATGAAAATCAGAGTTGGGCAAACGTTAGCGCGCGCTAAAAGCTGATACCTCTCCGCTAATTTAGCGAAACTGTAGAAAGCCAGCGCTAATAATTAGCGGTTAGCGGCGGCAGTGCGCTAACCGCTAATCTATTTATGAAATATCATACTTGCTAGTAGCTTAAGCTATTACAACTTGTAACTATAGCTTAAGCTATTAGCAATTACGATATTTCATAAATAGATTAGCGGTTAGCGCACTGCCGCCGCTAACCGCTAATTATTAGCGCTGGCTTTCTACAGTTTCGCTAAATTAGCGGAGAGGTATCAGCTTTTAGCGCGCGCTAACGTTTGCCCAACTCTGATGAAAATGACATTTCGGATGTAAATAAAAAATCCGTTATTCATATATTGGAATAAATTGTACACTAACCATAATAGCTGGTGTTCATCTATGATAAACGCAATGTTTAACATTAAATCCCCGCAAAATTACGCAAAATCAATTTCCGGTCAAAGTGAAGCAACCTTTGGAGACCACCAGCCATAAGGCATTTTCGTGTAAAATATCAAAAAACTACTTGAACTTCGTCAACTAAGCTAGGACTTAAAAATGTGCCCATGGGAGGCACCTCTTCAGCTTGTGAGGACCAACGTTCTATCCTGGCAGAGTTAATCCCCAGGGTTTTCACGGGCAATTGGTATTTCTTGTTTACATAGAAGTCATTTTCTGTAGATCTTTTAAAGCAATTCTCTTAAATTTTATACTATTAATTTATTTTTATATAAAATAAACAAATAAAATTAGGGAAAAACATTGGATCATTTTCTCTAAGGATAAGCTAAATGGATTCTATTCCAAACTCATTAAAAAAAAAAGCTGCCAAATAAACATTTCATGGAGGATCCGGTCTAAAAATACTCATCCTATGTTTCAGGACATGTATACACATTAAAACACACTTAGTGTATGTGTTTTTTTAACAACAAAGTAAGATAAATATGCATTGTTTTCGAGAGAATTGTTTTTGAACTGAGTTTGTTTGTAGAAAAGACTGTTGAAAAAAACTGAATATGAAATGGTGACCTATTAGCTTATTGTTCTTAGCCTCTTTTGGAAAACTACCCAACACGTCGAATGTAAAAGCAAATATTAAAATATAAACAGACAATTGTATAAATAAATTGGAAACAATATATAATATTGTTTATTATAAAATAACAAAGTAAAAAAATTTAAAAACATGGACAACCATCTGTAGAAGCAGAATGTGATTTCTGCGAAATATTACGCTAATAAATCGACCGCTGGAGAATGCCGTACGAGCACAAATATTTCTCCCCAGCGAAGAAACCTTAAAAATAATATATATATATATATATATATATATATATATATATATATATATAAAATAACCATAAATTCCAAGAAATAGGTAGGAACGAGAGTTCATACCACCTGTCCTTTGTTACACGCTTGAATATAATATTTTAACATTAAAAATAAAACAATCTACCAGTGCTATTGGTGACAATGTAATTCTTTTAAAGATATATATATATATATATATATATATATATATATATATATATATATATATATATACATACCTCCCACAGGCGGGACTCCCGCTTGAGAATCCAGCGTGCTAGCCACTAGACCACGGGGAGACTCAGGAAGAATAATTAAAATCAATTTTAATATCTATATGCTCTAGACATACTGTAGCATTAAGATTAAATCTATGATCGACAATTCTATAGTAAATGATAAAGGGCCTCCGTAGCATCGATTCATTTTTTTTTTCATTTGAGATAGCCTTATCTAGCTGTAGGGTGTACTAGTATATATGTATATCAATTTTATCGTATTTCTTTGCCTACAACAACAAGATAACGACGACAACCTAAATTAACTTTCACATGATTAATTATTTCCTCGCGTCATAGTGTAATAATGAAATTGTTTTAATAATAGCTGCCACACCTCTTAACTCTATCATCAACTGTAACAAAGAGAAAAATAATTTTCTTCTTCATTATTTGCTTCATCCCCCCCCCAAAACCAGAGAAAATATACTGTACCACTAAAGCACTCGAAGACGATCCGTCGATAATGTTGGCAGTTAAGGAAAGGTAAATATATACTAGCTGACCCGGCAAACGTTGTTTTGCCATAAAAATTATTTCCAGTGATTATTTTGGTAGTCCAGTAAAAAATAACTAACATATTGTGAGTGGGGATGTGGTCTATGACTGAAAGAGGAATAGGCCGTCTTCGTTTGCGCTATGAACGATGACGGCCTATAAAAAGAACAAAACACCAAACATGCATTTTTTTTAATTCGTTGTACTTTATTATCTTGACTAATATATTAAAAATGACATCTATATCAGAAACTAGCTGTTACCCGGTGTGCAATGCTACACCTACTTTATATTAAATATCTGTAGCCGGGCTTACCATGCTACACATGCTTCATATTAAATAGTTGTAACCCAGCTTCCATGGTACGCCTACTTTATATTATACTAGCTGTTACCCGGTGTGCAATGCTACACCTACTTTATATTAAATATCTGTAGCCGGGCTTACCATGCTACACATGCTTCATATTAAATAGTTGTAACTCAGCTTCCATGGTACGCCTACTTTATATTATACTAGCTGTTACCCGGTGTGCAATGCTACACCTACTTTATATTAAATATCTGTAGCCGGGCTTACCATGCTACACATGCTTCATATTAAATAGTTGTAACCCAGCTTCCATGGTACGCCTACTTTATATTATATATTTAAAAAAATGAATGATTATATTATATTTGTCCAAATTATGAGAATATAAGATAATAAATTGAGAGCTCGGCTGAAAAATTTATTTTCCATTTTTTTAAGAGAAAGTGGGGTGGAAAATAAATTAATCCTTATTTTTTAAAAAGTGCCCTTATTTTAAAAAGTACCCTTACTTTTAAAATGGTATTACAATTAAATGATTCCAAATAATTTAATTGCAATACCGTTTTAAAGAAAATCCAAACCAAACTCCCTGTGTTTAATTTTTTTAAAGAAAAAAAAATATGTGGTCCATAAATAAATATTCATAAAAAATAGCAATACAAATGAGGCATTTAATTAAGGTTATGATTAGTTATAAGTTGTAATAACCTACAACTGAAACTATATTCTTTATTTTCATTGATTTTTTTTTAAATATAATATTTATTTATTTTAAGGGCTTCGCATCTAAAGCTAAAACCTCAACCTTGCGCAAATATAATATTAATATGTTATATTGTTTACCTGTTCATGTAATAATCCGTAACTGAGTTTTTTTTTATGAATGAAAAAGTAGGTAAGTCGTGCAGGGTGTATGTTATTTATGCCAAAAGGAAAGTTTTAAAAACATAGTTTGTTAATAGTCCTTTCTATTAAAGCTTCTGTTTCAAATTTTATGGTTCATGGGCTCTTCTATAAGGATAGTCCTTCTATCATAGGAAATAGGGGCCTCTAAGAATAAAAACAAATTTAAGATATTTTTCTTGCAGTTATGGACAACAATGAATTAAAGGTATTTGGGAATTTCAATAACGACATTGACTTGGCGAGCAACAATATTTTTACCAGAATTTCAACCGTATTTAAACATTTAGTCCAAGAGCTGGTAACACACTTTTCAAGTGTTTTATGTGCCTTGAAATTGTGCTATAGTGGGTCTCTAGTGTAGATAAGAAGTTAAGTATGTGGTTGCTGGACATACCTTGAAACACCAGGTACTGCGCATGGTAATCAGTAACAAACTATGGGCCAAAAATAGTGTTTTATTCAGAAGCCATAATTCTTTAATGTAAAATTAAGGCAATTCTATAATGAATAATATATAAGGTAGACACTTTTAAGTGGGATACATATAAAAACAAAACTGAAGTGGGTTTTTTGTAATATTAAATGAAGTCTCTTCTTCACACTGCTATTTAAACACCATAATTGAAAATAATTACAAAAGGGCAGACACTTTTTGTGAGGTTTAGTAATCAGCAGACATGAAAATAAATTCAGCCGATGATAGACTGCAATGCACTGCGTGTAACCGTAAGAGTGAGAGAGCACCAATCATCTGGACAGGACAGTTGTGGCTGTTCTAGAAATAAAGCAACTTGCCTTAATTATACATTAAAGATTGTTGGCTTCTGAATAAAATACCATTTTAGTGACATATTTTTTTAACACCTTTCCCCTATGTGCAGTACCTGGTGTTCCAAGGTATGTCCAGGATACACATATATGCCTTACCTATCCACGACATGCAATACACCAAAATTCCAAGGTGCATAAAACACTTCATGAAATGTGCGTTACCAGCTATCCGACTAAATGGTGACAGTCAGAGGATATAACTATCCCAGACAAAAGGAAGCATATGGCAGAATATAATGATTAAATTATTATGGATATTAAATTAATAAAAAATTGCATGGAAAATTTAATTTCTTATTCATTTATTAGAATACCACAATTCACGTGACTTCCTCTTCTTATAAAAATAATACTTTAATACATTAATTTATCTGCAAAAAAATAGCATGCAAAAGAAATATTATAAGAAGAATAACTTTATTAAAAAAAAATTAAAGTGAGGCTGCCCAAATTAATAGGGTTGCTAAACCATACAGCTCTTATAATAATAAAATAATGTTTCAAAATGTGGTGAAAATTAATTCATTTATATACATTCATTTGTATGATTATAAACATTTATATAATTTATTATGTACATCTATCTATATGCGAATAAAACAATAAGTTAAATATAACAACATTTAATATAATATTTTAATAATATTTGCATATGTATGTGAGAGAATTAATTTCAAGTTCATAAATTTAAGTCCTTTACAAAATGACATTATTCACAAAGGAGTTTTTAATGTTTAAAAAAATCTTTATGTTTAAAACAAAAAGTTCTATCTTTTTGGAACTTTAAACTTCACTTAAAGCTACATATTCTGCATATGGAGACTCTTCTGTACCATCTTTTTTCTTTCTCGATTTCCAGTATAATACATTACCAAATAACCTAATAAGAAAACCAGTGGTGGATTTTCCTTCTAAATGATCATTTAAGAATATAGTCTCTACATCCATCTGTTCAACATTTAGACCCATTTGATATCTTCAACTTCCTTATTTCAACAAAATCTCAAGCATTATTTTGTTTCAAACTATCTATTTCTCTATCCCAAAAATCACAATCGCTTGAACTTTATCAGATTCGCCCTCAGCCAATCCAATACAGCTTATGTTTTCTTGGATAACATCAACATGCCTAGCGACAATGATTTTATTATTCAAAAGTACTTTATATCCCACTTCACTATACTCGATTAAAATGCACATATTCACCTTTTTATCCCATTTAGAAGTTATTATTTGTTCTGGTTTCCTAACAAAATTTTTACTACCATATAAATTAAAGTTAGAAGCATCTGGTTTCTTTCCAAAACAGATTTCATAGGGTATTTTATTGTCAATGGTGTTAGCTAAAGAGGGATTTTTCAAATAAGTTGCTGCACATACCATTTCTGGCCAACATTTTTTTCTACAATATCTTCTGCCAGTAAGCAATGAGATATATTCATAATTGTTCTAGTAAATCACACCGTTTAACTGATGAATTCATGGGGCAGGGATTAATTTTGATATCCTTTTTTTTGGTAGCCATAATTCTTACTATTTAATATTCCTTACCAATGTCACACCTCATAATACCAATTTCCTAAGTTTTCAACCTCATTTACTTATTGAACAAAGGAATGAAAAACTTCTGTTTTAGGTTTAATAGTTTAAATCCTAGCAATCTTACTATTTATTTATTTATACATCAGTGAGACCACGACAAAGGGAATTCATCACTAAACACTTAAATAACAATAAACAATACTGAACAATTATGAAGAAATTAACATGAGGGCAATCTTACTATAATCATCTACAAATGAAACAAAATATTTTTCACCTTTGAGACTCATAGTTAAAAAAAGGTCCACATCAGTGTAAACAATTCCAAAATACTTTTAGCCTTGTTGTTATTGTTTTCCAAAGGGACACGGTCCATTTTACAATACAAGTTTTATAAATTTATAACATGTCCAGAAAAACTGATTGTTTCATTTCAGTTGTTTGAATTTTATTTTTTTAACATAATCTGAAGTTTCTATGTACAATTTACTATGCTGTTGATTCCTTTAGGTATAATCTATCAAATTTCTGAATTATGTCTTAGGCTGTTGTCAAATCACAAAGAAATTCAAACTGTTTATTTGATCTTGCTGATCCCAATCTTCACCAACTTTGGTCTCCTTTTCCTTTTCAATGACATTTACACACCTCATCAGTTTAAAAAAAAAAGTTAAGTGTTTTTCCACATACTAAAACCCTCTCCATCAAATACCAGTACAAACATATTCATTTAACAGAAAAGCGAGTGAGAGATTATTCAACCGAATACTATAACCGAAATTGCAACCTTCCTTTACTAAAGAGAAAAAACTACCTCTCAACAAAAGTATTGAAATTATTATAGTTCTGAATAGAAACATGACCACTTAATTATATTATATTAGTCCAAATTATGATTAGATAAACACAGAACATTTTTATGATATACTTATTTATACGATATTAGTCTATATTCTGGTTAGAGCAGTGTTGCCCTAGGCAATCAAATGAAAATTGATTTGATATGAAGAAAACTGATCTGATATTAAGGAAATTAATCTTAAAAAATATGATATTTTATTATATGATATCTTATATGATATTTGTCCAAACTCTGAGAATATAAACCTACTATTTAGATAAACAAACAAAGGTTTTTTTATTGCACTTCTTCTTAGAAGGAGGGGCAACACTGGAAAGAAAATGCCGATTTCTGACTATAAACTCTTCTGTATATGACAGTTTCGAACTCGTTACTTCCAAACTATGAATCCTAGAAGATTTTGAGCTAGCCTACGAGATTTCCCGGATCAAGGCGTATCTATGTGCGAAGTTTGGTCAATATCAGTCAAACGATGTGGATTTGTATAAGGAACAAACAAACAGAAAAACAGACACGTGATTTTTATATATATAGATTATGGGGGGAAAAAAACGGAATCTAAATCAATCTCTTAGTGCAATGGAGTGTACAATATTTTTGGTTAACCCATCGTCAGCCAACACAAACAAACTGGATGGTTTACCCAAGCGAGAACATGCCACTTATTATTGTCCGTGTGAGAAACACGTTGTATCCCAATCTAAGCCACAAACAGACATCGTTTGGCCTTGCGACTTATTGATTGTCATTGCAAATGCTAATCTAATTGGAAATTATACGCGTTTGAATTCAATTGGCAAATCTGTGGGAATAATAATGGCTGAACAATGTACTGTGTAGGGAGTAAGGGAAAGATTATCATGTGAGAAAGACAGAAGCCCGGCTTCGTTCTCATCCCTACTCCCTGCTGTTTACTGGGCGAGAAGTGACACCGATAGACGTCTGGCGGGAATAACTGATCGAATTGATCAGTTATCAACCACCAAAGGTTGAAAATTATTAAAGTGCTTATATCGCTATTAAAAATGGGATAGAAGGGTGAAAAATTAGGTTTATATGTATTTTTGAGTGCCAAATAATAAAAAAATATTTTTTTGGGGGTGGACCACCCTTATCACTTAGGGGTATGAAAAATAGTTTACATCCTATTCTGAAACGTGCCGAATATACACATAAAATTTTAAAAAAATCGGTCAAGCCGTTTCGGAGGAGTTTTGTAACAAACACTGTGACATGAGAATTTTATGTATTAGATTTTATATATATATATATATATATATATATATATATATATATATATATATATATATAAACAATATATGTACACAAGAATACGAAAAGAATAAAAAGAACCCGCATTAAAAGTAAAAATACAAATATTCAACGCCATATAATTGACAATATATGTATATTTGTAAATTTTAATAATTTATATATAATTGAAATTTATATCATATAATTTCTTTTATCTAAATTGTTTTTAAATTAAGTACACAAGGTAATTAATTTAACGATTTGTTTGTTATTGCGTCCCCGTCTCCGTTGATTTATGTACATTAATTTATCGTAAATGAATGTATTATACTTTTAAATTAGTTAAAATATTACAGGGCTGAACACATCTGTGCTCTAAATGAGAAAAAATAAATTCATTTTATTATTTTTACTTTTTTTCATTTCCATTATTTGTGAAATAAAAGGAAATTTATGTCTAAGAATCACTCAAGAATTCTGTTTATTGTAAACATTTGCCCAGTAAAGATTGAATCAACAAAAACCGAATGGGTGCTAAAAGCAACGCTGTCCCCTGGCGTAAAGCAACAAGCTTTCTATAAACATTTCAGTTGGGAAAACACCAATGATGCAATAACAAAACAAACTGCTTATAATGTGGAGTTTCTCTAAAGCAAATTCTATTTTATTTTCTCTCCTATACAGCAAAAAATATTCTACACTTTTCGCATTTTTCTGTTAGGATATACGAATATTTTTCAATTCACATGTTACAAGAATGTCCGATTTTTCTGGAATTTGGCTCATAAATTTCTAATTTTAATGGGCACCACAACAGCAAGTTGATTTACTGACATAATAAGTAAAATTGTGTAATTAAATTAATATAAAAATGATTTAAAATAAAAAAGAATCCGACTCGCAGGAGCTGCATAATCTTAGCGCGTTTCCAATTTAATACCTTGTGTCATTTAGCGAGCTTAGAATAGAAACAGTTAATTTTTTGTTTTAATCTTTCGTGAAAATATACAACACATGTAAAAATGTAAAATGAAATCTCAAAGCGAAATTATTATCTTATGCTCCAAGACAAGAAACTTACAGTATCATAAGCGGAAAATTCGGAATTTCGGAACTCGGTAAGCACTGATATCTCCGAATAAGATCACTCAATTAAAAGTCGCAAAAAGCTGTTACAAAATGCTTAAAAATTCTTTCACTTCTTGTTGTAACGTCGTTACGTTCCCCTCATAATGAACCCATTTGTTTTATTTTTACAACACATTTTTCTCTTTAGATGGCACCAACGCATACTCTCGTTTAAATTATTGGCTGTTATTGGCAAATTAGTAATTTGGGTCCGGAGTAACCCCCTCCCCTCCTACAGATTGACCGATTTCGCTAGTTAACAAACTCGTTAACCAGCGAAATCACCAATTGGCACCAAGACCTCAGTATTCCATATTACCCAGTATTGTGGAATTCAGTATTCCGTTAAGAGTTTTTTAAAACTGATAAAATTTATATATATACACAATGTATATATATACACAAATTTTAACAGGGGTAATTTTTGTTGACCGATCTCGATTTGAAGGCAATTTAAAAAAATTCTTAACGAGGAATTTACCAATGCAATCAAACAAAATATTTTAAAATATTGGCAAGACAGCTGGACTCGACTAACCGACAATAAATTACGTACAGTCAAAAATACTACTCAGGAGTGGACATCCAGATACCGAGACAACAGAGGAGAAGAAATTGTTCTTGCTCGACTCCGTATTGGCCACACAAGACTATCACACGAATACTGCATGACAGGACTTGACAAACCAATTTGAGATATATGCAATACAGACTTTACTGTAAAACACCTACTTACGGAGTGCAGAAGACGACAAAACCTAAATATCCCACATGACATCGTACGAATTGTTGAGGGACAGCAGCCAGTACATAAACACAATACTTTCTTACTTGCAGGACACTAAACTATACACTCGCATTTGAAGACATCTCCTGAATAACCAGAGGCTTCCAGGCATATAACAGACATTTCCAATCCTCTGGAAATAATTGAATCAAATATTCATCTTAATGCTTGTTCATTGGACCATACAGGTACTACCTTGAAGGAGTGAAATCGCAGTAGATGGGAATCACTAAGAAATAAATAAAATAAAGTCCGTCGCGCAGGAGCTGCATAACTAAGCACTTTCCTCAGAATTTGGGTAGTGTAGACTGCTTTCCAGAACAATTTGCTTAAAATATCCTACATAAATAAAATAAAAACATGAATAGTTCTCTTTTAATTTTGTAATAAGTAACTGATCAATTATTAATTTGCTTCCAGAGTTATGTTAACACATGGTACCTATTACACTACGTAATAAATACAAAAAACCTCATATTATCGTATTTTGATCTAAAGCAGGAACAGGATACAGTCACTTTAGTGGTAGAAAGCGCTCCTTGCGGCGGCTTTGTGAACCTACGTCTCGCGGGCTTTTCTATTGAAATATATTACAAATTAAACCCCCGCTTTCCGATTGACCGATTCAGCTCATTTTTACAACACTTCTTTCTCATGAGTTACCCACGACGTATAGCGCGTTTCGTTACAATACAGCAGAAATTACGAGCGGTATGAGTATATTAGGAATTTGGGTCCGGAGTAAACCCCCCCTCCTAATGAACTGATTTAGTTTATTTTTACAACACATATTTACCTGTGGATTACCACTACGAATACCGAGTTTCGTCGAAATATACCAAAAATCACGGCTGGTAGTGGCGAATTGGTATTGTGGGTCCGGAGTAAACCCCCCCCCCCTTCTAATGAACCGATTTAGTTCATTTTTATATCTCATTTTTCTCTCTATATTACCACTACGAATACCAAGTTTCGTTGAAATATAACAAATATTACGGCTGACATCGTCAAATTAGTGTTTTGGGTTCGGGGTAAACCCCCCTTCCGGTGGACCGACTTTGGTGGTTAACGAACTCGTTCAATCGTTTGCTAATTGAATGCTATATACCAAGTTTTGTGACGAAAAAACAAAAACTCTGGCCGCTATCGTGTTAACAGACACACATATATATATATATATATATATATATATATATATATATATAAATTTTAACGGGGGTCATTTTCGGTGTCTACTAGGTAGGATCGATAAAGATTTGAAGAAATTTTTCAAAAATTCCGTCATGAATCCAACCTCAATAGCTACTTTCCTTCGGAGGAAAGTGCTAAAATTCTTGAAAGCTTGCAATCTCCTTCATGATTGTTTGAATGAGTGCCATCTCAATAGAATTGATTAGTTTTTTTAGCACCTTCGGAAAGTGTTAAACACATCGAATGTTTATACGATATGTTGTTCTGTAACCGCTTTTCTATATTCTAGAGTAACTGGAACTTTTCCGATGAAATCTCATATTCTTAAAACTTGGCAAGTATTTATTTCCGACATGTGGAGAGTCTGAAGTGTGTTTATCTGGGTCATGAAGCAAATCTCCTGTTTTTCCATCCTTCTGAGAGGATATGATCTTCTGAAGATTGTTTATTTCAGTTATCCGGGCGTCGAATCTTAAAAAAGGATGAATAATCATTTAAGATTCGTGCCTTTTTACATACTTCTATCTTTTTAGATCTGACGACTAGAAATATTTAAACATGTGTGTATATATATAAATATATATATATATATATATATATATATATATATATATATATATATATACATATAAAGAATTGATCAGTTAAAATTACTAATTAGAACGTAGAGTAAAAATGAAACATCCTCAACGCTAATGTTGTTTATTTCAACTGTTTATTCAAGTGTTCTGCTTCTTCTGTCCTTGGCATTAAGCTAAATTGCTCAACAAAGAAAACCTATCCATAATACTGGAATAAATTCCTCTTTATCTTGGTTCTAAAGTTCATGAGTTTTTAATATTTATATAATATGACATAATTTCTTTGAAAAGTCTGATTTATCTTATATATATATATATATATATATATGACCTAATGAGGTAAATGAAAAACGTCCTGTTTCATTCAAAAACAGGACCTTTTTCATTTACCTCAAGATCTTCCATCTCTGCCAGCAACCTCAACGTTTTTGAAATATGACCTAATCGTATTTAATATTTTAAGTACGAGTTTGTTAATGATCAAAATTGATTCAATATTAGAGCGAAATCTGCCGAACCCCTCAAAAGAAAAAAAATTATAATTGCGCCAATTGAGAACATAAGCGTTTATTTGTTGAATGAAACTCGCTATGTAAAAAACTAAAAAAAAAAACAAAAAAAACATAGAGCCTTTGCACCTTCACCCTAGACCAAAACGTATATAAGTACACGTAAAAAACTGGATGCCACTCAGAAAGGGGGTGAAGTAGCCTGCCAAAGATATGGAAGAAGGCGGAAATAAAACAACAAATTTGATTTTTACAATGTAAGGATTACAGACAAAGAAAATTATATTAAGATGCAAAAGCAATGAAACTATAAACGTAGAAAAAAACAGTAAGAATGCAGTGAATAAGAAAACAAAAAAAATAAAACATACCTATATGTGTAAATATACAAAATATTTCTTAATTTAATTGACAATCATGAATAATTGGCACGTTGATATCAAAGATTTTATTTTATTCATTTCACAATACTTCTTTCGAGTATCGATGTTTGGTAAATGGGCTTTATCGATTAAAATCAGCTACTGGTAAGCGCCATTTTTCTTGTCTACCTTCATACTAGGCCCTGATAAAGGAAGGTTTAGTGGCATACTGTGTCTGTAAATATAATTAGGAAACCGATGAGGTATTGAAATAAAGCATTAATTTTTTGCCTATTCGCCTTAAATTAAAATTGTTTTTCTATTTTTTTTAGTTTCTGCCTTCTATAATAAGTGAATTTAATAGGATGACTTTTAAATAATTATTTTATATTGTTGCCAGTATTTTGGAAGATAGGCTCTGATGAGAAGTGGCGAAAAAAATAGGGACTATTATATAAATGTATTAATATAAGGGTACGTTTACATCTGACACTTCTCGTAGGAAATATGGCTCAGGTGTCGGATAGATATTCTCTTGCAAGTTTACATACTGACAGAAAGCTGGGCATTTATGTCATGGACATGTATACGACAGTTCTGGATTTCGACAATACAGCTAGTAGCCAAGATATTTATCTCTAACATTAAATTCAACAATTGTTTGCAGTTTACATTAATCACAATTACTGTCTGACATAAATATCCGGCAGTAAAACAGATTACCAAGTAATCTTTTAAAAAATTCATAAAATTTAAATCTAGGAAAACAAAACTCAAACAAATTGAGTTTGATTACTAGTTTATCTTCCAACAGAAAAGAGGTGTTTGGATTTCTATAAGTAAAGGTTACCGTGTGTTTTTCACGCAATTTCTGCGAAGAGGTGTTTACAGCTATTGTGGTTGTTTAGAACGCCTGTTCTAGGAGGAGGGATGTGGAGTGGGGAAGACAACAATAATGTCACAGACCCTCCGAGCTAAGTTCAATGAACATAAAATGAAACGTGCACAGTTTTGAAGAAATCTTAATGGTCTATTCTCATATTACTCCGGCTCTCTTATACCCAGCATTTGAACTCCCATAATTCCATCCGATTATCTATAGAATTACTTATTCATTGTAGATATTGCTCGATGGGTAAATTGAAGTTCACTATGGCAAATAATATTCTACGAGTGTCAACTCTGCAATATAAAATTATCTACAAAAGTGTCATCCGCCCAGTCCTTCGTTATACCCGCCTAGTATAAAGCTGCACATCGAATACTAACTAAAAAAAAAAATACAAATTATACAAAACTGCTGCTTCCGAATAATCAACAATTTTCCAATACACACAAAGACCACACACGTGCACTTTAGAACTACAAATAGCCACACTACCAGACTACATATACAAAACTTACCGACAAGTTTTTTTGAACAACTAGCACATTCCATTAATTCAAACATAGCAAATATAGGTAGCTGCGACAAAACTAACTAGATGCACTAACTAGATGCACTAACTAGATGCACTAACTAGATGCACTAACTAGATGCACTAACTAGATGCGTACACAGACCAGCAAAACACATATTACTTGACGGACGAGGTGTAATGCAATTAAACATTGTATATGTAAAATGCTTTCGGTTTTTTAAAATTATTTCCAAAAATTGCAAAATAATTAAAATCAAAGATATTCCTATAAATAAGAAGGAACATGTTTATGTTAACTGTACCTACATGCTATAAAACTTATGAATTATTTGAAGGGGTCGGGACAAAATAGTGCCAAGCAACATTTTTAACATAACTTAACTGTAGCTGCTAAATGTTGGATATTATGTGGGACTATCAGTATTTGATGCAAGTGTTACTAAAATATGACTACAAGCTCTGTAAGCTACTTAATCTTGTTTCCCCTAACCAGTTCAACCGATAGTCCCACATAATATCCACCATATAGCAACTAGTTTTAATAAAAATGTTGCTTGGCACTATTTTGTCCCGACCCCTTCATATGTAAATATTGTAAATGAAGCTTTATTGATTGATTGAAATGTCCTTTTTATTAGAAAACGTTTTTAGGGACTTAAAACATGGAATGGTCATTACACAGCCTTGCTTGAGTCTAGGAGCAAAGCTCGGATTAGGGTCCCACTGCATGGGTTTGAAAAAGCCCCTGAAAACATTTGTCAACAAAGAGAGCAGTGAAAATTTGTGGCTCTTATTTACCACAGTGAATTATATGTTAATTATTTAGCTTGAAGAGCCTGTAACTGGGCGATTTGCTCCATATACTTGTAGGATGCAAATATAAATAAAATGGAAGAACTTGATGATTTAAACGTATAATTAAAAAAACACTATAAACATTAATTGTCTTATGAATTTCTTCTCCACACTAAAACTTCTGAGGTGTAAAACAAATTAAACTTACATGTTTGTCAGCTAGCGCAACCAAAATATATATATATATATATTTTTTATCTTCATTTAAGTTTCAGCTTTATGACAGTTGAAGAAATAATTTATATAAAACAAGATAGATAATGTGAAGAATAGTCTGGACAAGACTGGGCTTTTGCTTAAAAAAATAACGGTAACGTTTTTAAAAATAGAGGTGACATAACTTAAATTACATTTTGTTTTGGTCATTTTCAAATCTTATATCATTTTTATGCCCCCCGTATTTTTAAGTCTAAAGTGCCATCTTGTCGAAATACATATAACATTCGAAAGTGTCGGTTGTTTTCTATTGAACTTTTTTTTTGTCTCCGTTGGCGTCAGTTTTTCATTGGTAATTGCATGAAATTAATATTTTGGAAAAACAAGGTATGTAAATGAGAAATATATAATAATAATATATAATATAATATAGTTTTTCGTAGAGCGAATGTTGAGGAGGAGAAAGTAATTCTGGCTTAGGATCCTGATTAAAATCATTATTTTCTTTGAGATTTCAACGGAGAAGGCGCCTTTGCTAATCTTTCCTAATGACAACAGGGATAAGAACGGAAATACGCCGAAATGACGCAGTTCCTTGTTTTATTACTAAGAACTCCCCTGCATAACACATCTGTGCTAACATAGCAAACTTTTTTGTGTGTTCTTATGGCGTATACAAAATATATTTTGATCCTTTGGAGTTTCCTTAAGAAACGTTATCTTTACTTTCGGTAGAAATAAACAGGAAACAGCGATAGAGCTGCGCGTGATTCTGGCATTAAGGACGATTTCACTAAAAATAAATATTTTTTTATCTCGAGAATATTCATTTTCTTTTCTTATTGTCTCCGCGAATGTCCTGCCCTAAAAAACGTGTTATCCATTCGGAGTAAAATGATAAAGCTCGCAATAATCCTTTTGATTGAACTGCAGAATAAAAGTCGGCCTTGTTTACATTTGAGTGATAATTTATCATCACAATAATTATTATAAATTCTCCAGGATTTTTTATCCCAGCTAAATAGAAATAAATACCAGTAATAAAATGTGTTTATCAAAGGTGATTTAATACCTCGCCTTGGAATTTGTAATGTACAGGGTTACAGGTAAGTCGACCCTCATCCAACGCGAGGTGATAGTTTCGGTCAAAACAAATAATTATAAGCCCATATTGTATTATCCAAAAGTTAACCGTTTTCAAGATATTTAATATTTTAGGTATTTTTTTTTTTTTTTTTTTTTTTTTTAAGTAATAACTCTTGACTTTTTTTTTTAATGATTTCTTTAACTTATCTTGTAACGCATTTTTCTTTGGCGTCACTACCTTTTCTCAGTTTTTATAAGTTTTTTTTGGTCTATGTACCGCCTGAGCGAGTACATATTCTAAAAAACCGTCGTTATTAAGAGCTGACGTTTCCATACACCTTTAAATTTGCAAATCGCCATCTTTGCGGTGCACCAACACTAATAATAAATAAATCGAGAAAAAAAAAAAAAAAATCAGTCCCGTAACAGGCCACAAGGGCCCTGAGGGGCAGATACTATAGAGGTATCTGATTCATGACCATACGGCACACTAAGGAGATAGTATGGTCAGTACTATGCTCCGGCCGCCTGATTTTCCCCTTGGCCGCGTCGACTGCTAGAGTCATTAGCACCAAAGGTACCCATTATTAAATTAATTAAAGGCTGGGTCGGCCTAGGGACGGTCAGGGAGGCCGAATACAACCCCTGAACGAAGACACTAGAAGAAAAAATCTTTAGTGCTTGCTCGGGATTTGAACTCAGTCCTCCAGCTTATTAGTCCAGTGCTCTACCACTGAGCTAACCTCGCCCCCAATATATAAATAAAAAGTTTTTTTTCTTAGAAATATAAACATTTTACCTGACTATTATATCTTTTTGTGTAGCTTAATAAACACAGGCAGAATAGCTGCTAAAATTTTTTTTTAAATAGAGATTGAGTTGAAGTTACAGGTTTTAGGAAAAAAATAATTTAAATTTTAGTTAAAGGATCATACCATCCGTTGTCTCGTTTGATAGATCTTTGTTATTCTGAATGTCTTAAATACAAAAACAATATAAAATTTCAGCTTAAATGCTAGAAATAAAAAAAATAAAACAAATATCCAAAACGAACAGTGTCTTTTGGGCTTAAAATTGTTTTTTTTGACCAAAGCTATTACCTCACGATGGACGTAGGTCAACTTAGCAGTTACCCTTTGTAGGCAATAGGACATTAAGAAAACGTTGTAACATCTTATTACACATTATTAAAACTTCTTTATTAATAATTGATAAAATGATAGTAATAGAAAAAGTCCGACTAGCAGGAACTGCGTCAGTTTACTGTTTTTGCGTCTTAAACCCTAATGACATTTGAAAAGGTTAGAATAAAAATAAGTAACAAAAAAAAAAAAAAAAAAAATGAAATTCAGAGAGAATCAAGTTTTGTCACCACAACAGGAAACTGACAGTATCCCAAGCGCAAATTACTCCTTCGTTCTTCTTTAGTGGAACATTATTACAAATACGCTTCTCATTTTCTAGTGGCTAAGGGATTAGATTCTCATGCAGGATGTAGTGGGTTCGAGTCCCACCGGCGGCAGGAATTTTCCCATCTCACGGCTCTTTTAGATCAGGATGTTAGCGCTAATGGCTAAGATGTCGATGCACCGTAAAAAAAATAATAACTAAAAAAAATAAATAAATTAAAAAAAATTGAAGTCTGCGAACATTGTCAGTTTCTTAGTTTTCCATATATATGTGTTGTTTTTTTTCATTGCAATTGTCCTTGGCCGTCATTGGGGCTCTTTTCTAAGTGATCTCATCCGTAAATTATTTTTATAAAAGTCGCATGCTTATTTGTAAAGCCTCATCTGATTTACCTTAATTTTGACTGCAGACGAACTCATGTCACATTTTTAGAAGAACAAAAAATAACATTAAACTTCCTTATACTAAAATACAGAAATCACTAGTGCTGGGTGTTCTCTTACACACAGAACTGGCACGTGTGACATGTGGACCTTTGCAAGTTGGTATTTAAAACCTTGTTTATTTCATTCTTTCAATAATTGTCAGCTTTGTGTTACAAAATAATGTTGAAATATTTATAACATTTGTTTTAGTCGTTGCTTTGTTGACTAATCTGCTCACTAGGGATGTTTTTTCACTATTTCTTTTTGTTTATTAATTTACAGTATGTCTTTGCATATTTTTTAACAAATATTTTAATTAAACTTTGACACTATAATATTATCTTAGCAAATTTGAAAAACTCAACTATACAAACTCTTAAGCATGAACTCACAATGCAATCTGCGTCAGAGATAGACAAATTTACAGATAATGTTGACTTTATGAACGTTAAATCTGAATTTAAATTTAGTTGTCAAATAGATTACCACTACGTATTGTTTTTGAACTTAGTGCCAGCCATTGAATTTAACTAGGAGGTAAAGAAGTGAGCTTAGAATATGACATTCATTACATTCTTACATGTATTTATTGAAAGTGAGGAATGAACGTTATGCTCATTGCGCAAGTTTTCTCTAAGGATAAATGACATCCTAACACAATTTAAAAGATGTGTCAACCTACTTACGGGATGAGCCCATCCCAGGAATGTAAACATTTTTTGAAGTCGAATAAATGGATAAATAAACCAACATGAATACGAAATAAAATGTAGTCCGTGTAATAATAACAATAATAAAAAAAAACAAACTCAGAATTGTTGTAGTATCTTAGAAACAAAAATAAAGCAGCACGCCAAAAATGTGGACGAAGGTGACAATAAAACAGCATTGGCCTATCAACTATATAAATAAAAGCAAAAATTTAATTTGACATTGTAAGGCCCATAGGGAAAAACATTAAACCCAAAATCAAAGAAATTAGCATGTAATAAAAGCCTGGAAGAAAGGACTGAATACAAAAAACATATTTTTTTTTTAGATTAGCTTTTTTTATTTTTTTAAATTTATTATTATTATTATTTTTACGGCGCACCGACTTCTGGGCCATTAACATCCCTGGTGCAGCGAGAAATCTTCTCGAAGAGCCGTGAGATGAGAAAATTACTGCCGCCGGTGGTACTCGAACCCCCGCATGAGAGTGTAAGGCGTTAGACCAGGGGGAGACCCCAGTTTAGCTTATAAATGATAAGGTACAATCTGCACAGATATGTACAATAAGTAAATTTGAAAATGAGGAGAGAAGGCTAACATTTCTGATACCTACTTCCAATAAATAAAACATATAAACGAAATATTTTTCAATTTAATTAACTATCATTAATAATTGGCTGGTATTGATGTTTGTAGAATGGTCTTTATCGATTAGAATCAGTCATGACGTGGCCCTTATAGTAGAAGGCTTATGTATGTGTATGTGTATGTATATATATATATATATATATATATATATATATATATATATATATATATATATATATATATACGGGTTGAATTCGGCCTCCCTGACCGTCCCTAGGCCAACCCAGCCTTCAATAAATTTATCAATGGGTACCTTGGGTGCAAATGACTCTAGCAGTCGAAGCAGCCAAGGGGAAAATCAGGCGGCCGGTGCATAGTACTGACCAAACTATCTCCCTAGTGTGCCGTATGGTCATGAATCAAATACCTCTATAGTATCTGCCCCTCAGGGCCCTCGTGGCCTGTTAAGGGTTGATTTATATATATATATATATATACACATATATATATTTGATATATATATATATATATATATATATATATATATATATATATGCGTAAAAAGTTGACCAACCATTTTATTCTGTGACCAAAGTGCGATGAAATTACGGATTGCGTCACCTGGTCGACGTTATAAGTGGGGTTTTCTCCCTGCAGAGATAAAAAAAAAAAAAAGACACGCTGAAATGTAGTGGTACATTTTTGATAATATAAAAAACAAAATTATTATTATTATTATTTATTTATTAAAAGTTTCGCTAAAAAACAAAATGTACGCATCATAAGGTCAATTGCTCCTTAGGTGATCTGAATTTTTCATCTCAAGTTTTTAATATAGAGATATGTAAAAATCATTTTCATCGCTAAGTGCCACTTGCACAGTTCAAGGCATGAATAAATTAATTAATTATAATTAAGTCATAAAGTGTTTTGGAATCTATAAATTTCAATCAGGCTTGTTCGGTTAATTTATTGTTTTTAAAGAATACAACTTGCACTTGTTTTTTTATCAATCTTCTTAAGGGTTATTATAAAAGCAGTTTGAGTGTTATTAAAAAATGGTCTCTAAGTGGTCTGTTAATTAACAAGGACACATGGGGTCAACGTTTAATTAATGGAGTAAACAGTCAATAACATTATAATATAGGATTTTCATGTTCTTTTAATACTTAAGTAAGAAAGAAAAATAAATGATCATGCCCGAAGAGGCTGAAACTGTACAAGCATCTGATTTAAGAAAATTCGTCTTATTAGAAAGATATATTATTCATATAATTTTAAAAGATTGCTACAACTGCAAGACTGCTAGGCGAGGACTCCAATAGATGTAAACGTTCTTCGCTTTGGTGTTACCCGAATGAAAAACTGGCATAAGGAGGAGATGATCTTTTCCTGAGCTTACTTGGATTTCCTCCGCTCCCTTTTCCCTGAAGAAACTTACAATAACAGCAGTGAAAAGCGAGAACAGCAAAGGACTTAACATCTCGCCCTGTAACACCCCTTCAGTTATTTCAAACCCCTTTGGGACAACACTTTAATACACTTCGACTCTTTCCGAATCCCTTCCCTTATTCTACACAAAGTACATTCGTACCTAAATTAATCAAAACTAGACCATATTTGAGGACTCTAGGGCACGAGCACACATTTATGTGCACGTGTGTCGGTTTGTGTGTTTTTATCTGCTTAGATACACTATTTTTTTTAGCCACAACACGTCACAATTTGTGATTGGAATAGCTCACAGATTTCATAAGCGGGTTTCTTGCCTAAGGGACAGGACAAATTCACAAACATAGGATAGAATTTGTATAGTTTAGTCAGTGTTTATTCATGAGATGAAAAAAAATTTTAATATAACTGGATATGGAAATATTATTTTATCTCAGACTAACGAAAAGCAAACAAGTTTGACGTGGTCTTATAATAATTTTCCTTATTTCTTTATCAAAGAGTTGAAAGTAAACACATATATACAACGTGTATATTGGAAAAAATTTCATATTTCTAAACATTTATAACTATGGCGTTGTTAATTTGATTTTTATTTATTTATGGAGCTAAACAAGTCCAAAATCCTTGAATAAATATTTGTAGAGTTCAACCAAACCAGCCGTTTTATATATTTATTTCAAACTTTGCAATCCAAAATCTTTCTTAACAGAGCGGACGCCATTTTACGTTCAAACAGACTATAATGGCCTAAACAATCCCAAGGTCAGTTCGCGCTCTATCTTAGCGAATAATGGTCTGATTTTGATAAAATTTGGTACAAAAATCGTTCGTATAATTTGAAAGGTCAAGTTCGTTAAATCCGTCCACCTGAACATGGTTTTTGGAGCTGAACATCGTTACACTTATATCATATGCTTGTAAATACTCGTTTTATAAGTTTCTTGGCCTAGGAAAACGATTGAACCCATTTTTAAGGCGATAGTTTTAACCGTTTTTGAGGAAAGTGGAAAAACAATTGTTGAATCTAGTTTCTGGTTTGGGTACTTAGACACATGGGATTTAGTTAAAATATTTTCTGCATGTGTGGAATTCATATAAACAAAGATGTTTAATTTTGGTTACCTTTAAAGTTAAGGACGAATTAGAATAACATATTTTATTTATAGACAAGAATGGTTCTAGGAACTTCGTATATTTTCCAATATATAGATTTTGTTGTTGTTTTAAATTGCATTTATTAGTAAAATTAGTTTTATAGTAAAATAAAATAAGAAACAGTAAGTAGTGTAGTTCTAGAGCGAACCTTGACAAGGCCAGGGAATCATTTTTCTATGTCAGGTATGAGGTATGTACCCTTTCAATCGTGACCTATTTGGGCTCATAAATTATTTCATGAAAGTTCTAACACTGCGTGGAAGTTTTGGCTTTGAAAAGTCTTTTCTCATGAAAGCATTTATAATGGCCGAACAGATAAAGATTGAATATAATATCGCATCAACATATCTAACTAATATTCAAGATATCAACAATATACGAATTACTGTTTACAATACCCTCAACGTGAAATATTGTTACATCTTGGAACTCTTATCCTTGAAGATTGAAACATAATACGTGATAAACAGACCCCTTGTTTTAGCAGATGTGGGCGGGGGGAGTGAGAGAAAGAGTGAAAAACATGTTTAGATGAGGACGGAGCCCCGCTAGGATCGAAGTAGCCTTGGTAACGACCGAGAAGCTGGACGGGAAAACAGGTCGTAAAGCCTATATGGTTAAGTGACACTTAAGTGGGCTTCAAAGGTTTGCTCATTGATACTAACTCTTGTCAAACTTAAAACAACTGCTGATATCCGTTCTTACGAGGCATAAATATATATTTATCGCATTAGAAATTGTATCTAATTACCTACTTTTAGCTCGTTTTTTATTTACATTAAAAAAAAAAAAAAAAAAAAAAAAAAAAAAAAAAAAAAAAAAAAAAAAAACAGTCCCGTAACAGGCCACTAAGGGCCCAGAGGGGCAGATACTGTAGAGGTATCTGATTCTTGGTCATACGGCACACTAGGGAGATTGCATGGTCAGTACTATGCTTCGGCCGCCTGATTTTTCCCTTTGCAGGTACTCATTAATTAATTAACTACTTAATTAAAGGCTGTGTGAGCCTAGGGACGATCTGGGACCCCAAATCCAACCCTCGAACGATGACACCAGAAGAAAAAATCTTTAGTGCACGCTCTGGTTTTGAACCTGGGTCCTCCAGTTCATTAGTCGAGTGCTCTGCCACTGAGCTAACGTCGTCCCCCATTTAAATTTTAAAGCCCATTTATTATAAACTACGAATTTTTGGACGAGTTATCTATAGGTGACCACCCTGTTCTAGCCACGATAGGGGAAATGCCTTTTCTTTTTTTGAAAGATAAATCACCACCCCTAGTTGGAATCGAACCAGGCACGGAATGCATACGCCTTAGCACTCACGGGCACCGGGCCTCTTTAGTTCGTTTTATTTGTGATCCTTACAGCTTTTATCTGTGATCATTACTAATAATTAGTAATGATCACAAATATACCACAGCATTCAAAGCAATTATTCCTTTGAATGCTTTGGCTACCTGCCACAGAACATGAATAACTTTAATAAATGAAATGATAAGTGATTACCAGAGAAACATACAATATTTCTTGTTTTGAAATCTATATGAATAAAACAGCCCATTTAATGGCATATTTTCATTCCAGCACTAAATCCTCCGACGAAAAAATATTTTTCAGTCTGTATTTATGTCCAACGAAAGTTTGTTCGCACAAGTTAGCCAAGGCGAATTTGTCACTTTTTCTGAGCATCCTAGACTTATAATATAGGTTCTAAATTCTAATAAAAAAACACTAATTTCCGGTTTGAGTACTTAGAATCGTTGGATGCGATTGAAATAGTTTCTACTCGTTTGAAATTCATCACGATATTTAAATTTTGGTTGCATTTGATGTTAGGAAAGTATTCGGTAAAAAAATTCTATTAATATTCATGAAAAGTTTTGGGATCTTTGTATATTTTCCTAAATATCTCGACAATAGTTAGAAATTCGTGGTAAGTGGGAGGTGACCATTCGGAAGCTTACTAAATTCTTTACAGAAATTAATTTCGTTTTGAGCCTTCTGCTCAAATTCAGGAACATAAATATGCGTTAGGTCCACCCGACGTACCTATGTAATGTACTGTAAAACATACAGTCTTATTTTTCGTACATAGCCACCGCGCATGCGCGAACGCCAGCGGACACTTTTTTGTAACGCTTTTTTTTCAGTTTAGTCATCGCTAAAGCATATTTATGCTGAAAATAATTGAGTAGAACTAAAGCTTGAGGAACATTGAACGAGAAACTTGCTGTGACGTGATTGCAATGGAAGCTTTATCGTAACATTGAGGGTTCATTCGGCTCAGTCTACTGCACATTTTGACTACTACTTATCTTGCCCCTGTATGAATACTACAGAATTTATGGATATCTAAGGAGGATAAGAAGGGGCGAGGTTAGCTCAGGCTATAGCAGTCGACTAATGAACTGGAGGACCCCAGGTTCAAAACCCGAGCGCGCACTAAAGCTTTTATCTTCTAGCAAGTGTCGTCGTTCGGCGGTTGGATTTGGTGTCCCAGACCGTCCCTAGGCTCTTTTAGCCTTTAATTAACTAATTAATGGGTACCTGCAAAGGTTTTTTTTATTTTTTTTTTTTGAGGAAGTAAGAAACAGAAAAAGTGTATTATTTATGTTCCAATACTGATAACTGTAGGTCAGAGTGTATGAAATTTCTTTACAAGCTGATGAACAGTTCAGACAGATACTAGTCATCAATAAAATACTGCAATACCTATATTTAAAAGTATTTTATTATTACTTAGCAATTTCTAAAGGTAATTAAAGGTTTATGAAGATTTTTAATGTCTTTAAATCCGCCAGTGACTGATTTGGAACTAAGGTTACCGAACCCACTTCAGTCATCGAACCGTCAAAATATAATTTATTATCAGCGATATATTTCTCTTTTGACTGAAGGTTTTGCCGGTAACAAGTTTTGAATCGGAACACTGACGTGACTGATATATGTAAATAAATATGGAGTGAACTTAATTTGAATGAATGAAAAAAATACTTTATTCTGGGACTTCGTCCCATAAGAATAAAAATAAATACACATGGTTGAATAAACAAATTTAACCTAAAAATATAACTGTAAATAAAGAACAAACAAAAGCAGAAAAAACGAATACAAATATTATTAGTAATGTCTTAAATAATAAAATAAAACAGTAAAAAGTAAATATGTACATAAATTATAAAAATAAAATAGTGATTACGGAGGGATTGTAGAATACTGGAGGAAGAAGAGGATGGGAGATTAGAGCAATGATGATACAATATTCAGGGGATGAGAATATAATTAAATAGTTTAAAATAAACAAATACAAAATTAAAGAAATATTAAAGAAATGGGGGCTTTATAAGTATATGAATAAAAAATAAATGCATAAACAAGAGAAGAAAAAAGAAAAAACATACAAAAAAAAAAAAAAAAAGAAAAAGAAAAATTTGCTATACAGTATTTATGTAACTGCTAAACAATATCACAGAATAACATTTAGAAGAACTGGGCATTAGAACACTGAATTACGCTTTAATAAGAGAAAACAAAATTCAAATGTTCAAATGGAAAAAAAATATCAAAAAGAAATCTTCAAAGATGTGCTTGTTATAAATAAACTCTCTCGTTTTGTCCAGGTTGCACACGATTAGAAACAAAATAAATATTCTTCTTTTGAAAACAATGGATTATTTCCATTCCTTTGTTGTTATTGTTTGTGCTATTGTGCTATCAAACGACACCTCCCAATTCCTCAAGTTAACAACAACATTTATTTCCTTTTTAGGCAATGACTTCCTTTATATTTTATTGTCATTCGTTTTTATATTCTAACATGAAATTATTGGCTTTGTAGTAGTAAGAAAATATTAATGTTGTTCAATAATCCATTTATTTATATCCGAAAATATTAACAAGGTCTGTTTTATGTTATCTTCATGGAGACATTGCTATGCTGTATTGTGTTCTCTTTAATAAACTGAATGTGGCGACATACAATTAGCAGATTCAAAATAAATATTAATGAAGGGAATGTGTAAATAAAGAAACAAACTCAATGCCAGCAACATCTGATCACACAATAAAACATTGAGAGTAATTTAGAATTAGGAGTATAACACTATCACATATGGATGTGTAAAGAAAATGGCATTAAAAATATAAGTAGTTTGTTAAAATTTTGAATTTATTTTATTTTAATGCATCAAATTAATTTTTAAAAGTTCCGTCAGCACATCCGTTTGTTTGGAGTTTTAGGGCAAACAACCTCGAGGTTATAATTGCCACTTTTTTGTGTCGCCTATGTTTGGATAACTTTATTAATGTATTAGTGTTGTTTGTGCATTGTATGAATGTTTTTCTCTGTTTTCCACTTATTATTTCTCGATTAAATTTCCCGGCGGGGGAAAACCTCATAAGCGGGTTCTCCCCCGCTAAAACCTCATAAGCGGGGGAGAACCCGCTTATGAGGTTGACCTCATGACGCAATCCGGAAGTGCCGACTAGAAACTTTCACGTTTCAGACCCTATAGATCACGAAAATATAGGTGGCCCAAATTTGTATATATATATATATACAAATTTGGGCCACCTATATTATATATATATATATATATATATATATATATATTTATATATATATATTTATATATATATGCTTGTCTGTTCGCGCTCTAACAAGCTCAAAAATGGTCCCATTTTAACGAAATTTGGTACAGAAATCTGTCGTCTAATTTGAAAGGTCAAGTTCGTTAACCACTAGAATCCGCCCACTAGAAGATAGTGTTTGGGGCGAAATTCGCGCAAAAAAAATCGTAACGCTTACGTTTTTGTGTTTATATGCTTGCAGATACTTGTTTTATAGGTTTCTTAACATAAGAAAACGAATGAAACCATTTATAAGGCGATATCTGCAACCGTTCCTGAGAAAAGTGGAATCAATGTTTTTGTAAGTCATTATATTTTTGTGAGTACTTAGAATCGCGGGATTCAATTGAAATATTTTCTACAACTTGGAAATTAATCCCAACTAAGATGTTTAAATTTTGGTTATATTTGGAGTTGAGGAAGTATGCGAAAAAAAAATATTTTATTAATAGACATGAAAAGTTTTCGGATCTTCATACATTTTTCGTAAATATCTCGATAACGGTTGGGAAATCGTGCTAAGTGGAAGGTGACCATTCGAATGCTTACTAAATTCTCTACAAAAAAGGTTCTGAAGCAATATTGGATGGGGCAATGTCAATCAGGGATATAAGCGCTTAAAACTTAAAAAATGTTTGTTTTGTAGTTTTGAAAGGGTTTTTCTCTTTGTTTATCTCACTTTTTAATTGGTTGTTTCTTGTTTTAAATTGCATTTATCAGTAAAATTAGTATAGTAGTAAAATAAGCTAAGAAACGGTGATGATAAGTCTGGAGTGGCTGTGGTAATCAAGATGGCAGTGGCTAATCGTGATGACGTAGGTTGTTTTGAATTCTCCTGTCTATATAACCTTTCTCATAGCCTCTAACTGAAGTTACCGTTATTTCTTATTTTGTAGAAAGATTTAACCCACGACAGAATGGAATTTTATTCGCCATGAAGCTTATATTTACAGTTGATTATAACAGTAAAACGAATTTGCTAGTAAAACAAGATACTTAAAATGACAACGAATTTTTGGTTGTTTAGAATAGAGCCTTCTCAGCAGTAGTCAAAGAGTAAGTACGTTTTCAGTACATAATTGTATTGACTTATACAGATTAAGAATTATCCGTTTTTGTGTAAGTTGGCTACTATCAGTTTCCTGTGATTTGTGATGCTAATTTATTCCATTTCTTCGAGATGTACGTAACCGCGCTAAGATGACGCAGTTCCTACGAGTCGGACTTTTTCACTTTGGAGGGGGAAGAAATTTACAAAAGGAGAATGTAAAATACTTCGATATAATTTCGAGAGATTATTTCAGTGAACACAATACAGATTAAAATCAGACTAAAAAAATATACTAAATCGCTTAAAAAACATGAAATTTATAAGTGTAAAATCGATCCTTGGATTTCGGTAAATAGATAAGAGAAGCAGAATAGTGTGTGTTTACCTCATCAGCAGACTTTACAGAATTGTAAAATTTTTGCAAAACAGGAAGACATTCTTACACTCAACAATCCTCAAGATTTAATAAATTAATCCTATTTTACAAAATAAATTCAGTTTCCTTAAAAAATAAATAAAAATAAAAATAAATTTCTTAATTATCTCCTGAGCCCTTTAACCCTTACTTTCTGGCCTTATTGATAAATTGTCTGTAGAATTTTTGTCTACATTCCGGCAAACCTTCTGCCCTGTTAATATTTCCTAATATATCGTGGGGTGTATGGTCTATAGTGAATTTCTTAACCGCCAAATCACAGGAATGCTTAATTTTAGCGCATTTGTATGTGTTTGTGAAGAGTGAGCAAGACTTTTACCATAAAAAAAAATCAAAATATTTGTATATATGCAACCTTTGGAATTCTATAAAACAAACTATGGAGAACTGATGTTAATATTTTTTTTTTTTTTTAATATCTAAATCGTGACTCATTATAAATAAAGTAACTATAGATAAAAAGCTAAGACATTTCTTATGATATCAATATTTAGATAAAAGAAAATCCAAGAATTGTAGATGATTCACAAATTAAATACCAGTTGTTATCTTTAAAAAAAATTATGAACTTTGGAATTTTTTATAAGGGTTTCGCTTTAAAGGAAGGATTTGGTGTCTGCTCTTTGATATCTTCGGTTTACTAAAAGTAACATGAGTAAGTAAAAAGTAGGTATCGATTAACCGTATTATTATTCGATTTATTCATTGGGAGATTCGATTTTTTTCGATCGGGAAATTGGCTTTAGGATTGCCAAAGTATCGGCCCATATTTCAGGAAATAATGAAGATTAGAAACAGCACGAACAATAATATTTCTAGGCAATAGTAATGACATCTGGGCTATTACCAAGGGGCTATATATAGGTTACCAACCTTCTTAAACATCCATGGTGCAGTAGGGAATTTTATCGACGGGTCCTGAAATGAGAAAAATCCCTGTTGCTGGCCACTAGACCACGGAGATACCTTTAGAGAGAAGGTATATCGTTTTTGCGAGTGTGCGATGGACATTCCTAGCGATGGGCGATTTTCGAATATGAATCGATCTTTTGACTCGATTGGAATCGAAATGAAACGATCGATCCACAAAAAAGATCGGTGATTTCAGATCGATTCAAAAGATCTATCTTCTAGGCTCAGAAGATCTATCTACGTTATGAATCGATCTTCGTTATGGATCGATTTCACGATTACTTACAATTAGCTACTAAATTCTTTTCGATTCGAATCAATTCACATTCGAGAATCGCCCACCACTACTACAAATCGACCCAAATAAGTCGATTTGAATACTTAATAACAAAAGTAGAAACATTTAAGTCTATTTTCGATCCAAAAATAATATATAATGAAACTACTATTGTTACATAATATTAAAATATATTGGTAAAATTACATACTATATACGTTTATCAAATGATAAAAAAAGAATAGAATAAAATAATAATAGTAGAGAAAAATGGTTATTCAAATTAAGAGCTCACTTTGAAACCCTATTTTTATTATATTACCTTCTTCCCTTTAGTTGGAGAAAAATAAGAGTCGTTGTATAATGTTATTGTTGTATTAAAAGTCTGTAAATTTCTGCTTCAGTTAAGTAATAGAAATTAGATTGAGTAACAAGAGGTGAGATTAATTATTTGAATATTTGAAATAAAAAAAAAAAAAATAAATAAAAAAAAAAAAACACTTTATGTTACGGTTTTCTGAATAGATCGATTCTTAAAAGAGATCGGCCTTTGGAGATCGATTCAAAAATCGATATATCATTTTACAAAGCTCGCTCTTTTAAGAGATCGATTCAGATCGCCCATCTCTAGACATTCCTTATGAAGTCGATTAACAGAGACTTCTGTGCATAGCGGCCATTTTAGTGATATAAATCTGCATATTCTTGTAGATTTCATTGCAAGAGGTAATTAAATGTGTAAGCAGCAAAATGAGTTTATGAATTCCATTTTCCAACAAACATATAAGTTATAAGGAAAATATAAAGTGTTTCTATTTATGGCTATCCAAATCACACTACGAATAAGCATGATGACAAAGCGATATTGTATTATACAAACAATCGTAATCCTTTAATAATCAGTTTATATCAAGTACTCAAACTCGGACATTGTAAAGTAACAAAGTTATTTTTTTTTAATTAAATAGGATATCCTTTGATACTAATTATGTTCCTGTTTTTTCACCCATTTGTTCTTATTTTGTATGGAAGTTCAAATATGATTCTAAAAAAAAATTTAGTATTGTTACATATACTTGTATTCATGAGTTCCGAAGGACATCATTAATTGATATTTTTGTTAGGCAATGTTTATTGACTGTTTATTTAATCAATGTATTAACAAAGTCGATTCGTTATAATTAATAATAAATGATGCAATACTGTGTTAGTTATACTGCAATATAAAGGTGTTAGTTATACTGACTAAGGTTCTCCTAAGGGTTTATTATAGATAAGTTAATCAGGTTAAAAATAAGATTATAGAAAAATGGATGGCACAAGGATGTACGAGCTCGACTCTAAGAGAAAAACGCAACATAAAAATGTGGACAACAGCTCTAAGTCTTTTTCGAAGTGCTGAAGTAGTTTGGGGATGATTGAGAATAGGGCACTCCGCGCTAACACATACTTACCTCCTAAAAACTCTGCACCCACCTACATGTGAAACATGCAACTTATCATTAACAGTAGTATTATGTAGTACTACATAACTACATAAGTTCTTCCAAAAAGTTTAAAAACATTCGATCACCTCATCGTATACCACCATGACATTAGACCACAAGATGAATAAAGAACAGCTGAAAACCTATTACTCTACCTGAAGTACAACCGACTACATGTCGAAGTAAAGGCAATCTGCGCTGGTATGATCCTCATGGGTAATGGCAGAATAATTATAACAAAAAAAGGAGGAAATCTATATTTATAAACTAGCTGTTACCAAGTGTGCCATACTACACCTACTTTCTATGACTCTCCCTGTATCAAGATCTACTTGATAACTAGTTGTCTATACCCAGTTACGAAAATCGGTCAAACGATGTGAATTTGTTTTAGTTCATAATGACCTAGGCAGAGGCCAGCACAACAGCACTTCATCTAACAGCCGACAGAGGCCAGTAGTAGTCGATTCGAAATGGCCCTCAATGGTTCAGTGTAGCCAACTTTTCTTGAACAAAACTTTTGACCTTTTGACCAAATTTTGAAATTTTACTATTTTGACCTAGCCTAGGAGATTTCTCGTACCAAGACCTACCATGGGCGTATAAAGGAAATTATTTCGGGAGGGACTGGGAAAATTTCGGGGGGGGGGGGGCTGAGACCATTTCCGGGGTATGGAATATGAAAAATTTAGAACTTGGAATAGTTATAGGCAACTAAAACGCTATTACGACTAAAATAAACTATTTTTTATTAACTAAATGATCTTATTTAATTTATTTTTAAGGTTTTTATGAAACATTTTTACCATCAACTGAAAATTTCGGGGGGCTGCAGCCCCCCCTTACATACGCCCATGAGAACTACCTGTGTGCCAAGTTTGGTCAATATCGGTCAAACGGTGTGTAGATTTGTATAAGGAACCAACAAATAAATAAACAGACAGACAAGTGATTTTTATATATATAGATAAGAAAAACCATTAATTAGATTTCAGGTATATAGATAAAGTTAAAAACTTATGAAGCCAAAAATATAACTAGCAGTCATCCAAGATTTATGTCACTTCTGAAAAAGTAAATCGTCAAAAAGCAAACCTCATTGTCTTTTTAGCGCGGTTCCTCCCTCCCCCATAGGGAGGAACCCCGCTTATAAGGTTGATCTCATGAAACAATCCGGAAGTGCCAACTAGACAATTTCGCGTTTCAGAACCCCTAGAGACCGAAAATAAAGGTGGTTCAAATTTGTATATATATATATATATATATATATATATATATATATATATATTGGTCTGTTCGCTCATTTCTGGCTTCCCTAATGGTCCGATTGTGATGAAATTTGGTACAAAAATCCCTCTTCCAATTTGAAAGGTCAAGTTCGTTAACCAGCAGAATCCGCCCACTGGAAGATGGCGTTTGGGGCGAAATTCGCGCAAACAAAAATCGTAACGCTTAAGTTTTTGAGTTCATAAGCTTGTAAGTACTCGTTTTATAGGCTTCTTGGGCTAGGAAAACGAATGAAATCATTTTCAAGGCGATAGCTTTAACCGTTTTCGAGAAAATTGGAAAAATAATTTTTGAATACCGTTTTTGGTTTGGGTACTTAGAATCATGGGATTCAGTTGAAACATTTTCTGCATATTCTACTTTCATTAAAACTAATATGTTGAAATTGTTGTTACGTTTGGAGTGAAGAAAGGGTTAGAATAAAATATTTTATTACCAGACATAAAAAGTTTTGGTAACTTTGTATACTTTCCTTAATATCTCGAAAAAGGATGAGAATCTTGGTAAACGTAAGTTTACCATTAGAAAGCTTACTAAATGCTCTACAAAAATGGTTCCAATGAAAGTGTTGATTAGGCGATGTCAATCGGAGAAATAAGTGCTTAAACCTTTAAAGTAATTGATTTCGCTTATTCGAACTGTTCTTTTTGTCTTTGATTTTGGTACTTAGAATTATGGGATTCAGTTGAAACATTTTCTGTATGTTCGAATTTCATCAACACTAATATGTTGAAATTTTGGTTCCGGTTGGAGTAAAGAAAGGGTTAGAATAAAATATTTTATTACCAGACAAGAAAAGTTTTGGTAACTTTGTATACTTTCGTTAGTATCTCGAAAACCGTTGACAATCTTGGGAAGCAGAAGGTTACCATTCGAAAGCTTACTAAATGCTCTACAAAAAAGGCTATAAAGAAAGTTTTAATTAGGCGATGTCAATCGGAGAAATATGTGCTTAAAACTTTAAAGTAATTGATTTCGTTTATTCGAACGGTTCTTTTTGCCTGTTTTATTCCTTGTTATTTTTTAATTGCTTATAGTTGGATAATGTATTTGACAATAAAACAGATTAAGTAAAATAAGAAGATCAATTTATTGTTAAAAATCTAGCGTTCAAAGAGAGAGATCCCAAGGCTTTCCAAATGCCTCTGAGCGGAGGGCTTTCTGCCCGACTTATGGGATAGCTGACCCATACAGGTAAGATTGTAAATCAAGACCTTTCAAGACTGGTTTGTTTGAGATTTCATTTGGATAGGTGTTTCGCTATTGATCTAAACAAAGTAATAACTGTTTCTATTCTATGCCTTCATAAACACAAGAGATAAGAACGGAACCGCGCTAAGATGACGCAGTTCCTGCGAATCGGACTTTTTATATCAAGATCAGGGGCCTTTATATCGTTTATTACGATATATATTAAAGTTCACCAATTTAATGAAATTGAAATTTATCTAAATTACCAAGATGAAACATGATATTAAATTGTCACAAGAGAAATAAAATTCAACAAATTTATAAGATCATAACGAGGAAAATACCATATTATCATAATTTATATTAACTTGATAATAATAAATAATTCGCTGATGATATCAGAGTATTTCTTTCGTCCAATATCTGTCAGCATGATATCATCTTATCTTCAAGCAAACATTTTTTAAAATTAATTAAAATGTTTACATGGTTTGTTAATGCAAGACAAAATGCTTCGTCATTCATGTGATTTTTTTTTCAGACATTTCTTAGCACGGTGTAGAAGTAAAAATTCTTGAATAAATATAATGGAGAGGAAAATACAATTTTGTGTATTGAAATCAATGAATGGTTGGGATTCGGCTAAGATAAAACGTCAGATTTTCAGAAAAGCGTATATTGCGAGTATTTCGGCATGGTCTTTGGCAGCCTTACTCAGCAATAAATGGCTAGGAGATGGAAGAATACTAAGATAACATTTAGATGACCATGAATAAACATGGTTATCGTGTTCTTCCTCCTTCAACTAGGCACTTAGTGCTGAAGAAGGCTGGCAAAGGGCGACAACATTTTAATAATACTTCAGCGTCGGGTGCATTTTTAGTTAGAATTTTTCATGTAGACATTTTTTTTTTCATTAAAAATCTTCCAGTCAGCCGATTTGAATGCAAAAAACACTGTTAGAAAGCCCAAAAAATACTAAAGGCAACTATCTTTACCTGGAGCTGTAAAAGTGAATCGCTTCCATTTACGAGCCTTTTGAATCTAAAGGGGAGAGTAATGGAGGAGTGTCCTTCCGTAATTATACCCGCAGCGAAAGTGTTAATTCGGAAACGTTCGCAATATAGATTTTTCTGAAAATCTGACGCTTTCTCTAACCGAATCCCAACCATTGCTTGACTTATTATCACCTCAACGGCTAACTATCTTAATCAAAGTTAAAGTTTTGTGGGTTGGATTAAAACTAGTGATGTGGCCTTTCGAAAAAAGGGAAGACTCTTCCCGATCACTTCTATCTTGGGTAGGAAATTGTAGTAACCTGTTGTTAACGCGTCACAAACAAAATTGGGTTCATAATTACTATACGTTACGGTTGAAATCGGAACACTGGAATTTGTCTGGAATCACCACAATTCTCATCAAAAATAAGTTCTCGAGAGGATGAAAAGGGAGCCCAAGGAAACCACAAGGAAATTTATATCCATATCGGAGAAGAAGGAATGCGCATTTTTAGAGAGTAATGCATTTACTATAAGTGATCAGCTAGATCCATTGATATTCTGGTCATCAGGAAAAACAGATAACTTAGTCCCGGAACAGGCCACAGAGGCCTGGAGGGACAGATTCTGTAGAGCTTTTCTGATTCTTGGCCATACTGTACTCTAGGGAAATAATGTGTCCAGTGGACGCCAGACTTTCCCCTTTGCTGGTACTTACATTTAAATTGACTAAAGGCTGGGTCGTTCTTGGGACGGTCTGGGATCCCAAATCTAAGGCTCGTACGACGACAAGATAAAATCTTCAGTGCGCACACGAGATTTGAACTCGGATATTAGTTCTACACATAAGTTTTTGTAAATATATGAAGCGTTGAGAATGCAAGTGGTGTAAATAAAATATTTACATAAATTGTAGTTAGATACACATTACAGCTTATAAATGTACCTTTTCAGTACGCCCTGTAAGACAAAGGTTGTAAAAAATGGAACAGATGGAATCATTAAAGCTCACTCTAACAAAACAAAGGAGTCATTATAAGTCAAGTGGTGCAAGTCAGATTTCAATTGCTCAGATTACAATTGTGGTAGCGGTGTTTAATTTTCTTTCTTTTACTATTTATTACACTACCTAGACGATACTCAAAATCTTTTTTTTTTTTTTTAATTTGTTAGTAATATAGCATTGAATAATTCATTTATCTACTACGTTCAAAGACTTCTCTTGAGATCAGGAGTGAAAAAAATATTTCCAAAATAAGGGAAAAGTACTTTTGTTTAAGATTTAAAGTGATGTATATCATATAGCCTGGTGAAGGAATTTTCTCAACGGGCCATGAAATTAGAAAAATCATTGCTGCATACGGGACTCGAACCCCCATCTCCCACATCGAAATCCAAAGAGTGAGCCTCTAAACCACGGGGAGACCCATATAAGCTTAATATTTGGACAAACGTAATTTAGAATTGCATAATTTTTTTGACCACAGAATTGATGATTTCCGACCCCCCCCCCCCCCCCCCCCCCCGAAAACATTTTCCTAAAAATATTTTTTAAGAGAGGTTTATTCCCTCCCAAGAGACGTTATTCCCTCCCCCACTCTTCAAAGATTGACTTAGGGTTTAAAAATGTTGCTATGTTTACAATACATTATAATGTTTACATTACAGTTGACTTACATAATTTTTATAAATTTAGCTAAAATAAGCCTGTATTTTGAAAATGTTCTCAACATTTATTTATTCTCTTTATTCATCAAATACTTCCAAAATTGGATTGTTTCTCGTTAGCATCACAAAGTAAATGAAAATAAATGCCAAATTGAAGAAACTTCGTCATATTTGTGTTTCTATATTCTGCTCATCCCTTTTAGTTGAATTTAAAACCTTATTTTATTCATAAACCAATTCAAAAGCCTGCTAGAAGGAAATAGCCATGAAGAGTGAAAAACTTTGCGCTAAAATATCCGTTTTTCAGAAGGAGCCCTAAGAAAGCCGCCAGAATGTCTGGCGAAACATCGGTTGCTACCAATTAGACACGGTCATATGCAGAAGACATTAAATAACATGGACCATGGAAGTCTACGAAAATTATTGAAATAAATAAATTTTGATTACGTTTGGAGTGGAGGAAGTATAATAGGAACAAAACATTATATTTATAAATCTAAAAATGTTCCAATTTAATATTCGGTAATGCTACTCTTTCGGAGAAATCAATGCTTAAAATGTCAAAAATCATAGTTTTGTTCATTTGACAGTGTTGACAATGTATTTATCAACATAACTTGACATAAAAATTAAAAGAATAACTTTTCGTTTTTGTTTAAAAATGGCATGAATGAGGTTCTGATTAGAAAGGTTTTTTTTTTTTTTTTTTTTTTTTTTTTTTTTTTTTTTTTTTTTTTTTTTTTTTTTTTTTTTTTTAGTAAAAGAACTTCATATCGAAGGTTATCTTACAGTAAATATATATGTAGAATTTAAGTAAAATAGAAATTTTAAATTTCATGTTGATTGCAATGAAACTAATTTTCTAATTAACATTCATCCAAATTGAAAATTTTTACAGCTCATTTTACGAATTGCTGCTAATTATTTACTCCGTAGTAAGTGAACAACCTGCTTTAAAGGTCACATTGAATGCGCTTCTATTTAGTTAAACGTTATGTGCTTAGATTTATATCTAAATATCTTAGAGGGTTTTTTAGAATAAGAACAATCAATAAAAAAATATAAAGTACACACCAATAAAAGTATGGGGATATAAAATAGTCTTATACTAATAGTAATATAGCTAAAATGGATGGTTTACTCTGGAAATTGGTTACCAATGTTGTCAAAGAAAAATACTTTTCATGTTTCATTTTGACATTTGCCAAAATTACTTTTAAAGGATCATTGAATATTAATATAAAATTATTTTTAAATTAAGTAATGTTGGTTTGACTTCCGGTTACCGTCATTTTTAAGTAACGATGTACTCACAAACTTATTTTGACAGAAAGTCAGTAATCCCTTGAGTGTTTGTCATTTTTGAACCCAAGAGATTGTAAGTAGACTTTTGAAGGCTATACGACCTGACATGATCAAGACTTTAGCTGATGCCGCCTTTCTTGACCACAATATAAAAAATTATTCACTCTAATCATCGAGCCCAGGACATAATGATTTCATACATAAAATCTACTTCATTACATAAATGGAATGGGGAGTCTTGAAGAAGTCTTAGTTTTAAGTAAGGGTCGTGAACTTTCGCTGACATTACCTGCGGCTGCTGATGACCAAGATAGTGCTGGAGGTATGGAACCAGTGCTGGATGGATATAGGAAGGCTGCGAAGGATAGTCCTGCTGCCTGCCGGTAGATGGCTCCATGAGTCCCATTCTCTAAGCTGTCTCATAGGCTACTGGGGCCTCGTGAGGCGGTGGGGAGCAGGAGGAGGTAGGAGGAGGGAGAAAGAGCTAAACAAACAAACTGAAATGGATGTGTACCCTGGAGCGGGAGGGGACGGCCAAGTTTATTTATTTAAATATGAGTTGTTTGGGGCCCCTCAGTCCTTATGCAAACAGGCCGACGGGAGAAACACATGTTTTGATTGCTTTTCGTGTTGATTGTTTGCTTGTTTGCTCTGACGTGGCTCCCCCCCCCCACCGATAAGGAGCCAGCTTCACCCTCGGCTAAAACTCAACAAAAACCTTTTCCTTTTCGAATCATCGTACCACAAGCACGTTTAAATTTACTCTATTTCTTCAAGATGAGAATTCCAGTTTTTGATTATTCCAATTTTAACTTTCAGAAACGAACTTTACATTTCTTTACTTTTTGGTGTCCTTCTTCAAGGCGATTTGCACCCAACCGTAGTTGCAATTAGGGTTAGTTGGCTGGTAAAGGTTCTTAGGAGAGCACTTTCAAGTCTACAACCTCATCCTCTGTGCCTATCCTATGGCTTAGTACTTCTTTTGGCTGGAGTACTGGACACACAGAACGTACCCAAACGTACTTATAAGATAGAAACGACTGTTCAATTTGTAGATTTTGTAACGAATAAATAAGATCACTCAGTTCAGAAAAAAATATTTTGTTTGGGGTGTAATAGCGTACTAATTGGCTAACTATTCCAAGTTCTAGATTGTTAATATTCCATACCCCCCCCCCCTAATGCTCTTAGCCCCGAGTTTCATGAAACTCTGTGTACACCAACCTATGGTTTTCTTTCTATCGGTTTCATGAAATTTGAGTTTCACGTAACCAGTTTCTTCAGTGGAACTGCGTCATCAAAGCGCATTTCAATGCCGTTTTTATCCCTTGTGTGATGTTCTAAACCTGGAACAGAAACAGCTGATGCGTTGTTTTCAAACTTCTCGCATTTTTATTTATTATTAATTTTTTATTTTTTTGTGGAAACTAATTTTACACATAAACTAATTTTAATTCTAAAAATGCCCCTCAAATGTCTGCAACGCACTTTCAGAAGTCAACTCTAATTGGGAACTACTGCATCCCCGAAGGAATGCTCCCCCAAGAAACAAACGTATTTCTCATTTTAAGTTACTTATTTTACTGACAAAATCATTTTACTGATGAAATCAATTAAAAATACCTACCAATAAAACACCCAGGACAACAGAGATAACAAATCGCTCCAAGGAATGAAACAAACATTTTCGAACCGATTACCGATTTCTCAGACTGCGATCGTCCAATCGAAATTCTCATGAGATCAGTTTTTTTAAAGAAATTTACTAATCTTAAGAATGTTTATCTTCAAGTTACCACGATTTAACGACCAAGAAAACATACGAAAATCCCAAGACTGCTTGAGACTTAATATCATTTTTGTTTCCTAAAATTTCTGAATAAATTCTCAACTCTACTTCGTTTTAACCGCTTTCCTCGAAAACCTTATAGATATTGCCTTCAAACTTTTCTGGTCCTTTTTTTCCAGTAGTATTTTTTTTACCACTAATAAGAGTTTATCAAACATTTTTATTGATAAATATAGATTATTGGATTGTAGTTCGTATACTCCATTAAATTAAGGTTTACTTAAAATAAACAACAAAGTATTTACCAGATTCGAATAAGGATTAAAATGCAGACTTTAATCTCAACAATCACTTAATAAATAAATGCTTATGTAATAACCAGGTAATATTTCTTGTATAATAATTTTGATAAAAGATTATTATCCTTTATCAATATCAATCTTTACCAAAACCAACTTACATTTAAAAAAAAAAACGAATCGATCAATTTTAATTCAAGAAGTTTGAAGTGCGCTCATTAGGAGCGCTGAAATGGAAATTTACTTGAAGTGACAGGCAATTAAGCATAATTATCATGAATTATATATATATATATATATTTGTCTGTTTGCTCACTCAAAGGCGAAATCAAAGATAAAATTTGGAAAAAAATTATTTCGTTTAGAGCCTTCTTCTCAAATTCAGGAACATAAATATGCTTTAGGCCCACCTGACAAACCTATGTAATGTACTGTATAACATATAGTCTTTTTTTTTCGTACATGGCCACTAATATTTTGGCAAAATTAGTGCAAAAAAATACCAGATTAACTTAAATGAGTTGAGTAAAATAGAAACAGATATAAAATTTATAAGTATAGGATGAAAATAGGCTTACCGATGAGAAGAAGAACAATGCCTCACGGAAGTGTATTCATTTCTTTGATAAAAAGAGCGGGTGGGGGGAGTTTTGACCACCCATTAAATTGAGGGTGGTAGTAAAGGACAGGGGTGTGTAGAGAGATGTCATAAAAGTGTGGTGAAAATCGAAAAGTGAAAGGTATGAATGGTTTTATTTGTTTATTGCGGGGGGGGGGGAGATTCATTTTACGCAGGATGTTTTTAATAATTGTTTTTTTTTTCAAACCCCCCACGAAAAGAACCAAAGAAAGTGCTCGAGAACCGACGAGTCGGGAACTGGAGCTGGGAGTGAATACGCCTTGTTCTACCCGTGGGTAATAGAAGGGACGAAGCTAGAAAAAAAGTGTAAATAAAGCCCAAGTGAATAAAATTTGGAAGAAGTAGAGGGACACGGGGAGGGACCGTTCCGGAAGTGAAATAATTGGAAAATGTTGGAATATATAACAATATTGGTAATAGTGTTTTCCTAGAGTGATCTTTGATAAAGAGGATTCCGAAATTTCCGAATGGGACAATGTCAGTTTCCTGTTGCTTTTTTTGGAGCGAAAATCGCGCGAGAAAAATCGTAACGCTTAAGTTTTCAAGAGTTCATATGCTTGCAGGCACTCGTTTTATAGGTTCCTTGACATAGGAAAACGAATGAAACCATGTTCAACGCGATATCTGCAACTGTTTGCGAGAAACATTAATACAAATACTTTTCCACACTACTTTTCAGTTTGGGTATTCAGAAACCAGAGTTTCGGTATTCAGAATTGATTAAGTTGAAACTTGTTCCAGACATGGGCGTATATAAGGGGGGCTGCAGCCCCCCCCCCGAAATTTTGATTTGGTTGGTAAAAATTTCATAAAACCCTTTAAAATAAATTAAATAAGATCATTTAGTTCATAAAACATATTATATTTTGGTTGTAATAGCGTTTAAGTTGGCTAAAACTCTTCCAAGATCTAAATTGTTAGTATTCCATACACCGGAAATGGTCTCAGCCTCCCCCCCCCCCGAAATTTTCCCGGACCCCTCCGAAATTATTTTCTATATACGCCCATGGTTCCAGATGTTTGAAATTCATCTAATCTAAGATAGTTAATTTTTGGTTCGGTTTGGATTATTATAATATAAAGGAATTATTATAAATAAAATATTTCATTAACAGGAATGAAAAACTTAGTGATTTCCTTATATTTTCTAAAATATCTCGAAAACGGTTAGGAAATTGTGGTAAGTGGATGAATATTCAAAAGCTTACTAAATTCTCTAGAAAAAAGGTTTTAATGTAATTTTCGATGGGGCGATCTCAATTAGAGAAATATGTGCTTGGCACTATGAAATTGTTAGTTTTGCTCTTTTGAACGTTTTTTTTTTTTTTTTTTTTTTTTTTTTATCTGATTACCTAACGTTTTAATCGGTTGTTGATTTTTTAAGTTGCATCTAACAGTAAAATGAGTGTTTTAGTAAAACAATGTAAGAAATTGTGAAACAGTCTTATAAAGGTTTCCAAGAGCGAACGTTGTGACAGTGGATGGAGTAATTTCCGCTTAGGATACAGTCAATTTCCGCTTAGGATACAGTCAATTTCCGCTTAGGATACTGTCAATTTCCGCTTAGGATACTGTCAATTTCCGCTTAGGATACTGTCAATTTCCGCTTAGGATACTGTCAATTTCCGCTTAGGATACTGTCAATTTCCGCTTAGGATACTGTCAATTTCCGCTTAGGATACTGTCAATTTCCGTTTAGGATAGTGTCAATTTCCGCTTAGGATACTGTCAATTTCCTGTTGTGGCGCCTTAAACTTCCTTCTTTGATTTTACTTTATATTTTTCACAAAAAAAAAATCAAAACCTACTAATAACTGCATATATTCCTTTACTAATGGCACTTGGGGTAAGAACGGAACCGCGCTAAGATGACGCAGTTCCTGCGAGTCGGACTTTTTTAGGCTTTTGAATGAACACCTTTCACTTATCGCAAGTTCGTAACAGTTTTCTAGATTTTTAAGTAGAAATATACAAGAAAAAAAAAATGTCAAAACTATTCATGTTTTGTTTCTATTTATATAGGCTATTTAAATAGGCAATAAAAATAATCCTTTATTCAAACATTTCTACAAAACTGAATTTAACTATATTCTATCACAGTATCTAAATGCACTCCTAGCGTTTGCAGATGGTTCAAAAACTAGAGAAGGCACTGGATCTGCAGCTATCATAGAAAACACTAATTTCGGCGTTAAATTAAATAGTAGATCAACATACTTTGGTTTTAAGGAACGTAACTATAATCCCCCCCCCCCAAACAGTTACCGTACGTTCCGATTCTCTAAGTTCTTTCCTCTCCATCAACAACATTTACGGAACGCACACAACAATGACGGAAGTACTTCAAGGAATACATGACTTACAAAATTAGAGCATGCAACTAATTCTACTGTGGGTACCCGGACACATGGACATACTAGGGAACACAGAAGCCGACTTACATGCAAAACAAGCAACGACAAGATGTACAGTAGACATAGAAGAACTGACAGTACAGGACTTACTAATGAACATAAAATTACGCATAGAAATTAAATGGCAAATCACTTGGACCAACGCCCAAGATAATAAATTGAGTCAAATAAAAGAAACTGTGTGTGCCTGGGCATCCAGCAACCGAGCCACAAGGCATGAAGAAGTGGTGGTCACCAGACTCCGCTGGCCATCCAGCAACCGAGCCACAAGGCGTGAAGAAGTTGTGGTCACCAGACTCCGCTGGCCATCCAGCAACCGAGCCACAAGGCATGAAGAAGTGGTGGCCACCAGACTCCGCTGGCCATCCAGCAACCGAGCCACAAGGCACGAAGAAGTGGTGGCCACCAGACTCCGCTGGCCATCCAGCAACCGAGCCACAAGGCATGAAGAAGTGGTGGCCACCAGGCTCCGCATCGGGCACACGTTGCTGACACACCGCTACTTAATGACGAAACAGGACAGACCAAGGTGCGCCATTTGCAACACAGAACTTACTATTAAACACATACTAACGGAATGCAAGCAACGAGACGGTACAAACCTACCAACTGACCTACATGAACTTATGACAGATAACAGTCCGCACATTGACAATTTTCACATATACCTTAGACAAATAAATACTTACAAAAACATCTAAAACAAACTTAAAAAAATAAGGAAAAACATGTGTGTGCTACTGCGAAGTTAAATCATGCGTACTCTTTTTACATTGCTCTATTTTTAACCTTTCAAAATTTGTATTGGAATTTCTGTATATACTTCTTATATATATATATTTATATACATATGTAAATATTAATTGTTATAAAACAAATTATTTAAACAAATTATTCAGCGTTCACTGCCCAATATCTAAACTATATTATTACAATACAAGGATTATGTGTTAAACGTTCAGCGAGAAATTACATTCTACATTCTCATTGAAGAGAGAGCAAATGATTATCTAACAACGAAAATGTAAATATTAGAATATCGTCCATTATTCAATGTTGTTTATCGCTTCGTTCATTCGTTATACAATGCCTTGTAGTTTGGATAAGCAATAATATTACTGCTTCATATCTTGCATGATGTCGAGAATCAAGTGATAACATTTAAAGCTATATCTTAATATTTTTAGTTTTCAAATAATATTGCTATTACAGATTAAATTAAGTTATCCAAGAGGTGCGCCGAGTTTCGTTACATATAAAAAAATTACGGCAAAAAGTTGAATACATACATTAACACTTCACCAAAAATTTTTTTCGTGATAGCTTGGTAGGAAAGTGCTGAAAGAAGATATTTTATCAAAACAAAAATTAATTTATATTTCTTTTTATGTATTTGTTTTTCATTTATTTTCACTTTCAATATAATGTGAAGAAAGTCATTATTGTACTACAAACAATAGTATTCTAAAACTACGATTATATAAAATACATATTATATTTATTCTGTATAAGAAAATGTAGCATCAAAAAAACGTCCTTTTTGTAGGGTTACCGCACAGAGGATATATACTCGAATGTGTATATATATATATATATATATATATATATATATATATATATATATATATACATATATATATATATATATATATATATATATATATATATATATCAGTTTAGGGCATTATTCAATAAATTTTTTATTCAATAATCATTTAAATAATTTTTTATTGAATAAGAATTTATTCATTGAATAAGTTATTCATCCAATGATTTATTTTGTATTATATTAATAACAGGGTTGGTTCATTATTCAATAAATTTTTATTGAATAAGAATTTATTCAGTTTTTCATTTACTGATTTTTTTAATTTAATGAATAATTAATTATTTTTCATTCTTCATTCATTATTTTTATACATTTAAAACAATTTGGTTCATGGAACACGAAACTCAAATTCTTTAAGTTCAGTAAACAATATCACTTAAATAAATAATTTTCATTAAAAGTAAGAAAAAGTTTAATGAACTTAGTAATTTTTATTAGAAATGATGTTTAAAATAAATCAATTGTATTTATCGAAACATTTCATTTAAATAAATCAATTTCATTCAAAAAATTGTTTCATTCGAATAAATAAATTTCATTCAATAAAAATTTTCATTCAATAAATCATTTTTATTCAATACAAATTTTCATGCGATAAATCATTGTTATTCAATAATGAATAAAAGTAAAAAGTTACGTTATTTATTGAATTGACTGAATAAAGAATGAAAAAATATTCATTGTTCAGAATTAAATAACAGATTTATTCATTATTAATAACAGATTTATTCTGAGTGATTTTTGCCCAACACTGATATACATTTGAGTATGTGTGTGTGGTATGTACCAATTTCTTGAATTGATTTCAAAATGTTTAGAATATTATTAAGTACCATACGTTTTGTCATTCTACTTTAATACGTCTAGTATCGTTGTATAAACAATGTCAAAAAGGGGGCATTACATTGTTTATTCTATCATACTGATAGTCCTGTAACTCCATCATCGATCATCATGGATTTAATCTTTATTTAGTAGAAAACTGTATTTATTTGAACACTAGTATCTAATACTAAATATCAGGACCATGGAAAAGCAAAGGGCGAATCACGAATTCAGGATGTTGGGAAATCGAAGTTAAAGTTCTAGAAGCGCTTCAGGATAGCAAGGGCGAATGTTTACTCTAAGGAATGCCGATTCATAAATATGATTGAACAAGTATGCAATTGAAATTCAATGTTTTAATTATATTCTTTACGGGTGATTTATGGGTAGCAAAATGCTAGGAGGGACGTTTCAGATCCGAGATTCGCCCTTGAAACAGGACATTGAATTTTTCATGATGATGCTGCTATTCACTTTAACTTGAATCACTGATATAATCACTACTGCTACTTCAAAAATAACTGGATGTGGTCTTCGCAAAAAGACCCGATTAAATTGTATGAATTTACACAACATTGTGTCGCAGCGGGACACAGCGAGGTTGACCATTCTCTGTATATTTTACTTTGCCGGAATAAGTCTGCACAGATGGACGTTCTAGAAAGTATAGAGATACGTATCGACAAGGTCCTGAGCCCGTGCAATTTAAATAAAAGGACAGACACGTACCAAACTGATATGTTGAGCTGCACGTCTCTGTGCAGGCTCTCTCCCGGCTTTCCTTCAATCAGCCCTCAGCAGTGAAGCTGAACTCATTCTAGGTGAGTCGCTCTTCTCAACTTTAGCCTTTTCATTTTAATCACTTATGACTATTGTTTTTTGTATTGTACTGTTTTTAATGTTTGTGTTGACGAATCAAAATTATTGTGATTAATTAGTTATTTATTTTTACATGTAGTTTTCGGAGTATTTTAATATTTAGAAGATTGTTATTATGTAACTAAAAATGTTTTGTTGTATTCATTTTGTCACAGCTCTGAGGATGGTAGCAGGAGCTACCGAAAGCGCTCAGCTTGGAAAATAAACTTTTGTGAAGGAACTGGACGTTTTTCATTTACCTATAAATTACATGTTAAATACTCTGTATATGGGAACGTGTAGAACAAGATAAATGTCAATTTGCAAGAATACGGCAGAGAGAAAACTATATAATATATATATATATATATATATATATATATATATATAAATATATATATATATGTGGGGGCGATGTTAGCTCAGTGATAGAGCACTGGACTCATATGCTGGAGGACCTGAGTTCAAATCCCGAGCAAGCACTAACGATTTTTTCTTCTAGTGTCTCTGTTCATAGGTTGAATTCGGCCTCCCTGACCGTCCCTAGGCCAACCCAGCCTTTAATTAATTTAATAATGGGTACCTTGGTGCTAATGACTCTAGCAGTCGAAGCGGCAAGGGGAAAATCAGGCGGCTGGAGCATAGTACTGACCACACTATCTCCCTAGTGTGCCGTATGGTCAAGAATCAGATACCTCTACAGTATCTGCCCCTCAGGGCCCTCGTGGTCTGTTACGGGACTGATTTAATATATATATTCTTTTTTATCTTAGAAGGCATGGGGTCGTTAAAGCAGTCTTCCTGTCTTATACTACTTTATTTAATAGGCCCGACATGTTTCGTGCATATTTTCTTCGCACCTCTTCAGGGGCACTTCTTGCTAGGAAGTCCTCTCATTACCATGTTCTCCCTCTGGAGTCTGGCTTAATACTCCAGTAGTAAGCTTAATAGCATTAAGCCAGACTCCAGAGGGAGAACATTGTAATGAGAGGACTTCGTAGCAAGAAGTGCCCCTGAAGAGGTGCGAAGAAAATATGCACGAAACACGTCGGGCCTATTAAAAAAAGTAGTATAAGACTGTAAGACTGCTTTAACTACCCCAGGCTTCCTAAGATAAAAAAGAATTTAGATATTTTGGGTCATCCACAAGAATAAATAATATATATATATATATATATATATATATATATATATATATATATATATATATATATATATACATACCGAATGAGGTTATTTCGAAGTTGATATTCTGTGTAAGTTGACCCTTAATAAGGTTGAAACAAATTGTTTGTCGAATTCTGTAGAGGCCATAAAAGTGTTTGTTATTTGAACAACTGCTTAGTTGAAAAATTAACATGAGGACAAAGAAGTTCATGTAAATAGATTGCGCAATCCTGAAAGGCTGCGGTAAAATCGACCTAAATATTCAATACAACAGTTATTATTTTCATTCCTTCAGGTATTTCCGCATGAAATATTTATCCAATGTCCTATTGCGGAGGAACTGCCTTATCTTAGCGCACTTGTGTTCATATACCTAGTGTCATTAGTAAAGGAATAGAAGCATTTTATTGGTAGGGTTTAATCTTTCGTTAAAAATATAAAATAAAATCTCAATGAGAAGAATAGAGTTCGTTATATATACTTATATGTGTGTGTGTGTGTTAACACGATGCACACCAGAGTTTATGTTTTTTCACCATGAAACTTGGTAAATAGTATTACCATAGCAAAAGATTGAACGAGTTCGTTAACCAGCAAAATCTGGCCATCTAGAGGGATCCTGACCCAATGTAGATATTTTCCCATACCGACCGTCATTTTTAGCGCAGTTCCTCCCTCCCCCATTGGGAGGAACCCCCTCATATAATATAAAAAGTATTTAAGTAGAAAAAAAAAACAAGATTCATCAAGACTTGTTTTTGGTCCATTTGTATCTACTCCATAGACTTAATTAGGTATATTATTCTATATATTGACTCGTTATTCGTCAAGACTTGTTATTTGTCCTTCTGTATCTACTAGATAGGCTTTGTTCGGCATATTATTCTATATAGGCTTTATTAGGCAGGGTATTCTACTCAATCTTTCTTGTACTTCTTCTTGATCCTTCTGTACATGGGCGTATATAGAAAACTATTTCGGGTGGGGCTGGGAAAATTTCGGGGGGGGGGCTGAGACCATTTCCAGGGTATGGAATACTAAATATTTAGAGCTTGGAATAGTTTTAGGCAACTAAAACGCTATTAAACGTAAAATAAAATGTTTTATGAATTAAGTGATCTTATTTAATTTATTTTTAAGGGTTTTACCACAAGTTTTTATCATCAATTCAAAATTTCGGGAGGGGCTGCAGCCCCCTCAGCCCCCCCCTCATATACGCCCATGCTTCTGTATCCACTAGAAAGGCATTATTAGGCATATTTTGTAGTGATTTAGGGGGCGAGGTTAGCTCAGTGGTTAGCTCGACTAATGAACTGGAGGACCAGGTTCAAAACCCGAGCGCGCACTAAAGATTTTTTCTTCTAGTGCTGCCGTTCGAGGGTTGGATTTGGGGTCCCAGCTCGTCCCTACGCTCACCCAGCCTTTAATTAATTTAATTAATAATGGGTACCTTGGGTGCTAATGACTCTAGCAGTCGAAGCAGCCAAGGGGAAAATCAGGCGGCCGGGCCATAGTATTGCCACACAATCTCCCTAGTGTGCCGTATGGTCAAGAATCAGATACCTCTACAGTATCTGCCCCTCTGGGCCCTTGTGGCCTGTTACGGGACTGATTTTTTTTTTTTTTTTTTTTTTTTTTTTTTTTTTTTTTTTTTTTTTTTTTATTGATTTATAGAGCTTCGCTTTAGAATGAGAGCCGGATTGTTTAATTTCCGCTTCTGTGTATAAGTTAGCTACTGTCGGTCTCCCTGACGCCTTAATATCACTTTTATTCGAGATGTTCGAGAGGACTTTGACAATTTCCGCGAGATATATAAAAAAAATAACTTTATTTCCTTTCTAAGCTCATCAAATGACACCTAGGGACATGAACGGAACCGCGCTAAGATGATGCAGTTCCTGCGAGTCGGACTTTTGTTGTATTGTAACGAAACTCGGTATTCGTTGTGGCCTTCTTAATAGAAAAATGTGTTGTAAAAATAAACTAAATCGGTTCATTAGGGGGGGGGGGGTGGTTATCCAGACCCAAATTACCAATTTGTCACTAGGTACAAGCCGTACTTTTGGTCATATTTCAACGAAACTCGGTATTCATTGTGGCCATACACAGAGAAAAATGTGGTATAAAATAAACTAAATCGGTTCATTAGGGGGGGGGGGTTATCCAGACCCAAATTACCAATTTGTCACTAGGTACAAGCCGTACTTTTTGTCATATTTCAACGAAACTCGGTATTCATTGTGGCCATACACAGAGAAAAATGTGGTATAAAATAAACTAAATCGGTTCATTGGGGGGGGGGGGTTATCCAGACCCAAATTACTCATATGCTCATACCGGTCGGTAATTTTTGCTGTATTGTAACGATACGCGGGATACGTCGTGGGAATATCATGAGAAAGAAGTATTGTAATAATGTACCAAATGGGTCTATCGGAAGGGGGGTTTACTTTGTACTATGTTCGAATAGAATTTGCCCTCCAAATAGTAGGCTGGTAAAGCTACCACTTGGAGCGCCTCTGTTTTGATATGACTTTATATGGCTGTATAGTTCTGCCACTAGGGGCGTTTTATCCCGTTCCTGCGTCATTGCTGTATCCCGTTACTTTTATTATTCATCAAGATCAATATAAAAGTTGAATTTTTTGTGTATTTATTAAGTACTGTAGTACCACGCGTACACAAAATTGAAACTGTTGCTCCTTACAAATGCAACATTCAGATTTTTATTTTATGTATATAGGTAATTTTAAGCAAATTATTCAGGAATGCTGTCGACACTACCCACATTCTGAAGAATGTGCTTATTTATTCTGCTGCTGCGTGACAGATTTTTTTTAATATTATATATACTCTCCTCCAAGAGTACCAGAAATTTATATATCTCAGTTGAGGATGTAAATGTTATTTCGAAAATAGGCTTCGGCGGATTTGTTCGCATTTACCTAAATTTCTTTCTTTGAAAAAGCCACCATTTAATTCAGCGACTAAATACCTCCTGGTAATAGAATTTTATGTTCAAACTCAATCGATATGAACAGCTGACTGTTGCTATGTATATGATCTCCGGTTATGACGTGGCTATTCTAGCAGAAGATTCACCTTCGTTCCATTTGGCTGTATCTAGTTTTTAGGCTCGTGAAGAGGCATCTGATAATGCAAAACATGTAGAGCCAATTATAATAATTTGCGACAATGTTCATTTAGGATTTTTTCTTTGGCTTTCTGCGTTCACAAGCAAAATATTAATATTGTGTTTACGTTTTAATCAGTACCGATATAGTGTGTAGAATCACCGTAGTTCTAGCAAACCTAAGGAAACCCTGTTATCATAACACGTGTACATTTTAGCCGTGAATCGTCACACAGAATGTTTATCACACCGTCCACCAATAATAACTCCAATAATAGATTACAAATGTCAAGTTGTTTGAATATGGCTATTGTCGTTCCGGCAACGGAAAACGACCCAGATAAAAAAAAAGAGTTCAAACTAATATATCAACAAATCGGTTTAGGGAAGGTTGATTTATTTAAGTTTTGAAACTGATAATCCACCGGGGCGAGCTGTCAAAAAGTTATGGGTAAACGGAACATCAATCACTTTAATGGAGGTCTCACTGTTTGCCAGAAACTATCTCTGACGATTAGATACTGATTTGTTTGGAAAAGCGTTAAAGTGGTGAAGGCTGTTATGTCATTTATAACACAGCTAGGCATCACGATCTCTTTTCGTGACGTTATTTCTGTGGATTACATCAATGCATTTTAATCCATAAATCAAAAAATTGTCAGGATTCGAAAATTAATCTTGAATGGGGCTCTCATCCCCAATATTGATAGAACAGCCATAATTTAGCAATAACTCTTGGTTCCAGGAAAATGCCATAACAAAACGAAAATATTACTTTCAATTTCATATTAAAATATTACTTTAGATGAGCATGCGAAGGGAAAAACGTATACGTGAATTCATGAACATTAGCGCTCTTCTTTTACCTCAAAAAAAAAAAAAAAGAATTCACACTTTTGACACCTACCCGATGACATTTAAAAAGGAAAAAAGAAGTTGAACATTTCTTCAAATGAAAATTATTTTTGAAAATTGTTTGCAACAACATGCATTTTTAAGTTGTCAAACATGAAATGACACCGATCTGATCTCATAAGGGGGGTTTGCAGTGGTGGGGTCACCGATCAGGCCCATTTTTTTCTGGCGATTTTGCATCGAAAAATAGTCGACATGTCTCCAATAGAATTGAATGTATTTTGTAATAAGATATAACACAACTGAACTCTCTTTTGTTTTTGTTGCCAAGCAACCATACTACATAGCATATGAAATATACCACAGCATCCTTTATATGATGGGTTGAGAAGCCCATTAAGGCTTAATTAAGAAGGGTTGAGGGGATACAAGTGACATTATAGTCATTTTGAGATATCACTGTTTAAAGTTAAATCGTTTTGTAAATTCCCTGATAAGTGTAAGTCTGTATAATGTTTTAATTATGTTTCTACAATGCATCAATTGAAATTTCAGTAATATAGTTTAAGAAAAAACTAATTGTTAACGTATATTATCAATTTATAAGACAGCCACACAAAAAAAAAAAATAAATAAATAAATAAAAGTCCGGACCCAGAGAGCAGACCATGTTTACTATATGTTCCTGGGGTCGCTGAATCCGAATCCGGGGTCAGATAAAGCCCTGCGTTTTTTGTCTAAGCCCCACCCCTCAAACTCATAATTTAGGATATTGTACACTATAAAATTGGTATTCAAGTTGTTATCTAAAATAAACGACTATTTCCTGATTACTGCCTTTAAGTGCATAAAAATACTAATGTTTCGAGACTTCAGCGAACTTGATAGGTCGATTTGGAGCGAAGTTACAGCCCTTTAAATATAAGACTTTTCTAAAAAAATATCACGTTTTTTCTTATATTTTTGTATATTATATATTTTCTAAGGCATACAATCTTTGAGTTTTTACACATAAATTGACATAAGGCCTTCCCAAGTAATTCTTGAACTGATGCAATCCTTAAAATCCCAAAATACAACCCTTAAAAAATCTTGCCATATTTTATTGGAGCAATGTATCAATTAAAGTAAATTAAATAAACGACCTAAAATAAATTAATTAAGCTTCCATTTTCGAACTACTTTTTTATAAATGTTCCTATATGTTAATTACAGTGTTCTCTAAGCATGGGAAAAAATAGGAAGCCGAGTACCGCTTGCCCTATTAAAACTCTGTCAGTAAGATTAGGTTAGCTATTATGTATCATATACTAGTTTTCCAGAAAAATGCTAAGCAAACTCGTTTTTTTTAGGTAAACATGGATACGCCCTGCCTCTGTCTCCCATGTTAAAAAGTGGATCTTTGAGGCTAAATATCTCAAAACGAATACCGCTTAGAGGACCCTATCTTTTCCCAATGCATAGAGGACACTGTAATTAACGTGTAGGCAAATTTATAAAAAAGTAGTTCGAAAATGGAAGCTTAATTAATTTATTTTAGGTCGTTTATTTAATTTACTTCAATTGACACATTTCTCCAATAAAATATGGCAAGATTTTTTAAGGGTTGTATTTTGGGATTTTCAAGTCCTTGGGATTTTAAGAACTTAACAGTATACCGGCTTTGGTTTTGGTCTCCTACATTGTCACTGAACATAGTTAATTTTTTAACTGTCGCTGGAAGAGTATTGATAAACTTCAGCAAACCAGACAGTATCTTGAGGGCTATGAGGCCTGACCATCATGCCACATGTACATAGAAGCATGCCAGTCCCTAGTTTGTGTACACAAAAGTTGTAAATCTGCTGGTATCGTGAATAATAAACATTTGAGCAAGTCACAAGTTGAGAAGTGTCACTTGTATCCCTTGTGCACCAAACAAATCTGCTCATTTTTAAAGTAGTTGATTTTGTTTCCGCTATTTCGCAGCAAATACCAGACATTTACTTATATCCCTTTGCCACCAACATTTCGTATGTATTAACTATCCAGAACTGCACTTAACTCGATTTTTTTTTAAATGTCACTTGTACTCCTTGGCTTCACAACCCGTCATATAATATCCTCTGAAAGAAATGCGTAGAAGAGTGAAAACTCGAGGCGATTCAAAATTTTTTGAATATTTTTTGAATATTCCTGTACACAAGGTTTGTTTATTGGATATTCAATAAGTTCATCACTGTACTGGTTACTATTAAAAGGTAATTTGGTCAGATTGTAAGGAAATTTAAGGCTCTTATAATAATGCAATATAATAAGAATCTTAATAATAATAAGAACTTATAATAATAGCAATAATTTATTATTTTATTTTCGTTAAATGGTGCCTTTTATTCTTCTCCACACCTTCACTATGGTGGAAAAGGCGGCGAAATTCACAGGGTTTTCCCTAAGACCTCTCGTACACTGGACCCGAAAAGCAGCGAACTGCGAAGCAACGAATTCCTCTCGTCCATTGCCTCAGCGTTCGCCCGAATTCGCAGTAGACTTGATGGCTCGTACTCACAGTCCATTTTCAACCATGACTTTTCGCACTCGTTCGCAATAAATCCCAGCAGAATGGGATCGGTTCGCACTTCGCACAAGTTCGGACGAAAACGGGCGAACGATACGGGCGCAATGGACGCGGTCCATGATGAAGCCTCGTGTTTGGATTGTTCGTGCGTTTTCGTTCGAATTCATTTCGCAGCTTTTCGGTTCCAGTGGACGAGAGGCCTAAGTGTCTTCCTTTCCGGGCTGCAGTTACAGTCCTCTAGTACATCCTTAGCCGAGGAGCGGAGTACTTTTCGTACTGCAGGTGAACATACTCCACTAGCTCAGCTCCATCTCTACAGTCTCAAGCCTCTGATTCGGGAGATCATAACGTCTGTCAGAAGATGCTTTGTCTGTAAGGGTGCACCTACATTGGCCCCGATCCGATACCCACTGACTGTCGGAAGAAAAACAAACACAAGCATCTCAATTGAGGGGCCTACATTGGTCCCGACCCAATCCGATCCGACGACTACCGAATCTTGGCCGTTCAAACTTGGTTGTTTCTAGACCGACATCGGACGACCGGTGCAACGTGGCGTCGAACCACTATTCAGTTTCAAAAAAGTCTACAGCCTCTACATTTTTTTTTTTAATGAAAGTTAATATAATTTAGAACAACTTTGACTGGTCACATTTTTGTTTCCCTTGTTTATTAAATTACATGGAAAGATGTTTATAACCTTCCAATGTTAATAACCTTCTACCTACCATTCTTATAAATTATTTTAAAATAAAAACACCAATGCTTCTTTTATCGTTATGTAACGTGTAGAGATTTAAACCTCCATCGAGGTAATCAAAGGTTTCTATGCTTTTTAGGTGGTATTTCTTAAATTAATCACTCTTTTGCACTTGACTACGAGTTCATTACCGACGAGCAGTGGCTGGATCGGATCGGATCTGGTCGGGACCTATGTAGGTACTCATGTCCGCCGCTGTTGGTCAACCTACATCGGATCGGCTCGGATTGGGAGAAATACGGGTCCAATGTAGGTGAACTCTTTATTACAGTAGGATCATGCAGGTGATATAATTTAGGAAAGTGGCAAACAAATGTTCCTCATCATGGGTTGCCATAAAATGACTTTTTCCCGTCATGACTATTTGATCTCCTTCTTTTTGACCTTCCCTAAAAGGTCTGCTTGATTTCTTGAAGTCTTGTATTCTTGCCCCCTTATCTGTTGTTTGCATTACAGATAACGCCTGAGGGTCCTGTTATGTCATTTAATATGTAATTTATTGTTACATTAAATGTTCTTATTGCTTGATAACTCTTCAGCTCTGAAGGGGATGTTATTGAAAAATGTAATACACTCTCAAAAGGGTCCAAGTTTTAAGAGTTTTATTAACTCACATTAAAATCATTGGAATTTAAGATTGAACTAATTCTATTATTGTAAATTATTCATACAGCTGGAGTTAGAGTGATGTTATCTTATACATACAATATGACAAAGTGATAGCTTTACCTTCCTCGTCGTTTGCTTAAGAAAAATATGGTCCGTTTGTAAAGGAGGAATTTGTGCCACACCTGTGTTTTTCCATTATTATTTTGAAGTTCGTCAACTCTTTGTTTATAAGGTGGGTTTGTGTACAATACTTGAGTCAGTGTTGACCCAGACCCGCCATGTTTTAAAAGTAAATATCAGCTATTTTCCGCCATATGCGGACTTGCTTAATAGGCAAATAGAGAGATAATAATAGCTAGGATCTCTCATCTTGCTGAAAAATAGCTTTTATTCGAATCTTCATATTTCATATTTTCATCATATTTTTCTTGTAATTGGAGACGCATGTAAATAATGGTGATTAGGTGACAATTTTGGAAATTCTATGATAGGTGAGGATGTTTTTTTAATGTTTATACTGTATTTTAAAGCAAATTGTTGTTTTTTAATTTTGTAGGATTTCTGAAAATGAATTGATTATTATAAAATAAATTAATAATTAATATTTTATTTTATTCGTAATATTAAATTATATTTATGCCACAATGTTTGTTCCATTTGTTCTGCAGTTTATTGATGATGCCACTAAGTTCTCAATAGTTATGATATGTTAAATAAATAAGTTATTATGGCGGTTTCGGAACAAATAATTACCAAAAATTCAGAAGATAAACGAAACTCGGTAAACGTCGTGGGTACCTAAAGAGAAAAATGTTTAGTAAAAATAAACTTATTCGGTTCTTTTGAAATGGGGGTTTATCTTGGTTGCAATTACTAAATACTAGTTTTCGTCATAATTTCTGTCGTATTGTAACGAAATTGCATAATTTTATTCTAATACCACCTTCAATATCTTTCCTAATACCACCTTTCATACCCTTCCTAATCCTACCTTCTATACCCTTCCTTATAACACCTTTAATATCCTTCATTTTACCACCTTCAATACTCTTCGTAATGATACATTCTATATCCTTCCTAATCCTACCTTCTATACCCTTCCTTATAACACCTTCAATACCCTTCATAATACGACGTTCAATACTCTTCCTAATACTACCTTCTATACCCTTTTTATAACACCTTCAATATCCTTCATAATACCACCTTCAATACTCTTCCTAATACGACATTCAATACTCTACCTAATCCTACCTTCTATACCCTTCCTTATAACACCTTCAATGCCCTTCATAATACGACCTTCAATACTCTTCCTAATACTACCTTCTATACCCTTTTTATAACACCTTCAATATCCTTCATAATACGACCTTCAATACTCTTCCTAATACTACCTTCTATATCCCTCATCCATCGGTATTTAAGGTGGTATTAGCAGCCATCATCAGCAATGAATGGCATTGGTAGCCACCATCAGCAATGAATGCCAGGTGTGGAGAAAGACAAACGTTAGCAGTTGAGTGACCATTTTAAAAATATAGGACATTTTTCCAATATTTTCACCATGGTCACTTAACTGCTAAGTTTGGTCTTTCTCCGCACCTGGCATTCATTGCTGGCGAAGTCTACCAAAGAGTAGCCGAAAGTTCCTTAAAAAATAATACTACCTTGTGAGATCAAAATCATATCCATTTTCTACAATTTATGAATAACAGATAAATCAATATTTTTTCTTATTTTTTTTTTATGTTATGAGTTTATATGGGATGTTAAAGTATAAAAAAAAATAGAGTTTTAATTCTTCGGAAACAAAATGGCGGCGCTGTGTCTGACGAACGAAACCCCCTCTTTTTTCGTTAAATTAAATTAAAAATTTTCCAGGCGGCAATTTTTAATCTAAAACGAAAATTTGAATGAAGAATGGAAAATCTAGTTAAGTACGTGGAATTTTTAATTTTTTATACGAAAATTCTTCATTTTATTTTAAAGAAGCCGTTGAAAATCGTCAAAATTCAATGAATCGAATAATTCCTGCGCACTTTACTATTTTATTTTAGTTTTTTCACCATTTGGTGACAAAACCACGGCTTCGTTCCTAGTTCAAAATTAAAGATTGACTGAAAAGTATCCGTCTGTTGATTATGTGTGTTATTAAATGTTCTGTCTGTTGATTATTTTGTGTATTGTTAAGTGTTCTGTCTGTTTTGTTATATTAAGCCAACAAAAAGAGAATATCTTTTTGTTGGATTATTTCTCAAAAAATCCAATTCACCAAATGGGTTTTGTTATTTTTACTTTTTCAAATTTTGTTGTATAGATGTGTATGCATGAGGTATTTAATGATTTCAACAATGTACTTTACTATTAAATATCATTAGGAAGCTGCAGTTAAAATTTTAAGTTGATCGGGAGAAAATTGAAAGCGCTAGCGTTTCATCCGATTTGAAAAACATAGTTCTGAGAACATCGACTTTGAAGTTTAAATGTTCGTTTTTTATTTTTATAATTTCTTGTAATAAAGAAAAAAAAAAGGTTTTAATGTTGAAATTTAACGGATTTTTGGCACATTTAAAAACTGTTCCAATACATAAATACTCTTGGATATCATTTTTGATTAGTTAAGGAAGTATTTAAGCCCGTATAAAGAAAATGGTAAAAAGTTAGAAGGTAGTCTCACCGCTTGATAAATATGTTTACAAAAATCGTATTGATGTTTTCCTAGCCGAATCCCAACTAAACCATGACTGCTTATTAAAATGTATTTTTTTTTTTGTTTCCAAAAGCTGAATTTGAGTAATTTCTCCGAAGATTGCTACAATGACCAAAACATAGTAAAGGAATGCAAGTAAGATTTTCTGGGATTGGTAAATGATATTTTCTCCATCAATAAGTAATGGCATTTATAAATTCGAGAGATAGAAACAATTCCCAAAAAACATATGGAGAATTGTCATAAAGCTAGCTCTGTGGAACGTTGTTTTTCCTGAAAACAGCAGGGCCGAGTTATTTTTCTCCCACCGCTTTCCTAAGTAAACGTCAAAATATGTGATGTGTCCATGGGTGATCTATTTCTGGACGACTAACTTTAGCCATTTGTATTGTCGAATAGATAAGAGATGTTATCATGTTTTTGTTTGTACGTCAGGGCTTGTTTATTTATTTCGAGAGATAGGTAGTACATTGCCCCATTAAAAACAGATGTGGGTGTCGCAACATTCTCATATAGGCTCCAATTTTATCGTTGCCCAACTCGTAGCACACTTGCTTCACAATACATTAAACCTCCAGATGATTAATTTGTGTCGTTTTACTTTGAAGAACTTATTTATTTACATTTTAACGTCCATTATTATTGACTAAGAATTTTAGGACGGGATATCTATAGGTTACTACCGCATTCTAGCCAGGATAGGGCTGATGCCTTTTCTTTTAGCACTTTCCTCCGAAGGAAAGTAGCTATTGAGGTTGGACTCATGACGGAATTTTTGAAAAATTTCTTCAAATCTTTATCGATCCTACCTAGTAGACACCGAAAATGACTCCCGTTAAAATTTATATATATCTATATATATATATATATATATATATATATATATATATATATATATATATATATATATGTGTGTGTGTCTGTTAACTCGATAGCGGCCAGAGTTTTTGTTTTTTCGTCACGAAACTTGGTATATAGCATTCAATTAGCAAACGATTGAAAGAGTTCGTTAACCACCAAAATCGGTCCACCGGAAGGGGGGGTTTACCCCGAACCTAAAACACTAATTTGACCATTTCAGCCGTAATATTTGTTATATTTCAACGAAACTTGGTATTCGTAGTGGTAATATAGAGAGAAAAGTGAGATATAAAAATGAACTAAATCGGTTCATAAGGAGGGGGGGTTTACTCCGAACCGACAATACCAATTCGCCACTACCAGCCGTGATTTTAGGTATATTTCGACGAAACTCGGTATTCATAGTGGTAATCTACAGGTAAATATGTGTTGTAAAAATAAACTAAATCGGTTCATTAGGGGGGGGGGGTTTACTCCGGACCCACAATACCAATTCGCCACTACCAACCGTGATTTTTGGTATATTTCGACGAAACTCGGTATTCGTAGTGGTAATCTACAGGTAAATATGTGTTGTAAAAATAAACTAAATCGGTTCATTAGGAGGGGGGGTTTACTCCGGACCCAAATTACTAATATACTCATACTGGTCGTAATTTCTGCTGTATTGTAACGAAACGCGGTATACGTCGTGGGTAACTCATGAGAAAGAAGTGTTGTAAAAATGAGCTGAATCGGTCAATCGGAAAGGGGGGTTTAATTTGTAATATATTTCAATAGAATAGCCAGCCAGTCATAGGTTCACAAAGGCGCCGCAAGGAGCGCTAGAGGGACTGTATCCGGTTCCTGCGTTAGATCAAAATACGATAATATGAGGTTTTTTGTATTTATTACGTAGTGTAGTAGGTACCATGTGTAAACATAACTCTGGAAGCAAATTAATAATTTATCAGTTACCCATTACAAAATTAAAAGAGAACTATTCATGTTTTTATTTTATTTATATAGGATATTTTAAGCAAATTGTTCTGGAAAGCAGTCTACACTACCCAAATTCTGAGGAAAGTGCTTAGTTATGCAGCTCCTGCGTGACGGACTTTTTTCTAAAGAAAAGCCACCACCCCATAGGGGGAATCGATCGATCCTTGGCACGGAGTATTAAGTGCTCACGGCCACCGGGCCTCCTTTAAAGAATTTGTATTTAATATTTTTTTTTGGTTTTAGCGCGGTTCCTCCCTCCCCCATAGGGAGGAACCCCGCTTATAAGGTTGATACAATGAAACAATCCGGAAGTGCCGACTAGAAAATTTCGCGTTTCAGAACCCCTAGAAACCGAAAATAACGGTGGTTCAAATTTGTATATATATATATATATATATATATATATATATATATATATATATATTTGTCTGTTCGCTCTCTAGGTAGAAGACGAATGGTCCGATTTTGATGAAATTTGGTACAAAAATCTGTCGTCCAATTTGAAAGGTCAAGTTCGTTAACCAGCAAAATCCGCCCACTGGAAGATGGCGTTTGGGGCGAAATTCGCGCAGAAAAAATCGTAACGCTTACATTTTTGAGTTCATAAGCTTGTAAGTACTCGTTTTATAGGCTTCTTGGGCTAGAAAAACGAATGAAACCATTTTCAAGGCGATAGCTTTAACCGTTGTCGAGAAAATTGGAAAAATAGTTTTTGAATACCGTTTTTGGTTTGGGTACTTAGAATAACGGGATTCAGTTGAAACATTATCTGCATGTTCTACTTTCATTAAAACTAATATGTTGAAAGTTATGTTACGTTTGGAGTTAAGGAAGGGTTAGAATAAAATATTTTATGAACAGATATGAAAAGTTTTGGAAACTTCGTATACTTTCATTAATATCTCGAACACGGTTGGGAAATCGTGGTAAGTGGATTGAAACTATTTGAAAGCTTACTAAATTCTCTACAAAAATGATTCTAAAACTATTTTTGATTAGGTTATGTCAATCGGAGAAATAAATGCTTAAAACTTCAAATACGTCTGTTTTGTTCTTATGAACGGGTTTTTGTCGTTCTTTTTGTAATTTTTGTCTCTTTCCCTTGGTTTTTTATTGCTTTTTAGCGCGATTCCTCCCTCCCCCATAGGGAGGAACCCCGCTTATAGGGTTGATACAATGAAACAATCCGGAAGTGCCGACTAGAAAATTTCGCGTTTCAGAACCCCTAGAGACCGAAAATAACTGTGGTTCAAATTTGTATATATATATATATATATATATATTTGTCTGTTCGCTCTCTAGATAGAAGACGAATGGTCCGATTTTGATGAAATTTGGTACAAAAATCCATCGTTCAATTTGAAAGGTCAAGTTCGTTAACCAGCAAAATCCGCCTACTGGAAGATGGCGTTTGGGGCGAAATTCGTGCAAAAAAAATCGTAACGCTTACGTTTTAGCGCGGTTCCTCCCTCCCCCATAGGGAGGAACCCCGCTTATAAGGTTGATACAATGAAACAATCCGGAAGTGCCGACTAGAAAATTTCGCGTTTCAGAACCCCTAGAAACCGAAAATAACGGTGGTTCAAATTTGTATATATATATATATATATATATATATATATATATATATGTATATATTTATATATATATATATATATATATATATATATATATATATATATATATATATATTTGTCTGTTCGCTCTCTAGGTAGAAGACGAATGGTCCGATTTTGATGAAATTTGGTACAAAAATCTGTCGTCCAATTTGAAAGGTCAAGTTCGTTAACCAGCAAAATCCGCCCACTGGAAGATGGCGTTTGGGGCGAAATTCGCGCAGAAAAAATCGTAACGCTTACATTTTTGAGTTCATAAGCTTGTAAGTACTCTTTTTATAGGCTTCTTGGGCTAGGAAAACGAATGAAACCATTTTCAAGGCGATAGCTTTAACCGTTTTCGAGAAAATTGGAAAAATAGTTTTTGAATACCGTTTTTGGTTTGGGTACTTAGAATCATGGGATTCAGTTGAAACATTTTCTGCATGTTCTACTTTCATTAAAACTAATATGTTGAAATTTTGGTTACGTTTGGAGTTAAGGAAGGGTTAGAATAAAATATTTTATGAACAGACATGAAAAGTTTTGGAAACTTCGTATACTTTCATTAATATCTCGAACACGGTTGGGAAATCGTGGTAAGTGGATTGAAACTATTTGAACGCTTACTAAATTCTCTACAAAAATGATTCTAAAACTATTTTTGATTAGGTTATGTCAATCGGAGAAATAAGTGCTTAAAACTTCAAATACGTCTGTTTTGTTCTTATGAACGGGGTTTTGTCGTTCTTTTTGTAATTTTTGTCTCTTTCACTTGGTTTTTTATTGCTTTTTATTTTTGTAATTTCTTATGTTGTATTTGTAAGGAAAATGTATGTGTGTGTAAAATAGGATAGGTAAAATGAGACCAATTTTCTGTTGTCAGAAATAATAAAAAGTTTTGGGAACTTCGTATAATTTCTTAATATCTCGAAAACGGTTGAAAATCTTGGGAAGCGAAAGGTTACCATTCGAAAGCTTACTAAATGGTCTACAAGAAAGGTTCTAAAGAAAGTAATAAGCGATGTCAATTGGAGAAATAAGTGCTTAAAACTTTTAAGTAATTGATTTCGCTTATTTGAACTGTTCTTTTTGTCTTTGATTTTGGTACTTAGAATTATGGGATTCAGTTGAAAAATTTTCTGCAAGTTCGAATTTTATCAACACTAATATGTTGAAATTTTGGTTACGTTTGGAGTAAAGGAAGGGTTAGAATAAAATATTTTATTAACAGACAAGAAAAGTTTTGGTAACCTTTTATACTTTCGTTAGTATCTCGAAAACTGTTGACAATCTTGGGAAGCGAAAGGTTACCATTCGAAAGCTTACTAAATGGTCTACAAAAAAGGTTCTAAAGAAAGTTTTGAATAAGCGATGTCAATCGGATAAATAAGTGCTTAAACTTTGAAGTAATTTATTTTGTTTATTCGAACGGTTCTTTTTGTCTTTGATTTTGGTACTTCGAATTATGGGATTCAGTTGAAACATTTTCTGCATGTTCTAATTTCATCAAAACTAGTATGCTGAAAATTTACTTACGTTTGGAGTTAAGGAAGGGTTAAATTAAAATAATTTATTAATAGAGATGAAAAGCTTTGGAAACTTCATATACTTTCCTTTATATCTCGAAAACGGGTGCGAATCTTGGTAAACGGATGGTTACCATTCGAAAGCTTACTAAATGCTCTAGAAAACAGGTTCTGAAGAAAGTTTTGATTAGGCGATGTCAAACGGAGAAATAAGTACATATAACTTAGAAGTTTGATAAACGATAATTGATTTCGTTTATTTATACGGTTCTTTTTGTCTGTTTTTATTTCTTGTTATTTTGTTATTGCTTCTAGGAGGAGGATGTATTTCTCAATAAAACAGGGGAATAAATACAAATTCTTTGAACCTGTAACAGAACTGAAAACGTAAATATTCGCCGTGTAGGGTCAGTCCGGGTCGAGGTAGTCTGCCGGTTCAGGTAGGCTTTTATTGCACTTCATAAATCAAGATTCATTGTTCTCATCAAGCATTCTAGGACAGCTGACAGTTACCTTTACCTGTAGGAAGTCATGCAGCCAAATGCTATACTAGAAATATAATTATATTTTGTGGTTGAATGTGGCCGTAGTTCAATAAAAAATAACACTACTTTCTCATTTTCATGTACAATTTTATTTTGTTTAATTGCATTTAAAAGTAAAATGGATATGTTAGCACTGCAAGTTAAGTAAATTAGAAATATATTCGTAGAAGAGTCTTCGTAGACCGAAACTTGGGACGGCAGAAAGAGTAATTTCTGCTTAGGATAGTTTCATCCCTAGCTGAAAATCTTGTTTTTTTTTTTTTTCATATTTGTTTACATTAGGAATGATCCAAACAAAGTAATAACTGTTTCTATTCTAAGTCTACAAAATAACACTAGGGATATGAATGGAACCGCGCTAAGATGACGCAGTTCCTGCGAGTCGGACTTTTTTATTAGATTGGGCATTGGTCAATTTTAGGTGTTCAATAATGTTATTTTAAATATTCTTGCCCTATATAAAACATTTGGTCAATAGAACGAAATCTGTTTCAAGAGGCCCAGTGGTCGTGTGCCATGGGTTCGATTACCCACTAGGGGTGATGGCTTTCATTCGAAATGGGAAAAGCCAACAGCCATATCCTGGATATAAAAGGATGATAACCTGGAGATAATCCGTCCCAAAGATCTGAGTTTCGTACTTGTGGACGGTGCAATCTAAATACATAAATTACCTGTTTTAGCTTGTTTTCTTACTCCCTATTGGCAGGAAAATCCGATTATGAGGGCGATGTCTACTAGAAGTGTTGGCGTGAAATGTCGTCGTTTCATAACGCATACTCGTCACTCGTTCAAATTTTTATCTGTAAATATATGTATATATGTATATATATATATATATATATATATATATATATATATATATATATATATATATATATATATATAGTCTCTAAAACAACAGGTACAACAGGACGTTTACCCCGGAATTTTAATAACTAAAACATTAATTTTCGTTTACTGATCGTAATTTTTTTCTACTTTGTAACGAAAGGCTTTATATAACCTATTCAACTAAAGAGAAATGGTTACATGGGAGAAACACTTTAAATCGTTTAATTGGGTGTTCGAGTAATTTGGTTAAAGCTTCCATCAAAATGGCAGTGATCATAAAAGCTTCCAACAAAAACTGAAGTGACCACAGAATGCCAACGTCAACTTTTGGGTGCATATGTCTAGTGCAGTATGGAGTGAATTTTCTTTCGCCTGTGCATTCATGCTTAAAGTTAACTACGAGATTGATTCATATAAGTATTGGAAGGTGCGGAAATAATGTACACTTGTACAGTATCGCACATAAATTCAAAATTTTAAAGATATGTAACTCGCTCGCGTCCAATGTAATTTTCAGGATTCCAACGTAGATTGAGTTCTTGTTCAGGGTGGAATACAATTATTGGAGTTCTGTACAGGATGGCTAGGCCTCTAGCGATTTCTAGTTGCGACGACAAAAAATCGCTCTAGCAAAAATTCTGGAAGGTCAATCCACTGTGATAAATAAATCGTTTTTAGATAGTTTCGTTGTCTTTTGTTGTCAGTTCGTTCCAGTTTTGAATACGTTTCCTACAAATTTCAGCCCACAATATGCCGATGACTATATTCGTCTAATTGTTTGTTGTAAAGAGCTGGTTTCTTTTTTATTTCATAAATAAGTAACTCAGTATCAATCAGTTTATAAACGTTCATCACATTCAGTAGTTTCGTTGTCAGACTTTAAAAAAAAACAACAACCGCGGGAAAATTAGGAAAGTAATCCATCAATGCAGCACAAGCCTCCTGAAGAATTGCAACTAAACCCTCGCAAGTGGGTGCGTGACAAAACCTGATCATGTGATCTACTAACCGATAGTCGCGTCGTTTCAAAAATATAACATGCAGCAACTTTTTTATCTCTGCGAATGTTTAGGCGCAAGTTTTTTTAACAATGCGCATCGATATATAACCTATTAGCGCTGGGCTACACATAGGTCCCATAGGGTACCCTTCCTTAACATCCATGGAGGGGCAGGGAATTTTTTCAGCGGGCTCTGGAATGAAAATACTCATCTTGCTGCAGACGGGACTCGATTTCGCATCTCCTGCAAGACAATCCAAAGCGTTGGCCACTGGACCACGAGGAGACCCTTAAGGCGCAAGTGTGTCCACCTTTATTGGGGGAAAATGAGTTCTATTTTAACGACAGGAAAATCGCGCGACAAGAAATCTTGAGTGGAGGCTCAGCAGTTTTCTCATAATCCGGCGTTGATGGTGATTAATGTATGTTGACATCCAAGGCAATAGTACAAAGTACTAATTATATCTGAGTTGGCCGTTAACGTATTAATAAATATGAAATTAGAATCTCATTGAGGAATACCTAATGTTTTTTTGGGCATACGAAATTCTTAAAAAACCTCTTTTTTTCGCGCTGTCATATATCCAGCACGAGTTTTGCCTGAAAAGTAGACATGGAGACACAACGAGATGTTATGTTAGTACGCTAGGATGGTTCGCGTCGGGCTCTCTTATTACCGTCAGGTTTTGGAGGAACCTCGCAGGTGATTGCAGAGAAGAACGGGGCAAAAAGGGCAAGCTGGAGAACAGAAGTTGGAGTGGAAAATGCAGAGTTAAACTTTTTTCCGGTCCCGTGGACTTGTTATTCCTGTCAGGGGGCAGCCTACGCCCCCTCCCTCCTTTAGACAGCATGAAATTCCTTGTTTGCTCAGTGTAAAAAGTGTATTTATAAAACAAACAATTGGCCCCGTCGGAGGGAGCCTAAACAAACAGCCAGCCCCTACAGACATAAAGGGCTTCGTATACTCGAGAGGAGCAAGGGCAACATTGATTCTTGTGCCATTCGACGAATGGAGTATGTAAGCGTCTCGTAGCAGCAAGCTCTTTTATCTCCTCCGACCAGGATGCTTGGGCTAGTTCACATGAAACTCAAAGAAAATCAAGTCAATTTTATATTTACTGAATATTATGTATAACTCATTTACTATATCAGTTTGTAGTCAATAATTCTGCTTTACCAGAAACCACCAGGGTCCCTTCAAAATATCACTACGGTGAGATTAGTATCTCCACGAGAAGAGGAGCCAGAAGCGATATCATACAAAAACTGCCTCAAAACATTTATTAATAAAACAGCATTTACAAATCTTCTACACTCACCGGGATTTAGTCCAGGGCGCATCTGTAAATATGTATATGTATATGTATATATATATATATATATATATATATATATATATATATATATATAAATTTGAACCACCTTTATTTTCGTGATCTACAGGTTCTGAAACGTAAAAATTTTCTAGTCGGCACTTCCGGATTGAGTCATGAGGTCAACCTCATAAGACGGGTTCCTCCCTATGGAGGTAGGGAGGACCCGCGCTAAAATGTTGCTAAAGTTGGTTATTGAGAGGGGGCAAGCTAATTTTTTTTAATATCAATAAAATCTAAAAAAAAATACGTTATTTTATACTTTATTCGCTCAAGAGTCCAAAAGTATTTTTTTACTTTAGGGGTTTGCAAAACACCTGCCAACCAGTAGGGTGGGACAAATATGTCCCTCTGATAGATCCTACTAATGTCTGAGCCCCTTCACAACCTTGCACAGGCTGAGGATCTTAAGTGGGGCATATATGTCCCTCTGTGCGTTATAGGGCTAAAGATCTTCCAAAAATGTCAAAAGATTCGTAAATGAATTTCCATTTATTTAGAAATCTTTTCGCTGCTTGTCAATACAGTAAAAAGTATGGAAGAAGTTATACCATTTTTTCGACAGCTTAAATACATTTAGGACCTCCATATTTCAGTAGGGATATGATGATTATATAGTAAAACAACACAACAAATTTTGTTTAAATTGGTTTGATAGTTTTTGCAATAGAGGTATTTGCGACGAAATTAACGTTTTTCAAATTGTTGCAAAATCCAGACGAAATGCTTTACTTATTTGAAATATTTTTTTACAAAAAACTCACCATCCGCTGTCTCGTAAAAATTTGATAGTTTAATTTAATTAATAGTTTATTTTGAAAGTCTTAAATATAAAAACAATAAAAACATTGATTTCAAATGCTAGAAATGTTCCGGTTTTATATATCTTTATTCGTCAATTATACAATACATAAAGTATTTTTTATAATTCGTTTGTTCATGAATTAAAGTCATGATTTATCAATAGGACTTTAATTCCTATTGATTAATAGGAATATCCAAAACCTAAGCAACGGTAAAGTTTTTTTGTTTTTTTTTTTAAAAAAAACTTTAAATATTAAATATTTTGAAAACGGGTAACTTGGACAAGGCAATATGGGCTTAAAATTGTTTGTTTTGACCAAAACTATCACCTCGCGATGAATGAGGTTCGACTTACCAGTAACCCTGTATATAAGCTAAATGAGTCCATGAGAGGAGGTATACTCCGAAACAAAATAATTAATTTGTTCGTACCGAGTGTTATTTTTGCTTCCTTGCATGGAAACTCTGCTTATATAATGCTCAACAGATGATAAAAAAGTCCGTCACGCAGGAGCTGCATAACTAAGCACTTTCCTCAGAACAGGGTAGTGTCGAGTGCATTCCTGAATAATTGGCTTAAAATAACCTATATAGATAAATAAAATAAAAACATAAATAACACCTGTTTCAATTCAATTCAAACATAGTACAAAGTAACACCCCCCCCCCCCCCCCTTCCAATAGGCCGATTTAGATCATTTTCACAATACTTTTTTCTTATTAGATAGCCAGGACGTATACAGAGCTTCGTAACAATTCAACAGAAATTACGACCGGTATAAAGAAGTTATTAATTTCTGTCCGGAGTAAACCCCCCCCCCCTTCTAGTCGACCGATTTAGTTTATTTTTACAACAAATTTTTCTCTTCAGTTGGCCACAACAAATACCGAGTTTCGTTGAAATATAACAAACATTATGGCTGGTATTGACAAATAACTACTTTGGCTTCGGAGTAAACCGGAGGGGGGAGTAAACCCCCCCCCCTCCTAATGAACCGATTTAGTTTATTTTTACAACACATATTTACCTGTAGATTACCACTACGAATACCGAGTTTCGTCGAAATATACCAAAAATCACGGTTGGTAGTGGCGAATTGGTATTGTGGGTCCGGAGTAAACCCCCCCCCCCCTCCTAATGAACCGATTTAGTTTATTTTTACAACACATATTTACCTGTAGATTACCACTACGAATACCGAGTTTCGTCGAAATATACCAAAAATCACGGTTGGTAGTGGCGAATTGGTATTGTGGGTCCGGAGTAAACCCCCCCCCCTCCTAATGAACCGATTTAGTTTATTTTTACAACACATATTTACCTGTAGATTACCACTATGAATACCGAGTTTCGTCGAAATATACCTAAAATCACGGCTGGTAGTGGCGAATTGGTATTGTCGGTTCGGAGTAAACCCCCTCTCCTTATGAACCGATTTAGTTCATTTTTATATCTCACTTTTCTCTCTATATTACCACTACGAATACCAAGTTTCGTTGAAATGTAACAAATATTACGGCTGAAATGGTCAAATTAGTGTTTTGGGTTCGGGGTAAACCCCCCCCCCCCTTCCGGTGGACCGAATTTGTTGGTTAACGAACTCGTTCAATCGTTTGATGGGAGAATACTACATACCAAGTTTCGTGGCAAAAAAACAAAAACTCTGGCCTGTATCGTGTTAACGGACAGATATATATATATATATATAAATTTTAACTGGGGTCATTTTCGGTGTCTACTAGGTTGGATCGGTAAAGATTCGAAGAAATTTTTCAAAAATTCCGTCATGAGTGCAACCTCAATAGCTACTTTCCTTCGGAGGAAAGTGCTAAAAATGAATTGTAAAAATAAGCAAAATCGATGAATTAGGGTCGGTTGTTTGAACCACACTCCAAGCTAAAATATAAATATGCATCTGTGCGGCGTAATTTTTGTTCTTCCTCTACGAATTTTCTTGCTAGAAATCTGCTATATATTTGTCAAATACCACTCACTCACTCACTGACCTATCATCGCCCAGCCCAAGCCGCTCGACAGAAAAATTTGAAATTTTGCACGGACACTCCCTATATAACGTAGGCACTCACTAAAAAAGGATTTTTTGATATTCGAATTTTTAAGTATTTTTAGAGGGGTTTAAAGTTTTAGTTGGTTAGAGCAGGCAAGCCTAGGCAGCAAGCGTTGCTAGGACGATAACAGAACAGCTGTTACCGTACATTATCTATTTCATAGTATTATTTTTAATTGAGGTTAATTTCAACTATGATGGCAGGCCTTGAATTACTAGAAATAAACTGTGATTTCGTCACTGATAGAGTTTACGCCCTGGTGAGGTAATAATATCCCGAACCACTTGACACAAAAATTTGAATTTTTGCACGGACAATACGATTAGAGTGTAAGCACTCGCTAAGAAAGGGTTTTTTGATATTCAAATGTTTAAGTACTTTTAGGGGGGCATGAATTATTAAGTAGTTCCTCATCGGCTCAAAAATGGTTCGATTTTGATAACATTTGGTACAAAAATCTTTCTTCTCATTATAAAGGTCAAGTTCATTAACCAGTTGAATCCGTTTACTGGAACATGGTTTTTGTAGCGAAATTTGTGCGAAAGATTCCTTAACTTAGGAAAACGAATGAAACCATTTTTTAAGCGAGTTCTGTAGCCATATACCAGAAAAATTGATAGAAATACATTTCAAAACTAATTTTCGGTTTGGGTATTCAGAAACGAAGTATTTGGGAAAAAATTGTATGAATGGTGATACAAAGTTTTCGGATCTCAGTATATTTTCTAAAATATCTCGAAAACGGTTGGGAACTTGTAGTAGGTGGAAGGCGGTTATTCGAAAGGTTACTAAATTCTCTACAATAAGATTCTGTTGGGGTCTCCCGTAGTCTAGTGGCTAGCACGCTGGATTCATAAGCGGGAGATGGTGGGTTCGATTCCCACCTCCGGCAGGAATTTTCTCATCTCAAGGCTCGCTGGGAAAATTCCTCGCTGCACCCTGGATGTCGGCGCTAATGACCTAGAAGTAGATGCGCCGTAAAAAAAAAAAAAAAAAAAAAAAAAAAAAAAAAAAAGATTCTGTTGTAATGTTCGGTGGGGCAATGTCAATCGAAGAGATAAGTGCTAAAACCCTCAAATTTGTTAGTTTTATGCTTTTCAACGTGTATTTGTCTCTGTTTACCTAACTTTTTAAGCGTTTTTTTTTTTTTTTTCACTCTCCACCGGTACGGTTACCTCCACATGGTGTTTCCTGGGTAACTTTAAAGTCCGTGCAATAATAAGCTGTACAAAATTATGTAGTAGCGTTAATTTTGATCATATCTTATTTAACTCAATATAAAAAATACTTATCGGCCGTGGTGAAGCACGGGTATTCAGCTAGTTAAAAATAACGGCCCTTCGAGCAAAGTTAATAATTTTGTTCCGGAGTATGCCCCGTATAATGTTATTATTTTTCCTTACGGCAAATCGACATCTTGGCCATTATCGCCGACATACAAGGCGAAGCGAGGATTTTTCTCAGCGACCTGTGAGATGAGAAAATTCCTGCCAACGGTGGGAATCGAACCCACCATCTCCCGCATATGAAACTAAGGCGTTAGCCACTAGACCACGGGGAGGCCCCTGCCCCCCTGTCTTTTGTTTCTGTTAAAAGACAAACAAATATATATACATATTTTAAATGGGTTCATTTTCGGCATCTCTTGGGAAGGATCGATAATTATTAATAACCACGTTTTATACAATAATATCTATGTTAAAAATATTTCTCGGAATATAATATTAAAGTGCTGAGGATGCCCACCCCTTCGGAAAGCTCTACCCCAAGGGGAGGGGCGGAGTATTTATGCTGAGTCGGAAGGAAAATATTTGAGAGTCCAAGAGGTCCGCATTTCGCCTTAAATAAATACAATAAAGAAAGAAGCGATGGCTGTAAACCCAGACCGACGGGCAGTAAAACATAAAAGCTCCAGAGGATTGTTTGGTTTAGCGAGTTATCAACATAGTTTTAGATCCCCGAGCCCTTTCGGTCGTATCTACAGGCTTCGATGTATTATGACCAGTAAATAAGGCCTGTCCAAAACAAACACACAACCCCAACGTGCTTATACATATTCGAATTCTACTGGAGAAAGGTTTCCTATACTCTTCTGGCTGATGGTTATAATCATTATGGACGGATTGTAATACGATTTAATTCAATATTACAAAAGTCCGTCACGCATTGCTAAGCACATTACTTTAAAAGATGGTAATGTACACTGCGAGTTGCTTAAAATAACCTACATAAATTGGGAATACAGAAGTTGGGATTACAAGACAACAGATTCTATACTAAACTTTTCAAATCACATTATGCATAAACATTATAGTATGGATTTACATTTAACGTCATATCTTGTAGCATTTTTAAGAAAACTGATAAAAGAAAATAACTGGATATTTATATACTGGGGTATTAGAAAATGACAGATTTACTTGACCATTTTTCCACATGTTTCACATTCATCTAAACAAAGTTAAGTAACTTTTAGTAATGTTTAGAGAAGTAGAAGTAATAAAAATAATATATTCTTTAACTTTATTCGCGTTATTAGATTTTAATATTACTTATGTGGTTTCTAATTACTTTTTTTTACACTAACTATGAGCACATTTATTATTTAACCGTTTTTATTATTTAAATAAAACAGGTTTTGTATTCTGTGAATATATATCATCTATATCTATAGAAACTCTAACTTTGATTTTTTTTAATTTTTTTTTTTCATAATATAAAGTAGGTATAGTATGGCACGCCGGGTACCAGCTATATATATATATATATATATATATATATATATATATATATATATATATAAAGAGGCATCAAATCTCTTGGAATTCTTGTATATTTTGTTAAATATTCGATACGGGCTAAAAAGTTGTGGTACGAGTAAGGTTACCATTATAAACCTTATTTTCAGGGACACGTATTATTTGGGCTTGTGAAGATGAAGTTCTCTCTTCGAGTCACAAGTTTTCAAGAAGAAGTTTATAATGGGAGCTCGGAAAGGGATTGTGAAATAGTGGGAAGACCTCGGGAGTGGAGCCCTAAAAGCAAACAATACAATGTTTATTATGTCTTCAGAGATAATGACAAAATAAACACAGCCACATAGATCAATAAACATACCACTAGACGGCTCCAGTATGTATTTATAGATATACCCTTGCAACGCACATTACATACCATGACTGATTCATATAAATTTGCAACGCAATTGCCAAGTTCATTATTTAAATCTTAACATCCATTATAATTAACTAAAAATTTTAGAACGGGTTATCTATAGGCTTTTCTAGCCAGGATAGGGCTGATGCCTTTTAGTTTTTCAAAAGAAAAGCCACCACTCCTAGTAGGAGTCGAACCAACACTCGCGGCCACCGGGCTCCTCCCAAGTTCATTACAAAATTCCGTATTATATCCATGCTTTATTTATATATATAAGTTTAATGTGCTTCCTCCCTTTTAGGAGGAAGCACATTAAACTTTCGAATGGTCACCTTTCACTTACCAAAATTTCTCAACCGTTAACGATATATTGAACCAAATATCCTAATAGTCGTAAACTCCAAACGTAATAAAAATGTATATACCTTAGTTTGAATTATTACCAAACGTTTCAGACAACCTCCGACACATGGTGTCCACTTGCACTAAAGTAAAGAAAGCACTGCTAAATGCACTAAAGTAGATGCTCACTGCTAAGTGTTGGCAGCAGTGAGCATCTGGACTCTAGATGCTCACTGCTACCAACATACTTCACTGAAATTTCTCTCGTATCTGTCTGGCAGTTTATACACACCAAGGTTTAGACCTCAATTCTATTTTTATCAACTTTTCTCGAAATCGGAAATTAATATCAGATTCTCCACGTTAGAATATCTTAAAAAATTGTACCTGGATTAACCCAAAACCGTAAGCGTCACGATTTTTTTGCGTGTTTTTCGCCGAAAACAACAGTTTTCCGCCGAAAACAACAGTTTTCCGCCGAAAACAACAGTTTTCCGGTGAACGAATTATGATAATTAATTAACATGATCTCTTGAAAGTACTTATTTTTGTATCAAATTTCATTGAAAACGGACCATAAAATGGGCAGACAAATAACGAAGGTAAGATAGTGAACAATAGTCATGTTCGTTTTCATTAGAGGTAAAAGACACCATGTGGAGGACTTGGTTTGGTTTGACTATGATCAATACTTCCAATTACCTATCAATGCCAATAACAATGTGAACAATTGTTTTTAAACTGTTTCTATAAGTATTAAAGATACAAATTTTCAAAGTTATTGGCTCTCCTGAACAACTGCAAACATGTGACATGGTGTCCTTAACCTCTGGGGTACAGATATACAGTGTGGGGCGCCTGAATATGGAACTGAATGAAAATACACTTATTTAAACTTAAACAACTCACTTACTTTATTTGCAGAAACTATTACGGGACACACAACGGACACAGTTCATACAGGCGCGAAACTCAGAACCAGGAGGTTACATCAACAGTGTTGCCAATAGTATAGCTTTTAATATAACATAGTTTTTAACATAAGGGAGGGAGGAAATGTCCTGTCATTTTTTTTTTAATCATAAGATTTAGTTTTAAAATAATATTTGCGATTTATGTCCCATCCGTTATTGGTTACAGCTGACTAGCTGTCATTTTTAGCAAATTTCCTTCTGAATGGGAGAAACATGCTTAAGATATTGATCTGTATCCAATCGGAATGTGGATGAGAAATTCCAACATCTCATAACCCATAGATAACAAAAAAAAAATGTGTAATCAAATTTATACCTATATGGGTGTGTATGTTTAAATGTTTTTTTTTTTTTTTTTTTTTTTTTTTTTTTTTTTTTTTTTTTTTTTTTTTTTTTTTTTTTTTTTTTTTTTTGCTTATAATGCCTGTTCCTAAAAGTGGAGGGAAAGAGACGTAATGGCTTTCTGATATCAGAAAGAGGTACACTAGGACCATTTCTAGCTTTTTTAGTATTTTATTTTAAGAGGTATTTAAGTTACTATTATAACTATTAAATGAAATTATATATAAGTTATCAAATAAATCCAAAAAATGACAAGAATAAAAAGATTAGAGGTATGATCATAATGTTGGAGACATGGGCGTATATAGAAAATAATTTCGGAGTGGGCTGGGAAAATTTCGGGGGGGGGGGCTGAGACCATTTCCGGTGTATGGAATAGTAACAATTTAGATCTTGGAAGAGTTTTAGCCAACTTAAACGCTATTACACCCAAAATAGAATATGTTTTATGAACTAAATGATCTTATTTAATTTATTTTTAAGGGTTTCATGAAATTTTTACCGACCAAAACAAAATTTCGGGGGCCGCAGCCCCCCCCCCCATATATACGCCCATGGTTGGAGATGCTAAGATGACGTAGTTCTTAAGAGTTGGACTATTGTCCCTTCCGACCGCACTGCCTTTAAAATTGGGTGCTCAGAGTCTTGATTTATGCCTCACCATAACCATCAAAGTTCTGTAGTGAGAATGGACATTTTGGATTTCCTATCTTGAAGCCACTTAAAAATTTCTTCTAAAAAATGGATGACATTCAATTAAGTATAACCAGGATTTTGTCACAGCTGGAAAAATCTATGGAATCTGAAATGCCTTTTTATCTGGAAAAAAATCAGGTCTTTTTGACTAAAAGGCTAATTTGCATCATCATGTTTTTATTTATTTGATGATGCATCATGTCTTGAATGATTTGCATTTATTACTATTTACCTTGTGAGTTGCATGATGATGAATTCTGGTTGCTGTTCGTATGAACAATAGCAATAGGATCTTCTACTTCCTTAGACTATGAGTGTACTTCCTATTCACAATGAGTTTTGCTGTTGTACTAGCCATAGACAGTGCCTTCTGGATATTCATTAAATCTAAGTTATATGTTTTATATCCTCTTTTTTTGGCTTCTATTGACCGCAGAGGCAGTGTTAATTGGATAAAATTTCTTTTGCATTCCAACGATTGTCTTCTGGATATTTCTGAATTTGTTACATCGACAGATATCCAGCAAGAAGAAAACAAGAAGTATCATCAAAATACCGCCACCACCACTGGTACCAGAAGCCGAATGCTGAGAGTATTGAACAAATCCATAACAAATTAATTAACAAAATAATATTTTATAATTACATAAATAGCATTCATGATCATTTGGAGTCATTCATGATCATCGAATTTTGTGACTGACTAGAACAGATAAATCCTATTATTAAAAAATCTGATTTTCTTCTAAACTTAAGGAACATTATTTTGACCTTAGATAAGTGCTCAGGTAGAATATTAATTGTATTTAAGAACAGCTACATAAAATTTGGGGTCGTTGGCATATGAAGGAACATCATAAGTAAAAGGATTTATATTTTAAAAAAAAACTGCTTTAAGTTTTTTATAATAAAATAACATATTATATCAGAGTCAATTTATTGGATTGAGCACAAATAATCTTATCGAACAAATTATGGTAATCTTCGGTTCTTTTTTTTTTTTTTTTTTGGGTCAATCTCACCGCACAGTGCATGAGAGCAGCCTGTTCTTTCAGGAACAGGGAACGAGGGGAGAGCCGTATTCAAACCAAGAGTTACAAGCTGTAAGGATGAAGATGGGAACCTCCTCACAAACAAGCATGAGATTCTGGATAGGTGGAGGAGTTGCTTTAGCAAGTCCCTTAACAAGCATGAACCACAAGATACAATTGCAGGACTAGAAGCTGATGATGTTGAGCCACCGGACGATGAGAAAGATCAAGATGCGATAAATAAGCTGAAAAACAACAAGGCACCGGGCCAGGATGGAATTCAAGCAGAGCTTCTGCGTTATGGTGGAACAGGGCTACTAAAGGAACTCCACAACCTCATCATGTCCATCTGGGAAAATGAAGAAATGCCCCAAGAGTGGAATCTAGGAGTAATCTACCCTCTCCATAAAAAGGGAGATCAGATGGATTGTGGGAATTATCGCAGAATAGTCCTCCTTTCCTGGGCTTGTTCCCTACACTGAGAAAGAGATTGGGAAGTACCAGGCGGGATTTAGAAGAGGTAAGTCCACTACGGATCAGATCTTCTCCCTGAGGATGATGCCCGAGAAATGCAAGGAGTACAAAATAGTCATGCATCACCTCTTTCTGGACTTCAAGTCAGTGTACAACAGCCTCTCAAGGCCGGCACTTTATCAGGCTCTCGAGAAGATGAATATCCCCGGAAAACTGATCCGCTTGGTGAGGATGACGATGAAAAACTCGTGTTGCTCTGTCCGCATGGGAACTGACTTGTCTGACTCATTCAACACTAATAGTGGGGTGAGACAAGGAGATGCCCTAGCATGTCTCCTTTTTAATTTTGCAGCCGAAAGAGCAGTGCGCCGCTCACCCTCTTTAACAGCACGGTCCAGCTTTTAGGATACGCCAATGACTTTGACATTGTAGCCACAACTAAAGCAGACGAATCAAGAATCTTGACTTTTGAAAGGACTATACTTAGAAGGATCTTTGGTCCCGTTAGAGATGGGGATGCATGGAGGAGACAAAAGAATGCAGAGCTGTATCGGTTATATGGGGATATAGACGCTGCCAAATTCATTAAAATTGGAAGACTTCGCTGGGCAGGCCATGTGGTGAGAATGGAGGATAGCGATCTGACCAAACATATACTGACCGATAAGATGCTCGGAAAACAGAGAGTTGGCAGACCAAATATGAGATGGAATGATGCCGTCAAATCAGATGCACGAGACCTGCTGGGAGCTTGAAACTGGAATGCTGCTGCACAGGACCGAGCCATCTGCCGGAGGCTTTTAGAGGCGGGCCAGACCCAGTGATGGGTTGTTGCGCCGGATATGATGATGATCTTCGGTTCTTTTGTGCAATAAAAACCTTGCAGTTGACATGATTATGAACTTATTTCATTAATAACTATAATTAAAGTCTATACTATATCATAAACATAGGACAAAAATGTTAATAAAATATTAACACTCTTCTGCAAGGTGCACAGTTCTGAATGGCTGCAATAAATGCGTCTCATGTAAATAAAAATAAATATTGCAGAATATCCTGTCAGTCAGTATCAACACGAGTTTGAGGCTGCCAAGCAAGTGATAAGAATTTATTGAGGTTTATCGTGGCATTCCAGCTCTGTGGGATGTGAAGTGCAAAGATTATACTAATCGTGCAAAAAAGTGGGAGCTGTACAAAGCGCTGGTAGAAAAATATCGCAAAAAATATTCAGATGCCGAGAAAGAAGAAGTGGTGAAAACAATTAATTCTTTGCGAACAAACTTCCGGAAAGAACTAAAACGGATTCGTAATGCAGAGAAAAGTGGTGCAGGTGCGGAGGATGTGGAACCTTTCCACAAAATAGAAAAAAATACGTTTTCTTGTTGCTACTGATTCTACAATATATATCCATCTGTGCTCGCGATTGCACAATGTCGCCTCCATACGATGCAATTATTTGCACAAACCAAAATATTGTACGATCATATTGAGCGTCTAAGGGCCTCTTAAGACAAAGATTTAAAATTAAGTCATTCACAATGTATACCATACAGTGTATGGTAAGGTTATACAACCTCTGTCATAAACATCGGTTTAATCAATTTAAAACCCAGTAGGAATATCTACCCCAGAGCACTATAAGGCAGTTTAGCCATTGCAGAATGGGGCTAATATAGCAGACAAAAGCACTGTAGTACAACGGAGTCGGATGCACTGATTACTGACTAAAATGTCATTAATTCTGGCCGCAGAGTTGTAAAGCAACCTTGCCAGAGCCCCTCCAGTGTTGCCTTTAGACTTAGCACCAATAAAACTAAGCTGTGAGGAGGGGGGGGGGCTACAACAGTAACATTGGCTACAGATAAATATAACACTATGCCATCTATCTGAAGGCTTGGCTCCATTATATGCATTTACTTACCATGCTGTGATATGAAGTTTGATAGCCTACTTGGTCAAGGCACCTGTACAAATAATAAGAAACTGGGTGGGCACAAATCTCAAGCTGCTGAATTAATTTATTTAAAGGTAAAGGTTTAACAAATTATTCACTGATGCTCTATACCAATGAGAGGAATAAACAGTGGTATAACAAAAAAAAAAAAAAAAAAAAAAAAAAACTTTTCAAGAGAAATAAAAAAATACAAAAATGTTTATAGAGCACTATCATAAGGAACAGCCAATTTTTTTAACCAGTGACAGTAATATCTCTTGATGCTATAGGAATGCACCCAAGATTTATTTATTTTTTACACTGTTGGCTTTATACGCATAGTAACAAAGAGAGATTTGCTTATGTCTGGAAATAATTTCATTTGTACATAAAAGAATATTTTGCTTTTTATTTGGTATGGTAAATAAGTAACAAGTAGAACAAAATTACAAAATTCTTAATAAATTCAATTCTGATTTAAACAAATCTTATAAATACAGTGAAAAATAAAAAAGTTTTTGAACATTAGTACCATTGAATGACTTAATATGAAAAAAAAATGTTGTTGATGGTTATATGTTCAAATACTTTTTATTTTGTAGAAATTAACAATTAATTTATTTTTATAATGTTTTTACGGCTACAAAAATTTTACTTTAAATAAATACTTAAAATAATTTTTCATTGTTTACTTACATATATTGTTACAATTGCTTAAAAAACTTATTTCAGAAAATATGATTACTATTTTTTAGATGTAAAAATATGTTTTTGGTTCACTGCACATTTATAAATGTATTTTCAATTAATCAGGTTTGTTGTAATTGTATAATATTCATTAAAAAAAAAAAAAAAGAAAAAAAAAATCAGCTTCCATCATTTGTTCTAGCAGCGGCGAGAATAAGTTTTCTCAACTGCCATAATAACTTCATGTAGTTAGTTTAAAAAATTGATTTTAAAAATATGAATACTAATTTTGATATCGAAAATAATTAAGCGGCTTTTCAACTTTATACAATTTTAATTTGTTGGAGAAACTCTTATATTAGAGAAACAATGTTAAATGACTCCCATGAGACAAGGAATGTAGAGATTAATCTATAGTTTATCATAAGATTATAAATGTATGTAAGAATATTTAAAATCAAACTAAATTATAAATAAAATTATATACAAAATGGAATATAATGTAGGTACTCATCAGTTTTGATGATCGTCAAGGCAAGAAGGTTTGCCCTTTGTGTGGAATAATTTAATTCAATTTTTATTTTATTTAAAGCTAATGTTTAATGTAGTTGTCATTTAAACCTTCAACAAATAGAAAAAAAGTAGGACTCGGAAATGTATTTGATTTTTCAACATTCCAGTAACATATTGACTATCAATTACAAGAGAACTCGTATTTTGTGCCACATTCACTAATTTCTAATTAATCTAGTAGGCCAATTCTTGCACTCGACTCAAACCACCATCACGCTCAAAATCAGAATCCCATAAAATACTTTAGAAGTCAATGTGTTAAACTAACACAGATACTCCACGTTCCAGAAAGGCTACTAACCCTTAAATTACACACTTTTTCCTTCTTTTTTAATTATGATTATGGATTTTATTTTTGTTAAAAAAAATAAATATATGGTTGTGATTTTTACACAAATATATGAGTGTGCAATTGAAAAAGGTTTGGAGTCCACTGGACCCTGAGTTTCATTTAAGAGTTAATACACTACTCAAAAAATAACAGTCTTCAGCCTCATCAAGCCATTGGATTGATAAAATTTTTAATCTAATTTAAAAGTGACTTCTTTTTGTTTTGTTTTTCTTCTAAATGATTAAAGATGAAATATGGCTTTTCCAGTGAGACTAAGGGACAACAGAAGGAATAATGCAATTTTAGCTTAGGAGTCCCCTTCTGTACTAGGATATAGTTCTTGAAGTTGTCTAAAATTACTTTTTATTTATTTTATTTTTTTCTTCAAAATATTTTTCAAGAGATGCTGCTATAATTGACATCCTGATAGTAAGGCCAACATACAGATTAAGCATGTGCGTTATGGTGAACTTACGTTTATTGCTCACTTGAAGTTATTTAATTTTAATGGGTATTTTAAAAATGTCTTAAGTTCAAGTAGTTTCATTTTTGAATATAAAAACAATCAGTGGTCCTTTCTAAGGAGCAGATAATTTCTCTTAATTTAACACGTTTGTCACTCAGCGTGATTCAAATGAATTTCTCGGGAGGCCAAAATCAGATTGTTTGTTGTTACAATGATTGCTGCTCTGTGAAATTCACCTAGAAACTAACTTTATTTTTTATGGTTTATCAATTTAGGAGGTGTTGTCGCCAGAATATCTACAGGTTGTCACCCTTATATAATGCTAACAGCATGTGGTATCTCCAAGCAGTCGCCCATCCAAGTACTCGAATGCTGCTCGACTTCGGTCAGCTGAGGGAACTGGCAAATTCAACGTGGATATGGCCGTAGGCTATAAATCCTATTAATTTAAAAAAGAAGAAGGCCTATTAATTTCAACCATAAATGGGTGACAGGGCCCCCTAAAGAAGCACACCCATCACCCATATATGTGTGACGTGGCGACGAACATGTTAAAATCTTTGCAATGTCTAATTCTTGCATAGCAGCAGGCCAGAGTGCTGCCAAAGTTACACCTTAACTTTTGCTCACAATTTTTCAACTCAGTAGCATACAAGATTTAATCTTCTAACCTATTCTGAATTCCAATTTGCCTTTATTATGCCATGATGGTGTAGCTTAAATTTCATACAGGATATCCACGTAAGAGAATTAATGATGCTTAAGCAGTTGGATCACTCCTCATTAGTGCTATATCAGCTTCCATCATTTCTTTTACAAGTTCCTAACAGGAACAAAAAAATTGGTTAGCAGAGTTCAGTAAATAAAACTCTTTAGTTAATTGAATAGTAAGAAATTAAAAATTAGTTAATCTGTCTACCTTAAATGTCACCTTTGGTTGCCATCCTAATGTAGTCCTTACTTTTGTGGCATCACCTAATAGCATATCCTAAAACAAAAATAGAAAGTTTACAAACTTTTAAAAAAGTATGATTGTAAGGAATAGGACAGGTTTTCCACAACAAATGTTTAGTTTTCAGAACAGAGCACTTTCAGATATACATCATAGTATTATAATTAAAACCAAATTATTGATTATACTCACTACTTCTGTAGGCCTGAAGAATTTTGGATTTATTTTTACTCGAACGATGCCAGAATGTTTCTCTTTTCCAACTTCTTCAAGACCACTTCCTTCCCAAATAATTTCTGTTCCAATATGCTTGAAAGCTAATTCAACAAACTCACGAACACTATGATTTTCTCCCATAGCAACAACAAAATCATCTGCCTCTGTGTGTTGTAACATCATCCACATTGCCTGAAAATAAATATACATTTCATAAATATCTAATTTGCAATATCTAAAAGCGTAAACAATGGAGGATCAGAATTCAAATCCCAGGCGAGTTAGTCAAACATTTTAAAATTAAGTCACTGATGGTGTATACTTTCCTTTGTATTAACCCTAGAATGCCAACGTTTGTCAAAATGACGAACAACTGTGTGATTTACAGTCGCCCTTCCCCTCCCCGTCTTCTATTCTCCACCAGAGCCTAGCTATGCTATCTGTGGTCAATACTTGACTTGACGAGTCACCGAAAGAATTACATCGATTGTACCAGCCGTTCGGAAATTACATGAAATTATATCAAAGAAAGTACGTGAAAATTACGATTGTTTGGAGATGTAGGAATATCTGTGTGCACACCTGTTTGACTAGGATTGGTAAGATCATTTATTCTTTTATTTTTTACGGTGAATATGACTTTTCTTTTATTTTGTTTTTAATATTTTCATGAAAATCTGTGAATAAACAAAATTTTGGAATTTTATACTAATTTTCTTCATTCCTCCCCTTTAAGTCGTATTAGTTAATTAATAAAGTTATATTAATCAATTTTGAGGAATATATAATATGAAAGAACACCTAATATTAAAGAATATCTCATAAGTTGAGTTTTAACTTATATATACATATATTTTTTAAAGAAAGTTCGTGAGAATGACGAATAGTTGGTAAAATGGGGTAGGCCGAGAAAGGTTGGCGTTCTAGGGTTAAATAGTTGTTTAGTAAATACATTTTAGGGGTAAAAACTCTGGTAAGTATGGCGATACTATTGTCAGGCATCAGATAAATATGATGTTTTACGGTCTATCTGAAACATTGGCTCCATTAGAGTATTTAACTTACAATAATGATGTGAAGCCAGTTAGTCTAAGTGGCAAGGCGCCTTAGTTTAAAATGGAAAGATCTGGGTTAAAATTTCAGCATGGTAAGCTAATTTTTCTTAAAAATAAAAAGTTGAAAATTGGATTAAAACTTCTTAATTACACCTGTTAGTGGTAACTAAAGGGGAAGTTCTTTGGCCAGTTTTACCTCGATGTAGAAGAAAGAGTTTTGCTTCGCAATCCAGAAAAAAACTTTATTGTAATATTGTGTAACATAGGAAATGCACAAGACAGATTGTAAAAGTAATATTGCTAATGTAAGAATTAACACGTTGACTGCCACAGTATTTTTTTTTTTTTTTTTTTTTTTTTTTATCTTTTTGTTTCTGGTGCAACGACTGCTGAGGTCATTAGATCCATCCACAGTATTCAGGTTCCTGAGGTTAAATAGAATTAGAGTTTAGAGTTGAGCGCAAGAATTGGGGTCCTAGTTACTATTGCGGAAATTTATGACTTTTTTATAATACTATGACAAGCCAAATTTATGAAAGTTGTAACTAAGCAATTCAAAAACTTTGGTTTGTGTGGACTCACAGCAACATCACAAACTAAGAGAGATCTTGAAGATGGCAGTCAATTTTTTAACAGATTGAATGAAAAAAAAAAAAAAAAAACTTTCACAAATCTCTACTAATTTGATTTTCACTATAATTGCAAGTCATTGTGTTATATGAATAATGTACATATCATATAATTTACAGACGACTCACTACTACCTACCATTACTATAATTTACGACTTACTTCAACATAATCCCTTGCGTGACCCCAATCTCTTCTGGAATCCAAATTCCCGAGCTCAAAATAATCTATTACTCCAAGATGGATTTTGGCGACTGATCTAGTGATTTTTCTGGAAACAAAGGTTTCTCCTCTTCTAGGACTTTCATGATTAAATAGAATTCCATTAGAGGCAAACATTCCATAAGCTTCTCTGTAATTCACGACTGCCCAGTATGCATACAATTTTGCACAGGCTAAAAAGAAAGACAAATAATTATTATTATTTTATTTTTTTTATATTTGTTATACCACCCTTTCTAGCCAGGATAGGGCTGATGCCTTTTCTTTTTTCTAAAGAAAAGCCCCCACCCCATAGTGGGAATCGAACCCACAACCTTTGGTACGGAGTGTTAAGTGCTCACGCCTTAACACTCACAGCCACCGGGCCTCCTACTAGATGTTTGTCTATAATCTACTCTAAATATTTGTCAATAATCTACTCTCATATAAAAATTAAACAGAATCTATTAAAACAAATTGGAATTATTTGATCATTCTATTAAAACTAATTGGAATTATTTGATCATTCTATTAAAACTAATTGGAATTATTTTTCTTTTGTGTGTCCTGTAATATCTCAATTTTGTCAGTTGTGTCATTATTCTTCCGTAGCAAGCAGTGATATGAGGTTTCTATGTCATAAGCACTTACAAATTCGTGCTGAATATTCATGTAATTTACTTGAAGTTTCTCTCATTAAGATATAAACAATCCTCCAAGGACACACCTTATAACATTGAAGATTAAGACGAGAAAGGAGAAAACAAGCCAATCCTTCATCCAATCATGGAAATAGAGCTTCACTTATTATCATATTTAAATAATACAATGTTCAATGTAATAGATAATATTTAGGAATATTGATATCAGTCTTGTTTTTTTAAATATTTTTTTTACAGATTTCTATCCATGAAACAATCAGTTCTAAACAGCTGATTGGCAACGACCACATTTATTCTGTTAGTCTGGAAGTGAACCTTTTTGTAGAAACCTTTCTGAGTTTCTAAGATGTGTCCAATGGTCTGTACATATAAAGGTTTGTCCTAAAGAGGTGCCACATGATGATAAATATATAAAGCATCAAATAAAGGAGATAAATAAAGAGTTAAAATATTTTTAAATATAGGATCTTACACCATAAAATAAAAATTAGTGAATCAGAAGATTTAACATCGAATTACTTACAGACCGGGTGAAACTGTGGAGTAAAGTATTCCCCAGCGGTTATTGGAGAGTATCACAAAGCTAAAAAATTTTGGAGTCTGGTAAAAAGAACGAATAGCCAACAACCCTGATTGAGGGACAGATGACTTATCTAGTAGCTTTTTCAGAGAAAAAAATGAAGTAGCCAAAGCATTCTTCTGCCAGCCCATTTCTACTAAATTCACAAAACAAATTACAACAATTTTAAATCAATAATATTTTTTTAAATAAGTAACAGTGGTGTTTTTGGGGGGGGTGGGCTGGGACCATTTCCGGGGTAGGGAATACTAACAATTTAGAACTTGCAATAGTTTTAGTCTCAATATATTTATACTATCAAACCAAAATTTTGGGAGGTTTTTGGTACTATACAAAACCTCTAGTAAAAATCAGGGTTTGTATATTCTTATTAATCACGTAAGACCCTTCACTTTCTTTAGAAAATAATAATGCAAAACCAGGTATTACCATAGGGAGATCTAGGATAAAATGGAGTCGTTTCCTTCTGTGGAATCTCTTGAACTTTACCATAAAGTTCTGACGTTGAAGCCTGATAAAACTTAACGTTCTTTTCCATCCCACATGTTTTTATAGCGTCCAAAAGTCTTAATGTGCCAACAGCGTCAACTTCAGCAGTATATTCGCTCAACAGAAAAGATACCTTGAATGAATAAAGAAATTTCTCCTTCAAACATACAAAACAAAAGCTTTCAAAGAGTAAAAAAAATAAAAAAATATTGTACCTTGACATGACTCTGAGCGGCAAGATTATAAATTTCATTTGGTTTAACTTCATTGATTATTTTTACAAGGCTGCTGCTGTCAGTCATATCCCCATAATGAAGTTTTAACTGACCCCCATGATGAGCAGTTGGTTTTGAGTAAAGATGCTTAATTCTTGCGGTATTAAAGGAGCTTGATCTTCGAATGATTCCATGGACGAAGTATCCTTTACCTATTAAGAATTCAGCTAAATAAGAACCATCCTGAAATTCATTTTAATGAAAAGTAATAAAGGAATTGATGAGTTATATGTATTAATTTTTAAAAAAATCATACTTGTCCAGATATTCCAGTTATTAGAGCAATTTTCCAAGTGATTTCCACGTCATCCATTATGAGGCACTTTTATCACAAGGAAAGTAATAATTTTAACAATTAGGTTCACTTCAAGTTCTCATTGAGTCCAATTGACACTGAAACATTAGTGCATTTAACGGTTCCCCATTTTATTGATAAGAGCTGATTGACATGCAGGTTACAATAGCGGCAGTAACCCTTTTAAAACCTACCTCTTTAATAAGACGTGTACCAAGCTCAAGCCGACTTGGTTGTCAAAAGACGACGTTCCCTACAGATCAGTAAAATTCATTTTAAGGGTCAGCCGAATTTTTGGAGTAAAAATGGCTTCAAACGAGAATAAATCTATAACCCGAGAGGTTCCCTTAGATTTATATATTTAATAAAAGATTATGCCAAATTTGATTTATGTTTAATGAATTTTCTTTTTTTCTAAATAGATTTCTAGAACTCAGGATAAAGTGTACAGATATTTATACCGTGTTGAAATCTTAGAAAAAATGTTAAAAAATAAGGAATTACCAATGGAGCAAAGGTAACAATTTTGAGCATCTATTTCCATGTAAAGTGTTCTTTATATGATCCTGTTAAGCTTGAAACTATAATTAAGATTGAACTTTATTTAGTAATGTAAGAATTCAAAATTAAGGCAAAACATAGTACATATATTTTGCAATTAAATCCGGAATTAGCAAAGTAGTCAAATATTTTTTATTATTCCGAATGTTGAAATTCATTTCCTATTTTGTCATTGAAATAAATGTTGGTTATACAAACCCTGAACCTTGATCCTTTCTCGATTTCTGCCAGTGATACAAAATCGCTTAACAGAAAATGATTTATTCTAGAAATATCTTTTCCTCTGCTTAATTCATTAAGTGATTCCATAAAAAAGAATTAATAGGCACAAATGAGCTGCCTATGTTATTTAGCATTGATGGTCCAAAGACTTGTGTAAGATTCTTATTATTGTTTAAAAAATATTTATATCATTCAAAACGACTTTCCACCTATTCTGGGGAAAGAAATTAGGCAAACCATTTGTACTGTTTTTTTTTTGTTTTGTTGTTTTTTTCGAACGAAAAAGTTATGAAAAGAACAAATCATTGGAAATATCAAAATTTCCTGTATTTTAACATATGCTATTTTTTTTAGATTGAAACTTGAGGATGAACTAGCAGAAGTTAAAGCTGGCATATTGAAAAGTGAAGAAGAGTTAAAAAACTTTTATGGCCAAAATCGTAAAACATTTATGTTTGCGGTGATACTTATGTTCTTCAGTTTCCTATTTTATGGATTATATTTAATGATAACTAATCCTAATTCATAATTCTAAATTGATTTTACATTTACAATACATGTAAACCTTCCAATCATGAAACATGGAAACCTCTGATGCATATACATATATAAACATAATGTACTTATCACAAATTATATTTTTCTATACTGGCCTATTTTTTTAGAAAACAAGACTACTTTTGTTGGCCTTTTTAAGGTATTTATATGTAATTTTATAAGTATAGCAAGGCTCATATGTCTTATTTTTCGCTCATTCCTACTGAGGATGTATTCATGAAATAATTGTTGACGAATTTCTTCAAAACTTTATAGATCCTGTCTACTAGGAATCAAAAGTGATGTTAACATTATATATATATATATATATATATATATATATATATATATATATATATATAGAGAGAGAGAGAGAGAGAGAGAGAGAGAGAGAGAGAGGGGGAGGGAGAGGGAGAGAGAGAGAGAGGAGAGATGGTATATGTATAAAACACTCCATCCCCATACTAGGGGTGGTGGCTTTTCAAATAAATGACAAGGTCTCACTCTGATCCTGGCTAGAGAAGGGTAGTAACCTATAGATAACTCGTCCCAAAAAAATCCATGGCATAATAAAAGGGACGCTAAAATGAAAATAAATATGTAAAATAAAACCAATGAACACTTTCTTTTTGCCAGAGGATTTATCTGTTGGCTGTAATAAGGTGAGAAATATTAAGAAGAATGCAATTAAACATTAATGATTTCATAAGTTGTTCAAAACAAAATTATAATCATCTTTCTGATTTTCAGAAATATGTTTTAATTTCCTAATCATGACAATTATTAATGAATTATTTTTAAAAATATGAAAGCTTATTTTATTATTATTATGAAATTACTTATTGATAATTGTACTTACAAGTGTTAAAACAAATTGCCTAATTGATTGAAGAAATAGTGGTATATAATAATAGGAAATAGTGGTAAAACTGAGTAATATCAATAATTAAAACGTTCTGTGTTTGAATTTTAGGTATTTTCTATTTTTAGTCTCCTCTTTTATTTTATTATTATTTATAATATATATATATATGATGTGTAAAATTACGAAAAAGATGAAGTGATAAAAAAAAAAAAATATTCAGAACTTGGCGATGAAAAAGCCCAATTGAAAAATGTCAGATATTGTATTTTAAACCATAAACATATTGTTGATTATATGAAATTTATAATTTTAAATTATTTGGTTTGCTGTTTTAATTTATTATATTTTTTAAACAGGTATTTCAGTAATATATGAGTTTATATTTCATAAGCAGTGGTGGCACTCCTTTCAAAAGAGGATTGACATCATTCCTCTCCTACCTAGAAAAGGGTGGTAACCTATAGATAACCTGACTTAAAAATCTTTGTTATTGAAAGGATATATCATTTTTTATTTTAATGTAATGAAAATAAAGAAAAATGTATTTAAGACAGTTTTGTCGAAAAAATTGAAAATTTATTTGGTTCACTGCAATATTTAACTTACACTATTCACAAGTATTCAAATGACATTTGCTTATTAATTAGATTACCAATAATGTTGAACTGTACATGAAACAAGGAATTGTACATCAAGGGCCTATATAAGGGGGGGCTGCAGCCCCCCCCCCCCGAAATTTTGATTTGATGGTAAAAACTTGTCGTAAAACCCTTAAAAATAAATTAAGTAAGATCACTTAGTTCATCAAAAATGTTTTATTTTACGTCCAATACCGTTGTAGTTGCCTAAAAGTATTCCAAGCTCTAAATTTTTAGTATTCCATACCCCGGAAATGGTCTCAGCCCCCCCCCCCCGAACTTTCCCAGCCCCTCCCGAAATTATTTTCTATATACGCCCATGTTGTACATTTATTTTATTTGTAATTTTTTTTAATTATTGTTTTAACATTTTATATGTTTATATGTGAAGTTGTAATAATAAAAGAACAATAAATAAAATATATTATATTTGTCTTTAATTCTGTTGGAAGATGAAGTTAAATCAATTCCAACTGTGGGCCCATTTAAGGAGGGTGCACCCCCCCTCCCCCGAAATCGGTAAAAAAAATTGTCATAAAAACCTTAAAAATAAATTAAATAATATCGCTTAGTTCTGTAAAAAAAAGTTTCTTTTGGGTGTAATAGCGTTATAATTTACTATCTATTCCATACCATAATTGTCAGTATTCCATACCCTCCAAATGTCCTCAGCCCCCCCCCCCGAACTTATTTTCTATTTACGCCCATGTTTCCATCCACTTTTATCAGAACCATGTCTACTCTGTTTATGGTGACTTCTCTCTGTTTTTTTACCCTAAAAAAAGAGAAAAATATACAAATGTATGAGGAAAATCATAAAAAAAGTAAATGTCTTCCAAGTGATCAGTTTTGTTGAATCCTAATTTATTCCTATTGTGCGTGCAGATTTGATAAAGACTATATCTGTGATTTTGTTATTAAGCTACAAATAATTATTCATCTCTAAATTTATAGTTATATTTACTGCCATATTTTCATTAGTATTCTGTTTGAAATAGATAGAAAATACGTCTAGTAAAATCCCTGCAAATAGTGAATTTGGAACCTACATTTGCTTCTAAAACTGATAGCAGCTATATGTAAATGTTCCTTGATCTCAGCTTAAGAAAATAGTTTGAAAATAAAAGTTTTGGTTCTTCTACAAAGTTCTTAAAGATTATCAAAGTGACGATTAAAGTTTCATAATACTCGTTTTCCTTCCTAATAAAACAAAAATATATTTAAATAAATGATTTGTTAAATGAAACGAAGTGCGGGAAGAAGGGGGGGGGGGGAATCTGTTATTTTAATTTCATTTTGGCAATTTTTCTCCTCTACAGTAAACTTAAGTTGCCTAAGTATTAATTTATAGATTTTTGTACTATTTTATAGGATTTTTTTAAAATATATTTTTTACTAAGGTTACTTGCCGTATTTTTATTTGTTTATAGTGGCCAACATTGCTAATGTGAGGCTTCAAGAAAGCCGGGTTTATATTTTTCGAACTCTTCTTTTAAGAATTTTTTTTTACATATTTTCACTATGAAGCTAGTGAAGTAAGTATATCTTCAACACAAAAATATTATAATTAAGTTTTTTTCTGATTGTTATTTTGATTCTAGAACTATTCTATTCTTTCCAAAGTTTGATTGCTTACTGTTGTTTACCTCTCAGCGGCATGATATTTAAGTTGTGTTTATTTTTTTTATTAAAGGTTTTTAATGAAACTTAGTCATGAGACTGTTACAATTGAATTGAAGAATGGAACTCAGGTACATGGAACAATTACAGGTGAGGCATTATTTTTACATAAATCCATTAGGTTAATTGGTCATTTCAATAGATATTTTGTTAACTCATGATTTTGATTGTTATAAGTATATAATCATATAAAATAAATTAACGGAACGTCAGTTAGATATTGGAAATGTTATGATTACTGCAAATTTGAAATTGATTCCTGATGTTTTTAAGTAATAGGTAGAAGATCCATCACTTTTTGAAGTCTATATTATGGAATATATATAAACACACACATATTAGAGTGCGTATATATATACATACATATATATATATATATATATATATATATATATATATATATATATATATATACATATACATATACATATACGCACCCTATTATGTAAAAAATTATTATTGCTTGTTGGTTAGGTTTCAACAAATATCAGTTTCTTTACCAATATTTAGAAGGGGCATCAATTTTCCCCCCACAAATGCTGTGGTTTTGAAGTTCTATTATTTTATATTCAATGTAAAAAATTGTTTTATGTACTCTGAAGGTAAGTCCAATACTCAGTGGGATAGCGGTTATGAATTCCTTTTTTTAACGCTAATAAAATAGGATATTTACCTGCCTAGAAAGACAGGACTGTTCATTTGATATACTGAATTTTTTTATTCATTTTATTTTGATTTGTTTATATATTATCTACAATTTAAAAAAATAAAAAATGAGTAGTTTCGATTAATGGTTTTGGGTTAAAACGAATCTTTAAAATTAAACATTTTTATTATTCTGTTTAACATAATATTCGAATTCTATAACATAATAGGCGAATTCTATAAATTTTAATTATAACTATATTATATTTACAATATCAATTTTTAAACTATTATTACCCTATGTAATTTTAGCACTACATTTTCTGCAGTCATTTGTTTTACCTTTTGCACAAGGTATGTTTGACGATTAATAATCACATGCTGTTTAAATTTTGCATCTCTTTCTTTTGTGAAATATCTTCAGTTATGTTGTTTGTTTTTTTGTTTCAAAATTGGTAAAATTTCTTGAGATGATCCACAAGTGGGATTCTTCTTAACATTTTTTTATGAATGTCAATCTGCTTAGCTTTTAATCTTTTTATATACTGAATGTATGAATTCAACACAAGTGCATCCAGAATGATGTAGTACACATGGACTGGCCCTTTCCTAGCTCTGGTACTTCCGGCACATTGAGTCCTTGAAGGGGTGTGTTTATCTACACATACTTGTGCAGACGCCAAAGCCATGGATCGTTGGAAAAATAAAAGGATTGTTTCTATTATATAACAACAGTTCTCTTCTTCATTTTTGGTGTTAAGAAGATAGATTTTTTTTTTATTTTTTTTTTTTAACTAATCCCTATACCAAATATTTAAAGACACTTTAAAAAAGAACACTTGATGTCAACATTTAGTTCTATTTATAATGCATAATGTTTTAGAAAAATGAAAATTATTATTGTTCTGTTTTCAGGTGTTGATGTTGCCATGAACACACATCTAAAGGCAGTGAAAATGACTCTTAAAAACAGAGATCCAGTTCAACTCGATACATTAAGTATAAGAGGAAACAATATCCGCTACTATATATTACCAGATTCACTTCCACTGGAGACATTATTAATAGATGATACTCCAAAAGCCAAAGCAAAGAAGAAGGATTCTTCCCGAGGTGAGTGAGAAATTTATGTTCTAACGGTGTGGGATCGTAAAAAAAAAAAATAATAGTGACAAAGTCTACTTCATACTTATAATTTTTTTTTTATGTTGAGCTCTTAGGGCAGACATGCCATACTCAGGGAAGGTATTCTTACGTGATTTTATTATAAAATAAATACGATTAATATATTTGAGTCTGAACGTAACTATCGGAGGTAAACTTGCACCATATTGGATTAATTCCTCTTTAAGTAACATTATTTAGTAATTTTATTATGTTTAGTATAGTTCAACACTGTAGGAGACTATGTGATCTGGTAGGCAGTTGTCCTCTGTCTGTCCATGATCGTGGTCGTGTTGTATGAGTTTTATCCAAATAAATCTGATCTATATGTTATTACGTGTATCTGTCCTATTTCTACTGCAACCTTTAAGACAATATACTTTTATTTTTACTTGATATAATACACAGGACAGTATTCACCATCAGTGACAATATTCATTTCTTGAAACATTCTCGCCAGGCTGAGATTTGATGAAGAATCTTCCGTTTCTCTCTTGGGTTTATAGCATAACGCTGTTTTGGAAGAACAGTGACGTATATGAAAAAACACCAATTTTACAGGAGAATAATTTATTTATTTATTTTAGTTAGCTCGCAACTATGGCGACTTAACAGCTTTAACATAATAGATACGACAAGTTTGTACAAATGTACATAGTGGACATGGTTCTTGTCATTTGTAAAAGTTAACCACATTTTCTGCATGTTCTCACACAGTTGTATTTATATTTATTTTATGTGTGGGGGGATTATAATAATAGTAACTAAAAAATAAATAAATGGGGAATTAAAATAAATAAAATAAAATAATAAAAAATTGAATAGAGTAATTACAGGAGAGTAAAAAAAATGATTTGCAGTTGTATAAATTGAAAAGGGTTTAAGTGACAGCAAATAATGGTACATTCAGTGTATGTAGAATACATACTTTACTTTCATTTATTACTTTATTCATTAGGATCAGTCTAATTTCAACCCTTAAGTGCAGTTACGTCATTGTTTCTCTAAAAATTGTTCGTTGTTCTAGAGCACAAATTTTCCCTGCGCTGTTCTGTCGAATATTCTCTGGCGGTCCTGAGTAGAACTATGTGTATGGGATGTGCTCCTGATATTGTCTGTGGGCTTATTTGAATTTGACACATTTTTGTAGTTACAAAAATGGTGATATCATGATAAGTTAATTCATCTAATAAATACAAAACTTCAGATAGATAGCAGTAGGTGCATTGGTAGGGGTGATAGACTTGGCCATATAACTTATACCAATATTTCTTATTTTTTGACTTATCAGTGCATTAAATTATTAAGAAAATATTGAAATTTCCCCTAATCTATTAACATTTATGGTGATGTATGGTGTCGCACAACAACGGAACTTGCAGTTAGAAGGAGCTCCCAAACATTTAGAATTACCCAAGATTTTAAAATAAAGAGCTTTTTTAGATGAAGATTTTATCTTTATTTTAATGATAAGGTGGCAATTTGTTTTGGAGGAATCAGAAATCTTTCCCAATCGACAATGTTGTTATAAATTTTATTAGCTTTCATTTAAAAAAAAAATTCATTAAAATCGGTTAAGATTTGGAGGCTGTCGCCTTTATTGAAACACGAAAAGTCGTTTGGCCCCACTGTGCGGCGGTCAGTTCACCTCCTTGCGAGCCCTTACCTTATTTTTTTTTTCTACTCGTCTTTTTCGCATTCCCCTATAATTTTTCAATTTTATAGAATCTTCCCATTTTCTATTGTTTGTGCATTACTTTATCCAAGTTTTTCCTTTCACAAATGCTGTTTTTCTTTCTATTCATTTAAAGAACGTTCTATTGGCAAAAGTACGGTATCAATTATTATTATTATTTCTTATACCTTACGAGTGATGGCAAATCTTGAATCTAGGAATAATTTGATAGGGAAACAAATGCTCTTCTGTAAATCAGCTAGGTAACTCTTACTCGTATGCTTTTCTCCAGGATAAACGAAAAGGCGATGCATACAATTATGTAAGATGTATGTATTTATAGTTTTCTCACCTCATGTGATGTTTATTTTTTACAGGAGGAGCTCCTCGTGGAAGAGGCAGAGGACGTGGTGGAAGAGGCCGTGGCAGAGGAAGAGGGCGAGCTCGGCGTTAATTATTTATATTCTTGTATATTTTTTTTATTTGACAATACATTTTGTAAATTGGAACAGCCAATTTTGGCTTTAATTGTGGCATATTGTCCATGTTATGAGTGTAATCAGAATTATTCTTACATAAAACAATTTTTGAAAAAGTTTGCATTTTATAAATTTAAATCTAATAGTGTAATTTTATTTATGACCAGTTAAAAGGGAGATTATTTCACCTTACTTTTAGTTTCCTTCCTTCCTTCCAATTTATTTGATTTCATCTCTGATACAAAATTAAATGTAAAAGTCTTTTTCTAGGTTTAAAGGACATCTATTTACCTTATATTTCAATTCTTAAATACAATTTTTTTTTAATTAAGTGAAGTAATTTTAAAGTTTACAATTGTTTCATCGAAGAAAAGGTTTTTTTTTTTTTTTGTTTCAAATTTGTCTTATCCATTTTGCATCAGAATATAGATAATATTTTACCAAACTGTTTGGAGTTTGAGACCTTGTCAACTTAAAGCTAAACATGATGTATATTTGTATTTTGATTTTTAGTTTTATTATATTAATAAACTACTTTGGTTCATACATTAGATAATATATTCAAAATAACAAACCCTGTTCTTTCTTACCCATAAATAGCTTTTCTATAGCAGAAAAAGACATGTATATAAGGAAACCGTTAAATTGTAAACAAATAGAACTGTTTAGAAGGTCAAAAATCGATAATAAAATATTTTCTCAAATACATTCGTACTAACTGCTCTTGTTTTACACTTTCTTTCTTACATGATTCTTGTTGTACCTCAATAAAAGCAAGAAAACCGTACAAAAAATGTTCTGAAGCAATTTTCGATGGGGCGAGCTCAATTGGAGAAATAAGAGCATAAAACTTCGAAAGCGTTAAATTAAAAAAAAATTAGTATTTCAGCAAAATAAGGCAAGAAAATGAGAAACTTTTTGGTAATAGTGTTTTTTTTTCCAAGAGCGAACTTTGAGAAGGGAGAGGGGAGGGACTCATTTCCACTTAGTATACGTGTTATATTCCTGTTATGGCACTTTAAACTTCCTTCTCTTTGAGATTTAATTTTATATTTTTAACGTAAGATCAAACCCTACCAATAACGGCTTCTATTCCTTTACTAATGAGTAGGGAATGGATGTTCATGTAAAATAAAATCCAAAATGTGTACAAATACATTTAACTATTTGTTAAATAGTTAAATCGACACTACTTCTTATCGACGTATTTCCCTCTTACCCATATTAGGAAAAATTCTTGTGAAACTCATACTCAAACGCCTCTATCCAATCCTTGAACTTGTAATTCCCGCATCCCAATTTGGTTTTCGTCAATTTCATTCCACTATTCATCAATGTCACAGAATTGTGGACTTAATTTCAACAGCCTTCGAAAACAAACAATATTGCTCAGGTGTCTTCCTCGATGTAGCTCAGGCTTTTGACCGGGTGTGGCATGAGGGATTACTGTTTAAGTTAAAAAAAATACTTCCATCCACATACTACCTAATATTAAAATCCTACCTTGTGTCAGATTTTTTCAGGTCTCATATGGTACTTCATCCTCACCTACTTTCCCCCAACTCGCAGGTGTTACACAAGGTGGAATTCTTAGTCCAGTCCTTTTCCTGGTATATACGGCCGATATTCCAACTTATCCTGACACATCTCTCCATATGTTTGCCGACGATGCAGCCATATTTGCTTGCAGCAAACTCCTACAAGAAGTTAAAAATGTTGACAGATGAACATTATTTTGGTAAATTGTTTGCAACAACATGCATTTTTAGATTATCGAACATGAACTGACACCGATCTGATCTGAGTGTATTTTTGAAGCGACTGAATGCTCTTTCAACATCCACTGATGTCAGTGGTGTGTATTTGAAGGCTGCAATCTCCATGGGATTCAACCCTACTGACAATCGTCTACTTGCCGTTTTGCCACTGTGGATGTCCCCAATAATCTGGATATTTTTCCATCCAGGGTATTTTCTAGAATCTTTTAACTTTCTTTTTAATTTATTTCCAGTATCTCCTTCTAAAACCCTCTGTATGATTGCAATTCTATCCACTATCAACATCCCTTTTGTCTCCAGTCTTTATATACTATATGTACAGCCACCTTTGCTTCTTGCAATTAGAAAAGACAGCGACCTAGATTCAATGGGTAAAGTATTATTTTCTTTCTCGGTTTCCCCTTTATTTCGTCAATTATAAAATAAAAAGAATATCAAAATATGTATTTATGGCAGAATATGTAAAAATAAGGAGTTTTGACAAAATATGTAAAGTAAATAACTGTTTAAATGCTTTAAAATCAAAACGTGTAGAATTACATCAACACTTACAATTTATTATGAATCAGAAAAAATATATAAATACAATAAAATCTATTCCCTACTAATGACACTAGGGATATGAACGAAACCATGCTAAGATGACGCTGCGATCAGACTTTTCTATATACTTACTCCAATTTTTCAACTGTTTTAAAGATATTTTTTTTAAAAAAACATGACCTCTTGATTCATTTTATTTTTCTTGGTTGTATCTTGCTTAGGTCCAACTTTGAAGAAGAAACATTAACTAAATGAGGCTTTAAAAAAAATCAAATCAATTAGCCATATTGAAAACTTACAAGATTTTTTAAAATTGTTTGTTTCCTTCTTGGAAGCAATAAACTCATTAGGTAACAACCAGTAATAGCATTGTTAAAAAAAAAACAAAAAAAGAATTTTCTCAGAATGCTTATAGACAGCTATCAAACACTGTTCCTATTAGAAATTTAACATTTTTATTTTCAAAAGTTAGGTGATGGACTTCATTTCAGAAGTTTTCCCACTTTATTTTATGATTTTATTGTGAGAATGGGGGCGAGGTTAGCTCAGTGGTACAGCACTGGATTAATATGCTGGAGGACCTGAGTTCAAATCCCGAGCAAGCACTAAAGATTTTTATCTTCTACTGTCTTTGTTCATAGGTTGGATTCGGCCTGACTTTCCCTAGGCCAACCAAAGCTTTAATTAACTTAATAATGGGCAACTGCAAAGGGGAAAGTCAGGCGGCTGGAGAATAATACTGACCACACTATCTCCCTTGTGTGACAAATGGTCATGCATCAGATACCTCTAATGTATCTGCCCTCAAGGGCCTCGTGGTCTGTTAAGGGAGTGATTTTTTTTTTTTCATTTTAAGAATATTTTGAACATGTCATTTATTATCAGGCCAAATATGACAATACTTTTCAGATATTGTCCCAGGGATTGAGAGGTATTTTCTACTTGCCATCATAAGAATGTATCAACTATGCTAATTAAACACTGCTTTAAAATATTTTAAATTTCATGATACTCCTTTCAAATTAATTAGAGATTTTAAAATAATAAAAAATACGTGGAAACCTGCTCTGTTTAATTAATGACATTTTGTAGTGACGCAGAAAATATTTATGTGATTGCCTATTTAGAATAATTTTTTTAATTAAAAAAAAATATGGAAATCAGATGTTCAATTTATTGACTGAAAACCTTTTTCTCAGAAAACAACTAGACATCTTGTTCATTACGTAATTAGATATTACTGTGTATTTACTTTCTCCTTGAAGGAAGATTACTTATCACAGTCTTAATTCTGTGTCTTCTTAACGTTTTTTTTTTTTTTTTTTTATTTGAATCTTATGTAATGTTTGCCAGTGTTTATGATTGTTACTGTCTCATTTGCCTTCAACAATCCAAGTATGCATTATCTAACACGACTCCAAGAATGTCTTCTTCCACTCTACAAATTTTCTGGCTGTCACTCTCTAAGAATCGTGAGGTATGTTTCCTATCATAGATAGAATATATACTTTTTTTTGCTAACAAAAAAACTTTGTAAAGACTTGACAAAGCTAGGGCTGGAAAAAGTTGACCCCTTAAATTTAAAAATTGGACCATTGTTATAATTACACAAGACTGTTGTGAATGAATGAATGAATAAGTAAATATATTTCTTCCAATAAGTACATTGATATAACAATAATTAATGCATATTTACAAAAGAAAAACTTGGGCAAGGCCCGTTAGCTGGAGTGGCATTCTGTGTACCCAGATTGCATGAAAAACATACAAATATAATAAATCAATCCTCAATAATCATTGACAAATAAATATTTAAGAAACAAAAGAATAAATATATCAAACCCCGAATAAAAAAAAAAATATATATATATACAACAATATCAATAAATTAAAACAAAAAACCACTAATAATTAAATTGCAAGACCAAAAATTGCCGATATTTATAAATGGCGCCGAGATACTTGCAAAGGACGTCCCAGTTTCTCCCATTTAGCTCTTTCCGTAAGTCTTCCTTAGTAAAGGATGTTTTCCCATAATACCTCAGTCTGAACTCCTTCAGAACGGGACATACTGCCAGAAAATGGAAAGTATCTTCGTCTTCTTTCAAAGAGCACATAGAGCAGCGGGATCTCTCTCCTTCTTGCCAAGGCTTCTTATTAAGGTGGAACATCTCTGATCTTGCCCTTATTATCAGCCTTATTCCATAAAGATGTCTCCCATCTGCTATGTACGAAGTACTGCTTTTTTGGAAGTCCAGCTGTTTGTACAGGAGGTGGGACTGTGTAGCAAGCAGGTTTTCCTTCATCTTCTCTTCCTCCAGGGTGGCTACTTTAGTCAGGATCCTGTTGATTGCAGCTGATCTCATTTCCATGGATCCATGAAGGAAGGCATCAATCCTCTCCCCGGTCTTAAGGAAGATTCCCTCCAAATCCCTATAGATGGCCCGTTCTGTACGAACTGCTTCTTGAACAAGCTTTTTCGGTAGGCGGCGATCAGGCATACTCAGTACTTTATTTATGTAGAGTAGATGCATTTTTAAAGCTTTTACATATAGAGTAGACCTGCGAGTCTCCAAGTAGAGGACATAGTTAGGAGTGTAAGATGGAAGGCCTAACAGTCGTTTCATAAAGCACCTATGCACTCGCTCGATTTGGTCGTACTCTTTCCATCCCCATACCTGCGCTCCATAGGAAAGGATTGCCTCGATAGCTGCATCGAATATCTGAAATTTGGCAGATATTGGGATTTCTCTTTTATATATGAAACGACTCCAAATAGAGTTAATTGCATACTTGGCTATGCGACTCTTCTCTTGGAAGTGTTTGCTAAGAGATAGCATCGGAGTGAAGGTAATTCCTAGATACTTGTATTCCTTAGGAACTTCAATAGCATCCGCTCCTAATCTCCAAGCATCGCTTCTTGCTGCCTTTCCGCCATTTCTGAAGACCATCACCTCTGATTTCCTTAGATTGATCTTCAACTTCCAGGTCAGACAGTACTCCTCCAGATTCCGTATCATTAGCTGCAGCGATGCTCTGTCTTCCACAAGACTGTTGTTATAATTGAAAAAGTTGACCCCTTAAATTTAAAAATTGGACCATTGTTATAACAACACAAGACTGTTGTTATAATTACACAAGACATGTTGAACAAATATATTGTGAAACATATTGAAGTCTTTTAGTTATTGATCTGCCATTATTAAAATGAACTTATCAGATCGAAACCACACAAAAACAAATGTCGACTTGAAACTAGTAAGGCGATCTGTAGTCTAGAAACGGGCCACATAGACCAGCGGTAATAAATTGAAATATTTTCTCCTGACAATCTACTTTCACAAGTATGTTCTATTATTATTGGCAGGGATCAATAAAAGAAGTATAATTAAAATTCGCATTCCATATTTTACAATCTTTTCAAGTACTATTATTTTGTAAAAAAAGTAATTTATGCCTGCTCTTTTAATACATCTTCCTTAACCCTTAAGAAACTAAAAAGCCTATGTGTTTTGCGGACTTAGATGGCTGATGGTGACAAGTCTGCTGCTGTACCAACTATACTGAATCTTTTTGGCCCGCCTTTCCTGTTTTTAATTATCTTTTTCTTTGCATTTAATATTTGGTTTTCAAGTTTACTAATCATTCTTTTTGTCGACTTGGATTAATTTATTATTATTTTTTCATTAAAATATAGTTATTATATAAATAATAACTATAAGCAGGCCCAGTGGCCATGAGTGCCTCTGGTCGCGGGTTTGAATTCACTTGGGATAATGGCTTTTCTTTTGAAAAAAAATAGGCATCAGCCCTATCCTGATTAGAAAATGGCGGTACCTGAAGATAACCAGGCCCAAAAATCTGAGTTATGTATGATTAAACGTTAAAATTTAATAAAAAAAATTTAAATTTGATTTCAAGTCTATAAAAATAAAATATAAATAAGTTATATAATCATTTTTTCAATGCGTGAAAAATGCCAAAGCATGCCATCGCACATAAACATGTATTCCTTTCTTGGCTAAAACATTTTGTCTGCATTCCTTTTTTTCTTTGTAGACTACACATTTTTTTTTCAATTGACGAGGTACATGCTGCTGTTAGTCAAGTGGGCTGATCACTAAAAATTTGGTGATTTTTGTTAACATTTCTTATTTTTACTAAAATGAAATCACCAAGAAGTTATGTCTTGTCATTGAAATGAAGTATTTGGATTCTGATCAGATACCTGCAGTTGAAAAAATCTGTTTTAATATAATTTATGCTCGACCAATTTCTTGTGTCGCACCTTGGGAAAAGTGGTCTTTGCAGAAATAATTTCTTCAAAAGGAGAATTTTATTCACAATCAGATTTGCCTGCCAGTAATTCTAATAATTCGTCGCCACTGTACACTTCCCTAAACATTTTCCCAATAGAATAAGTAATAAGATCAAATTAGTAGAATAACATAATCGGTTAAGGTGAAGGTAATGAATTACAAACAGATTTGGTAAATAGAATGAGAAAAAGCCAACACAATGATAATGTTCTGCTACTAATCTGTTCTTATTACTACTTATTTTATTTCAATTAACGACCAAATTTTTTTTTTAAATAAATGCAGGTGTGGCTCTCTGAGGGTTAAGAGTTACTGCCCACAAGGAAAAAATATTGCTTGGTATAAAAGTATTTATGAAATGACTATTGTCAATACAGAAAACAATGAAAATCATAGGTTTATGGCAATAATTAGTGTAGTCATATCATCCCTACCATGTCAAACTATCAAATATGCAAATCGGAGCAAACTATGGAAAGTCTCGAATCTGAAAAATGGGATTTTTCATATTCGATAGTTTGGCATGGTAGGGACGATATAAGGTGAATTAAAAGAAGGCATTTTGAGAAAAATTAACGAGGGAAAAAGCCAAAGAAAAGGTTATCTAAACAAAACTATTTATTCTTCTACATAGAGAGTTCATGGTCAAATAAGGCTTTACAAATCATATAAAGGCACATATTTATCCTAAAAACAATAAGGATAACAAAATAACAGCAGGAATGTCATGGAATGACAATTAAACATTACATTATCAATAAGTAATATATAAGTACTAATAAAATTGGGGTTTATTTAGAAACATGAAATAAAATAGTTTTAGAAAAATATAAGATTCATTATCAAAAATAAATTTAACAATTCGTTCATTCTTTTAAGATTTAATGTATATTGGAACAAAAATTAACACAAGAAAAATGCTTAATGGGATGGAAATACAATCTTAGTAAATTTCAAATTTACAACAACAACAAAATTTTAAATATTCCATTCAAAGAGTTCTTAATTTAAAAAAAAATAAACATTGTGTATTTATTTGTGTACCATTGTAATGAATTAAGACAAAAAATAGTATAAATAATAACATTTTGTTCACCAAACTCACGGTACTATCAGTATACATAAAATTTATTTAGCTTTCATAAATAAAATATTATACCAACTCCCCCCTCCCATTTTTTAAATGTTTAGTATAGGAAAACTAAACTGCACTGATAAAGAAAATAAAAATTTACATTACGTACATTCATTGTTTAGTTCTTAGTCCTCTAAATTAAAAATAAAAGAATTTTCTACAATTGCACATATACTTAGAAACTTTAAAACAAAAAATCCATCTTAACTTAAAATTAATAAGTGCTAATAGCCTCAGAAACCAATGCTCACAATAAAAAAAAGAAAACAATGAAAATGAACCAACTCCAACTAGCAGAAATTATAAAAAATAAGTTAACACTTACACACATTATAAATCATAACATATAACCATCATAAGGACACTGTCCAGCACTCAATTTGTAAAACCATAATTAACGGAAAAATTCTCTAATACATATCAATGGTAAACAATTCTTTGTAAATTATAAAACTAGTACTGAAATTAATGAAAATAGTTTTAAAATGAATTTGGACAAAGTTTGATTTAATAAAAGTGTAACTTATGTGCTTAAATTAATGTACATCTCTTGATCAATACAAGGAGCAAATGATTTAAAACGTTCCTCGTTCATTAGTTGACTCACACCCACAAACAAATATAAACTGTTTTTAATGAAATTTAAAAGACTGGAAACAGAGCACTATATAGATAACTCTTAATAAAGATGGATAAAAAGAGTGCTTTTGTACCCAATGGGTAAAAACCTTCCGAGTTGGGGCTTATTGGGGTTCATCTCAGTTCTATACCTGGATACCGAAGAAGTCAGTAGTCCAATTGAGTCTTCCTAGTGAGAACTAAACTTCTCTGTATTTAAGGGCAGAGGCTTTTCATAAAATAATAATTAAAAAAAAAAAAAAATCAGCACTTAATATTATCTGCGTCATAGATATGTAAAAAAATAATAACTTTGGTTTTATGTTTAAATCAAATTAATACTTTTTGAACAGTCTTCGGAGCACCTATTTACCTATAAACTTATTTTCCAGTAATAGATTTTTAAATGTTTACAATATTTCAAATGTGTTAAACAATTAGTTTTCTGATTGTTATCATTAATTTCATAAATGATCACAAACTAACATACTGATTTGGGTGTCAAGAAATATGGACTTCTCCCCAAGGATAAAACAGGGCATATTTGGTCCTGTTTTTCAAAACTTCCACTAAAAGCTTGAGAAGATACGGTCGACCGTTGAGATGTAGAAAGTGTTGATCGTCGGGGTTTTGGTCTATTTTTTTTTTTTTTTTTTTTTTTTTTTTTTTTTTTTTATGTATTCAATAAAACCACGTTTTAACTATAAAATGTGGTTGTATTGAATATAAAAAAAATAGACCGAAACCCTACCGATCAACACCTTCTTCCACTAAAAGCATTTATCCTGTAAAATGATTTTACCTGGAATATTATGTATATAATTTTCTTCTTTTTTTTTTTTTTTTTTTTTTTTTTTTTACATAAAAAGTCACTTTCTTAATGTTTAACAGATGCAGGTCAGTTGGAGAATGTGAATATAGGTTTAATCTTAATTTCCATGATTTGTAACTAAAAATGTTTACAAACGTTTAGGCCTGAATGGTAAGGAGCAGAAAGAAAATGTCACTTCTTTCGCCTCGCGCATTTTCAGGACTAGGTGCTTTAAAGTTGTAAACAATACTCAAATCGCCAGGTCTTATTTATGCGAATTTTCAAGAGCAATAAGCAGCAGACTGGAAAAATCCATGAATTAGTACTATAACTAATTTGGTATAAATTACAACAATAAGTAAATCCCGCCACTAGACAAATTTTTCATTGGGATAGATCTTTTGAGGAGCAATGAGACGGAAGCATTGTTCATCGTAAGATCTACCCTTTTCGGGGAAATAATGTACTTTTTCCCAATGTTATGACTTGATTTTAAGCTTTCATCTGGGTTATGGGGAAAGGAAGAAATAGTATGTAGAAAAATTCCATTCAGATCATTTCTCCCATTCCTTTCTTTATAGCCAAGATGAAAGCTTGAAGATCAAGCCCAAAATTATTATTTATTTATTTATTTAAATAAGTTTTATTCAACTCTTAACACTTTTAGAACTGATGGCTTTGAAAAAATTAACATCAAGGCCCAAGTTTTCTTTTTGTATAGTTATTCAGCCAAACACATAAAACAAATAAATAAGTGAAGGCACTTTTGAAATTATGTACTTTTAGTGGATTAATTAAAATTTAGTCAAGTGCCAAATACACTACGACAGCGGGCCTGCTGAAGGAATTTTTCTGGCGGATTCAGTATCATACGATATCAGACCTGCAAACCTAACCAAGAATTACGTAATGAGGGCCCAAACCAAATAAGAAGGGCAAAGGACAAGACCCGGAGAAGTGGGGATAGAAAGAAAGGCACGCTATCTGCTGACACATATTGCATGACCCTGGGCCCACAGAACACATCTCTCAGACGCATACGCCACGATCCTGGGCCTGAACCTGTTAAGGCCAAACCCCGGCTATTTACATTTTGATTATCCCAATAAAAGATTTGTTAAGGAGGAATTGATCATTTTTCATTATTTGAAGTTGAAAATTAATAACCCCGCCCCCAGTTTTATCGTCTTAAATAATATACTATAGCTTAGACTATAAACTTGTGCTTGTTTGTTTAATTATAGGTTTGTAACAAGCACTTATCCCAGCATTGATTTTTTTTTTAGTCTACTTATACTGATTTTTGGTAGAAAATATATGACAGACGATTCAAATCACTATTTGATTCAAGGACTGAAGTTGGATTTGAAAACGGTACTCCGTGGAAAGGAGTGATCACATTTCTAACAATTTATATTATTAATTAATTTATATTATTTCAAAAACAAGCATAACCAGCCAACTTAAAGAATGAAACTTTCAAAAAGAACTTGTGATCAGAATTACAAAATGTAACATTTCTCATCAAGTAAAATTATTCTGTTGATGACGTCAAGATAACTGAAGAGCATTCAGGTAAGCATACAATTTTACATTTTATAAACACAAATATATTTTGTTTCTCATCGAAAATATTTAGCAAGTTGGATAAAAATAAAATATTTTAAAAAAACAAAAAATTGTCCGAACAAGTTCATAATTAGGAAAAAATAAAAAAGAAAGAACCTCAGCTAAAACAAATGATGAGAAGGAAAGATTATTAAGAATTAACATTAATCAAACTTATTAAAATGATTTCATTTCATTTTATCAAGTAGCTTTAATCCCCAGCATAGAATAGTGAACTACTTTCGTCTGCAGCTATAAAATATTGGAATACATGAAGACTTTCATAAGGTAATTTGGAATTGTTTAACCTATAATTTATAAATCATTCCTTCAAAAGAATAAAATATATTTACAAGTCATGGGTTGATTTAAGATTATTTTGTAATTAAAATTAGTCAAGATTGAAGGCAAGTCAAACATGGTTTAAGATAACATATTTTTTTTTCTTTTTTCTTTTTCACTTTTTTCTTTTTACAGCACATCAAAATCTAGGCTATTAGTGCTGAACTCTACAAGTTGGACATCCTGAAAACATTCTATTTTCTTCGAACCCTCTAACCCATGGCAGTCTGGCATTATAGTATAATGAATCACTTCTTTTAACAAAATGACACTCCACATTGAAAGTTCTCGATAAAGTAAATAGAATTGGCACACCATTGAGCAATGACGCTGCATGTATGGAGTTGCTTTTTTTTTTTATAAATCCATAATTGTTTCCTCCATTTTATTTTGTATAAACATAATGAATAGCATTCAATGAATACTGGATATATTATATCTATATTAAAATCAAAGGAAATAATAGAAAAATGGAGGTTGATATTTTTGGAATACACTTTGGTAAGCTGTCTCCAAATATTAACAGAAATATTTCCACATAGAAGCACACATGTCAAAACCGATAATAATAATTTAGATATACAACATATTCTCATCGCCATATCAAAACTGTAACTTTCATTGGGAGTGGCAGGAATGTCTGCCTCCTCCCCTCATCTCATTCACTATGTTTTATGTATATTTTGACCAATTTTACTTATTGTACATAACTGTACAGATTGTAAATTACCAATAAAGATAAAAAAAAAAAAAAAAAAAAAATATCAAAACTCTGACCAACAGTACGGTAGTTTCAGTCTTAAATGATGGATAAAATTCTTGAAAAATTACTTATTATGGAAATACTTTGCTTTGGAAAAATAACATTGGGCTTTATGTTAATTCTCTTAGCCATTAAGTAATAGTTCTTACACACATAAAAAAAAAAAAAAAATCATTGTAGTCATGGTGCTCGAATGTGATATACTAACAGCACTGTTTGGTCATACATTAAGTTAAATAATATAATGAAGTACAATTTCGTTGTAATAAATAGAATATATTAAAACAGAATACACAAGACATATTACACCTCTATAATAAATTAAGCCATTCATTATTATTATCTCTAAACAAATATTAAACTAATTTATAACTACTAAAATAAAGATAATTTTTCATTATCAATAACAAGGAACTTATGCTATTCTTACTACTTATATATTGTGAGCAAGAGGACAATAAGTCAGTCTAAGATGAGATACATTCTCCTTTTATAGCACAATTCCAATGTAAAAAATAATTTCAAAACAAGAAAATGGAAGATAGGAAGATATATACTTTTTTTTAGCCTTCCCCAAAGTTTAAACAAAACAAAAATGCAATTGAAATTATAAGCAGAGTCTACGTGGAAAACAAAACTGATGGATTTTCAAGTTTTACAGAAAATTTGTATGGATATATCATCCATTAAAAAAAAAAAAAAAAATAAGTTCACTAGTGACTAGCATCTAATATTCTACCAAAATTAAGTATCTTGAATACTTCACAGTTTCATAAACTTTTGAACATTGCGAGCTAGCTTAGCGAGGTGGGTTGAATTCTTGAAGGCTGTCTTCCAGCATGTGAAGAGCATCATTAGGGCTTGCGTATCTTGTGTGTTTGAAATCTGAAAGGGGAATGATTTCTTGTAATAAAGGTATTTAGTAGAATAAATTAATTATATCTTCTTCTTTTTTTTTTTTTTTTTTAATATAGGAATAAGAGTACTAGATGGCAAGAATTCCACATGCAAAATCAGAATTCCGGTAATGCCATCATCTTATCGTAAAAATATGCAGTATAATTAAAACTTCCCAAGTTGTACAATCATACATACTTCAACATTCACTAATCACATGAATTAAATCAATATTTAAGTCCGTCAGTCCTCGTAAAAATTAGAGAAGTACAGCAGACTTTTTTTCTTTTTTTTTTTTGTAATTGACAAAAGACATTTCTAACTATTCAAAACTAATGTAGCATGATACGCACATAATGCTCATGAAAATATAACAACATTAAAATAACTATGACTCATGTTTGTCAACATTTACACACAATTACTTGAAGCCTGGCAAAATGTAAAAAAAAAATAAATAATGTAGAAACAGTAACTCACGGTAAACTTGCTTCAAAGGAATTTAAAAAGAAGGCAAGAAAAAGAAGAAGATATATAACTACAGGAATATATTTTCTCTTGAGAATTTGACCAATAAATAAATCAAATACATGAAAACGTCTTGGCAAATTTTTAAAACACGACATACAATTGAGGTGTTGCGGATACAAAGGGCGAACTCAATATCCGGTCAATTTTTTCCCCCGCCATCCGAATCAGGTTGCTTCAGAGAATCTACAGGTATTGTTGAATTCGCCCTTCTTTCCCTCTCAAAATACACAGTGAATGAAAACTCGAAGGCGAACAGCTCTCCAATAATGAAGTTCACACTAATTCCTGGTCATTTATTATATAATATGATAATTAATATAAATTAATAAACAAACAACAATACATCCCACAATGAACAAATGTTTTGAATATACTCTATTATTCGCAGATGTCGATGCGCCATAAAAAAAAAAATATATATATATATATGTATATACTCTAGTGGAGTTTGTCCTTATGGAAAAAATATTCCAAGGCATTTTCCTCAAAACTACCTTTTGTTGAGTTCGCCTTTCATACCCGCAACGCCACCACAAAATGCAGATGAAAGGAATATAGCATCTTTAACTAACCCAGTTAATTACATCGGTGCTCCAATTTTTAAGTTCAATGTATTTCAATTGTATTTATAATAATTTTTTAATTAATTAATTTATAGAAAAACATTAACTTTAAAAGACTTCAAAAAAACTCTCTTTTAATAAAAGGAGGCAATTTTTGTTGTTCCATATGACTGGCGTACAATGCATTCTAGCAATTCTATATCCAATAAAGGTAGTGAAATATTTCCCAGTCAAAAAGTTTTATTTTTTGGAGCGGTTGAGTTATATTTTATATTGTTAATAGTGCAATGGGTAAGTTAAAGCATCTACTAAGAATTTTACTGGAATGAAGACATTAATGCACAAAATAGAATATATAATTAAACAATTTTTTTTTTTAATTTATCAGTTGATAAGGAAACTAACAAGAGACTATGACAATACAGACTAGACAATTTGGTAGCAATGATCCTGGGACTAATACATCCTCAGGACTTGGTAATGGTTGAGGACAATGGGATAACAACATCCTGGGAACATTGTAACATCTTCATTTTGGGTTTAACCACATTCCGAGGACTAGGTAATGATTAGATCCAGAAGAAACCAGCATTCTGAGGAAATGGTAACATTTGAGTTCTGGGTCTAACCAGGATCTGAGGAGTTTGTTATGGTTAGGTCCAAGGGATAACTACATCCTGAGCAAGTGGTAACTTTTGGGTTTTGGAGCAAACCATGTCCTCAGAACTTGGTAATAGGGATAGCCAACTTGGTATTGGGGGTTAGGGGATAACCACATCCTGAGGAAGTGGTAACATTTGAGTATTGGGGCTAACCACATCCTGAGGAAGTACTGGGGCTACTCAAGTCCTGAGGAAATGTCAACTTTTGGGTTCTGGGGCTAACCATAAGGAAGGCTCAGTCTGGCCGAGGGCACACACCTGCCTGCCTTCATATTGTTTTTATTGGAAGTATGATATAGGTTTCTTTTAAAATAAATACTCTGATATTTAGTAAAGTATTTTATTTTCAAGCATTTTAACCTAATTGTACGGTGTGAGTGGAGAGTCTGGCCTGTCCTCACAAAATTAAATTTTACATGACAGGGATTTCCCCCGCCCCCTTCCCTTATCATAGGCCTAAACATTTAAATCAAAACATTGATGAGTATTTAATACATCATTCAATAATTTTCAGTCTGACTAAGAAAAACTTTTTTCCCAATAAATCCGATTCAAGTGTTAACTTCATTCAAACACTTTTTTGGTGCCTTTCTTGTAGAAAGATTTGTTCTCAAAACAACTACTTCTTCATTGGAGCAAAATCTTTTTCCCTGAAACATCTTCCTGAGGTAAAGAAGTCTGATCTGGAGAATGTGATGGGTGGCAAAGCAATTTGAAAAGCAATCTATTGCATTTGACTACCAATGAGCAGCTCTTTCTTCTTTTGAATTAGAGGCTATTCTTTTCTTGATTTAGGTACTTCATTAATCTCATAATGCCGTATATTTTCTATTGATGGTTTTAACTTTCTCAAGATAGTTGATGAACAAAATAAGGATGCCATTAACTTGCTAGCTGAAATTTGAGTTTTTGGTCACTTTGGACGGCTTTTACTTGCTGCTTTTTTTTTTTAGAGTATCAACAACCGGGCTATTAGCGCCACACTATCTATAGGTTGTCAACCTTTTATAATGCCAACAGCACGTGGTAGGTCACTCATTCCAGTACTGGCCACACCAGACGTTGCTTAATTTGGGTGATCAATGGGAACCGGTGTATTCAACATGGCTAAGGCCGTAAGCCTCACCTTCTGTTCTTATCGATGCCATTGCAATGAAAATGTTGGTCAATAGAACAGATTCATTTGATTGTAGTTTTATTTTTTTACAGGACACAGAGGTCAGGTGCCATGATCTTATCTACATCTATGGCCACTAGTAATGGGTCATTTAGTGGTTGCAATTTTTTCTAAACATAGAGAAGTAAATAAATAGTCAATCTGCACGGATTCCGACCAGCATCTCCCTACTGGCAGTCAGGCTTGATAACCATCCTGTCACTGAATGACCCTCTCATTTCATTACTTTTTTTTGGATAAGCTTTTCCCCGAATGTTTTTGTTGTCACTAGTTTATAACAAAGTAGATTACTTGAGTGCAATGCATTTATGTCGAGTACACAGAGGAAATGAATGCTTGAAAAAGGAAAAATTGTATAACAACAAACAAAAATTTAAAAGAAGTGGCTGAATTTCCCATAACCACAGCATTGGGAAATGATTTTTATTTTTTACAATTACGCAAAAACAGTTTTGGAAAAAGTGGGATTTGGGAAAAAAGTTATTCGTGAAATTTGACGTTTGGGACCATTCAGGAGCTTTTAAATAATACAAATTGAACAATAGGATCTATTTACAAATGTATCTAAAGTGAATATTTGAACTAGTGCAAACTAGTTAACTCGTAGTAAATATTTCTTCACAATACAAACTCAGCAGAGTTGTAAGCTATTTTTTTTTTAAATTTTATTTTGGTGTATTGTGAGCAGTGGCACCATCTGGAAGCTATTAACCCTGCAACTGCTCTGCTCACATATATTCGGGCTACAATTCCATTACTTCCACAGCATATATGGAAGCGCTGGGTTCTGCAGAGGCCACAATCGGCTTGACTCTAGTTTTTTGTATTCCTTCCCTCTAGAAAGGATTGACAGTCAAAGGATCATACTTCCCATGCCAATTCCATTTTTACTATACCATTATTTGGATACCATTATTATATATATATATATATATATATATATATATATATATATATATATATATATTTCTGTGATAACACTGCGCCTGAAGCAGGCAAGATGGTATCTCGACAAAATATTGGGCACACAAATGGATACAGCTGGAGAAATAAGCCAAATATTAGGGGGGGAGGATATACAAATAGTACATGGGTGTATATAAGAGGAGCGGCTGCAGCCCCCCTTCCCCCAAAATTTAGTTTTGGTGATAACATATAGTGTAAAAAAAGCCTATAAAAACGAAAAATGTCTTCAACATTTACCCTGGTTTATTAGACATCTAGTGGACCTTCCATTTTATACTGAAATATTCGAAATGTTCCCTACCCCCAAATCCCCGGGTCCTCAGTATAAATTCAAAGCACATTTCTCCAGAATATTATAGTTTCCCTGGATATGTAATCAGGTCCTACTTTGGAAACATTTAATCTTATGAGGAATTAATGCTTCGAAGAGTTAAAGGTTTATTCATCTGATCAACTACCAAACCATTTTATGAGGAATTAATGCTTTGAAGAGTTAAAGGTTTATTCATCTGATCAACTACCAAACCATTTTATATTTTCTACACTTTGTTTACATTTTTAATACAGACATTATGCATGAAAAGTATTTATATGTATTAGACTTGAAAGAATTAGTTGTGTGTATTCATAAATAATGTGTGTATAAATTAACTTTTTCCATGTATTAAATAACAAGTATATAAACAAATTACAAAAAAAATACCTAATCCATAGTATTGCAATAATAACAAGCACTTCTATCGAAAGTTAAAATATAGAAATATTAAACTTTTTCTACTAAAAAAAGATAATACATGAAATAGAATAACAAAGCAGGTACGAAATGATTTTATGAAATTCAGAAAGACAGAGAATGATGCACTAAGTTCCAAAATGGGCCAATTACAACAATGCAGGCTGGATGCAGAAGGGACGAAGAAATAATATAGGGTTATTTTAAATTATGGACCCATTTTTAAAAATTTGTATTTATTGAAGTACAAATCCAAAAGGAGTAATCTTTATACAATGGAAAGAGAGGAAGTTTCTAAGTTTTTATTTTTATTTTCTTTTTTCCAATTTATTATAAATGTTCAACGTGCTCACTGTCTGCTGCACGGCAAACATCTATGCGGAAACCCAACTTGTCCCACACGCAAGAAAGTGTATTCACAGAGATCTCTTGATCTCACTCCATGTGACTATTTCTTATAGGGTAATGTTAAGGAAGCTGTCCGACCTCTACCAATAACTCTGAACCGTCTGCGGAACCATATCACTGCTGCCGTGCACTCAATAACTTTCTAAAGTGTGGGATGAGCTTGGTCACCGCATAGATGTTTGCCGTGCAGCAGATGGTTGACACATTGAACATATAATAATGTATAAAAAAAAAAAAAAAAACTCTGAAACTTCCTCTTTGCATTTGTTTAACGATAATTCATTTTGGATTCGTACTTTAATAAATACCAATTTTTAGAAATGGGTCCATCATTTCGAATAACCCTGGACCATAGTAATGTAGTTTTATATATATATATATATGAGGGGAAACAAAAAGATAAATTGTTTTAGAAGCTGAAAAATTAATCGTATCCAAGAACTAAAGATTGTTTTTGGTAGCAAGTAATTTCCAACCCTTTCGAAAGTAAAAAAGTATTATAGTAGAAGCATTCTAAGAGACATGCATAAAGGAACATTTCACAAGGAGAAAGGAGAAGTCTAAATCGAAAGAGAAAATACTTTAGCATTTAATCCATTTTTTTTTTTTGTTTTTTTACATGCAGCCATTACTAATGCACATTCATAAACATACTTGACTACAAACCTCTGCTTTACTTTCTGGGATTTCGCTAACTTCCAGCTGTTAAAAAAAGAAATAGTTAAGTGAATAGGACTGTTAGAACAATTTTGCCTAATTTTAGTCTGCAAAACAAAAAATTAGTAAAATTAATGGTTAATTGAATTGTTAATAATTTGTCAGTACAAGCCCACAATAATACAAATAAATGAGCTATTCTATATAGTTAAAAAAAAAATCATATACTAATACATGCTCTGCTTTAAAACGTAATTCTAAAATTCAAACAGTTAACATTGATCTGCCTGCTATGAGCGCTATTTAATCCAACCCATATTGTTATATAGCACCTTTGCCAAATTATCTTCTGCTAACCATAATATAACTCACCCTGCAATAATGGCGTCAATACCACTGGCCAGCAAATACCGAAAAAGAAATACAGTCCTAATGAGTATCAACATAAATCCATTTATACATTATGTACCTTTTATGTGAAGATTGAAAGAATTGTAAATACCGAGATTCTATCAAATTTTTTTCACAAAAAAAACTTTTGAGCATCAATAGAGAAAAATTAAAATAAATTTTATTTATTTATTTTATGATGAGCTTCGTAATGATAGCGATGAGCTCATGATAAAGTTGGTCACACGTTCCTTGTCCAGTCAAAAAAAAAAGAAAAAAAAGAAGAACAAAAAATACACAAAACAGTACCACAACATTAGGTATTAGATAAACAAACTATTTTAGTGATTTCCTGTTGTGCAAGTATGCTCATAAATCTTATACATATATATATATGTATATAATTCATTGATGTCTACATAGTCATAAATGTATATTCAAACATAAATAAAAATAAGAAGAAAAAATAAATAAATTGAACAGGTAATAGAAATTATTGCATAGATTTTTTGTATCTGAAAACTAAATAAATATAAACAAAACAAAAAATAAATAAATATTAGTAATATATATATAAATAATTATAATAAAAGAGGTGGTTAGAAAAAGTAAGTTCTGGTAAATACTATTTATATTTTGTTATATATGTTTAAAGTTTAAAAAAAGGTTCAAGTATTTTGTGGATGTATGGACTACCTTCAGTCAGTAAGTCGTGAAGGTCGTGAGGAATGTCTAAGTCACTACGCATTCTACAGTCTGTCAGTATGTGTCTAACAGTCAAAGTCTCATTACAACTTGCACAGGTTGGCCTCTGCTTGTTTTCCATTAAATAAGAATGGGTTAGATGGCAGTGTCCAATACGAAGCCTAGTCAAAATCACTTCTTCACGCCTGATGCGGTGTTCATTTGACCAGGCTTTCGTAATGTTTTTAATTTCTCTTAATTTCGAGTCTGATCTCTGCCAGTCTAATTCCCATTCTTGGAGGACCTGTGGCTGTAATGCTGTACATACGTCTGATGTATATTTTAGACAGAACACTTAGCTAAGTCGTTGAAAAATTGTAACTGTAATCGAAAAAATTAACTTGCATTGGTTATTGGATTTCAAAAACTTGCAAAATGTTACAATTGTTATTATTATCTACATATTAGTGGGATTCTTTCATTACAATTTAAGCAACATACTTCCACTCTAATGTGATGACAAAACTACAAAAAAGCATAATTAAAAAATTAGTTTTATCATTTTAAAGATTACAATTATTTCCATAAGATATCATCCATCCGCAAAAAAGAGGCAAGAAGTCTTTCCCCAAAACCATGTTAAACTACAGTGTTGCCATGTTGCTATGTTTTGTTCTTATATTTAATAATAAAATTGAGGATCAAGCTCTAATAAATAATAAATTGAAAAAAAAAAAAACACGAAAATTTGACTTTTTCTCTGTCGGAACCCTTCAATGAATAAAACGATTGAGCAAAATTCATCATATTTAAAAACTTTTGTATCATTTAAAACAAAAGGTTTTACTAACAACAACCTCAACTATATTTAAAAAACATTAAGATAATATAATTAATTTTTATTGAAGTCCTTATCGTTTAAAACATATGTCGTTTATGTTGATTAAATGTTGTTTATATCTAAAAGCCTTTTAATAAATAAACACATGATGAGTATTCCAAACTTTAAAATAAAGTGGGGTTAAATTGATATCAACGCTCGGACCAGCATTTAATGGCCTTACTCATTCAAAAAAGACCAGGTATCTGATCTCTCTATTTATATATTTTCATTTCCATTACAATCAATAACAAGCTACTTTAAACTCAATAAAACTGATTATGTTTCATTTAGGACTAGGGAAGGCTTTGCGAGGTCAGGCTAGGAAGATAATGTATAATATTTATCAATACTTAGCCAAAGCTAAGGCTAAATCAATTAAAGATATAGCCCTGCTCAAATAGATGGTTTAGTTGGGGGGAAAAGGGTGTGGCCTACATTCCCCGAGCAGGAAATTGGCAGTTTGTTATAATCTTGTCACTAGGAGATTTAAAACATTTTTATTCTTAGGTTTGGCTAAGTATTGATAAATATTAGACACTATTTCCTTTGTCTAACCTCTCAAAGCCTTCCCTAGTCTTAAGAAAGACGTAATCAGTTTTTATAATGTTTCATGTATCGTGTAGTTTCTTGAAATGGGAGTTTGCAAATGGTGGAACCGTCGGGAATATTTCCCTCAAAATTTCATGCATGCGGAATTGAACTTTTACGTTTATCTGAACAGTCTATATCTGTTATTCAATGGGAATAAGAATAATATGTTCAAGCCACATCGGAAAAATTGCCTTCCAGCATTTTATAAAATATTCTTCCAAGTGAAATTTGCTTAAAATTGATTCAAAAATGAACTTGAGCTTTTCTTAAGGATGACATTTTCATCTTTATATCAACAATTTAATAGGAAAAATAAAAAAATAAAATCATTTAAATCATTATTGGTTAAGCTTTATAATTTTTGTTCTGAACAAAATACTTCAGTGAGGCCAACATTTCACTCACTGTATTTATTGGGTAAAAGTGTTATTAACAAAAATAAATAAATAAGCTAAGAAAGACTATACATTTTATTGTAAAATTGTTTTTAAATAATAATTTACATAGGGCTTAAAAATAATCGAACATGAGTCATTAAACTAAATGTCATAGATGATAAGCATTGGTCACTAACCTTTTTCATGAATGTTTAAAACTGCTGTTCTCTTCGAGAGAAAGTACTGACCGACAGAATGCACAATAGAAGCAATAATAGCAGCGATTCCGAATATCCTAAATACTGCAGATCCTTTCATTTGGTTCATAAGGAAACCTCCGATAAAACTTCCTGCTGCTACCCCTATTAAAAAATATAAACAAATTATTCTACTTATAATAACAGTTATTGCAGTAAATCTCAAGTAAAGATCTATTTTGGAGATATTACTACCAAATAACACTTACATTAAATTAATCCTTTTAATGAGCAAAAAAAAATGGCCAACTTGCAGGAATTATACCATCTTACCATGTTCCCCACATGAAGGATTCAGAGCACAACTAGACCAAGTCCATGTAATATAGTTATCAGAAAATGAGTTTTAGGCGTTTTAATTGTAGAGACATTGTATAAATCCTATTGACCAGTATAATTCTTAAAAAAAAAAAAAAAAAAAAAAAAAAAAAAAAAATTGAACTTAAACACTGACCTTATTTATGTTATGCCTTGTTCATAAAATAGTTATAACTTGGACTTGGCTAACTTATGCTCTGAAAACAAATGAGAATGACTTCCAGATGTGTAGCAAGAGCTGCTACAAGTGGCAAAATAATGAAGTTAGGACTTAGTCTCCTGTTGCACTGAAAAGAGCCATTTTTATTAATACTCTTCAATGCCATTACAACATAAAATGCCAAAAATGGTCTACGTGTGCTCTGAATCCTCCATATAATGCTTATATATAGTGTGATACGGGAAGCAAACAATGAACCAAAACCAACATGTCCTTTGTACAAAATTTCTTAGGTTTTTGAATAATTATTTTACATTTATCATGACTGCACAACTGTTATGTAAATCAAGAGAACACATCAAGACATTTATCTGACAACTGATTAAAGAGCTGTGTCGCTTAGGAACCCCATTAATTTGGGCAGCATCACTTTAATTATTTTAATAAAGTGTTCTTTCTTTTCAGCGAATGCCTGTTGATAACATATTTTTTGTAATACTTCTCCTTCTCCTGTAAATGTAACCAAAATGAATACATCTCAAATTTTCATGAATGTGGTAATTGAGAAAAAAACGTCAGTGTGATATTTTTGAGTGCTTGCAACAAAAAATATAAGTTTTTCAAAATGTTCTTGAAAATGGTTAAAGAATACATCACATCAAAAGTGGTTTTATTCAATTTACCGATGTCAATGTCAAAATGCCTGTGAGAATAGTACCTAATAATAATAAGAAAAAGCTTTATTGACTTCATCATTCAAGACAAAAACCTCTCCTTTTGGAATTTGGAGAAAGATTAAAGAGCAGCCAAAAATAACAATAAATAAATATATTAATTTGGACCTCAAAGAGGTTTAATTAATTTTAATTGAATTTCTTCTTCCATCAGTCTCGACCTCAAGCTGCTCTCCAACACTACTCTTGTAATTTTGCCTCTCTGTCTTCGAAACGGCCTTCCTCTGCACCTTTACAGGTTTATTGAAAAGAACGATAGGTGGATTCTGATGGTAAATGACCTTGACCTTTTGTTTAAAACAGTCATTTTTGTGCCATATGTTATCTAAATTAGACGTAGATATATATTTGAGATTAGAGAGTGCAAACAGCAAACACACACCAAGCACACACATACATATATTTATTTATATAATATTGTTGGCCAACATAACTCATATATATATATATATATATATATATATTTGCATAAAAATGGATTTTATTAACTCTCATGAACCCTGAAAAGCTTTACCTTTGCAATTTAATCGGTCAATAGTCTCTTCTCAATAACCTCGATTTTGACTTTTATATATTTCTTATGCGAGCTTTTAGAAAGATTTAATTCTTAACGACAAAGCCCGAAGTGTGCCAGTATTAAATAAATTTGATGTACTTAATTATGTATTAGATAACTTACCAAGTCCTTCAAAGACTGCTCCTACGAGGCCTTGAGTCGTAGCTTCAGTACCGGGAGGAGCGACAATGCTAGCGTACGAAGCCATTGAAGCATAAGCCATTCCAAAGGTTACACCATTGAGGAATTCAATGGGCAAGACCCACCATGGGTCTGTAAGCACCGAATACAACAGAAATCTTAAGCCGAAAGAGATAAGAACCAACGACATTGAATGTATATGGCCTATTTTTTTCAAAACCCAACCTGAAAAGAAAAAAAAAAATCAACATAAAACAGATTAGGATTTTTAAAAAAATTAAAATCATAAGATCTTGGACTGTTTGTGTGGATGATGGTTTAATCCTTTTGAGACTGTAAGTCATTCTTGTGCCAAGGGACTGAAAGCCAGTGCTGTGACAGCTTTTTGCGATATTGATTAGTAAGTCCTGTAAGCTCTAGCCACTCTTGTATTATCCGCTAGAGTTCATAAAAATGCAGTTTAAGCCTATGGAGTGGGAGGTTTACCTCTGCAATCCTCTTTAGGTTGAGCTCTGCATAGCTCGGGTCCGTCTGAAGGACTATTTATCTGTTGATGTGTTCTTAGAGATCATCTTCCGTAGACATTATACCAATTCCGAGATATTTGTCTTGATATTATTATTATTTTTTTTTTAATTTAAAAAATAAAAAAATAGTTTAAAGCCTGATGTTAGCCAGACTAAAACCCAAGATAATAAAATGGTGATTGGAAACTTTTTAAAGAAAGAAAGAACGAGAGCACATTAGTAGAAATAAGAAGAGATGAGTGGAGGAGGCACTGCTATTTAATCTGGTATCGGCAGGGCTGGGCGGACCCCGACCCTCAGAGCTTATTCGGCTCGCTATCTCGTAAGGGTTAAAGCTTATTTCTCATTTTCCATCTAGACATATCAGCTCACATAGTGACCTCCCAACATTCTTTTGAATAGTGATAACCGCAATAATAAACTAAACTTTTTTATCTATAAAAATTAATACAAAGTAATCATGAATTTATCAAAAAATGTACGCACAAATAAAAATTTGTAAAATATTTGGGAAAGATATAACATTGACACATGTTAAGTGAAGCTAATTAATAAGATTAATAGTTTTGCTTCTTACCAGACAAAAAGAAAAATGGCAATTCACCACCAAAACATTGAATTATCATCACTAATCCCTCCAGAGTTTTTATATGTTCTTTTGAAGAACAATCAGCAAGTTCTTCTAAGTACCTGAAATAACAGAAAATACAAAACGTGTGTTTAAACAAATAATAAGCAAGAAGAAGATACTCTTTCAAAGTCTAGAATTCCAGCAAAGATAACATAATAAACATCACAAAAATGTCATAACAGTGATTTCAGTGAATTTTAAATGAAATATTATCATGGTGAACACTTCATCATCCTATATATATATATATATATATATATATATATATATATATATATATATATATATTGTAATGATATATTACATTCACGAAAATATTTTTAAATTCAAATAACCATCGATATTTTGAAAAGCCCGCGCAAATCACAAACCATATATACAAATAACATCGTATTATATACGATCAAAATTAATAATATTTTTGGACAATACTGGTGTACAATATATCCATATTAAATGTACATTCAGATGGTAATAAATTAATTATTTGAAGTTACAAAAAAAATATAATTATTACTTCTATATATGAACCAACAAAACTGCGGAAGTTAGAAATAAAGGATGCAAAACTTTCCCGCTCGAACGGAGCGTCTCTCTATTCCCAGCAGCCCTGGAGTGCGGAGTCACTCTATTCTCAGCGGTGGTCGCGTGCGGAGCTTGAGTCTATAGCTATCCTCCGAGGATTACGGAGTGCAGTCTATTGTTATTATTCATAGAAGACGGAGTGAGAAGACAACAGAATCCAGAATTCAAGATATCCATTCTAGGCACGAGACCTGGCAATAAAGCGTATCACATTGAAGAAGGAATTACTGAAGCGCAGTGTATTGAAGCCTTATTGGAAGCAAATTAATTTAGAGGTAAAAATTATTTTTTTTGTAATTGTTATTTCTTTTATTGTCATTTGTATTATTTTTAAGATTGGTGTTTGTATCTCAGGATTGTCTGGAAATAAATATTATATTGTTCATTCACTAGGAACTTTAATCCCTGAGATTAAGTCAAATTCATATAATAAAACTTACTCAAGTAATTAAAATCTTTTTATTTATTTCTAAAATAATTAATCTTAACATTTATTGGCGCACAACGTGGTGCAATTCATTTTATAAAAAATAAAGCCATAACATTAATGGCGCCCAACGTAGACGGCCGAGTGAATTGAAGTTAAAAACGTTAAATAAATATCTTAATAACAATACATTTTAAATAAAATAATAAAAAGTAAATAATGATGGAAATAATGATGCAATTGAAAATCGATTATATAGAAATGGCGGCAGCTCGTTCCAGGATCTGCTACCGCGTCACTAGGATATGTTAGATAACAGGAATTGAACTCAGGAAATGGATAATGAGATACATCCACGTGTATAGGAAAATATAAGTTTATATCAGAATTGAATAACAAAATGGAGGAAAATATAATACAAAATGTGAAAAGTAATGACAATTTAACTAAAACAAATGAGATGCATTCTCAAGGCCTATTATAATTGATGAGGCTATTATACGAACAAAGACAAGAACTAATATTCGAATTAAGAAAAAATAATAAAATATTTGAAAATAAAATAGACGCGAATAGAATGGAAATGGAATCATTAGAAAAATCGAATGATAGCCTTTTTAATAATAATATAAGTAGTGAAGAAATTATTGAGATTAATGAAAATAATAATGAAAATTTAATTAAAAATGCCGAAAATGACGATACATTAATACATAAGGACGATTTGGATGAAACAATAAAGGACAATTTAGATAGTAGTGATGGTAGTAATGACCAGATATTTGAAGATGATAAAATGTTGATTAAAAATAAAAATGACTATAATTGTTTAATAAATGAAGATAATACAATTCAAGAATTATTAAGTGAATTAAATAATGAAAATGAGGTTAAGAATAATAAAATAAATAATAAGCTAATAAATGATAATTTCAAAAATACAATAAGAACCAAATTTATAAAAAAAATGATGAAACAAAATAAAATTGAAAAATTATCTGATAACTATAAATTCAAAATAAATGAAAAGAGTTATAATAAAAGAAGTGGAAATATACCAATGAAGAAACTGAATAGAACTATTAATAATGATAATAATTTAAAGATTTTTAATGTCAAATTTGGAAATAAAATAAAAATTCTTTATAAATATAAAAGACAACTTGGAATAGAAAAAATTTCAAAGCTAAATCGGCCTCCAAGGAAAAGAATAAAACACTTTTATAAAAAGAAATTGGACAACTGCAAAAGAAAATTTAAGGACCAGGAATAAATTCAAGGCAATTGTTAAACTTAGCTTTAGATTAGTGTGTTTTTATAAAAATTACTAGTTTAGCGTTTTTTAATAAAATAAGAGTTATATTAATATAAGTTTTAATTGATAATAATAATATTTAAAAATTTATCATAAATTTAATAATCATATTAGTTTAGGATAAGATAGTTTTGATAATGATAATGTATAAAAATGAACAATGAAAAATGATAATTTAAATTAAGAAATGATAATGAATAAAAATTATGTAACGAAATAAGTTATTGAAAATTTGAATAAAAAACAGGCTGACCAATCTAATTAATAGTTCTGTATCCCGAAACTCCAAATTAAAAAATTCAATTTTAAATTTATCTTTTATACCGGACTAAAAACATTTTTTTTTAAAATTTTTTTTTTTAGACAGGAGTGCAAATGTAATGATATATTACATTCACGAAAATATTTTTAAATTCAAATAACCATCGATATTTTGAAAAGCCCGCGCAAATCACAAACCATATATACAAATAACATCGTATTATATACGATCAAAATTAATAATATTTTTGGACAATACTGGTGTACAATATATCCATATTAAATGTACATTCAGATGGTAATAAATTAATTATTTGAAGTTACAAAAAAAATATAATTATTACTTCTATATATGAACCAACAAAACTGCGGAAGTTAGAAATAAAGGATGCAAAACTTTCCCGCTCGAACGGAGCGTCTCTCTATTCCCAGCAGCCCTGGAGTGCGGAGTCACTCTATTCTCAGCGGTGGTCGCGTGCGGAGCTTGAGTCTATAGCTATCCTCCGAGGATTACGGAGTGCAGTCTATTGTTATTATTCATAGAAGACGGAGTGAGAAGACAACAGAATCCAGAATTCAAGATATCCATTCTAGGCAAGAGACCTGGCAATAAAGCGTATCACATTGAAGAAGGAATTACTTTAGCGCAGTGTATTGAAGCCTTATTTTTTTTTTTTTTTTTTTTTTTTTTTTTTTTTTTTTTTTTTTTTTTTTTTTTTTTTTACGGCGCATCTACTTCTTGGTCATTAGCGCCGACATCCAGGGTGCAGCGAGGAATTTTCCCAGCGAGCCTTGAGATGAGAAAATCCCTGCCGGAGGTGGGAATCGAACCCACCATCTCCCGCTTATGAATCCAGCGCGCTAGCCACTAGACTACGGGAGACCCCTTTGAAGCCTTATTGGAAGCAAATTAATTTAGAGGTAAAAATTATTTTTTTTTTTTGTAATTGTTAATTCTTTTATTGTCATTTGTATTATTTTTAAGATTGGTGTTTGTATCTCAGGATTGTCTGGAAATAAATATTATATTGTTCATTCACTCGGAACTTTAATCCCTGAGATTAAGTCAAATTCATATAATAAAACTTACTCAAGTAATTAAAATCTTTTTATTTCTTTTTAAAATAATTAATCTTAACAATATATATATATATATATATATATATATATATATATATATATATATACACATATAGAATATTAGGAGAAATTAGAAAAGAGATGGGCAGAGGGGGGGGGGCACAGCTATTTAATCCCATCCTGCAGCAACAGGAGAGCGGATGGGGCCGCAAAGGTCATATGGCTCACCAGCTTGTAAGGGGTAGTTTTTAAATTTAAAAATTCATAATTTTGGAATTAGCCAGTTTTAACTAACTATTTCTAATTCTATAATCAAATGTAATAAATATAATTATTATTACATTTATATAATTATATATAATATAATTATTATTACATTTATATAATCTTATTATATAAATGTAATATAATAAGAGTTAAAATATTGATGAGAAGTGAATTGCTATAAACAATTTAATACAGAATTCAGACAATATTATTAGAAAAATTAATTTGTAAATTTTTTATGATTATGATTTTATATCAATGCATATTTAATTATAGTTATTTTTCCCCTTTTTGGTATGAATTATGCATGATTCACCCTCTTTGAATCATGATACAAGCAATGACATTATTAGTTTTGAAAGAGAAGCCTCCCCCCACCATGGGAAGTAATTAAACTCGTAGCTTTTGGCAAATATTCACACCATTTTACTCACATCCATTGGGCCTCCATTCTGATAATATTCAATTATAATTATTTTATATAAAAATGTTCTTTCATAAAAACAAATATTCTGTAGGGGGAAATATATAAACACACACAAATATTCGCTCCTAATTATCAGTTATTAATTGAAAAAAATAAAAATACACACCAGAAAAGAAAATTCCACACCATAGCTGTGCACATGCCAATACAAATACACCAAAGCAAAAATATTAGTACTCGGCCCTCAGAGAGTAATCTTCCAACATCTCGCAAAATACTTGCTGAAGTCTTCACTTGTTTGTACTTAAAATTATGACAAAAAAATAATTAAATTAAATAAAAAATATTTATCTTATAATATATTTTTCTTTAAAAAAATAAATAAGTTCTTGTAATTAAAAAGGCAATATTAAAAGAAAAAGAAGAGTGAATTCATTCCACACAATTTCAAAACAGCTTATCATTGTTTTGTTAATTATAAAACAAAAATCATTATTTACGTAATTAGGTTTTTGTAGCTATGGTCATAAAACAGTTTCTTTTTAGAAAAAAATGAGTTAGTTATTCTGTTACTGATAAGTTGTAGTTATTTATTTATTTTATTAATTATGAGTTCCGTGACTGTAATGATAAACTCATATGGATAGCAGAATCAAGGTCCGTTAATGTCGCAGTCTGATTGTAATAAAAAAAAATTAATAAAGAAAATAAGACAAGAGGAAATTATAAGGCAACAAAATTATTCATATAGAATACAATGAAAAAAAAGGAAAAAAAAGAGAGAAAAAAAAAAAAAAAGGGACAAAAATCATTTCGATTGAAGGAGACTTATAGTTATATCTTGGAATAAAAGAGCGTTGATTTGAGATGTGTAAGAAGTATGTGGATGTATGGACTACCCTCTGTCAGTAAATCATGTAAGTCATAAGGAATCGTCAAGTTGCTGCGTCATCTGCAGTCGGTCAGTATACGTTTGACAGTTAGAGGTCTGTTGCATTGTCGACAAAGGGGTCTTTCTGTTTTGTCTAGTAAGTACGAATGGGTGAGTCGGGTGTGTCCTATCCGAAGGTTGTAGTTAAATAAATTATTTATGTTGCAGTTGTTAATCATATGTCACGTAGGAGTGGTTGTTGGAGAGTTATTGATACAGAATTTCTATGTATAGGGTTGTATGAAAAGTTCATACAGAAATTAGGAAAAATAAATTTTTTTTAAAATCTTGAAATATTAAACATTTCCCATTTTTCAACTACAACACCAGTTTTCTTCAGTACTTCTTTCAGTCTATTATTATTGCTCATGTTGATTCACAGAAACTAGATATACTGACTTGATTAAGACAAATTACGAATGTAAACACACAGTTGACTCATTGAGGATAAGATATATATATAAACAAAAATATCCTTTGTATTTATTATAAGTTGAATTGATTAAGATAAATACTTTTTTTCGAAATGTCTAAGAATTTTCCAGACAATCCTAAATATTGTACTTGATTTAAAATTTCGCTCCGGGAATGTAGGTGCGTTAGTATTGAATGGTCTATTTTCAAGGATAAATTCTTTCCAGGGCGTCACGTTTTTGAATTCAAGGATTATATTTTACTTTTCTTCAGTTTTTTGTTCCATGACTATTCATTTCTTTGGTGATTAGATTTTCTGTTTAATTAAAAATGAACGTATATGGTTCTTAGAAGCTAAATCATTGGTCTATTCAATGGTATCAACATCAGTTTTAAATAGTATATATTATATCAATTGTTGGTAATTTTAGGCTTTAAATTTATTTATATGGTGTCATACAGTCTGCTCTTCTTTAAGAAATTGAAGAAGTTTTCAATTTATTGGCCCTCGTAACTTAGTGTCAAGTAATCAGGTAGGTCATACTTTTGTCTAAGTTGCTTCAGTTAATAAGTGTTGTATAATGAAATTTTTATTGCAATAGAACCAATGTAACTAAGGGGCATTTAAATAATAATATATATTAAGGAAAATATTATAATTATTATTATTTTTTTTTTTTTTAGAATTTAATTGCCATCATCCATCCCATTCATGAGAAGAATATTCTTACTCTGAGATTTCAGACCTCAGAGTCTGAAATAGCCTCAATATTCACCTTGTAAGCCAATAGAAATAGTTATCTCCAGCAGAAATTTTAATAAACTAATATAGCTAATAAAATAAAAGCAACAACTTATCATACATTAAATAAAATAAATCATAATGCTCACTTTAAGCTTCCACGCAACAATGGCATTAATGGAGAGCGTAATAACCATTAAAATAAACACAGGAGTATGATTTTTTGAAGCTTGTCCAGCACTAAATCGATCAATAATAAACCCACCCAGGAATGACAATAATCCCCAACCAATTGATCCCCACAGTCTTTGATTGCCATATTTTGAGGGAAATTCACCTAAAAAAAACAAAAAAAAAAAACAACATAAATGAAAATATAAAATTATTTGAAATAATGAATATAAATACACAGAAAAAAAGGCATTAGCACTCGATTGAAACTCATTAAAACGATTCGGAACTCGAGAGGAGGGGAACCTCTCTACGTTTCTCCTCATATACAGAGAGGGAACCTCTCTACGTTTCCCCTCATATACAGAGGGGGAACCTCTCTACGTTTCACCTCATATACAGAGGCGGAACATCTTTACGTTTCCTCTCATATATAGAGGCGGAACCTCTTTACGTTTCGCCTCATATTCAGAGGGGGGACCTCTTTATGTTTCCTCTCATATACAGAGGGGGAACCTCTTTACGTTTCCCCTCATATACAGGGAGGAAACGTAAGGAGGTTCATATCATATAAGGGGAGGGTGTATCGAAATTTAATTTAGTAAGTCTTACATAAAAGTTGAATAAAAAAAAAAAAATCAAAAATTATAAATGTTCTTACAACTGGCCTCCTTGCAAAACACGCTGACGACACCTGGTCACACTGCTGATGTAGTCCTTGCAATATCATCATCGTTGAATTTAACCATTCAGGTAAGAAAATGGACTGAGTCATATACTGCCCACAGATTCACACTGAACTGATATTGGAACTGGTGTTCCTATCATACCATGATTGATTATCTTATTATTTATAACGAACTGGCTCAATTCAAACATGATGAGATTGCAAGTACAACATCAGCAGTGTGACCGGTTGTCGACAGTGTGTTCTGCAAGGAAGCCAGTTATAAGAACGTTTATAATTTTCGATGTATTTTTTTATTTTTCATTCAACTTTTATGTAAGACTTACTATATTCATTAAATATCAATTTCATCAAGAATTGTTTTCATTTATTTCTGACTATATCACGTAAATAAACATAATATTACTTTTATTTCTTTGATGTTTTTTCACTCTAGGATTCCAATTACATTATGATATTGAGAGATAATCTCAGTTCTGAGTACAACGTTGGAAAGCTGATTAAATTTTACAACTTTTGTGAGATTTGGCAGCCTGCAAGATATTTTTTGGAAGAGTAGTCATTTTGGAAAAGCTGTCGCTTATCAGAAGCTTTTATTAATTTCTACATTTTGAATTGATATTGCGGTTTGAATGAGATACTTGTGAACATTGCATTTGCACTAGCCTTAAAGCAAATTTAATGCTGATTTTAAAAATTCAATAAAACATTGAAAACAAAAATGTGTAAATGCAAAGAACATTGGAGTTGTACTACAAAAAACAGCTGTTTTTTTGTTTTTTTTCTAAAGAACCTTTAGAATGGCATATTTCTGGAACAGAGTGAGATAGAAATGTGTGGTTTGTGGTATTGCACTACATTTTTGTAATGTTTTACCCACTGGAGTATTGTCATTAGTTTGCGTTTCACCCTGTATAGAAGGCCTTACATGATTCGGATTCTGAAGGGTTAATAGCAAGGTAGGTTTAGAAGGATGACTGACTTCCCCTCTCAGTTACCAATCTTGAGCCTTTCAAGTTTTAGACAATGAGCAATTATTAAATCAATATTTCTTTGTAATACTTACCAAGAAGTTCAAAGCATATAGCATCGGATATGCTCACAACAACAGCCATGCTAACCCAACCGAAGACAAGAGCAAAACAAAAAAGCCAAAACTGGTATAAAAAAACTGCTTCTTTATCATCTATTTGAGGGTTCTTTGTCAGTCCAGTAATATAATCGTTGTCACATTGCATGGTACAATTCGTTGCTTTAAATGTATCACAGTAAGGTTGAATTTTTTCCTTTGAGGTAAAATTAACTTGGCCAAGCCTTATGTAAAGACATTTCTGAATCTGGAAAAAATGAAAAAAGTCATGAAATAAATACATCAAAATGTATTATTTGATTCATATGAAATAGTAAAAATTGCTTGAGGTGAAATGGATTTTCTTATGTGAAAAAAGAAAAGGTGTAAATTCTGTCCTGGCCAGAAAAGGGTGGTAAAGTAACCTATACTTAAACCATTTCAAAAGAATCGGTGTTATTAACCCTTACAATACAGCAGGTCGTAGGGGCTGGCCGACCCTGCAGTACGGCGTTCTCTCTGCCTGTCCGGGCCCCTGTTACGATGCTTTTATCGTCCTTCTCTTTACCTGCGTGAACCCTTTCATATAATTTCCTTCGTTAAAATTTCAAATTGTAGGAAATCTTCATTTTATTATTTATTTACTTTTCCTTTTTAGCTCTAAATATTTAGGTTGAATTATGTAATTATATGATCCAATAAATTTGGTGTGGACTATATTTTTTAATGCAAAGAGTACAATTTTTTATGATATAAGTACTAAGCTAAATAAATAAATAAATAACCTCTTTATTTATATATATATATATATATATATATATATATATATTATATATATATATATATTCTCTTCTCTTTTTTGATTTAGGGCTTTTGACCTAACACTGGTAGAGTTATTTTTATATTTACATTTTAAAAATATTTACAAAGTTCCCCCGACAACTAGTGGTGAAAGAAATAGCTAAAGCTTCCCTCACACCTAGCTTAATAGCCCCTAGGAAATCCTGGAAAAGGGCCCGGCGCCTCTTAACAGCTAGTCTAGTCCATCGTTCCAGAGGCAAGGCGCGCCTCGATTCCTACAGCAGTCTGCGGTAACGAAAGGGTTAATAAAGAGATTCTATTATTTAAATTTTAAAAAATTGAGAAAATAAAACAAATTTAGAAAGTTAAATTCTAAAATTAACCATGTAAGCGGTATTTTTTCCCCTCTTGTCAGACAATTGTGGAAAATGGAGGTCAATTAGAAATTCTAAAAAAATTAAAACAAAAATATGGGAATTCTAATTTTTTTTGCAATAACTTAGTTATAAAATTAATATTATGTTTTTATTTAATAAGCTTAACAACTAACTTATTAAATAAGAATACATAATCATTGAAAGAAGTAATTGACAAAAAAAGTATAATTAAAAAACAAAATGTGCCCATTAATACTGTCATAAATCAACAACTGATATGGGTTTAATATGTTGTCGCTTTCAATGGAGTAATTGGAGCCATTCCATGAATTGACCAATTAGTTCAATAAACTCCTCTGTATTGACAAACAAGCCGACTAAAGCGTAAAGTTAATCTTAAGAATATTATGAGAACACTTTTTAGTTTACTATTAAAAATTAAATAAATCTTCGTACAAAAAGTAATAGCAGAAATGTTATTATTATAACAGATATTAAATCTTGATTTTAGCATAGTTTCGTTGTAAATATACATTAAATTTTCCACAGGTGTTTTATTTTATGCAGAACGTTCTCGGATACTTAGCCCCATTTAGTGACACAAAAAAAAAAAATAAAAGATAAAAATAAAGGCATTGAGAATGGAGCTAAGTCCCTGAAAATGTTCTGCATAAAGTAAATCATCTATGGAAATTCTGGACATTGTTTTATCACTATAAAAAAAAAAAAACTTTAGTTTTTAATGTATTAAACAAAAATTATGATTACAGTGAAATTTATGATGACATACTTGCGAATGTCATAACCAAGCAATGTTTACCATACATTGTAGGCTCATTATTTGTGAATTTGGTCTGCCATCAGGCAAGATATTTTAAAGTAAATTAAATAACAAACACAGTTATTAGTTTAGTGTTATTAGAAAAATTAAATTAATTTGTTAAATTTGAGGGCGCGGTTAGCTCAGTGGTAGAGCACTGGACTAACCACACACTAGAGGACCTGAGCGCACTAAATATTTTATCTTCTAGTTTCTTCTTTTGTGGGTTGGATTCGGGGTCCCAGACCGCCCGTAGACCCACCCAATCTTTAATTGATTTATTGGATACCCGTAAAGTGTGCAGTATGGTCAATAATCAGATACCTCTACAGTATCCTCCCCTCTTGGCCATCGTGGCCTGCTACAGGGAATGATTTTTTTTTTTATGTTAAATTTACCAATATTAATAGTCAATTTATTAATTTACATCGTGGGCAGAGATTGGTGGGGATTTTCAGTAGTAACAGGTTATTTTGACGGTCTTTGTTCGATAAGCTTTTAAATAAAAAACTGGCCAAGGGCTCCTTAAATTGGGTATTAAGGATTAAATTATATGAACAAAGTATGCTGTGTGGCATAGCTATTGACAAGAGTAGTTTCTCAATCTATATATATAAAAATCACGCGTCTGTCTGTTTTAGCACTTTCCTCTGAAGGAAAGTAGCTATTGAGGTTGCACTGATGACGGAATTTTTGAAAAATTTCTTCAAATCTCCATCGATCCTACCTAGTAGACACCGAAAATGACCCCCGTTAAAATTTATATATATATATATATATAAATATATATATATATATATATATGTGTGTGTGTGTGTCTGTTAACACGATAGCGGCCAGAGTTTTTGTTTTTTCTTCACGAAACGTGGTATATAGCATTCAATTAGCAAACAATTGAACGAGTTCGTTAACCACCAAAATCGGTCCACCAGGAGGGGGGTTTACCCTGGACCCAAAACACTCATTTGACAGTGCCAGCCGTAGTTTTTGTTATATTTCAACGAAAGTCAGTATTCGTTATGTTGATCTAAAGAGAGACATACGTTGTAAAAATAAACTAAATCGGTTTATTAGGAGGGGGGGTTTACTCTGGACCCACATTACCAATTTGCCACTACCAGCCGTAATTTTTGTTACATTTCAACGGAACTCGGTATTCGTGGTGGTAATAAACAGAAAAAAATGGGTTGTGAAAATAAACTATTTCGGGTTATTTGGAGGGGGGGGGGGGGGGTTTACTCCGGACCTACTAATATACTCATACCGGTCGTAATTTTTGCTGTATTGTAACGAAACGCGGTATACGTCGTGGGTATCTCATGAGAAAGAAGTGTTGTGAAAATGAAGTCAATCGGTCTATTGGAGAGGGGGGTTTACTTTAACTCTGTTTCATTAGAATTAGCCAGCCAGACGTAGGTCCACAAAGTCGCCGCGAGGAGTGCTATCTCCCACTAGGGTTACTGTATCCTGTTCCTGCGTCAGATCAAAAGACGGAAAATCAAGTTTTTTTGCATTTCTTAAGTAGTACATTATCATGTATTAACATAACTCTGGAAGCAAATTATTTACAAAATTAATAATTGAACAGTTCTCATAAGAAATGTAAATGAGCAGAACTATTCACGTTTTTTATTTTATTTATGTAGGTTATTTACAGCAAATTATTCAGTAATGTAGTCTTCACTACAAAAATTCTGAGGAAAGTGCTTAGTTATGCAGCTCCTGTGTGACGAACTTTTTTGTTTGTTTGTTCCTTATAATAATCTACACCGTTTGACCGATTTTGACCATACTTGGCACACAGGTAGGTCTTGATACGAGAAATCTCCTAGGCTAGGTCAAAATAGTCAAATTTCAAAATTTGGTAAAAAGGTCAAAAGTTTTGTTCAAGAAAAATTGGCTACACTGAACCATTCAGATGGTGACAGCCATTTTGAATCGACAGCAGGCTCTGCTACTGGCCTCTGTCGGCTGTTAGATGAAGTGCTGTTGTGCTGGCCTCTGCCTGTATGATTATGAACTAAAACAAATTCACATCGTTTGACCGATTTCGGTATCAAGTAGATCTTGATACAGGGAGAGTCATAGACAGAAAGTAGGTGTAGCATGGCGCACTGGGTAACAGCTAGTACAAAATAAAATGGTATTATGTGGAGAAAAAATAAAACCTATTCAGATTCTGTTTCTTATTTTATATTTATATATTTTTTTTACTGTTAATATATTCCTTGAATTCCTAAAAAAAAGTGGATTTCAATTTATTGGGAATCCTCCTGGACCATGATAACGAAGCTAACTGTTAGATATTGGAAGTCCCTTGGATTCTGCCAATATTTTGCACTTTAAATACCGCTTAATTAGGTAATAGAGAATCTAGTCACTCAATTAGATGTCCTTTTACAGGGAAGTTATATCTTCAATATTTGTGATGGACAGACATCATGTTGAATAAAGTTACACACTTGATTTATATTTTTCGATATTCTTTTTTGACATGTGACTTATAATTGAGAAGGTTGAAACCAGAGGTAAATCTCTTTGTAAACAATTACAATTTATTATGAGTCAGATGAACAAATGCACATACAGCCGCATAGGAACGGACTTATTTCAAGAATGAGCTGATGTGCATTTAATAACTATTTTTTAATTTTTAACGTCAATTTATAATTAACTTAGAATTTTAGGACTGATTATCTATAGGTTACCACACTTTTCTAGCCAGGAAAGGGGTATTATAAGTGAAATTTGACCTTAAAGAACAATTTAAAAACTAATTAAATCTTTGATCAATTATCATAATTTTCAAAATATCAAGTTAGTTAAAAATACAAATATAATATAAAAAAAATAAGATTTATACCTGCTCTGTATGTATGGGAAATAGTTCAGCTGAAAACTTCAAAGTCTGGGGTCCAGAAGTTAGGAACCTTGGTTTTACAGTTGCGCTTGTCTTCTCTAAAGTCATGTTATTTTTCACGATAGCTAGCAAGTGATTAGTAGGTTCATGCAGAGTCGAACAGTATTGTGGTTGCTTCCATGTATCACAGACACTTTCTAAGAATGAAGAATTTGCTTCGCAAACCATCTGAAATTTAGGTTAAAAGTTTATTAAATATTATTATAAGTCACAATTAAACTGTTTTATGTGTTGGAGGGTGTCACAATCTTAAACAGACAGACTTTGTATATCGATGGGGAATCGAAAAACTAAGTCAAAAAGTCCTTTGGCGATTTTATCGTTTTCGTTTCGTTTTTGAGAAAAACGCAAAGAAAAAACGTGTTTTTTTTGGACAAATCCCGATTTATTGCAAAACATTGTAACCTTCAGCATCTTAGCTTGAATATTTTACGAGATAATCGTGTTTGAATAACCCATCGGATGGACATTTTGTTCCATAAGAGCCAATCCATATGAAGTGGTAAAAAAAAAAAAAAAATTAAGTTGGTTGCTTGATCATTTTTAAATTTGTTTATTTTTTTTAATATGTTTTTACTACACAAACGGCATAATTTAAGCGATAAATTGGAATATATATATATATATATATATATATATATATATATATATACACACACACACACACACACACACACACGCATGCACGCGCGCATGCACGCACGCCCACACACACACGCACGCACGCCCACACACACACGCACGCACCCACCCACACACACATACTTAATATAATTTCTGCCTGCAACAACAAAAATGAAGCATTTGGCCAACATGAAAAGAATAAGCACTAATAGTCACATTATTAAAGTACTTTTTTTTTCTTTTTTTTTTTATCAGCAAGAAATTCATGACTACTGAGAAAGTTTTAGCAGGCCCGGAATGGACCAATGCAAGTAACGTAAAAGTAAAATATAGGCCAATTTAATGTGAACCAGGTGTAAGTGGTCAATTATTGGATGGAGTAAGGCCCCACGGAATAAGATCGGTATAAGCCAATGACGCCTTATACATAACAGAAATTTTTGCGGCAATAAGTCTGATGGGTTTTCTTTGCTAAATAAAAGAAGTTATGTACATTTTAAAATGTGAGTCATGTAAATAAAAGATGTTCTATATTATTAAAGGGAGAAAAAAATAGGTAACCATAAATATATGTTTTCCTAGAAAACAAAAAACACACTTGTGACACGAACACCACAAATAAATATAATAACCAAAAAGGGGGTCTCCCGTGGTCGAGTGGCTAAAGCCTTAGTTCCCACGCAGGAGATGGTGGGTTTGATTCCCACCGGCGGCAGGAATTTTCTTATCTCACGGGTCGTTGAGAAAATTTCTCGCTTGACCTTAGATGTCGACGCTAATGGCCAAGATGTCCCTGTGCCGTAAAAAAAAAAGAAGAATTTTGCTCTAAAGCCTAATTCAACCAACCCTAGTGGAAATTGAACTCATGACCTTCTGCACAAAGTGCACATGATATAACTCTTAACAGCCAATCCAAAATTACATTATAAGCTAATAATCAAGTAAAAGCATTTTTTTTATTTATGAACCCAAATTCTAGTGAAATATTGTATTTTAAATACTGGTCACAGATTTTATTTACACTTAGTTAATAATTCAAACAGGATTAATAAGGGCCCAGTGCCAAAGGTGACTAAACCACCATTAAAACAAACTGAGAAAACTGGTATTAACGTTAATTGGACTAATTAAAATTATTTCTGTCACCAACACTAATCTTTTTCAGATTCTTTGAATCTAATTTTCTCAGTTAGTTCTAATTGTGCGTTAGTCACCTTTTCCACTGAGCCCTTCAATTGTCTACTATGGTTTTATACCATATTAGATAACTCACAAAGAAGAATTATTTGTATCGAACCGTTGAAAACTAAATAATTATTTTTAGAGGAAGGATATTTATATAGATCACCACAAAAAAAAACAAGTAATACCTTTCCTGTTTTTTAAATTAAAAAAAAAAATATTAGAAAAGGTAAAGCAGAGAAGTGGTCATTAAAACACTTTCTGCCTTGGGGCAAATGAAATAATAATGAAGTCTACTTACATTGCAATGAATAGTTGAGTTACCAAGTTTCTTAGCAAAATCTGTATTACATTTCGTGTCTGCTAAGTTATCAGAACACATTTTCACAACCGAATCTAGATCACAGTGAACTTCGACACCAGATTCCGACGGTAAAGCTGGTATCCATGGAATAATTATTAGAGATAGCATTGTTAGCAGAATGAATGATATGAACATTCCTTTTTGCCAATGCAATCTATCTGCCAGTGCACCCATCGTAGGTTTCGCGACCATAGCAAGAATTGGTAAAAGTGTATACACCATACCAACAACTACAGAAGAAAAACCTAATTCTTTGGCTAAGACAGGTAAGTAAGGGATCACAAGTCCGGTACCTGAAAAAAGAAAATAAATGCATGAGAAAACACTAATTTATAATTTATCTACAACAATTTTTAAATTAATAATTTATCTACAACAATTTTTAAATTAATAATTTACTAACAGTGTAAGAACAAGTAAAAAAATGAACTAAAAAGGATATGCATATACTCCAAACCTTTTTAGCATACAAAAACTTGTATGCAAATCATTCTAAGTAAAATCTTATACTTTACAAGTATAAGCAAATCTCATTTTGTTAGTACATTAACTCCAAAAAGAAGCAAATTAGTATGCGTAATCCTTACCCTTTTATACAAATCTGTACCCCGGAGGTAAACGACACCATGTAACATATTTGTATTTTTTCAGGAGAGCAAATTTTCCATAATTTTGAACAATTAAAATTTGTTTTTTCACTTATAGAAAAGTTTAAAAACAATGGTTTACATTGTTATTAGCATTGATAAGTAATTGGAAGTATTCAAAATAAATCACAAGTCCACATGGCGCCAAATAAAAACAGACATGATTTTATTTTTCACTGTTTTATCTTCGTTATTTATGGAAACAGGACATAGTGCCCTATATAATTATATGTATCAAAAAATCCACAATAAGAACATAGAGTTAAGTCAATTTAATAAAAAAAATGGACATGGTGTATGGTGTCCTTTATCTCCAAGGTACAGAAATATAAAGAATATACCTCAAAAAAATTATTCAAGTCAGTAGAACTGATTCATCTCTGTAGTGAAAGGTGTGTTTTACTTTCATTTTCTTTTTTCTTTTGCTTTCAGGGCAGATTTTATATAATTAAGGGATAAAATTTCCTATCAGGGCAGATTTTATATAATTAAGGGATAAAATTTCCTATCAGGGCAGATTTTATATAATTAAGGGATAAAATTTCCTATGTATTATGGGGTTTTGAAGAATGTTCTATACGATTCGACACAAAAATGTTTATTAGTGCAAATGAAGAAAGTCCAGGAGGTGCAATGTCATCGCTACACAGCCTGAAAATATGTTAACAGATTCCGGATAATGAAACGGCATCGGTGACACTATTGTTAACGACCGGACCTGTGAACAGAGTCGTTAGCAGATTGAAAACTGATTTGAGACTTCTTTGACACATTTCTTATTAGAACCGATGGCTCTATTGTATTTGAGTAAGAGTACTCAGAAGCAACTTAATTAAACTATGAAACTTTAATTGCCATCATTACAATAAGATGAACCTTGAATTACAGTAAATACAACTGTAGTAATATAATTACAGTAGAGGCGCACAGTGTAATTTTACGTTTTAGCATTTAGTTGACAGTTTTTAAAGGCACAAATATAACATGCTTCAGCTGAAGATCACTAAGAAGCACCCTTGCTACCAGTACACGGGAAGAGTGGAAGTCAAATAAATTGTAGTAAAAATTAAAGGTAGTACTTAAGACCATAAAAAGTCGAAAGAGTGTAAGAAAAACCATGTAAAATTTTCCATCCTGTTGCATAATATAATTTACAAAAAAATAAAAGTAGTCAATTGGGCAAATACACAACAAATAGATAGATACAATTACCCAAGATATCGCTTTTCATAGGCAATCGTCTAGTGAAACCAAACAAACATGATCACCACGAAATTGAACATGTCACAAATAACGAAAGTTATTCACTCTAAATGAGTAACTTCAGGATATAGTTAATAGTTAAATAATGAATTTACCGAATGACAAAAGACTTATTTTGTTGAACAGAGAATATCAAATATATCATAAGTTGTACAAGTGTATTACAAATTTAAATGCTTAATCATTGCATAATGATGAAATACTCCATCATTACACAGATAGAGACCTCTACAGGTCGTCTTACTTTGGCATCAATCCAAGAAAATAGTAAAAATTTGGTCAAATCAAACAATTTATGTCAAAGCATCAGGAAGAATAGCATAAGATATAAATTTTAAAAACCTATATTAGAACACAAAAGTGCACCTCATGTCACCATTATTTAGCAATGTTACTAGCATAACAGCTAAGCCTGAGTTATAAATACTACTAAAAATGTACGACTACAAAATAAAATATGAAAAAATCAATGCACCACAGCACTTTTCCCATGGGAAGGTAGAAATCTGAAAGGTCAAGGAGGGAAGAAATAATATTAACTTCTTTTAAGCAGCTGGAGGGGATTAATTAATTTTAAAATAAAAGTAATAACAAATTTAAAAAAAATCATTACCTGCATTATAAAGAAAGTAATGCCCTTTCATGGGCAAAAGGTTCATATCCACCTTCATTTTTTTTGATTTTAAGGAATAACTATTCCTAAAGGAAAATAGAAAATGTAGTTTCAGATTAGGCAATCCTCAATCAAAAGCATGAGTTGTAAAAAGTAATTTAAAAAAAAAATACAAATACTCACAAAAACTAACAACTATCTAACAGTCCAGGGAATAGTTCGTAAAGCACTAAATTTCGTAAAGACAACAATAAATTGTACTTGGGCATGGGTCTACAGAATAATTACAGAGTAATTACCGAGACCCAAATCGAACTGTAGTTCTTATCATGCCTTGAGCAAATGGACTTCAAATGTCTCTTTGCCGAAAAGCAATGAGGTTGATAATCGATTGTAACAATATCTAAAAAGAAAAATACCTCCTAGTATTTACAAAAATATCAAATACCAGAGACGCAAGTAAACTACGTCTGAATGGAGAAAGTAATGTACTAATTTTTTTTGGCAATAATAGTTTCATTAACTGGTAACAGAATTAATCTCACGTTTTAAGGTTAGAGAAAATGTATGAAATAAAAAAACAAAATACCCTAAGAATACTTTTCAGATATTAAGTGAATGAATAACTAAGTGGGAAGAACTTTCACTTTTGACCCGCAGTTCTAGAATGAACTAGTCAACAAGAAGCAATCTTTAGTTCATCTAATACCTTCCTTGACCAAGTTCACACAATAGTACTACCCGACTCGCTCTTTCCCTCCCCTCTCCTTCACTCTCTTTTATAAAAAGGAAATAGTGAATGGCGAGTCCTGCCTCCTTCGGCACGAAATCAAATTATTCAAAAGAGAAGACATTTTTTAAAGGATGCGATACCTGGAGAAAATTATTTTATGAATAATTCGTCATAAAATGAGTCACATTTTAAAAGCCCGATGGCCTTGTTAATAATAAGTCCATTATTATTAACTGAGAATTTAGGGACAGGTTCTCTATAGGTTACAACCCTTTTCTAGCCAGGATAGGGCTGATGCTTTTTCATTTTTTAAAAGAAAAGCCACCACCCTATAGTGGGAAGCGAATCCACGACCCTTGGCAAGTGCTCACGCCTTATCACTCACCGCCACGGGGCATCCAAAATTTATTTAGATATCATATTTCACACCCCGTTATTTGTGGTAGACAAAATTAGACAAACTTTCTAAATTGCCCAACAAACTCTCTTTTGTATTTAAAATTATTATGTATTATCACCATAATTTACTTTGTTTTTTAGTGTCAAACTAATTGTCCTTTGAGATTATAGATTTTAAAAATGGGAAGTGAACCTACGAATTTGATTGAATTTAATGCAATGTTTCGGACTTCATTGTCCTTCTTCAGACATAATAATGTAATTTAACAAATTATAAGCAATATTAGTAATGAATTATCACAAATTATTGTATTAAATCATTAGACAATATTAATCATAAGTCACACTTTCAAGCAATTATAGGTAAATCTAGGGCTATGATATATGCCAAATAATATCCACCTTCATCAATAATTACAAGGAGTAGTTCTCTATCACAGTAAATAATCATGACGTATTATATAATTGCCCATTATTATTTTTATAGTAAATGTTTACGAGCCATACGTGTCTCTTATTTCACAAATGAAATAACACATGTGGGACATGCGTCGTTACGCAAATAACCACCAAGTTGCTAAATTTGTCACCTGCAGTCATCGTTTTAACAGTAAAATGAGTTTAGCAAAATAAGTTCCCAATACAAATAATAATAATAAAAACGTTAGAAAGCTAAATGTTAACAGTTTCAATTATAAGTTTCTAAATCACACCATGGAACAAGATTATATGAAAAGATAACTTTCTTTGAATAGGATTTTTTGCGTAATACGAACGTAAGGTCAAGAAAGCTTTGTATTTCAGGATTAGTTCTTTCCTAAAGAAATGTTTTGAGTTTGTTAGTTTCTGGGCCGCCATATGGGGGGGGGGGCAGTCGGGTACAGTTGTCTTGGCCGGGGCCCGGCCGGGCGTCGCTAATTGGAAAAAATGTATACGTTATAAGCTTGTTAAGAGAATTGGGTTTAGAAATATAGACGGGCCTAGCCTATATTTATTGCAATGGGATCTATATTTTTTTTTTCAAGTACATAAACGAAAAAAAAAGTGCAGTCCCAGAATAGTATATTTCATTAGGAGTCGGAATAAAACTGCAAGTACCGAAAGTGACCTTTGCTGCACCGATTGTCGGCTTTTATTCTCCTTTCGCTCAAAACTCAAGATGAAAATAATTTATAATGTCCAAAGTCCTACAGCAAACTACTAAAATTTTCAGCCTGGCTCTGAGAAGTGGGGGCCCGTGATTTGGTCCTGGGCTCGGCTCTCAGATGTGGCGGCCCTGGTTAGTTTGCAGCTCTGTATACAATGTACTTTGAAGTCGACCAACTCGCAGGCGCTATACTGTAACAATGGGCGAAGGTGCCAAAAAGAAGATTCTTTTGTTCCCTAACATTTAGGAGCTCTCAGACTCAATAGATTCAGGTTCAATTACCCATGTTTCTATCGACAATGGCACGAAGCGCCAAGCGGCAAAGTCTCTACAATGTCAGGCATAGATAAGGGAGAAATCTAACTGATTACACCTGTAGCCACAGGGAACTTTTGGCGGGCAAGGAAGGTACTAGGAATCCTAGGGAGAGATTGTCTATAAGTCAGTATAAAATTTACCTTAACCCTGATTAAAGTGACTCTACATTTCCCAGAGTGTTATATGTGTAGTCAACGCCTCCAACGGTACCAAAAACTAGGGTGTTAAAAATTTAATATTGCTATAAATTAAAACAATTAATTTTTAAACAACATTATAATTAATAGATCGTCATTCTGAGTTTCAATTCGTCCCAGCCCTAAGAAGAATGTGAGTATCTCTTTCATTTCCTTATTTTGACAATTTTAGGTCGTTATATGTCAATTTTACCTTCCTTTTCTTATTAGCTACGAATTTTAGGACGCGTATTCTCTTATTTTGAGAATTTTAGGTCGTTATATGTCAATTTTACCTTCCTTTTCTTATTAACTACGAATTTTAGGACGCGTATTCTCTTATTTTGAGAATTTTAGGTCGTTATATGTCAATTTTACCTTCCTTTTCTTATTAACTACGAATTTTAGGAAGGGTATTCTCTTATTTTGAGAATTTTAGGTCGTTATGTGTCAATTTTACCTTCCTTTTCTTATTGACTACGAATTTTAGGACGGGTATTCTCTTATTTTGAGAATTTTTGGTCGTTATATGTCAATTTTAACGCCCATTTCTTATTAACTACGTATTTTAGGACGGGTTATCTAAAGGTTACCACCCTTTTCTAGCCAGGATAGGGCTGGTGCATTTTCTTTTTCTAAAGAAAGCCACCACCCCTAGTGGGAATCGAGCCCGCGACCCTTTGGCACAGAGTGTTAAGTGCTCACCCCTTAACGCTCACGGCCACCGGGCCTCCCTTCCTTCTTTATAAAACATTTTATTAACTCCTGACTGTTTAATTAACACGTTGGTTACGTATGTAATTGAGCCATTTTTTTGTTGTAACAATCATTAAGGAGGATGATGGAGTGTTACACAGATAAGAGATAAGAGAAATAAAATTAAAAATATAAACACTACAATTGCATAAACCTAGAGGACGAGCTATTAGATGTAAAAACTGCTGTCAAGACGATCAACTGCAATATGTAACGTGCGACTAAATCTGGAATCCATACCGCTTATAAAGAGAACGCTTTATTCTTTGATTCCTTGTCCAGTTGCTGAAAAGATAAAGGATTTTAAAAATCAAAACAAATCCAATTCACGTTACTTCACTATTCCTTAAAAGATAGTTGATTAATTAAAACATATTAGATTTTGAAAAAAAAAACAAAAAAAAAAAAAAAACAAAAAAAAAAAAAAAAACATCTTGCACATAAACCGTTGTATTCCAGAAAAATTCGGTTACTTTAGCAGCTCTAGACGATTTATTTTTTTTAGGACTACTAAGAGGTTAGTTACCTATTAGGGATGCATTCAGAATAAATTTAGGAAAAGTTTATCTTTATTGATTCTGGGAACTTGGAAGTATAAATACATTTCTCAGCATATATATAATAATTTGCTTATTATACACGACTCTTGATTTTTCATTGTCTATGTTCTTGAATAGGCAAAAATTTATGGACATATATAAACCAATTGGGGGGCGAGGTTAGCTCAGTGGTAGAGCGCTGGACTAATAAGCTGGAGGCCTGAGTTCAAATCCCGAGCAAGCACTAAAGATTTTTTCTTCAAGTGTCTTCGTTCATGGGTTGAATTCGGCCTCCCTGACCGTCCCTAGGCCAACCCAGCCTTTAATTAATTAATTAATTAATAATGGGTACCTTGGTTGGTGCAATGACTCTAGCAGTCGATGCAGCCAAGGGGAAAATCAGGCGGCCGGAGCATAGTACTGACCACACTATCTCCCTAGTGTGCCTTATGGTCATGAATCAGATACCTCTATAGTATCTGCCCCTCAGGGCCCTCGTGGCCTGTTACGGGACTGCTTTTTTTTTTATATAAACCAATTATTTTTAATAAATAAACACAATTGATGATAATACGTCAATTGCCTGCAATAATCATTTAATACTTAACCTTGGAAAATCTCCATGACTTTTAAACATCAAAATTTGTATGCCAAAATATGCAAGGTAATATGTGAACTATTCAACGTGTAATTTAATTGCATGTAATTGGACAACGTTCATCTCTCATTACGTAATATTTATATAAACACTCCTGGATCAAGTAATGTCTTAAAATGTACTCATCGCCTGATTGATCATTATAAGAGTGGAAAAGCTGTAAAGCGTGTAAATAACACAGAATCTTTAATCTTCTCTTATTAAATAATTCAGTTGTATTTAATACTACAGAAGATATTTCAGAGTAATCATTCTTTCTGAGTGTTGGACTACCTACTCTATTATCTAGATCATAATGAGTTGAACTGATTTAGGAATGTCTAGTTGAGGGCATTTGTACTTATGATTATCTGCGGTTATAATTTAGAATAAAAAAAAAGGAAATAATTTACCAGGCTACTGAATTGTCGAGACAATGCTTTTGAAAACGTTAAGAGTTAAGTGTATGTTGTGAATTGTAGGTAAAACCGCAATTTGACTGTCGAACCGAAGAAGAACAGATCAAGAAAATAACTCTTTACATTTGGAGATCTGTTTTTGTGTGTTTTTATTATTCTTTAGGGTAGGGGGGAAATATTACATCGTACGAATTTATTACATTATGGCCCGAAACCACCGGCCGTAACCTTGAGCGAGCGTAGCGAGCAGAAACGAATAGCAATTGTGCCATTAACATAAGTGCTACGCGTTTCCTCAAGGTTATAAGGAAACTCGTTGATAGTATCAATAAACTAGCTGTTACCCGGCGTGCTACACCTACTTTCTGCATCTATAAAAGCAAAAAAAAAATAAGAAGTCAAATAATTAATATTAAAATCTAATAACGCAAATTTGTAACTATTTGGGCTCATTGTTTAGAACTCGTGATCTCCGAAGTGTGAGTCATAGACGATTTTAACCTAGCCTATGACTCTCCCCATGTCAAGACCTACCTGCGTTTGGTCAAAATCGGTCAAACGGTGTGGATTTGCATAAGGAACAAACATACAGACAGACAGCTAGTAGACGTTTTTGACCTAGCCTATGACACTCCCCGTATCACGACCTACCTGTGTGCCAAGCTTGGTCAAAATCGGAAGAAGGTTGTGGATTTGTATAAGGAACAAACGTACAGGCAGATAGCTGGTAGACGTTTTTGACTTAGCCTACGAGACTTCCCGTATCAAGTCCTACCAGTATTCCAAGTTCGGTCAAACTCGGTCAAACTGAGTGGATTTGTATAAAGAACAAACAGACAAACGGCCAAACAGACAGACACGTGATTTTCATATACATAGATGGTCTTTCTGTCTCCATGTTGGATGCGATGTTGATCGAGATCACTGAACGGGAACCATTTCAAAACATGGTGAAGCTAATACGTAAGTACATACCTAGAATCCATTCTTATTCATTTGAACTTGTCGTCTTTACAACTAATTGTAACTTTTCACTAAAAAATAACCTGTTTATAATTAGTTACAAGTAATTATACGACATGTACTAAGCACATAAACTAGGCATTATTCAAGAGAGTCTGAAGCTTTCAGTTGTGAACATTAATTCAACTTCAAAGCCAAAGAGGTTATTTTAGGCAAAGACACTCCATATTTGGCGACAGAAGCTCCAAGAGAAATTTATCATTGTGTTTGTTTTTAAGGACTGAATATCCACATAAACATCTTCCCAGACCTACCACACTACTTCATTTACATTGAGATTTGCAAGAACATTGTAGGAATTGAAGGACAAACTCTAGGCTGAAAATGGAAATTATCTTTCTACATGGAAGTATTAATAGATAAATAACTTATGATATATGTCACAATAAATATAACCCTTTTTTTTCTTTTTCTTTTTTGGCAAAAACAACATCCTTAAAAGAATATAATAATGTTTAATTCATTCATTTCGTAACCTGAAATTTCACACAGAAAGTAACCAGACATTTTTTTAGATTTTATTTGTTTTATTAATCTATTACTAAATATTCAAATTTGTTCACTAAGTGATTATGGATAGAATGTATCCACCAGAATGCCTTGTAATACGTCTTCTGCAATCGTAAAAAAAAAATATACATAAATCCAGGATTGGATGAATTTAGAAAATTCCCGTCAATTTTGAATATAGTTTTCTTGCAATTTTCTCAAAAACCGTTTAAGTTATTGCCCTGCTTCATATGGTTCCCTTTGTCGTAATTTTACCTCTTTTGTAACTATTTCTTTTTTTAAAGGTCTTAGAGGACAAATAACCTTAAATTTCTTTTAATGACAATCATTATTATCAATACAGAATGTCATAAAAATTAATTTAAAATGATTTGTCCTATAATACATTTACAAAGAGAAGAGAGACAGAAAAACTTTATTTAAGAAAAGTTGGGTTGCCCAACTAAATTGGGTTGCTCCAAACACAACATAGTCATCAACCTTTCAAATCTAGGTATTCCAATGAAAAAAAAACCAAAAAACACACGATTGGAATGAGTGTTATTCATGACGTTTAATTCGACATTTCTTATCTGCATTTTCTTATCGCGCGACATCGGGCTGCCGTCATAAGCGGGTTTACGGAATCTTTTTCCTTTACATATTTTTTTGTAGATAACTCATCCCGACCTTGGCTAATTTCAAGAAAAATAAGATTTCGATGCCTTATCTGCCTTATCTCGTCCATGTTTAGGCTTCGTTCTGGGGAAAACCAAAATGAGTAGATGTACAAATGAATTTAGAACTAAAACATTTAAAAATCGAATTGCAATATACTCTAGTGGAATAGTAATTTTATTGCAGTTCTTGAAGGTATGATTTTTTTTTTTTTAACTCGTAGACTTCCACGGTCCAAGTCATTACAAATATTATGGCTTTCGGGTTTGGTCCATGTCACCATCTTCTTTACTTACGTTTCGCTAGTCAGATTCAAACCTGAGGAAGCTGGAAGAGTCGGGATTTAAAAGTTTCCAGGTTAGTAGAATAGCGGGCTAATAGGGGCAGGAAATTCCATATGTAGGTGGCACAGGTGACTGGGGATTTGAATTTAAGAAGTTGAAAGGTCTTTGGGATTGAATGACTTTGTAAAGAACAGAGCTGGGGAAGTACTGGTGTCGATAAACAACAAAAATAGCCAATTCAACTCGTGGTAGAAGTGCGATGTACAGTGAAAACATAATTATACAGCCTAATTATACGAAGCGAACTTTTTGCTACTAGGGCCACGTCCACCTGAGATAATCTAAAATGATAAAAATACTAGTAAGTTAAAGGATTATTATTCTATTGATTACCCTTCTGCCTATTTATTAAAAATAAAATTTGTGGAAATTAAAATGAACAAGTTTGTCAAATTATTAACACTACCTAACATATTTCGCATCTTTACTTGGCTCTTGAGCTTAAAAATGAATGCAACTGAAAAAAAATGGAGTTGTCCAACTTTGATACCAAGCTCCTCATATAGTAGATTAAATGTAGTGCGTTGGAATTCAGAAAATGATGGTTTTCTTCCTCCTTGCAGTGTATTGGCGGGAAATCCCGATTCGAGAGATATGCACCATTATTGAGGTTGGGAGAGGATACATACAATATTGAGATATTAGCACATTCCTCGTTGGGAGGAAACCCGCTTATGAAGTCGACGAGATGACGCAATCCGGAAGTACCGAATAGAAAATTGTACGTTTCAGAACCCTTAAGTCAAAAACTTACTGAGGTTAAAATTTTTATTTATGTATGTAGGTATATGAAGAACGTCGGTACAAAAATACGATATCTTATTTGAAAGGTCAAGTTCGTCGAATCCGCTCACCGGAACACTGTTCCGTTGAAATACAGGCGGAATAAATCGTAATATGCTTGCAGGTACTCTTTTTATAGTTTTTTTTAACACGAGGAAACGAATGAAGCCATTTTTAAGGCAACATCTGTAACTGTTTCCGAGAAAAGTGCATACCACTATGCAAACAAGGGAAACAAAAAACAAAAATGTGAATTGACAAAGTTGTTCTAAATGTTATTTCCTTTGATTTAAAAAAAAAAAAAAAAAAAAAAAATGGATTGAAATCAGTTAAGATTTAGAACCTGTAGAACGTTTTGAAACACAATATGTGGGTTGGCGCTATTTTGCTTCGTCGCACAGTGGGCAAAACGACTACTTTACAGCGACAAAAGTCGAAAATGTGATGTCGTCGTAGAAAGTCAATTTACGTGTCAAAACGTGCTCAAGTCTTCTATTCATTGAAAACAGAACAATTTTTTTTTTATCTAGTTTAACCCAAACCTGTTTAAGACAATAATGAAGGCAACCATTGCAAGTCACTTCTACTTCCTCTGTTTAGTCTTGTTCCAACTACGGTCTTTGTAAGGTGTGTTTTAAAAATTGTGTGCAAATTTTATAAATTCTTTTCACAATGGATTTATTACCTAGTGGTATGTTCCTTATAAATACATAATATATATCTAATAACAGAAAGGCATATCAAAGAAAAAAAATATTAATAAAATTATTACTAGATTTTTCATATTTTGTTGATTACTCAAGTTTGAGTAAGGTTTAAAAAAAAGTTCCACAAAGTTCCAGTTCCAAATATTTTTTTTCGATAAGCCTTAAGCTTCTACTTTACTGTCTTGAGACTTTCAGCTCCCCCTTCTTCCCCCTTTTAATGCAAATTTAAATTTAGTTTAGGTAGTCAGATAGAAGCTGAAGAATCCGCGGCGCATAGTGGGCGAAAATCACCTTTTAGGTTTCAACCTAAAAGGTGATTTTCGCCCACTATGCGCCGCGGATTCTTCAGCTTCTATCTGACTACCTAAACTAAATTTTTGTCAAGACAAAATTCAAAAAAATATTTTATAAATCACTTACTAAATATTGTCTAGTATTAGTAGGAAGAAGGTAAAATGTAAATATTTACTTTCTTGGATCATCAACGGGCGACGGAAGGGATTATTAATCGGACTCTAAGAAAGGGAACATTTTTCCCTGTGTTTATTACAGTTTTGTTCTTGTAATTACTTTTCCATTTTTTGAACAGAAACTATACGTGTTTGTTTAAATTTCATGTTACCGATGTATATGTAATTAGCCTATTGAAGTGTAGTTTACCACATGATCCACTTCAAGAACTGTCATTAGAAAATGAGGCTGACGATACTGAGTCGTCAGAAGAAAATGCTGAAGGGTGTAGTAGTATTTAATCAGACGATGATTGATGGATAATTCGTTTTTAGTGCCTAATATAATTGTATATATTTGTTATTATAAAAAAAAAAAAAGTCAGTACAATTACTTTTTTCTTTAAGTTGCTAGTCTATTTTTGTTATTTATTTTCGAATTATAGCCTATGTAGCCAACGGCCATAGCCACGTTGAATACACCAGTTCCCATAGATCACCGAAGTTAAGCAAGGTCGGGCGTGGTCAGTACCTGAATGGGTGACCGACCACGTGCTGTTGGCATTATAAAAGGGCGGCAACCTATAGATAGCCCGGCGCTAATGGCCAAGATGTAGATGTGCCGTAAAAAAAAATAAAAAATAAAAATAAAATAAAATATAGCCTATGAATTATTTTTTATGAATATATGCAATTGTTTATGTAAAAAATATATGCAAAAAGTTACTACTTAAATGTTCCAAAGATTTAAAAAATGTTTTCCCAATTTTTATCTATTATGTCCAAATATTTGTGTGTCTACAACATTTGTTTGTTGGATATACTAAAAACTATGGGGCGACGATTTTTTTTAAATATTTTTCCCAATCTCAGTGACCTCAAAAATATTGAAAAACACAAAAAAATAATTTTGTCGCCCTAAAAGTGGATTTTTGCCCACTGTGCGCCGGTCCGAAATCGGCCTAGAAACAAACATGTTTGAATGGCCAAGAATCGGTGGCCATGAGACTGGACCGGATCGGGTCGGGTCGAGACGTGACCATTGAGATGCATGTGATTGTTTTTCTTCCGACAGTCGTTGGCTATTGGATCGGATCGGAACGGGTCCAGTGTAGGTAGCCCCCTTAGAGCTCATATTGATTGAAGAGAAGCACGAAAAGAAATGGAAGTAAAGGCCGAAGTATATTGGTTTCAACTAGATCTAGTTTTCTTGAGATTTTCTCGATCCTACTTTATTTATTGGTTTGGACATTGGATATTAATATTACAAATATTTATCTTTAGAGCGAACACTAGGAATGTTCATATCTTCAAAACCTAAAACAAACTAAACTATTATAAGTTTACATAATCATCTTCTTGGGCTAATCTTCTTTACACAGTAATCAACTAGTCCATTTGAAACAAATTATTTATATCCATTTTCCAATTAATCTCATTTTTTTATTATTTCTTCAATTAAGAGAGAACATTAGTAAGGCCCACTAAAAAAACAAAAATAAAGGAAGTAGAAAATAAATAATTGTATTAAATATTGAGGCAGATTTACTGATTTTTTTTTTTTTTTTTTTTTTTTTGTAAGTTTGAAATTCATCCTAACTGAGATACGTAAATTTAAGTTTGGAGTATTATAAGAAAAACATTTTTTGCTTAGAAATACAATTTAATGAAAAGGCACGAAAAGTACTTAAATGTAAATTTAATCTACACTATAATATGGGGGGGGGGGGAAATCCTGCTTCCTTCTTAAATAATGCCGCATCAACCATGCAAAATAACTCTAAACCTAAACAAATTATATGCTTTTTACAATGGACTCAAACACACAATAATAGTTTCACACGCAGAAAAGGCCCGAAAAGTACTTAAATGTAAATTTAATCTACACTATAATATGGAGGGGGGGGGGAATCCTGCATCGTTCTTAAATAATGCCGCATCAACCATGCAAAATAACTCTAAACCTAAACAAATTATATGCTTTTTACAATGGACTCAAACACACAATAAATAGTTTCACACGCAGAAAAGGCCCGAAAAGTACTTAAATGTAAATTTAATCTACACTATAATATGGAGGGGGGGGGAATCCTGCATCGTTCTTAAATAATGCCGCATCAACCATGCAAAATAACACTCAACCTAAACTAATTATATGCTTTTTAGAATAGACTCAAACACACAATAAATAGTTTCATACGCAGAAAAGGCACGAAAAGTACTTAAATGTAAATTTAATCTACACTATAATATGGAGGGGGGGAATCCTGCTTCCTTCTTAAATAATGCCGCATCAACCATGCAAAATAACTCTAAACCTAAATAAATTATATGCTTTTTACAATGGACTCAAACACACAATAAATAGTTTCACACGCAGAAAAGGCCCGAAAAGTACTTAAATGTAAATTTAATCTACACTATAATATGGAGGGGGGGGGAATCCTGCTTCCTTCTTAAATAATGCCGCATCAACCATGCAAAATAACTCTAAACCTAAACAAATTATATGCTTTTTACAATGGACTCAAACACACAATAAATAGTTTCACACGCAGAAAAGGCCCGAAAAGTACTTAAATGTAAATTTAATCTACACTATAATATGGAGGGTGGGAATCCTGCTTCCTTCTTAAATAATGCCGCATCAACCATGCAAAATAACTCTAAACCTAAACAAATTATATGCTTTTTACAATGGACTCAAACACACAATAAATAGTTTCACACTCTCACTTTCAAATACTCAATCAGTATTTAACAGATGACTCTGATATACTCAAGATATCTCCAGGGCATCCGAGAGAAATTACGGGCCCCTGTCGAAATAAATTCACGAGCACTTTAACCCCCCCCCCCATTAACATTACCAAAAAGTATTAATGGAATTACTTAAAACTGGCATTTCTCTGAAAATAAAATTATATACATTTGTAATTGAAAAGTGGAAAATGGTAGGTATCCCCCCACCTATCTCTCACAAACGACTGTTTTTAATTGTAATTGTTCGATTGATTACAAAACATGTAATTATCACAAATTTGTATTGCCAATTACTTCCACATGTTACTTGAATCATAATACACATTAAAGCGTGTTCAACGCATATATTAGCCGACAGGCTCAGAGTGGTAGGGATTTTTTTGTAGCATAAATATGCTTTAACGATGACTAAACTGAAAAAAAAACCGTTACAAAAAAGCGCCGCTGGCGTTCGCGCATGCATACGCAGGAGCATATTTATGTTCCTGAATTTGAGCAGAAGGCTCTAATTTTAACCACCCCAATAACCTAAATGTCTTCTCGATCATTTTTTTGTTTACTTTTAATATAATTTTCCTTGAGAAATATGGAAGCGTAGAACGTTAGGAAGGCGTGTGTTATATCCGCTATCAATCGAAGTTGTAGTTTTTGCTAATAAATATAATAGGCCCATTTTAGCTCCAAAAATCGTATTTTTCTTTGAGATTTAGTTCTATCGGGATACATTTTAATCTTAAATTTATCAATACAATACGAAGTTTCCAGTATAAATGGCAAGATGTTTGACGTTGGTTTAAATCAGATCAGATATAAGGATCACATGGAAACGCGCTGACATGGCTTTTGCGATGAGTTGCACTTTTTGCTATATTATACAATATCAGTTATTAACGAGGATCTCCTCAAACGCTCAAAAGACAAGTAAGAGCATCTTAGAGAAATAAAAGAGAAACTCATGGAAATGTGTCTTGGGCATGCTCAACTATTTGAATATCAAAAGGGTTAATTGACGGTATTAGCTCTGGTTTACATTGCGGGTAAAGCGTAAGAAGCACCATACAATAAGGAGATTATCTGCATTCCAAGTCATATAGGATGCCTTTGACAACACTTCATATCTATATATATAAAAATCACGTGTCTGTCTGTTTGTCCGTATGTCTGTTTGTTCCTAATACAAATCTACACCATTTGACCGATTTTGACCAAACGTGGCATGGGAAATCTCCTAGGCTAGGTCAAAATAGTCAAATTTCAAAATTTGGTCAAAAGGTCAAATGTTTTGTCCAAGAAAAAATGGCTACACTGAACCATTCAGATTCTGACGGCCATTTTGAATCATGTCTCAAAATTATTTGTTGATGTTCTAGATAATTAGAATAACTCGAACTCATGATTATAAAATCATTTAATGCAGTTTATTTCAATTTTATATCAACAGTCACTGTCTAGCTTAGGAGTACTGGCCTTTCTTTGATAAGAGCTATCTACTCGCTGGCTGTGGTTGGCTGTTTCGCGAATTGCTGTGGTGCTGGCCTCTGTTCGCTGGTCCAGGAATCACAAGACAGATATAAACAAATTCACACCGTTTGACCTATTTTGACGTAACTGGGTATACAGGTAGATCTTGATACGGGGAGAGTCATAGGCAGAAAGGAGGTGTAGCACGGATAGTAATACTATAAAGCATAAATGGGCAAGAACCGGCCCGCTGTAAGATTTGATCCGGCCCGCGAGACATTTTTGTTTTGTTATATATCTTTATTTGAAAATTATACAATACATAAAGTATTTTTTATAATTCGTTTGTTCATGAAATAAAGTCATGATGTATCCGTAGGGAAAAAAGCCCAGTGGCCATAACCTATTAACTAGGAATTTACACAGATGTTTAAATTTGGTTTTTGTGTGGCTATTTACAATATTTACATTTATAGTGTTTACATTTTACAAGCTTAGTTTACAATAGGTCTCTAGGCCATTTGCGCTTACGGCGACGGTGAGGATTACCAGGAAACGAGGATGAGGATAACTTATTGATTAGGGAATTGTCGTGACCAGGCAAACGGGAGTGGAAGTTAAGGTATCGGGTTTTGGATAGGGTTTGGACAAAGGGGATTTCAAGGTCGTTATGGATAGTGAAGTGAGACATTTTTAAAAACCAAATTAAAATTTCCACAATAAATACCACGAAGAATACTGTTTTCCGCAGCTTAGAAAATTCGCAAGAAGTTGGATTTGTGCATTTGGCAGTAATTATAAATGCGAATAATTCATTTCAATGATAAAATTTAGTAAATCAAAACATCGTACAAAGCTGACTGACGATAATTTGGAAAATTCTTTAAGTCTTTGTATCAGTGGAATTAATCCAATAATCGATGGGTTAGTTTTGAAAATTGAAGGTCAAATATCTCATGATTCTGTGTCGTTATTTGACTTTAGTAGTTTGTAATAATTACAAATTTTACGATTTAAATATAATGGTGTACTTATTTTGTCCTTTTATTTTGTTATTTTAATAAATTCCGTTATAATAACATTGTCGTGTTATTTCATGTCTGATATTTATCGCTAAAAATTATGAACACTACTTTAAAACCCGGTGTTATTTTATTTTGAACCATCAACGCGCACCGACATCTGGGCCATTTGCATCGACACCCAAAGTGCAACCGAGACTTTTCCCAACGGCTCGACAACTTAATAAATAGCAAATAAACTGGCGTGGGAAACTTGTCAAAGTTCCAAGACACAAAAGAAGTAATCAAATAAAGTGGAATAAATAAATATTTAGGTTAGGCGTAGCGAATCATCCTAGAGTGTACTTCCCTACTGAAGAATATTCCTAACTTAAACAGAAATATAACAGGTTTGTATATTAGATGATGCAAAGAAATTATATTCACATTAATTACTGACTTCATTAGAACCGCTCAACTTTACAATGCCTTGCGATTTACGTGTCTTCCAGATAGAAGATAACCCGCACATTCAAACACTCCTTACACGTTTAAAATATATATATATATATATATATACAACTGTATTTAAAAATGTAATATTACAGGTATATTTAAATATCTTTATTTGCAATTATACAATACAATAAGTAGTATTTTTTATAATTCTTATGTTCAGGATTTGATAACATGAAGGACCAATAGGAAAAAAGCCCATTGGCCAAAACCTATTAACTTGGACTTTTATCTTAGGATACATTTACTTTTAGGGTGACTATTTACAGTATTTACAATTTTTATATTTACATTATTATACAAGGTTTGTTTGCAATAGGTCTCTAGGCCATTTGCGCTTGAGGCGGCGGTGAGGGCTACCGGGAATGGAGGATGAGGATTACTTGTTGATTAGGGGATTGTAGTGACCAGGCAAGCGGGAGTGGATGTTAAAGTATCGGGGTTTGGATAGGGTCTGGACAAAGGGGATTTCTAGGTCGTTATGGATAGTGAAGTTTGAAACATAGAATGGATCATTGACTATTTTGCGGAGTACTTTGGATTGGAGGGATTGGATTCTAAGGATATTGGATCGCTTGGCACACCCCCAGACTTCCAAGCCATACGTCCAGGTGGGTTGAAGTATTGCAGTATATATCCGTCTCTTGTTCTGTAAAGATAATTTTGAGCGAGAGTCTAGTAGTCTGTTTAGTATTCTAAAGCGTCTGTTTGTTTCTTTTCTTTTCTTTTGTATGTGTTGGTTCCAGGTAAGTCGTCTGTCAATGGTAATTCCTAGGTAGGTAACTTGTGTTTTTGTAATATTAAGTACCGTCATTTGGGGTGAGTTCGGACACATTATCGAGGTTTTCTCGTAATTAAAAAAGACAGAATTTTTGTAAAAATCTGGAAAAATTAATTTATTCGAATAGTGTATTTTGTTTTTTGAATATCTCAAAAATTTTCAATTTTTCTTATAGCTAAAATGTGTCCGAACTCACCCCTACGTGTGGGGTGAGTTCGGACAGCATTTAATTTCTGTGAAAATCTTTACTTGACCTATAGTTGGAGTGAGCTCGGTCATAATTGACGATATTCTAAAGAGAAATATTTTCTATAATATTTTTTAGATTAACAAAATATTCTTTCACTTTTTCCTTATCAACTTCTGCTCTACACATGTTGATGCTTTGTGTAAGGCGTTCCGTTAATGGCTGATTCCTTTTCATAAAGCCTTAAAACCATTCCAGTCTGAGCTTGCTTTAAAATCCTGCGATTTTTTCCCTGAACATCCAAATATGTTTTTACAATTTGGCGAATATCTCAATCGAGTTAATGGAAAGTCCCATTCAGCTGCAGCTTACATTCCCTTTGATATTTTTTTTCTTCTTGACTCAATTTTGTTTGGCCGCCACTTTTTTTTGGTGTGCATTCCTCTAACTTTATCATTTAACGTCGAGGTAGGTATTTTGTTGTACATCGAAATACCTAAATCGATACGCTGCCTCTTTCAGCGTCTTCTTCTTTGTTTTGACATCGTCAACCAAATTTTTCAAAGCCTCTTTGGTATAAATACTGTTTTCCTTTAAGCCAAAAGGACGCGGGTATAATTTATACATGTCCGAACTCACCCCATGGTATGCGAGTTTTTTACTTAACGAAGAAAAAAAAGCTTTTCAGCCAAAAAAATTAATATATTTATTTATGTATCATTAGCCAACATGTAAACCTAGTATAAAATATGAAAAATTAGGGTTTAATTACTTCTAGAGCCTCTACACAGACGTTTGTTTCTAGCATTTCGAAAATCATGGATATTACAACTCACATTAAAATATTCGTTACTCACTTCAAAGTGTTCTCAGGGCGATTTCGCCTTACCTACATGGGAAACATACAATATCGATAGTATTTGCCATGCCAATTATGACCCTAATGAAAAAGTTTGCTCCAGGTCACGTGATTTCCTGAGCCATGCACTATTGTCCGAACTCGTACTACCTGTCCGAACTCACCCCAAAATACGGTAGGTATTTTTGGATGTAGATATTTTATTCAATTTCGGTTTCTGGTTTATGTATAACCATTTTGTACTTCATATAGGATTTGTTAATTTTATAACCAACTGACTAATACTTAGACCAACTTTGATTTTGTCGTTCTAGTGAATACCAGAATTGTCGAACAGTGGTCAAAAAGCGCTCAAAACTCAATAACTCTTGATGTTGTTGATTTAGAAACCTGAAATTGTGCACAATTACCAGTCTTATAACCACAATAAAGGTATTGATGGGGGGTCTCCCGTGGTCTAATGGCTAGCGCCTTGGATTCATAAGCGGGAGATGGTGGGTTCGATTCCTAACCTCCGGGAGGAATTTTATCATCCCACGGCTCGCTGGTAAAATTCCTGGCTGCACCCTGGAAGTTAATGCGCCGTAAAAAAAAAAAAAAAAAAAAAAAAAAAAAAAAAAAAAAAAAAAAAAAAAAAAAAAAAAGGTATTGATGAGTTACTCACATAACAAATCTTTTTCTTTTTGAGGATTTGGGAAATTTTCTTCGTTTCTGGTACTTCAATGATAAACCACCGTCCTACAATCAATGGTGGGGGCCTAAAACTCAAGAAATGGCACTCTCACGAGGTATTTAACACATATTTAAGGCCAAAGTATTCGTAGAAAATACTTCAAAAATCAAGTTTAGAGTGTTTTTTGGCGATTTTTGACAATTGTGCCTCGCAAAACTCAATATTAATAAATATTTCGAAAAGGAGGAAAATGATTGTCGAGGCCACAATGAATGACGAATAGATTCTTGCTATGACGTTTAAGGAAAGATAGGAATGGGATTTTCTGAGTCTAATCTTTAAAAATAATTTCCAACGTCCCTTTCATCACTATAATGATAAAATTAACAACTTCTGCGGCCTTTGAGAAATATGTGCTGATAAAGTGTAACCTGAGAACTGCCTTCGTACAAAGTATGTTTCATTATTATTAGTGTTTTATTTTTATTTATTTGTTCAGAGCTCACAACGTGGTGAGTACTGAAGAATAGGGTCGTTCCATTGAAAGCTATTATACATTATATTGTATTAAATTTAGTAGTCAGGGATAGTTGGGATCAACTCAATTAGTTGGAAATCAATTCAATTTCTGTAAAAATCGAATAAGAACATTTTGTAATTAACACCAATAAATATAAACAGGTAAGTAAACAATAATTTTTTCACTTACCTGTTTATAATGTACTGTTGCTTATTGGAACAAAATGGTCTTATTAGTGATTTGTATTTGTAGATCTACCATATTTGTTTATTGGTTTAATTATTCTGTTTATTAATTGATGTGTGTTTTTTTTCTTTTAGCAATCGAAGGCTACCAAAGAGTAGCCGAAACGTCCTTATTAAAGATTTTTACAAAAATCGTATTCATGATTTCCTAGCCGAATCCAAACTATTCCCTGACTGCTTATCACCTCGATCTACACGTACAACCATGGGCGTATATAGAAAATAATTTCGGAGGGGGCTGGGAAAATTTCGGGGGGGGGGGGGGGCTGAGACTAACAATTTAGATCTTGGAAAAGTTTTAGCCAACTTAAACGCTATTACACCCAAAATAGAATATGTTTTATGGGTAAACCTGAAGGAGATTGTCCTCAACACCGATTTTCTCCAAACTTTGCACTATAACGTATTTTGATGCACTAAACACGAATCCGTTGAAAAAAATTACTGTTCTCAATCAGGAAAGAAGTTATTTAAAAAAAAAGTTCACTGTTAGCGGGTTACAAACGACCAAAGGTGCTGTTAGCGGGTTACAAACGACCAAATTTTCTTCAAAATTTGCATTATAACGTATTTTGATGCACTAAACACGAATCCGTTGAAAAAAAAAAGTTGCTCGCAACTAGGAAAGAAGTTATTAAGCACTAAAGTTCACTGTTATGGAGGTTATAAAAGACGGGGTAAACAGCTTATATGTAAACACGCGCCTGCGCAATAGTCCTTAATGACGAAGTGTAATTGAAATTTAGACTCACCTTGTGGTAGCTGACTTGGTCGTAAACTGTCGCTTTTGGGCATACGTGCTATGCGTTTCCGCTCGCTCAAGAAAACATCAAAACCCCTAGTCAATCCAACTCGCAGAAATGAAAAGAATTCTATGGCCCAAAAGTCGTCCAAGGCAGTCTTCCCTAACCTTCATAACAGTGAACTTTTTTTTTAAATAACTTCTTTCCTGATTGAGAACAGCAATTTTTTTCAACGGATTCGTGTTTAGTGCATCAAAATACGTTATAGTGCAAAGTTTGAAGAAAATCGGTGTTGAGGACAATCTCCTTCAGGTTTACCGTTTTATGAACTAAATGATCTTATTTAATTTATTTTTAAGGGTTTTATGAAATTCTTACCGATCAAATCAAAATTTCGGGAGGGGCTGCAGCCCCCTCCCCTTATATACGTCCATGCGTACAACTCATTATAATATTAAGAGTTCATATTCTAAGAAAATTGGCGGTAAAAATTCGTTCAGTCATAACCTTATCACTACGAAATTTAAAACGTTTTCAGCCTTAGCATGGGCTAAGCATTGAAAAATATTAAACACTATCTCCCCTATCAAATCTCTAAAAGCACTCCCTAGTCTTAAATAAGACATAATAATTTTTTATAGTGATTCACGTTAAGTGTTTGATCATTAAAAGGCCTTGCAAATGGCGGAAAAGAAGGGAGAGTAAAGAGAGAAATTCCTCCCGACGTTCGCGCATGCGCAATTGAACTTCAGGATTTGTCTGAACAGGCTATAGCCTTAATGTTCACCAAAGCATTGTAGGGCGATGTCCTCATGAAGAAATTAATCCTAAGAGAATACATTTCTTCCGTGAAATTCGTTCCGATAATTATCTACTTCCGCAGCTCGTATATTTCTAGTTTTCAAAATGCCTACAGTTTTGTTGTAAACGTTACGCCAGGTACTGGCATCATAACAGTTTGTTACGGTGTAATCCGCCACTCCTAACGGGCTAATTTTTCTTATTTTTACTACATCTCCTTCAAATTAGTTGTGCACGATATTTACAGAGTTTTAGCAAGCCGTTCTTTTTTTATAACTATAATATTCAAGAGAAAAACAAATTAACATTCAGTTAATAGCAGAAATAAACAATTAATTTATTTTAAGAGCTGACGAATGTATTGTGTATTGTTTTATTTTTCATCTTTATAAAAGTTACTAACTTATATGTAAGAAAGAATTGGTTGATTGGTAGCTTTGCAGTTTTCTTGTAAGGTACCTTGTAGAGAAGGGAGAAAAATACCACTTGCAATATCTTACTGGGATGCATTAAATAATCATTGTGATTAGAAAGCATTCAGTGATTAAACAGCTGACAAACTTTTGGAGCAGTGATAGCTTATCAAGGAGGTACTAAAGGAGGTTCTCTTTATGCAGTGGTTTCAGAGTTGGTTTGGTGGGTGGAATAATCAGAGTGCTCTAGCGGATAATTTGTATACTAGCAAGACAAAAGTCTTGTCAGAACCATCAGCGTTTTTTTTTAGATTCGTAGCTCTTATTAATTATTTACAATATTGCATTCCAGTTATTACCTAAACAGTCAGCTGCTTAGATAATAATTGTTAGTGCATAATTCATTTAAAGGCCGAAAATATTACTGCTTATTCTAACATACTCACTCGGGTGCCAGGGCCCCCATCCAGCCTCAGAAGAAGCATTTAAGTATTAATTTATTGTCCAGTGTTACAGCTCAATAAAGAGAAGCCTTTTTCTAATTAGGTTTTCTTAATGTATTTATTTGCATTTCGATACCGCAAAATACATTAAAAACCCGTCAAATATTCCACACAAATATTTTAACGAATGGAGGCGCATTTTTACTAATATGATATATCGAGCTCTTCATTATGAACTAGCTGTTACCCGGCGTGCTATGCTACACCTACTTTCTGCATCAATAAAAGCAAAAATAAATTAGAAACCAAATAATTATTATTAAAATCTAATAACGTAAATCTGTAACTAGTTGGGTTCATTGTTTGGAACTCGTGATCTCCGAACTGTGAGTCATAGACGATTTTAACCTAGTCTGTGACACTCCCCTTATCAAGACCTACCTGTGTGCTAAGTTTGGTCAAAATCGGACGAAGGGTGTGGATTTTTATAAGGAACAAACATACAGACAGACAGCTGGTAGATGTTTTTGACTTAACCTAAGAGACTTCCCGTATCAAGACCTACTAGTATTCTAAGTTTGGTCAAAATCGGTCAAACGGTGTGGATTTTTATAAGGAACAAATTGACAAAGAGACAAACAGACAGACACGTGATTTTTATATGTATATAGATATACATATGATAGAAGTTAACAAAATCTTTGCTATTTCTTGTTTAATTATGTTTGAAACTAGTAAAGTAAATAAGTTTTGCACGTATATTTTTTTAGAGTTTACATGATGAAAATTTTAATTCAGGAAAGTGAATGTATTTTATTGAGAGAGTTGGGCATCAGTGGCTGACAGTAGAGGTTCAAGAAAACCTAGTGGATATCATATAAATGTATTCTCTAATCTCGCTGATCTGTTATGTGCCCTTTTAAAATAAACTACTACAATCTACTACTATTTTTTTTTTTACTCAGAGAAAAGGTATAACAAACGTTTTTTTGCACTAATAAAACTTCTTAAAATGCCTGAAGATGTGAAACACAAACATTGTCTGTTCTTTCAGTAAACATTAGGAAATTTAGAAAACGGTAGTAAAAATGACAAGAAGAAAATATTTTTCAATAACCTTTTTTGTGATCATGGATCAATATGAGTGGTCATTTTTTACTTAATTACCAACCGCATTTTATCTCAAAGCAATGATCCTCTTTGGCATCATTATTGAACAGGGAATTAGTCTTTGGTGGAACCTTACATTTGGTTACCAGGTTTCAAATTTTATATATCAAATGTCTGATTCTAGTTCTGATGAACAGGATTGTGTTGATTGGGTTTTCTACAGGGACCGAGAGGAATGGAAAGACGTGAAACCAGTATTACAAGAAGAAGGACCGCAACCAGTTGTGGCTATTGCTTATTCAGATAAATGTTTGTATTGCATATACTAGTGTTATAACTGCACTGCATTATTTGGATTTGATTCTGGAGTCTTTTTGTATAACTTACCATAAAATTTCTCTTACTTCCAGTTAAAGATGTTTATGACTATTTTCGTGCTGTTTTAAGAAGCAATGAAATTTCGGAAAGGGCTTTGGAACTAACAAAAGATGCTCTCTTTCTTAATGCTGCTAATTATACTGTATGGCAATACAGGTATTGAAATGGTTGTACAATACTTAATTGTCACTATTTACTGTAAATGAGGATTTTTTTTCATAAGATTACAAGTTAAATTTGAGAATGCATTTTCATCCGTTTTTTTTATTTGCTTAATTGGCTAAAATAGGAGTATGAAGTCAAATGAAATTTGAAAATAATTGTATAAATTTTTAACGTTTCTAATTGAAATAAACTCACATTTTTATGAGAAGCTCCTTAGGCAGAAAAAAACCTATCAGTCGATAACTTTTTCAGAAAAGATAGGTAGTTACAAAATAGACTTACACATAATTTTAAATGGCATTATGTAGCATGATCTTATAATTTCAGTACATTAGAGGTTACTTGCAACTACTCCGCCCCTGCCAGATTATTACTGATTCATTAATCACTTGGAAAATTTATTTATTTTTTTATTTTTTTTTTTTTTACATTGGCCTTCAATAACCTTGAGTAGTTAGTAAATATTATTTGATTTCTTCAAATGGAACTCACATGTAACAAAAAGTGATTCTTGTATGAATAAAGCTTAACATTAATAGAGAGTTTATTAATACCATCAATGTCTTATATTAAAATATATTTTTTTCAAATATATATTTGTTTCTGAATACTCAGTTATTCAATATTTTAATGCTGAAATACTTTCTATTAATTTTACTTAAATGTAGAAAATACCCCCTTGCTGAGTTTTATATTTCATTTTGTGTAAGCATATATTGTTACAGACGTATCATCTTGCAAAGGCTTAACAAGAACTTGGAAAATGAATTGGTATTCTCAAAAACGATGATACTTCAGCATCAAAAGAATTATCAAGTTTGGTAATTTTCTTCTTATTTAATACTTTACTGACAATGTAATTATCATTTATTTAGAGTGGGATTCTGCTGCTGCCTGAACGTTGGTAAAAGGTTGTCAGTCAAAAAGGAAAATATATTTTGAAATAAATTTGTTTCATTACTTTACAATTATTTTTAATATTTGACCTTAAAAAAACCAAAGGACTTTCCGGACGACCCAATATATATATATTCTGTAATTAGTTCACAACCCTTTCCACGTAACACCTTTGTACTACTGAAAGAAAATATATCCCTGAAATGCAAATTACATTGTTACGCTTCGGAAAAAGCCCACCGTCTTCATCGAAATCCTAGAATGCTCTTGTCACCAATGGAATTATTTATATTTCAATTCCCCCCCCCCCAATATTAATATTTCTTCCAAAATATTGTTTTAATGAAAAACAAAATTTGAGTGTAACATTCAATCACATGAGTTCAGACATTGTCAACCGTATATTGACCTCTCCTATTTAAATAGTTTCTCTTGTATTTTCCTTTAACTGTTCAATTTTTCCTTGATCAATTATAATGATACACTTTTATAAAATCTTTATTTTTTAGAAAAATTGAATTGCTAGGTTGTGTTTTGGATCCCAGATCCTCCTGTTTTATGTCTGGAGAGTTGCTTTTTCTAAATAATAAAGATTTGAAAATAAAGTCAATGCTGGCTTGTATCAACCTTTGTATTATACAATGAATTAACACGTTTAATACGGTGAGCACCGATGGGTACTCATCAAGTCCTTACGACTGTACTGAGAGCACCATTCAGTGTTCATCAAGTCCTTACGACTGGACTGAGAGCACCATTCGGTGCTTCCCCCACCATTTCCCAGAGACTGCAAGCACCATATGGAGCTCAAGGCTCATTCAGTCTCACGGCTGGTAAATACCTGTTTTGAGTTCTCTCTTGCTCTTAAAGTGTTCTGAAAAGGATTGAGAAGACAAAGCCGTTTGCCGTTTGGATTTCAGAGCAGCTGTTTATCCCGTTCCAATGTCTGCAAGCACCATGTGGTGCACATTAGTTTTTATGTGAATTATGAAACAGCCTCTTTTTATTATTCCTACAATGTTATAAACACTAAAAAAAATGATTAATTGTAAAAAAAAAAAAAAATAATAATCTGTCAAATGGGAAGTAAATTAAAATCAATCACAGCGGCAGCCCAAAGTGAGCCAAGATGGTGAGAGCATTGAATGTGTTAACAACATTGAAGCCCTAGTAGAGGTACGTACTCTGAGACATATTTGACAATTATGTTTAGGTAAATATGATGCTATGCTGTCTATCTGAAGCTTTGGCGCTTTATATAAATTAAATTAAAGGTTTTAAAATTAGGTCACAGACAGTTTATTTCGATACTGATGATTTTCTTTGAAGTTATATATATTTATTTATGAGCATCCACAACTACAATAGTCTTTGAATTTAATTGTTTCAATTACTGTTTATATAAGCAAGGTGATAGAATGTCTATTATGTGTGTCAACATTTTGTAATAATAATAATATAAATATAAAATTGTAATATTTTTATAGGCATCATCGAATGGTAATAATACAATGGATGAATGACCCTGGTAGTGAACTAGATTTTATTGCAGAAATGCTTCATGAAGATCCTAAGAATTACCATGCTTGGCAGTACAGGCAGTGGGTTTTAAGTACATTCAAGTAAGTTATTGGCCAAAATCGATTATATTATATGCACCTTTTATTATTTTGAATGTTTTCTTACTCTCAATAAAATTCAACGAGTGTTAATGTTAACTGACATGAATTTTTGGTTGATTATTCCAGTTTGGCATTAGCATTCGATACACAAAAAAATAAATACACAACAACAAATATCCCTGTTAATATTTTTATTTTTAACCTCATATGCAATTTTTACACTCTTGGGTGAACATTATTCAGAAATAAACATGTTGTTACCTGCCCAAAATTGAGCATTTAGAAAAGGTCAAACAAAATGAATTGTTCTTAGTCAACATAGTATCATTTATGTTGTATTCAGCTGATGATTTCTTTAAATTTCCATTTTTAACCTTTTCGATGCGACGTGGGCTAGCAACCTACTCTCTCCACGGACAGACCAAACTCCCTCTCCCAGGGCGGCCGTAAGTACCCGTATTTTTTTTTTTTTTTTTTTTTTTTTTACTGAGGCGCTCATTGCTAATCATTATTTTCATGTTTATCTTACGTGAACGACGATGTGTATTACTTGCAACGACTTATTTACTACAATTTAGGTACACAGCAAACCTACAATAACCATTTAAAACAAAGATTACTTTCTTTTCTCCCCTATATTTCTCTTTCTACTTCATTCCGAAACAACTGCTTGTTTTTAGACATGGTTTTTAAGTGTAGCAATGACATTTTTTTTATTTATTATTATAATAAGCTACTCCTTTTTTATTTACAGTTTCGCTAAAAAATGCCCTAAGAACATTTTACCGTGCACATGCCTCACAGATGCATGTTACTTATAACGTTCATGTATGTTACCAGTTAAGGGTTAAACCAGCATTTATCCTCCATTCCTGCTAGAGCACTCTGTACATGCTCAAGGCTAAAGAGGGCTCGCAATCAAGAGATACAGCTGTGGCGAGAACACTCGGGCGTCGCCTCTGAGGAACATCTTTCTACGGCGACTATTCTCGGGCATTGCATCGAATGGGTTAAGAATATATGAGAACTGTGTTTTTCGAGACAGACACTCAACTAGCACCTTTAATTTTCAACCAAACAACTCCAATATTTAACTGTAGATTTCTTATGGCATTTTCAAATGGACTACATAATTTGTATTTTATTTATTAAAATATTAAAATTTTGGTACACCCAATTCAAATACTGCAAGGTTAAATTAAGTTCAGATAAAAAATGGCATTGCAGTATAAAAAAGGCTGTTGACACATTTGTTTGGTAACACAGCATTCTGTAAACAGTAATTTATTTAAAAAAATAATTTTACTTTTACTTTTTATTGGCTGGTAATAGAAATGAATTGTTATTACAGATTATTCGAAAATGAAATAGAATATACAAGCGAGTTATTGGAGGATGACATTAGGAATAATTCGGCCTGGAATCACAGATACTTTGTCATCAACCATACTACAGATTTTGAAGAAAAAACTCTTCAACAGGAGATTGACTTCTCTTTGAGAGCTATCGACAAAGCTAAGAAGAATGAAAGTTCATGGAATTACCTAAGAGGGTATGTAGTACTATTTACTGATCTAGTAGAGGTAAAGGTGGTAATATGAGCCCTGCATGTATTATGAGCCCCCTCAATATCTATTCATACAGTGCGCTCACTTTAGCGGTGATAATTTTAAATGATAATTCATTAAAGGCTCTCGCCACTGGAGTGTTCTCACTCAGTTGCAGCTGATAGTTTGTGCGGAAAAATGGTTTATTTGTTTCCTTGATCTAAAAACCTTTGAGAAGTAATTAGCTTATAATTACAGTATATGTCCATTCAAAATCCATCTAGTTCCTTATTGACTAGTGTAGAGGACATTTCAGAGATTATTTCTGTTTAGATACAATTTAATTTTTCAAGTAAAAATGTATCGTTATGTGTGTTTGAATTCTAACATGGCAAGGGTTGTAATATGAGCCCCCAAACTTAAGGGCTCCGTAATTTTCACAGAGTGGCTTACCAACTGTGTGAAAGAAATTGAATTGAGCACCCATTCACTGGAGATGGGTTAGTTGGAAGTGCTTGGTTCGACCACTTCATGAATCGCCACAAGAATGTTTTGTCTGTTTTGAAACCAGCTGCAACATCGTTTTCAGGAGCTAATGGATTTAGCAATGAAGCAGTCGACAATTTCTTCGCTATCCAGGAAGCCGAGTACGCCAAACACAACTATCCAGCTGATAGGGTGTTTAATGTGGACGAGAGTGGAATATCAGTAGTTCAAAGTAAAATCCCGCGAATCATTGGATTGAGAGTAAAGAACCTTTGTACCTCCATTCATGATTTTCCCCCGGAAAAACATGGGCCTATTTTTATCAGATAACCTCGGAAAAATGAGTGTGAAACGCATAATCTGCGAAGTGTGGGCACAAAATGACTGCGCTGGATTTGAAAGGATGTTTATGTTTTTGATTTTTGAAAATAGAAGAGAAAGTCATAAAGCAATTAAATGGTTCCTTAATAACGCTTTCCAAATTACTTTATAAATTATTTTCTACTTTGTAATGCATTTTGAAGATTTTGTAATAAATGAAAATGTCATACATAAGTCATTTTATTTATCTTTCTTAGGGGCCCATATTACCAGCACGAAAAGATTTAATTACAAATTGACATTTGTCAAATTTCTTTCTTTTTCATTTACTTAAAGCTACCGAAAAAAGTTCTTATTTTATTAGTATGTTCACAAATAATTTTACTTAATGCTATGAACGAATATTCTAAAAAAACTTCATAGGCAAATACAAAAAAAGGGAAAAACAAATTGGGGGCTCATATCACCACCTTCTCCTCTAAGTTGGTCTTCCACATTCTCCTGTTATAATCTCTAATTCTCTATTCCGGGTTTCAAAGCCTTAACCGTTTCTGTATATAGAGAGTTGCAAGGAGAAGTGTTCTCTTGTACAGGATACTCGCACCCAGCCTCATGCCCCTTGTGCGGGATACTTTTGCCACTCAGTCACAGCCCCTTTAAGTGTCCTCCTTGCTGAATTACACCTCGTATTTTATAATTTTAGCCATAAGAGCTTCTTCTCATAAATTTTTAGAATGAATTGTAAAAAAAAACAAAAAAAAAAAAAACAGAGGACACGCACTACAAAAAACTGTAAAAAAAATGTAACAAAACATGAATAAAAGACGTTAACACTTCAGGAGCTAAAAGTGAACTATTATTGCTAAAAGACGCTGTTTGGAATGTACAGAGGTATAAAAACTAACGGTAATTAGACGAGGTTTGACAGGGCGAATGGGCTGAGAGGGCAACAAGTTGTAATTCTCCTGAATAGCTCACACGATCAAAAACTTCATTCAAATAACCTCTAGTAATAAGCAGGAATACTAGAAGTATGCTGCTGTAGCTCTAAAGTCGTGAAATGAGAAGAGAAAAAATGTGAGAGATACGAGGAGCTCTCGAGTGGTGGGCAGCAGGGGAGTTTAAAATATTTAAACTATTTACAATATTCACATAATTATATTATTTAAAAATTTACATGAGTCCCCCACTGTTTTGATATACATATACACTTTTTTTATACATTTTAAGGGTGGATTTTGAGTTTTGGATGCAAAAAATGGCATAAATTGGTCCTATACAATGTACAGACAAAACCTTTATTTTATTTATATTGATATTATGTTATGCTATTTATATTACTAACATTTTTATTCCAGTTTGTTGATACACACAGAACATGGGATATTGGAACCAAAAGTTGTAGACTATTGTGAAAATCTTTATGCATCCGGGTGCAAGTCTCCTCATGCCCTCGCTTACCTTATTGATGTAGCGCTGGAGAAGGCTGAAGTGTACCCAAACTGCCCTGATACCTCGGCGATGGTCAAACGAGCAGTAAATGTATTATTCCTTTTAATTATTCGTGTATATTATTATTTAATATAGAAATCCTATCATTAGCTTTTTCTTTGTCTTAGATGTGCCGAGAGTTAGCAGAAGAGCATGATAAAATCAGACACAATTACTGGCTGTACCAATCGAGGATATTAGAGGATAAATTGGAAGTTTATTGTTAGTCTTTAACTTTCTTATATTTATTTCTCTTATGAATAAAAATGTACAAAGAAAGTAAATTTTATACACAAAATAATTCATGTTATATGTATCTTTATTTTAAATATAATTATTTGTTGTTTTTTATAACATTTTTGTTTTATTATTTTTAATATTTCCTTTTATAGAGAATTTCATATTTATTTATTTAAAAAAAAAAGTTGATTTTTTAATGTAATGCTGTGTTTTTTAATGTGCTTTTTCATAAAATACTAAATAAATACATTAATTAAATTATGTAATAATAATATGGATTCATTATCAAAGCCAGGCTTCATTTGTTTAACAAAAAATGCCATCATTGTTTTGCTATTGTATTTTAGATGTTTTTATTACAATTTGCATAATTAACGTCTTATACTTTCTAGTTATATCTCCTGAAATTCCCAATTAATGCTTAAAAGAGTATCACAAGTAAAGGCATAAATGTAGGTCTTCGATTGGACTTGTGTAGTAAGAAACAGGAGTTTTAAATAATTATTAACTTTATTTGTATCTTTATTTATAAAAATAATTGATGAATCTCAGTCTCCTTTTAAAGAATTTCCTCTCTCTTGGAGGAAACCTCCTTCTGGCGTTGACCTGATGACACTATCTGGAGATGCCCTTTGGAAAAATGTCTACGTTGCGAACCCCATACGCCGTGAAATTACTGGTGGTTTAAATTGGTATATCTGTATATATATTTGTCTGTTTGAACTCTTGCACCCTCAGAAATGGTTTGATTTTGATGAAATTTGGTACAAAAATACTTTGTTTTAAACAAAAGGTCAATTTCATTAACCAACAGAATCTTCCTATCGGAACCCTTTTTTCAACAAATGGTCTCATTCCACTTAACTCGATTCCCTAACAATTTTCGAGATATTTTTGTTTCGATCCAAAAACCATGTTCTGGTGCTGGTGCGAACTTGCCCTTTCAAATGAGACGAAAACTTTTTGTGCCAAATTTCATCAAAATCTGATCGTTTTTGAGCCTTTGAGAGAGTGAACAGTACATATTTGAACCACCGTTATTTTTGTGATCTATGGGTTCTGAAATGTGAAATTTACAATCAGCACTTCCGGATTGCATCATGATGTTAACCGCATGAGTGGGTTTCCTCCCTAACGAGGGAGGGAGGGAGGAATCATGCTAGAAAGGTTGTAACTATTGAGGTTGCACTCATAAAAGAATTTTTGACAATTTTTTTTCATCGATCTTACTGACTAGATGACCCTCGTTAAAATTTATATGAATCTCTCAAAAATGTCTCTTTAAAAATGTGCAAAATCATTTCTTAATACAGCATTTAATGCTGTTTTCATTGAATAATAAATAATCACCAGGACTTTTGAAATAAGTGAATTATTGTCAACCATCAAATAACTGATCTATAACTCATACAGCCAGTCTGTCTGCTGGCAGATATAAGACTACCTTTCCAGAGTTCATAGTTTTTGAGAAACACATGGTAGCTCATTTCCCCCAGGAAATTGCGTCAGAACCTTTTTTTTTTTATTATCTACTTACATTGAATTACTTAAAATGAAATTAAGAAATTTAGTAATTTCTAACATAATAATATATATATATATATATATATATATATATATATATATATATATATAAATTATTTTATAGATATATGGGAATGTGTGGTGGAAATAAATAATTAAGTCAAAGAAAAATGAAAAGTATGCTAATTATCTATTAGATAAAAAGTTTATTATTCTTTCTTTGGTATATTAATACCAAAAATAAAAAGAGTCCAATTACTATTTTATATATACATAGTTTGGGTTAAAATGAATGATCAAAGTATATTTAATTTTATGATATTACTGAAAAATTGTATGAAAAAGAAAATATCCAACTTATATAGAATGGAAGAATTATTGAACTTTGTTTTATTTTTATTTGTTTTCTTTAGTTTGGAAGGTTTTTCTATTAAACTGAATTTATTAGGTATCTTTTGGAGAAAACTGAATGAGAATCACCAAGTAAGTTAATGCCGCTGCTATTACCTACAAATGAAAAAATAATTTATTTTCAATATATTACTGTTATACTAATAAGAATACAATTGATTATTACTATGTTTGTTATGCAAACAAACCACAAAAAAGTTCCTGTTTTTTCCTATTAGACTTACAGGGATTGCATTTTTTTTTCTTTAGTCAATTCAACCATGTGGGTTATTGTTGCCTAATGAAATTCAGCTGAAAAAGGGATTGTCTTTAAATATCATCAAATAAACATTGACGCAACAGCAAATTTGAGGAAAAAATTAAGTTAACAAATCTATAAAAGGCTCAATTATTCAATAACACATTGAACGTAGACTTATGCGAGGGCTGGATAACCTTCTTAGTGACAGTAGTATGTTTTTCAATGCATCTAAGGTTGAAGTCTTTACCAAATGATAATTGAAATAAACAAATAACGATTAATTGTTTTATCTTTCTCTGCCAACGGCCATAACCACTTTGAATGCACCGGTTCCAATAGATCACCGAAGTTCAGCAACGTCGGGCGTGGCTAGTACCTGAATGGGTGACCGGCCATGTGCTGTTGGCATTATAAAAGGGTGGCAACCTGTAGATAGCCCGGCGTTAATAGCCCAATTGTTGATACGTCGTTAAACACCCAAAAAATAAAAATTTGATCTTTCTAAATAATTCCATTCTTTGCTGTTGCTCCAGATCGGCGATATGTTTTATGCATTTTTATTTTGAAAATACCTGGTTGAATACATAAAAAAAAAACATGCTTCTGCCCAAATTTATAAAATTTGAGAAAAAAATTAATAATTCTCATACTATACCTTGAGAACCATCTCTGCTCTTGACAAAAACCAACAATGACTTGAAATTTTGTTAAAAACTAGAGAAATTTAGAAATAACTTTAACTGTGATTGCTATTTCATTTACATGATGAAAATAATAAAAATCAGTCTTAATTTTGAAACAATCTCAATGATGATAGTAACTTTATTTTTATGGCTGGTATGGGTGTAAATGGTTAAGAAATAGAAATTATATTATTTGGAGGCATTTTAATTTTTTTAGTAAGAAAATAATACTTACAGAGGTTACAAGTGGATAACTCAATGTAAAAAAACCAGAACCAGTAAAATTAACATTTGATTGGATGATAGCATACAGCTTCAATTGCTCCTAAAATAGAAAAGTAATACACATTTAATTAATAATATTTGCTTTATGATATTTTTTTAACTGTCATTAGAACTGCCTATTGTAGACTGTCTATAAGTGTCGAAAAATATTTGATTTGTGATCACCAACTCATCTGCGCTTATAAAAAAAAACATGAAATCGAAGTTTGTCGAAAAATTATAATGATTTTTTTTACTGGGCATCTGCACCCAAGGCATTAGTGTCTCACACAAAATTATAATACACATAAAAATGACACATTACTTAATATATGAAAAAAACAACACTTACATTGCAGCAGTGTTCTGGTTTTTGACACATCACCTTAAAGAGCTCTTTATGAAATTTATCTATCTAAAACAATAAAAAATTATCTTTAATATTTTTAAGAAACAGTTTTTGAAGGAAAGGACTTTCTTTTGCTTTTTTCAATGTTATACTTTTTTAAAAATAATTGGAATTTTAGGTATTACAAGGATTATTCTTATATTTCTAATACATTGCTGAACCAGTTATATCCTGGATTTAAAGAAAGAAAAATTGTAATTTATCAGTAATAGCTGTACATTCTGAAAAGTGTGAGCTCAGTAATATAAATAATTGACAATAAAGGGGTCTCCCGTAGTCTAGTGGCTAGCGCGCTGGATTCATAAGCGGGAGATGGTGGGTTCAATTCCCACCTCCGGCAGGAATTTTCTCATCTCAAGGCTCGCTGGGAAAATTCCTCGCTGCACCCTGGATGTCGGCGCTAATGACCTAGAAGTAGATGCGCCGTAAAAAAAAAAAAAAAAAGAAAAAAAAAAGAAGAATTGACAATAAAGGAACAAGATGAGAATCTTCAAGGACAAATTAAAGTTTTAATAATAATGTTGGACATTTTTTGTAGATGTTCATAGTTTTTAGATGTGTAATGATTGTTGGAATATATTGACTTCTGTAAGTAAGTAATTTGTGCATGTTGTGTGGTAAGTCTAGATTTAGTATGGTGGAATTCTGTCAGTATGTGTTTCACAATTAATTAATGTTTTACACTTAGGTTTTCATGTTAAAGGATCTAATAACAATACGGGAAAGTTATTTATCAGATGATTAATTGTTTGTGATATGAGTATAATTGTTTAGCTTAAGATAGTTCCTATACAAGTGGTTTGCTAGAAAAAAAAATGGTGTTTTAATGTTAATGAACAACTTTTTTTTTTGTACCAATAAACAATGTTGGTATTTTAAAGTTAATGCAAAGGCCTGGTGCCTGTGAATGTTAAAAGTGCGATCTCTGTGACTAAGTTTGATTCCCACTACGGGTAGTGGCTTTTTTCCAAAAAAAGACACGGGTGGTAATTTGTGAGTAATCGGTCCCGAAAATCTTTGTTAAAATTGAAATAAAGTTAATCACATTAATTAATTTATTTTGAATATTTTAATTTCCAAGAGTCACTGAAACGAGATATGGGAATAACTGCACTTAACACTAAACTCTGATGATCTTGGTGGCCTAGGCAGTATTATAAAATGAAACTGGGTATATTTGTACTTCATAAGAAGAGCTAAGAGAGTTGAGAGCTTCATAAGAGAAATTAAGTAAAATAAATTTGAAATAAAGTTAATCACATTAAGCAGGTATGAAGTTTCAATTCTATTATTTATTAATTCAGATATTCATAAGAAGTCAGAATTGATTCTTATATGCATTACGTCAAGAATTGGGACATCATTATACAAAATTTAAGTTGTGATTTTACATACCTGTTCTTTAATTAGCTCTATTGGAACAATGACGACCAAGAGTATGACTATTTCCCACGTTATATTTATTAATCGAGTCACAGTAACAAAATTTAACATATTCAACATTAAAATGTCTTGTATTAAAAAGAAACCATAAATAAGAAGATTAAGTATAGTAGTTATTCCTACAAAAAACATTTGTTTGTTGAATATCTTATTTATTCCACGTATTTCTTCCACTAAATCATGAAACACTCTAGCACTTGCTATGTAATCGGTGTAGGCAACGTTTAGCGATGGAATTCTTTTAAAATACTGGAAACAAATTACATAGAATTGTCCTACTATGAAGTCCATACTAAGATCTAATAAGCCAATTAGAAGGTTGTGTAAAACTTCAAATTTATCATCAGAGGATACAGTCTCTCGTACAAATAATGTAAAGTATATTAGCGTTTTCGCCATCAGTATATAAGGAACCAAATTGAGTTTTGAATCTCGTACATGCTTCAACCTCTTCAAAACTATATCGACTTCATTCTTATAAGCATTAAGGCTGTAAATGTGAACATAAGAACAAATCACAACTGTGAACCCGCGATATGTTACAACAACTAAATATCCGAATTTGTTAACGTTTAAATTTGTCTTGAGCGTTTGAATTTTCATCACTATAAAAGTCCCAGATAAAATCGTTAAACAAAATGCTATTTTAAATCTGTTGGACGAAATGTACTTCAAAAGTCGAAGTATTTTTAAAGGATTGCCCCACTGTTGAGGGTAGTAGATCATTCTATCTCTAGTTAACTGAATGTCACCTTTATGCTTTATGTCAATACAACACAATAAAATATTCATGCAAATCAATAAAATCCCATCAAATAATGAGATTAAACCTACATATGTACCTATAAACCTACATAAGTATTAGAGTAAGCAAATACTTTAAGAGAGAGCAACTACATTAATCAAGAAATGGCAACCTGTTCAGGCATTTTCAAAGTCGATTCATAAAGCAATACAAAAAATATTGTACCCATACCAAAATTATTTGAAGAATAGTTTAAGATGTTTTATGAAAACAGGTCTGTTCAAAAAATGATTTCCCCTATTATACTAGAAAATATTTCTGTAAATACAGAAGATACCTGATCTAATAATAATAAAGAAATTTGAATTGTAGAAATGGTCCAGGTTTGGTTGTGGTATCTTAATAAATCTACATTTAATTTCTTTATGTCTTAACTCAAGGGATATCAGAGTTAGAGGACCTAAATACAAGGAGAGCTATCCAATATACTAAGCAGACCAAGGCTTTTTTTTTTTACAAATTCAAATTTTCAAGAATGGTGGAGATATCATTCTAAAAAGTTATATTTTTATCGGTCTATATGGAAACAATTTCTGTGCAGCAAAGATTTTACTGAAATCAGAGATAATTTGATAGAATTTGGAATAATTGTGAGTCCAATTGACACAAAGAAAACAGAAAGGGTCTTCAAAATACAATTTCCATAAGTGTTACTAAAAAATTATAAATTCTGAATGTATTTACATGGTAAATGCTTTCTATAAGCCACCTAAAGTGGACAATAGGGAGTAATAGGGTGCAAGAATTAAAAAGGCAATTGTTTTCAAATTATATTATTAGTGAGCTAATTTCAAAAAGGAAATAATTGTAGTTGAGTCTAGATCCTTTGTTAGAGCAAGACGAAGAGAGCATCGAGGCAAGATGGCTCTTTTTTTGAAATTAGTAATTTCATTTCTCCTGCTAGAGTTTTCATTGATTAGAAGTGAAAATTTTGGGGCTGACAAGGAGCGAACTCTCCATGATTGCAAAACAGGGATACAAATGGAGGAAGCATATCCCTTTGAGGTGACAAAATATTTCATAACACTCTCAATTCATTTATTTATAGCCTGTTTAGAACAATAGATCAGTTCAATTGTGCATGTGCAAACATATCGTTGATACAAATGCAATGGAATATTCCCTTTACTTCTCCTTATGGTTCCGCTATGTGTGAGCAACTAAGGACCTTTCGAATACCTCCGTCTCCATATACATAAATACTTGTTATATTCTCACGAATCCTATCATCTCGAATTTATAAAATTAACTGAATTGTACATTCAAGTAATTTAGTCAAGCCAAGAAATGTCTAGTTTAACCCTTTCTCTTTCGTTGACTGCTCCAGCAGTCAAGAGTGGATGGGCCCTGTGTACCTTTGACTAGTGTACAAGTCGAAGTTGTGACGGGACCCACGTACCGCTGACTTGTCCAGGAGTCTAGAGCTCCTCGTATCTCGGCTTTAAAGATACCTAGTGTTACCGTAACATACTTCTAGTATTCCTGCCTGGCACTAGAGAGTATTTGAATGAGTTTTTTGGCCGTATGTGCAATTTAGATTTACATAAAAAACGTTTTTAACTCCGCCATGATCTAGGCACGGAGTGGTCTCATTTAATGATCAATTTTTATTTTTTGGACTCCTCAGATGTAGGGGGGGGGGTCGGTTTTGTGAAATTAGGCAGTTTTAGTGGTGCAGAGAGTGATTTATTTTTGTTACAAGTATAAAGCCATATTAGCTTATGTGTATCCAGTAAATTGATTATATTTTTTTTTCTCTTCAATTATAATTTTTATTTTCCCTTATATATCTTCTGCAATGGATTTTCTAAGCCTTTTAGGTTTCCCAAAATTTTGATTTTTATATTTCACTGTTTATATTAAAGTCAAAGTTTGCGAAATAATTTTGATTGAATTGAAATCAACAACTTTTATACTTTAAGATTCTTCTCATAAACTAATAATGTTAAAGAATATTTTTGATTCCAAGTTTTTTAAAAAATGAATAATTTTCCTTAAAATTTATTTTTTGAACTAATTATTTCTGAGATTCATGAGATTTTGAACGTTTATTTCAGTTCCTTATTGACATACCTGAAAAAAGAGAAGAGTTGAAATCAGATGGTTTGTCTGAGCAAGTTTTCTGGAATCTATTTCAAATGCCAGGACATGACTACAATATTTTCTTAACTGAAGAGGTGAGGTTTGATTTGATTTTATGAAAGACGGCATCATTTGCTTTTATATTATATCATTTTGTGCAATAAATGATTATTTTTGAAGGAAAATATATTTTTATGCATAAGTATATCATTTTATATTATAAAATGGTGACTCTATTTTTCACTATGTATTTTAATTTGTCAGACGATCAAGTTTCATAAATTTATTTATTTATTTATTTATTGATTGATTATAGGTGCTTCCACTGCCAAGGTCATTAGCACCTAAGTTTCATAAACTACACACTTTAATTCTATGTCCAACAATTTTGATAATTTCTGTGTAGGGGACTCGGTTGTTCTTACTATTGGTTTAATGGCTAAGATTTTCTTTGTGGAATTTTATCAATCCATAAATAAAAGGATTATTGCTATTATAATTTCTATATTGTATTCATTTGTTCTTTTTAATAACATTTATTTTAACTAATTTCTTCGTAAATTTTATGATTGTATTTTTTATTCAGCTGGTGGGATAATACTAAATTTCTTTGAAAATACAAGAGTCTTTAAAACTGTCATTCATTTTCTTATGGTATTCTTCATTCGTTATGATGACGAAAGTTTGTATAAATTGCAACAATACAAAAAGAAGAAAACTTATAGAAAGTGGGGTCTCCCGTGGTCTAGTGGCTACTGCCTTAGATTCATAAGTGGGAGTTGGTGGGTTCGATCCCTACCGGCGGCAGGAATTTTCTCATCTCACGGGTCGTTGCAAAAATTTCTCGCTGCACCCTGGATGTCAGCGTTAATGGCCTAGTTGTCGAAGCGCCGTAAAAAAAAAAAAAAAAAAAAAAAAACTTATAGAAAGTAAAATTGATTGTTTTTTCAAAAATATGATATGTAATAGCACAAGTTTAATTATGGTTAAACCTGACAAATTTATAAAGAACATACATATTTTCATACATACAGAACATATTTTAGAACATACATACAGAAAAGAGATAATAAAAGAAAATATATAAATAACTTGGAACTAGTTAATTACATTACTTTCAGTTACAATCTGATTATTGATAATAAGATAAGACAGTCTTGTAAAGATATAGGCAGAATTTCTTGGCTGTATCCACATAAAATTGGAAATAGCTACAGCCGAATTAAGGACAAACTAAAATAAAAGGAAACCAAATATAACGTATATAAAATTGATTGTGCAATGTGCGACAAGGCGTGTATAGAGGAATCAGGTCAACTTTTAAAGAAGTGACAGACAACACGCTAAAAACCTTGGTGGGACTCACAATAAAACTGCTCTAGTGGATCATGCTATAAAAAATAGTCACAATTTTAATACGAGAGACATGGAACATCTAGAGCAAATAAAGGATTGTTGATGAATGGTGTGTATTTAATGAAATTTGACCTTCTGCCACATTAAATAAATATATAATTTTACTATTTATAAATTATTGGGTATATTGCTATTAAATGAGGATTCTCTTGAATCAATTTATTGATAATGATTAATAACTAGAGCCCGGAAGATAGGCATTTATTTTTGGTTAAAATAGGCAGGCAAAAAGGCACTTGAAATACTGAAAATAGGCAGTATTGTAATTAAAATAGGCGTTTATTAGGAGTGAAGGCAAAGAGGAATCTTACTCATTATTAATGAAAATATGTATTTTAAATACTCATTCATTTCTTTATTATCAATTTATCACAGAATTAGTGCACTTCCTCTTACTTTCCCTTCTTACAAGCAACAACAAGGTACTTTTTCAAAGTATCAACTCTCATAGACCTTCTAAGAAAAAATGTTTTTCATTATGCAAAAACTTCCTCTGCATTATCTTATCATTTCTAAATCCGGAATACCAGGTAACTACACTATTGTCACAGCAAAAGTGGTTTGAGGAAGGAGACGTACTTCTCTCATCCTCTCTCTTTCCTCCTATTCATTATGCCTGTGCATTCCTTCTACCAAGGAAGGCTCTGTTATTTACAGAGGATCAATCCACGGGTTGGGAAAATAAGCTTTCGAATAGATATTTGTGACGGCAATATGTAATTTAATTTCTGAAACCTTTTTTGTTTTCGACGAACTTAAATTCGAAATTCGTTATGTGCTTTTTAAAATGTTTAAATCACAGAAAAAAATTGCATAATGAGCAAAAAAGGCAAAAAAAGGCTTTAAATCTTAAAGTAGCCAAAAAAAGGCAAAATAAAAATTGTCTCTACACTTCCTAAATGCACTGAAACATATTTATTTCTATCTGATTCTTCAATATATCCAGTCAGATAAAAAAGGCATTTTGCCTAACTTCCATAAATCAATAACTATACTTTTAGAAGGCACTGAAAGTAGGTGAATTAATAAATCTTTTACACTATTATTAATGAACTAGATATTAGAAACATTAAATATCACTGAGACTATTATTGGCTAAGAAACTTTCTTAATACTTTAAGCTTTTAAAAAATTCGATCAGGTCAGGAATGTTTTTTGTATAGTTTTCTGGATCCAACATTTTTTTTTTTAAATATTTCAATTTCCAAGAGTCACTGAAACCAGACATGTGAATAACTGTACTTAAAACTGAACTCTGATGATCTTGATGGCCTAGGCTGTTTTATAAAATGAAACTGGGTATATTGGTACTTCATAACAAGAGCTTATTAAGAGCCTGCTCACTGGGGATAGGACTCCCATACCCACAAACTCAAGCTCCATAGTATGAAGTAACAATATACTCAGGATTACCATTTGCCCACACAAGACTAGGAGTGCTTATGGCATCACTGCTTATGGTTTCAAGCACTCAAGATTTAGCATTAGCTTTGATTTAATAAAAATTAATACTTATAATTACATATAATAATTATGTAACAGTTGTTCTATTCACAATAAATTATTGTTTTAGGAGAATGTTTGAACGCCGGACAGTGCAATAAATAATCAAAGTTTAAAGTGGACTGTCATTATGCAGCATGAGGGAAAATAGATGTCCCTACACAATGTGTAGTGTTATATGTAAAATAAAAATAAAAAGTATTCAGTATTTTTTTCACCTTCAGATTAATTAGGGGAAATATGATTTATATTTACTAAAATTTGAACTTCTGCCACCACATTGAATGCATACATCAAGCAATGCCTGTACTCAGTCGTACATGATAAGCAACAAGGACAAGGGTAGGTGGTAAGATTAAAAAAAAATAAAAATCAAGATTATTATGTGTACACAATTTTATTGCATCTTATACAATGCAGCTAACACAGTTACAATGATACATTCTAATAAATCCATTAGCCTGTGATAAATATGTTGTTATATGTTTAAGATAAAATTATAAGGTCATGTAGTATGCCTACAAATAATTTTTCATTTCAGTTTTCATTTATCCTTTTCTTTTTTGTTTTTTTACATAAAAGAAATATGGAAAAAAACACACAAACAAATTATGTTTTCAGTTTTGAATCTGAATATAAGGAAATAAAATTATGAGAAAATGGAAGGCACTTTTTTTGTAAGGTAATTTTTGAACACAGGTCGTACATCAAGCCGAAACTATAGGGAAGGAGAGTAGTCGGGGGAAAGTGATATAACTCACACGAAACCTACGTCATTTGTAGGCACTATGTATGATCCTATAATAGCCTGCGGAACGTACAGGATGACACCAGGTATAGAATAGATAAACAGTATTTCTTTTAGAAGCTTCAAAAAATTATAACTAAATACTTAATGAGGCCTCTTCCATGATATAATTTCTTTTACGCCCGCTCTAGGAGGCATTTTTAAAAAGAAAAGTTCTCTTAATCGATAGACCTCCTTAATTGGTATGATGCGAGACAATATTTATGAAAATATTGTACTAATAGTATGAAATCTGACTAGACTAACTAACTACCAGGATGACAATGATATTCTAATCTTATTCTATTCTCTGAATTTTGGTCTGTATTTTAATTTCAGCCAAAATGTATTTGAAAAGTTCTAGTATCCATAATTTGTTTTATTGACGACTACTCAAGGGAAAATATTTAAAGTCATATCTCTTTCCAGCAAATAACAACAATCTTATTTATTAGTATATTTAATTGTATTTTTAGGAATGTCTTTAATGAGGAAGTACTGATAGCTAAGTTTATCTAATCTGCATATGTACATATTCGTCGAATACTAGAACTCTCCCAATTTATTCCTAAATAATATTCCATCAGACTTCATTTCCATTATAAAGTATAAAGAAAAAAAAAATGTATAAAAGTTGAGATTATATTCGAAGAATATATATTCTTAGATTTACAAATTACTTTAAAAGGAACTGAAAATAAATATTCTGTGTTTCACACATATACATCTTTTTAGTAACAAATTATTTCTTTAATTCATTACATTGAAAAATAGACATCTCAATGTGATGTAGCTAAATTTATTATTTATAGAATGGAGATTAATAAAATGGAATAAATATAAGCTTTATGATAAATTTAAATCAAATTTGAAGGAATGTATTGAAAAAATTGAATTATAACAGAAGAGATATAATAAATTCATTCAGAACGAACATAAATAAGTAAAATTGAAAAAAAAAAAAAATATATTATGTACTATTTATTTATCAGAATAATACAACAAAATTTCTTGTATCTTATGTAATTATTTTTTAAATTTCTGATTGATAGTCAGACAGACGGTTATGTTACATTGATATACTTTCATGGAAGTATATTTGTGATAGTTCATATATATTATGCAACAATACGATGAAACACAATAGCATTTGAGATTCCTTTAGGAAGCATTAATTATAAATTTGTCTATATTTTATATATATTGTTAACACAATATTACATAAGCTTTTCACAAAGACAGTTACTATACAAGTTTATATATATTTATATATTTACAATGGGGCTTTAACCAATATATATATATAATTTTTAACTAATTACAATTCTAATTCATCTAACAAACATTGGGCATATGTATGTGATATATATATATTTATATAGGAAGGCAATTGCAGTCTAACCTTAATGTTTACAGATTCACAAATTTAAGATTCATTCATTGACACCATAAGGGCATTGAAAGAAAACATTTTAATGAATTGAAGCAAAAGTTAAATTAAAAGTATTCCATTTAATAACTTTTCGGTTACTATAATTTCAATATTTTTAAAAACGTGGTTAATAACCAAAATCAATTAAATAGAGGCATATTTAGTACAAACAGATAAATGAAAAATGGTTTGACGCAATCAATGTACGATGGAGCAGGTATTGTACCAAAATAAAATTCATTTTTAGTACTTTGAGCCATGAAATGAATTCCCTTATTAAAACGTCATACTTAGATAAAATAAATTTGTCAAACAGTAATATTACTTAATGCTAAGATTAATAGATATTAATTTAATTAACGTGTTATCGACCTGGGGATGTCCTTAGGCTGCCCAGGCTTTGATGGGTATCTTCAAAGAGGAAAAGCATCCGACCAGTATATATCTGCCTTTAGGGGGGCCATGTGGCCTGTTAAGGGACTGGTTTTATTTATTTGTTTAATTAACTGACTTTTTTTAATTATTACGGAATTAATATAATTTAATAAATTTACAAATGTCTGACGAACATGTTACTTAGTTTTTCCTTTTTAATAAAACTGTCTAAATTATAAATTCAAACGTTGAAATAACATAAATATATAATTCAGAATTAAGTGTAAAAAGATGAACATTTTAGTTGATGAACAGTTCACGGAAGATAAGGAATAACACTATTATTAGTTAGACTTAATTCATTCATCATAAATTTCTGTTGATCAAATAATTTTCATTCAATAGGAATATTATTCTCAAAACCTAAATATGCCCCTTGAATAATACATTTAATCAATCAGAGAATCTTCTGTATTTGTTGTGGGCACTGTAAACAATATTTCAAGTGAAAGTGAGACTACAAGGCTATTTTTAAAGTAACAGTGTTCTACTATAGTATATGATTCATGTATGAGAGTAAGTAGTTATTAATAAATACAATCTGTACAAGATGCCATCAATGGAGTAAATAATTACCGTTAATATCATTGGTCACTGACTTTATGTTCTTGAAACATTAGTAAAACTGAGAAATTCCCAATGCACAACATTCAAAATCTATTTGTAGTATACTAATATCAGTTGACGTTCGATAAATGTATAAGTATATGTAAGGTTTTTCTAAATTTATTTGGAGCCTTCTATAAAATATCCTACTTTATTCTGCATATTTACAAAAATCTTATATATTTAAAAATAAATTATGAAACAGGGTATAAATGATGATATTTGGTATTAAGGAAAGTTTTCGTCTTTACGAAAGTTTAAATAAATACTTACAAACTATTTTTCAATAGAGACAAATGAAATTAGTCATGAATTTATAGTTTATAAATATTAAATTTTATCCTTAACATATAGGATTCACAAATAGAAAATACATTTTTACAATCATAATTTCTGATGATAAAGGAAGTTTTAAGTTTAAATTAACTATTTTTTAAAAACATAAATCTTCCTTTATTATTAATGGTCCAGAAAGTTATATTTTTCAATAAATAAGATTATCTTTCAATTCTCATTTTAGAAGAACATTAAGATTTTAAGGCATCAGCAAAGATAATAACAAAATGTCATTATATAACAAGTATACTACTACCATGTGATGATTTGCTTACAAACTAACTATAATATGACATACAGTAAATTTAATAGTATATTACCCAAATATAACGCTGCACAACCCTGTCGTCTATGACAACTTATCACGTGTGCTGTAATATTTATATATTATATATATATTTATATTCACATATTCACAAATACATATACAATTTTCGGATCAACATTTTTTACCAAGTCATGAAAAACCCCCATTATCATCATGATAACATTTAAATAACCTTTTAAACAATAAATACTCAACTACGAGCTTATTCTTGTACTTTAGTACAGAAACTTAAAAAATAGTCGATATAGCAAGTCTTACATCTTAACACGACACTTTTTTTTCTTTTTTTTTTTTTTTAATTTCTTTTTGATATAAAAAGTAAATAAATAGACAATATAAAGGAATCTTATTTGAACAGTATACAAGCGTTGGATGCTGATGGACAACAGTTTTACTCTGTACGCTGGTCTACTGACATGTGGATAGGCTCTTTCTGCTGCGGCTGAGGTGGACTCTTCACAAGGTTTTCAAACTCATCCTGGAGAAGTGAGTCTGAACGAGGGGGCCCATAGTTTTCACATCCTCCTTTGTATGCCATCCCACTAACGCCTATACCCACCTAAAATACAAAAAAAAAAAAATTGTTTAGTGAAAGTAATTAAATAGAAAAATATTAAAAGTCCTCTTCAACAATCTACTAATGAGTCTATTATATATATATATATATATATATATATATATATATATATATATATATATATAAATACATATTTTTTTCTTGTTGATTTCTTTGATGTTTAAAGGCCATTCAACTATTGGGTCATTTATGCCTCTTGGTCGGTCCGTTGGTAGCATGGAAAGCAAAGACAAAGCCCGAACGGCCGGTGGGAGGCGGACCTAGTCAAGGTCGAGTAGAGTCCCCCGTGCCAGTTCTACCTTAGTGGCCCGCATTTGGTGACTGGCTGCTAGGTCTATGATAGAAGATGTGCTTGCTGGTGCCAGGGCAACCAAACCTTCACAGAGCGTGGGGGGGGGAGGGGGGCTCCTCCCCAACCCCGGCCAAGCCCACCACTCTTGCCGACCCACACGGCCCAACCTCCGCCCTGAACGCCACCAACAGTTTCCAGTAGATTCCAGCAGAAATTTAATTTTTTTTCTGTATTATTGGTTTCAATAAGATTTAGTTTAGATAATTCTTTAAAAAAAAATCTCAAAAAAAAATTTACTTTGTGGTTTTTTTAACATGTTCCAGAAGTGGAACAATGGCAGGTTCAGGTTATACAAAGAATAACATTTTTCGAAATAGTTTTAATAGAATATTCAATACAAGAATAGTATTGTTTTTATTAACATTGATAAAAAATTATTAATGTAAAACATTATAATTGTTTGTAAATTAATAGAAAATGCGTACGTAAGAATACGGAATTTTAAGTGAACATGAAAAGAAAATTGTGATGCTAATAAATGATTTACAATCAATGATATTTTGGAAATCATTCAATATGAATGCGTTTCTGACATTCTTTGCATCGATATATTGTGTTAGTGCCACAATGAACACACCTTCCTTGGGAAGCCGAAATAATATAATGTCCATCTGTCTTACGTCGATGTCTTCTTCGTCTGTTAGGCGTTCGTTTTCGTGAGAAAGAAAGAAGAGTCTATTATAATAATAGCCATTTGGAAAAAAAAAAAAAAAAAAAAAAAAAAATACAATTTATTTGTATAATTTAACTAGCTAACATATCCTGTGACAATCTATCATTCTCTATTTAAGAATTTTAGATTTTTAGCCTTTGATAGCCGTCAGAACATTTCTGCTAGTAACTAAGAATGTGTGTTATTACTGTTTATTTAAGTACCAATAAGTTAGAGTGCACACATTTTAAATTTTTATATTTGACCATTGTTCCCAAATAATGTTTTTAATCAAGAAGTTGGTCAGAGTGTACAAATTTTCTGATTTGTAAAATGTTTGCACCTCCATTAACAAGGAGTAAATCAAGTAGTAAAAAATAAAATAAAATTTCACTTTAAGCTGAAATTTAGTTTTATTTGTTACTACAAATAGTTATCAGCTTTAAAACAAGAGACATACTTAAATAAAAAAAAAAAAAAAAAAAAAACTGTCAATACCTTAACTTTGGGTGGTTCCTGTTGTTGAGGGCGCTTCATTAAATCCATTTCGTCTTGGAATAGGTGATCAGCTCTAGTTGAAAGGTCATTCGGCATTGGTTTGTAGACCATTGGTTGAGGCTGCAAACATAGTAGAAAACATAAATATTTAAGTATAAGTAATATTATTATTCAATAATAACAAATTTGTTTACACTAAAAAGAGTTTAGTTGATAAAAATAAAATTTATTTCTACAATCAAGTTATCGAAATTGATTAAAATCTGTAATCCCACACACATTGGATTCTTAATTCTGTACCTTGGAACAAAAAGGGTCAATGCCAATTTTTCAGGATTTTGAAAATTCTTACCTACACCTAATAGTTTCTAAAAAAAAAGAAAAGTTTTATTTAGGGGGGGGGGGTAACAGAGCCAGAAATCTCGAGAACCATTTTAAATTGTTCTTCAGTTTTTTATCTACATTATTTTTCATCTAATTTAATAATTACATAGAAAAATGTACATTTTTTTGTTTGTACCTTCATTTTTGGAGTTTCACTTGACTGTGGTCTTTTCACCAGATCTTCGATATCGTCTTGAAATAAATGTTCATTCGGCCTTTGTGTCATGGAATCGTTCACCATAGGTTTATATCCCATATTCATGGCCATCTGCAATAAAATAGAGATATTTTATAAATATAAATTTCATAAATGTTTTAATTTAAAACTAATAAATATTTATGTGTGACGTCCTTAACCCATCCAAACATCCTTAAGACTTGTTAGTAAAAATAACCTCAAGCAAAAATAAGCTAAGCAATGTTTATTTCTGGTATTCAGATTTAGCAAAGCTTATATTATATGCAAAACAAATTCTCATTATTTCGTAGAATTTTAACTAAGAAAATGATCAATTATATGAACAGTTATATTCATATTGATAATGTTACCCCATTTGAAATGGAGATGTTTGTGAGAAGTGTGGGGCCACCATGAAAGCATGGACTACAGGAGCACAATAAAGGCCTCAAGGTACCACATTTACATAATTTCCACATGTTAGTACTTCCATCCGAAAGGTCAATCTTGCCAGTAACCTGGATTATGCCTTGATTGCTTCTCGGAGGTGGTAATGGTAGATATCATTTTGACAAAACTGAGATTGTCTTTCCACAAGATTCAGACTAATTTAAGAAGGCCAACTTACTCTTACATTATCAGCTCAAAAAATAATACACAGTACTACAAGGTAATGTAAACAAATAGTTAACAGTTCTCGGCAATGCCAGGGTAAGGAGAAAGGGCTGTTCGTTTTAAAATAAAAATTGCTTGAAAACAATCTCAGCTTTTTCATTTGTTGATATTCCGCCCATTCACCTGTGGAAAGGCAAACATCATATTATAAAAGGAAAAAAAAAAAAAAAATAAGAAAAGACAATGGTATGCTTTAACGTAACTACTTATTTTCAATGATGATAGAATACAAATTGAACAAATACATTTCGAATTGTTAAATTTTATTTAGTTTAGATAATTTCAATGGTCTCTGTAGCTCTCTTGTCTGATCTTCTTTCTTTTATTTATTTGGGAAATACCATGCAAGTATTAATTAGATAGTTATTTATATTTCAGTCCATGTTGGACTTTTGTAAATATCAAAACCACAAATGGAGAATGACGAGAATAATTTAAAGTAATTTTGTACAGTAATGTAATGTCAAGGGACAAACGTTTGAAAGAAAGAGACAATTTCCAGTATATTTAACTAAGAGGTGGCATCAATATGAATTGGGTACCAAATGCCCCTCTAGTGTTCAACTATCAAATTTCGATGACAAAGAACTTAAATAAAATAAATGCCATGACTTCAAAATATCCCTATTACACCAATGTAGCTGGTGTTACTTTGGTAGTCGCAGGGACTTTAAAGTGAAAAAAAGGGTTGAGGTTTGTGGGTTTAACCATGGATTGCAAGAACTTAAGTTCAGGGGGGGGGGGGTAAATCGAACTTAACTTTGGATCAAAACCTAGCAGTGGATAATGAAAGATGTTGTATCAATTATTTTAGGATGGCTGAAAATAGCTTCCAATTCTTAGAGACTTTTTAAATTACAGAAAATGGCATTTACGTAAAAAAATCAAAGCTGAAGAACGACATATGTTTACTCCAAGATTTTTACCCACTTGAATGGCCTCCTCACCCCTCCAGTGGACTTATTCAATAATGGTGAATTGTTTTTTTCATGACATTTTTGAAGTTTATATTTTATTTCAATATCCCTGTTCTATAATCAAAAATTATGAATCAGCTTAGAGAAGGAAAAACTTAGAAGAAATAATAATTTGTTTTTATTAAATCTCAATTTGTGGTTTGTTTATTAAATTTTATACTCAGAGAATGGTAATTATATTGATAACAGAGATCACTCATTAAATGACCATGTGAACTTGCTTAAGTTATTTCTTATTTTTTATACATAACAAAAATAAAAATAAAATTACACTGACCTCCATATTGTTATTAGGCTGAGTTAGAGGAGAAGATCTCGGGGAAGAATCGACCGGGCTAGGGGAGTGGAGCATGAGAGAAGCAGCACCATTCCCGCAGTGTGCTGCAGCAGCAGCTAGGAAACCAGGAAACTGTGGATGCTGCTCATGGTGGTGAGCTGCAGCAAGCATCTGCTGCCTCAGGTTTTGTGCTACAGCCACGACAGCGGCTGCTGCAGAATTAGGAGACACTGAATCAGTAACGGAACCAGGGCCGCTGCTTCCACCTCCTCCGCTACCTCCTCCACTTCCGTAGCTGTGAACGCTGTCTGGAGTGCAAAGCTGAGATTTCTGTAAATTAAAGGAAATATGATTTTATTTTTGTATAAAAAAGGAAATCAATGAGAACATACAAAATAATTCAATAAATTCATAAATTCTGCCTAAGCTTCTTTTGTGGAAAGCATTTATTTTACAGGTGCAATCTGTATCGCCAGTGGTGTTTTTTTTTTTTTTTTTTTTTTTTTTTTTTTAAAACAATAATACCTCATACTTGAATAACAATTAATTTTTCTAAATTATTTATGAATTAATACATATCCTAAAATACAATATATCAGCTCCAAATCTTTGCGATGTGATGGCTTAGGCAAATACTTGAGATAAGGTCCTGATAAAATTAGAAATGAAAGCCTGTGGGTACAGATTAACCGGAAAACAATACATTTTGACACGAGGAAAATAAATTGGTACTGGTTGGTTTGCACGCTGAGGAAACCATCAAATTTAGTGGAAAGCGCAAGTCTAGAGTGGAACCCCCAAGGTGCTAGATAGACCAAGCATAACATGGGCATCTGTGAATCTATAAGCATTGTTGGAAATTTCTTGATAGGGACATTTAGAGGCAGTATTAAAGGTACAATAAAAATATTGATGTTTTTACTGAAGGAAAATAAAATGCAGACCAGAGGGATTTTTTTTAACATTACCTATGGCATAATTCGTGTGAAAAGCAGAAATTGCCATGTTATGATTGTTGCACTAAGATTTGTCAATAATAAATTAAAAAAAAAAAAAAAAGAAAAAAAAAAACAACTTAAAAACTGTAAGTATAGAATTTGTTTTCGTACCGGTGACATGTTCCTGACAGGCAAGCGATGATAGCCAAGATTGAGGGCTTCGTCCTTCATGTGCTGAGGATCTCTGAAGACTACAGCTCGGATCACTCCTCGGATGTGGTCTTCAGGCCAGATTCCAAGCAAAATTCTCTGGGGCCTACCTCGTCCCTTGGGCCTCAGATCTGCAAACAGTAAACCTATTTAATAAAGTAAACTATACTGCAAGTAGGTGCAATTTGAAATAGTTTTATCAATATTAATATGTAATACACTTATAAAATCTTTTAAATGTTAATAGATCATTTAAAAAATCATTTAGGTGTGTCTATAAACAGTGCAGAGAAACTTATATATTTATTTTATTGATATGAACTTTTAGAGCCAACTAAATAACTTAAAACATCTGCGGTTGACTCTGCTCAATAGTCATTCAACAAAGTATAAACACATTTTTTTAGTTTCTATGTACAAAAAAAAAAAAAAAAATCACATTTACAATATAAGTATTATGAATTTAAAACTTCAAAATAAAATTCTCATCCCATATGAATCCTCTAAGAGCAATAAAAACCTATTATAAAACATAGTTTATTTCTTTTTCTCATTTCTACTCGATTTTATTGTACTTATCATTAATTTTATTATTTTTATTTAGCATTATGCTCTATGACAGGCTAAGCATGTGTTTTTAATGTTTTTTTTTCTGTTTAAATAGAATGAATAGGTTTACAATATGACTGTTATATTTGCTTAGATTAAATATTTGATTACTGTTGACTATTTTTAGCTTTTTAGATTTTCAACTGTTATGTTATTTTGTTTCAACAGGGTCAGCAGATGAGATTCAGTCTCGAAAGTGTTCTGTAGTGTGTTAATAAAATAAATTGTCCATGGAAGATGATTTTTCAACATTATCGGCATTCTATAATACTCTAAACATCATTTATTATTTGCCGGTAGAATGAAAAAATTTGTTAATACATTTTTTAATGTAAACAAATTCCCCCCCCCCCCCCCCAAAAAGAAGGCAAGAAAACAAAAAAAAATTGTTTAGAGCATTCTGCTCAAATTCAGGAACATAAATATGCCTTAGGTCAACCCGACAAACCAATGTAATGTACTCTATACAGTCTTCTTTTTTGTACATGGCTACCGTGCATGCGCAAATGCCAGCGGACACTTTTTTGTAACTCTTTATTGTAAGGTTTTTTTATTTGTTTAGTCATCGCTAAAGCATATATATGCTAAAAACTTGAACGGGAAAAATAAGTAGGTACAACGAATTTACATACACATTATTAGTAGATTTATGGTTACTTATATGCAGACCTAAAAAATTATACTTTATTCTGAATATAGTGATTAGAACTGAAAATACTTAGCAGGTAAATAAATATATATGAGTATGAACTACTACCGATTCTAGAAATATTTTAATCAAACGCTTCACGGTTTCCTTGTATCGGAGAAAGTAATACACTCTAATACTAAGATGAAATGATATTTAAGCTTGATATATCCAACATGATATTCATGAATGGTTTGGCTAGGGACAAAGACAGGGCATCTGGGGTAATATGTAGAGGAATACAATGGCTAGAACGGGGCAGAGAAAGCAGACAAGGAATTTATGCAAATGACAGAAATGTCATCAAGAAGCCATTGTCTTATAGAGGTATTGTGTTAGATACCTCTTACGATCCCCCACCCCTTCATCTTATAAACACTACCGCACAGACTGTAACTTATACAATATTTACAACATCGATATTATTACTAAAGAATGATAGTAACTCTCTGTTTGAAATTTGTAGTGATTTAAAAAAAGTTATCAAATTACAAAAATTGGTTGATTTAAATTTAACAAAAATTTGGGTTTTCTTTGAAATACTCATCAGAAATTGTATCTATTTCTATGTTTACTCAATGTAAGTAAAATTTCTTATTGAACAAAATTTATTTTAGAATTGAAGGGGTCGGGGCAAAATAGTGCCAAGCAACATTTTTAACAAAACTTATCTTTAGCTGCTATACGTTGGCTATTATGTTGGACTAAAAGTCTATGTTGCAAATGCTACTAAAATATTACTACAAGCTCTGTATGCTCCTTAATCTTGTTGCCCCTTACCATTTCAATTGATAGTCCCACATAATATCCAACATAAAGCAGCTACAGTTAAGTTTTATTAAAAATGTTGCTTGGCACTATTTTGCCCCGACCCCTTCAATTATAAGAGTATATATATGTATAAACAAGAACATATTTTAAAAACTGCTCTTATTTAAAGAAACTATTGGGATAAATATATATGTCATGAAAAAATAGTGACTAGATCAAATTAATTTAAACAGAATGATGCATTAACACAACCAGATTAATGGGGTCTAAAAATTAAAGTAAAAATTGATTACATATCATCTTTATTTTACATATTTTTTAGTTTTCAAGGCAAGACTGAAAACAGATAATTTTCAAAAGTGTAATCAAAAGAAAAGATGTATGCTTAGATGTTTACTAACATTTTATATTTAAAAAATCCTACATATAATAAGACAGTGACTGTTCTTATCAATAATTTATTTTCAATATGTCAGAATGTCAAGTATTTAATAATCTCCTTTATTAGGTACTCTATATGCTTCACCTCATATTACGCCTCTTCAAAGGAAATGTTATCATATATAAAAAATGTGAGCCTTAACAGAGGAGGACCCTCCAATGTTAAAATTAAATTAAAAATAATTACAGTAGAATCAAAGATATATTTAAAAAAAGGAAAACAAATATAATTTAAATAAAACGAACTGTGCTATTTGTGAAGAAGTATATTTATGAGCTTCACGAGAGATATTAAAAAATATAATAAAATATTTTAACAATGTAGATGTGATTGACAACAAAACCAGATGTGAAGAAGTGTCATTTGACATCAAACATCTAGTGTGCATAATAAAGAAGATTAGTAGTGAGGGATTTTGAATTGTTTTTAAATATTTCAACTTTTGAAAAATTTCTATTTTGTGCCTAAATAAGACTACTATCATTCTGAGAACTTCATACAGGATGTGTTTATGCATTTTATTGTGTTTAGTGCGGTTTGAGATATCTTACCTGATCCTCCATCAGCAGAGGGCCCGAGCATGTTGTGTACCCTGTTGGCGTAGAGCACAAATGTCGGATAAGGGATGTCGTACTTCCTAGCGGCCTGCGACAGCGATAGACCTTCCTTCAGGACGGAGAGTATCGCTTCGGCCATCGTCTCCGGTCTCCACGACTTGAGCGGTCCTCGCTCTCGAAACCTCAGGTTGTGTACCAAGCTCTGATTCGTGTTCCAACACTTCTGCCACATGGACTGGAGCTGGTACTGGTAGCTATCTGCTGGAAAGCACCAGAAGGAAAAATGAGCCATTAGATAATGTATTATACCTAAAACTATTAATGATTTATTTATTCTGAGACTCTCCCCCTATCTAAATTCAGCGATAGTATTTTTTAAATCATGAATGTACATACATACTTCTTTAAATTATTTGCAACATTGTAAATATTTATTTGTAAACCCTCTTTATTTAGTAGCAGCCTTTTTCTCTTCTCTTCAATCCAAATATTCTTTCCTTGAACTCCCACCCCCACAATATCTTCTCATTTTAATATTAAATCAAATAGTGACCCAAAGTTTTTTTTGTATGGGCAGAAGGTCATTGAATAAAATTCAAAATGAACATAATTGTCAATTTGATTAAAAATTACATGTTTTGCATCATCGCATGGCTCTTCAGGAGCCTAAAAACTAACTACAGCCTGATGGAACTAAGGCAATGGCCACATTATAACTGAATAGGTTCAATTTATTAATAAGGTATATTATCAAGTTGTAAATGTATATAACACTAATTCAGAACATTAGTCTTTTTATGAACTATGACTTTGCTTTGCATTATATTTATTACTCGAAAGGGACAAATGTCCCAGACTAAAGTTATTTTTTATTCATTCAATAATTATTGTTTCAATAACTCAAGTCTATGATTGATTATTTCTTAATATTTTTTTTTTAAAGAAATAACCCTCCATCAGTGATTTTTTAATTTTTCAACCAATTATATAAGGAATTATGGAGTTATATGAAATTACATGTTTATAATAGATTTATTTCAAAAACAAAATAAATTACACATAGAATTTCACTTTATGCTATTGATTTTTAATTAGTAATATTTTTTATTATAGTGAAAATAATAACAATTTTTTTTTATTTTTAGTGTGATAATCACTTGTTCCCTCGGGCTTGTCTTGACAAAAATAAATATGCATTATTTATTTTTGTAAAAAAAAAAAAAAAAAAAAGAGTATGAGTTATAAAAAAAAAAAAAAAAAAAATATTATGACATTCCAATTTAAGTTCCAATTTAAGAAGTGTAGAGATAAATAATTAAAAAATATATAATAAAATTTTTTTTTGCACAATAGGAAGTATAAAAATTGCTTTAGCGGTCTATAAATTAATTTTGAGCGTTTGTAAATTTTAGCTGTATATTAAATGTCAGAAAAGCAAATATGAATTATTTATTATTTTTTTTTTAAATTCTTTTTATTATTATTTTCGACCAAGAACTGATATCACTGAGTTTTTATGAGATAAATCGGCAAATATTATAAATAAATGAAATAATTGCATTTTAAATCAATGATAATTATATAATGAACAATAAGCGGTATAAATAAGTTACTTGCTTTTGGGAATTTTGGGCAAAGTTTTCAATTCATACTAAGAATCTTATAGAACTAAAAAAAAAAAAAAATATTTAATAAGATCATTCTTACCCGCCAATGATGAAGTCGATGCTCCAAGCCATGCATGTGAAGATTCAAGCATCTTCGCCTGAAAAAAAGAACAAAAAAAAAAATTAAATTTGCTCCTTTAATAAATATCATTGTTTCGAGACATTTAAAAGATAGAGCCTGTCTCTGAGTGTATAGATAGCATAGCGGCATTGTTTCCACCCACTTTGCAATAACTATCTCTCTTCATTACAATCTTCTTTTTCTACCAGACATAATTTTCATCAATAAACTTTTACTTGTAAACTAACTGATAAAAAACAAGTATTTATAAAAGCTTTAATGATAAAGTAATATTTATACATTTATTTGAATTGTTGACAGACGAAAGTTACTCATTAAAAACATTCCTGGGGAATTTTATCTTTTAGTTTATATGTCGAAGACTGATAAGCTTGAACACATTTGTCTCATTGGCATTTGTTTTTATACACAAAAACATGAATTTTTCTAATAAAATGGCTTAGTTAACATGTTAGTTAGTAATACTATTATTACCAGCTAACAATATTTGTTCTTGCTTTTTACATTCGATTTTAATGTTCGCCATTTGAAAACATTTTGTTTAGCCCTGTAGAACTGTTGTATGATATTTTAAGTTACTGTTTATTTCATAATTTATAGAAAAAAAAAAAGCTTGTTTTCAAGACTTTTGTATTCAATGTTCTGCTCATTTACATAGTTTAGTTGAAAATATACTATTAATAATTTTTTAGAGCTAGGCATGTAAAATATTTTAAATAAATTCAGTAGTAGGTTAAAGAAATATAATAATATCTCTTTAATTATGTACCTCAACTATTCTAATCCCCGTAATATGTTGATTTCAATTACTTTAAATAAATAAGAGATGGTTGTTTATTTTTTTTTAAATAAATATTTGTAAATTTCAAAGGAATCTTATCTAGTAACAGTTCATTTCAAGGCAGTTCATATAGTCAGTTAGTTATAGCTTTTATAATTGTTTTTTCAAGTATTTTATAACTTGTTAATTAGAAAATTATTCTGAATTATTTCTTTTTTACAGTAAAGTTCTTTCCTATATAATGGTATTATCATTTATTTCAGTTTTTTTCTGATATTTTTTATATATGTGATTTTTTTTCCTTTTGTCTTAATCTATAAATAATTCTATTGTCTTTTTAATCAATCGACCAAATCATAAGTAATTAATTTTTTATTTGTATCCTTCTAAGCTTTTACTAATATGGCCAGGAAATTACTGGCGAAGAAGAGGGTTCACATTTTGATTATACGATTTCAATGGTATTCTTTTTAGAAATAAATGGACCTAGACCATCCCTTTTTATGCTCAGTTGTATCGCCAAGACAACATACAATTAGTGGCATATTTGTCTGAACCCCAGCCTAATATTATCCCGTTTCAGATAGATATGTTGTTATCTGAAACTTCAACTTTTTTGGATGAATTAATTTGCCACGCTGTGATATAGAGCCCTGTACTGTACGAATGAACTTAAAACGAGAGGGTCTGGGTTTAAATTCAGCCTGGTGAGTTAATTTTTCTAAAACAATGAAGATTTGAGATTAAATCACTGGCGTCATATACATTCCAGTGTGTTATAAAGAAATTAAATAACATTTATTTCATATGCTTCTTAAGCAAAACTCAAGAAAACGAATCAAAGTCCATTGATGGACTCAGTTGATGAATGCACCACCGCAAACGACTCCTCTAATATCACAATGACACCACCTTCTGCAATACTGCCCTGGTAAATGTAAAGCTTCTAAGCAGGTTGACAGGGCGGTGGACAGCTAAAAAGTTAATATTCTAAGGGCAGTACTGAATGATGTAAGGAGAGTAGAGACAGGAGAGCGCTGTGTACTGATTATTTAGTGAAGGTTTTAAGCTAATTATTCAGAGGTTTCAGCTACCCGACTCAACCATTACTAGAAACTTCTCCCACATGCTTCCTAATACTTAAAAATAATTATTTAATGCTCCCCAGACAGGAGTGTCCCTTTATCTATTTTTTTTCTCTACAATTTTTTCTACAGTATGCTGTAGAAGTTAATGTTAATTTATAAAGTCTACGCACAAGTCTTGCTGTTAATGTACAATTTTAATGAGGTGGATAGAATCTTCCAAATTTTATATCCAATTTTATTGTAAAGTTTCGAACTTAATTGTCCTTCTTCATGCATAATACTGTAATTTCAACATATTTTATCTAATGTTAGTTATAAAGTATCATAAAATGGACTATATTATGTAAAAATATACTAACACTGTAAAATTATTACTAAGCGAAAATAAAAAAAATATTGTATTCAAACAAGGAATATTGTAAGTGATTAGAGGATCATGTTATTTTCAATTTTATTAAATATTTTAATTTTTTTTTTAGATAAGAAAATATTTCATCAATATGATGGCTGCTTTCTGCAAGACGTTCTGGAGTTTTCGCACAGTTTTGTTATATTATAATAATAAACTGGCCAGTTTAGGAAACTATTTTTCTAAAGGTTGAAACTCAACAATATAGTCTGTGACATGAATATTATAGGGCTGTTATCTTTCTTTATAATTTAGTGACCGTTATCTCTCTTTATCTCCACCAGTTTACTGAACAATTAAACAATGCACTAAAATAACAAAGTATTACTACAAAATAAGATCATATAAAAAATCTGAATCTCCAACAATTTTTAAGGATCACTCCAAAAATTAGACGTTAATACTATTTTTCATTTTCATGCAATGGTATAATTTACATTATAGTGAGTTATTAATAATATGAACGTCCTAAACTAGAGGAGGAAAAAATAAATTATTCTTTTGCTAATTATTTATATCCAGGAGTAACATATAAATTAGTTGGTAGACAAAATTTATAGCACTTGGAAATTTTGGTTGACAGCCAAAAGTGACACGGAAATTTATTTTGTAGATAAAAATAATTAATTTAGAATGAAAGTTATGTAATTTTAGCTGAGATCATAATAATAAAATAATTTCTTCATATATGAATTGCACTTTTTGGCATTAAAACCAAAATATAAATATTATTTATCTTAATTTAATTTGACCCAGCTGAGTAAGTTTAGTTAGAATGTTTTCTACAGGAGTCAATGAATACAGTATATTTCATTTGAATTGAATTTAAATTTTAACGTTCCTATATTATTAACTAAGAATTTTAGGATGGGTTATCTATAGGTTACGACCCGTTTCTAGCCAAGATAGGGCTGATGCCTTTTCTTTTTTCGAAAGAAAATACAACCCCTAGTGGGAATCGAAACCACGATCTTAGACACAGAGTGTTAAGTGCTCACGCCTTAACACTCACGGCCACCGGGCCTTTGATATTTCATTTGAAGTGCTTCTTTATTTACTTTGCATTATATTTCATTGCCTTATTGCTACCTCTGCTCCTTCAGTGGCCTTTTTTTACTGCTCTTCTGTCATATTCACTTTGAATGGCCGCCATGATTTTTATTACTATTTGGAATCCATCCTTTTTAGTAGATTTGAATGTGAGACAAAAATACCATTAAACAAAATTGTGATACAAAAATAAAATATATAAATACCGGCTGCAGGGTAAATAGGGGGTTTTCGACTGAGCTTAAACTTGTTTACAGACATTCTGAAAATATGTCAAAGTAATATAATAATATACTTATAAAGAAAACATACTGTTTTCCCAGAGTTATTTTAATTAGAGATAGAAAGGAGAAAATTAAAAATAGCTGATATAAATTGTTACCTAAGATGGAATTTCATGCCCTAACTTGTGAGAAAATAACTCCATTATCAGAAATATTCATGAAATTACAAGATTGTAAGAGTGATATCTGAATAAGAAACAGCTTTGCCGAGGTTAAGCGGTGGAGATTTGTAAGGGGCTGAGGGTGTGGGGTGGAGGTGGGAAGTTAGGGGAGGGGGTCCGAATTAAAATACTTCTAGAACTATGTAGCTGCCCGAAGAGACACAAGATGTATTCGGGGGCAAAATTAAATATACTCAGCGAGGGCCATTATTCAGCCCATATCAAGGATTCCAGAGGACCCCTATCGTAGCCGCATGCAAATAAAATGACTTGACCCTCATATTCGGGCTAAAATGCACTCCTTTTAATCTAAACGACTCTTCACAGTCAGTTATTAAAAGTGTAATTTGGGAATTCCAGTCCATTACGTGCTTGAAGGATCATACAAGAAGCAGTTGGAACAAGGTTAATATTTCTAAGGTACATTCTCTTCTGGAACTAATCACTGTTGATGCACTTGAAATAAAATATTATGTCCGTCTGGACTCATAGGAACTGTATCATCTTAGCATCATTTCATAAAATAATTCTCGCTGGTATGACATGGATAGCTTAGAATAGAATCCAACATTTCTGAGTTTGAAACACTTTCTCCTACTTGTAGAAATTTACTCCTGAACTTTTTTGTAGGAAGGAAATTTATTAGGCATTGAAATGATCATCTTCCCATTTTTGGCATATATATTGCAGAAAAATAAGGAAACCTACGAAAAGTTCAATACAGTTTGTTTCCCGTTTTTTTGATTAAGACTTCCTCAAATCTTAGCGAAATAAAAATGTATTTATCTATATTACGGTTGATATATTGCCTTGAAAGTTGTTTCATTGGATTCCTTCCATCAAGAAGTCTGTAAATAGACCTTGGAAGCCTTTTACGAAAAACCATTTTTTAGTGCAAATTTCGCCGGAAAAACGTGGTGAACAATCTGCGGATTGGCGAAGTTGTTCTTTTGAATCATCCAGAATTTATGTGTACTAAATTTCATTAAAATCGGACCATTTTTTTGGCTGGTAGATACCGAATACTAACCATGGGCGTTTATAAGGGGGGGCTGCAGCCCCCCCCCCCGAAATTTTGATTTGATCGGTAAACATTTCATAAAATAAATAAGATCATTTAGTTCATTAAACATATTCTATTTTGGGTGTAACAGCGTTAAAGTTGGCTACAACTCTTCCAATATCTGAATTGTTAGTATTCCATACACCGGAAATGGTCTTAGCCCCCCCCCGAAATTTTTCCAGCCCCCTCCTTTTCTATATACGCCCATGATACTAACATACACATTTACTGTCTGAACAATCGGCATTTTGGTGACTTGCGGAACATGAAACGTCGACAATTCTGGTCGCTACTTTTGGACCGCTAAGTCACTACAGAGAAGCAGGAAAACCGCAAAAAAAAAAAAAAAAAATATGAATAAAAATCCGATACCTCTCAGGAGTCCGAAAGTACTACCAACTTTACCAGAACCAAAATAAGAGAGGGTAAACGATTTATGATTTTTGTAGGATTATCATGGTTTACTGATAATTTACAATGTAATAGTAACATTAATTTTACATAAAGGGTGAGGCATAATAATGAGCGACTTTTAAAAGGACGTCAAGTAAAAACACTTCGTTAACATTTATTTATAAAATAATCTTAAAATACATGAAAAAGTATTTTCTGTAAAGGTAAAACAAGGATTATTTTTTTGAAGATAACTCTGGCAAGATGGCGTCTGCTTAGAAGCAGGCGTTTGTCGTTTTCAAATAAGTGTAAAGTTTTTGGTATCCTGTATAATTTTCTTCTTTGTCCGTCTCTTCAAAGTTTCTCAACCAACTTGTTGATCGCACATGCAGATGGCACCGGCCGATTCTAATTAATGTTGAAGTGGTTGCGAAATGAACATGTCGTGCAAGCTGGTTTTGATAAAACGCGTCGACAGCTTATGTACAATGCTGTCAAGTCCAGCCTTCATTATGACTGAATGACATTTCGCGCCAAAAGTAACTGATACTATTCCCGCCAACCCTCTTCGCGCGCTTTAAGAAAAACGCTATTTATTATTTATTAAACGAGTACTTGTTACAATAGAACGTTAAATGTTTTGTTGAGTAAGTTATATTCTGGCGAAGGAGAATAGTATTCGAGCAAAAAAGGAGGGTTGAAAATTCAGAGGCCGTAACCAAGGGAGGGGTGCCGCTAGCTTGAAAAACAAGTAATTAAATATATTAAGGGGCACCATTTATATGAGTAAACCGGGGAGAGGTATACACTCTCTATTATTATTGTTATTATTAACTGGCTGCTTAGCATATCATTTTGATTAACGAGGTATTTCGTATTGCAGCTTTTTATGGCCATTAATTTTTATCTGGGCCTCCGCCCGAGGAGCAGTGTTGAATATGTATTAAGTTTTTATTGCTTTAGTCTGATTGTTTCGAGGAAATTGTTGAGGGGGGAAGGGAGAGATTCTATCTGCAGTGTCCGTCCTTTCAACAGCTGATTTTTCACTGAAACTAAGTGGAACATATGGTAGATAGAAAGTTCGGGAAGACGGGTTGTGGCTTCTGTTCAGATAGTATCAGCTGACGATTGGCCCGAAACGGGATTCCATCTTCTTCATGGGTTAGAATGTAATTGTACGATCGGTATCAGAACAACCATCTGCAGTTCCGACAATCATCTTACATTATTTTCATTTTCTGAAGCACTTGTTACTTGAAATTAAGTACTTTCCAATTTCTCTTTAATGGCAAAAATATCTGAATGTTTAAGACGCTTCGCGCAACTTGCCCCAGTTGACAATCTAAAATAACACCTTTGCTTCTTCATGATCTTCAGTCAACATGCAACCGAGAAGCACCTAATACAAAATGCACAGCTGCGCCAACACTCGACACTGTTTTGATCAAGAAGGCCCCGACAAGAACCTTAAAGATATGAATTCCTCCCTTGAAGGAATCAGCTGAGCGGCATCTATAGAGAAAGGAGAGTGTGTGGCCAGTTTTATCATTAGGCTACTGTGCGGATGGAGATAGCATCAGCTGATGACCAGCTAGAAATACACCCCACTTCCAGCTCGGCCTCCTCAATAGTAAGGGCTTGTTCGGGAAAATTATCTTCTCTAATAAAAATGTAGGATAGATTCTAATCTTCGACGTTCTATCGGACACACTTATTCTTTTTACAGTAAATATTACAGAAATTTTTTTCATTACGTTTCGGCTATTGGTTGTCTTCATTTCTAAATACTCTTGGCGAAGAAGAGGCATCGCGCAACAGGTCCATTGTTCTAAGAGTTTAATGGTTTTCGGGATCTTGTGGGGCACTGATTTTAATTTGCCTTTCTTGGATCTGGCATGTGCTATAGCTATCCAATTTCTAAGGGTGCCCATACACGCTGGGGAATATCACAAGATTTTGACTGCGCAGTCCAAATGTTGAGATATTCATCGCCGTTTATGATACATCATTGAGGCCAAAACGTCTTTGGCCTTAAGAGTCGGCTTGTATAATTTCTTACTTCATCAAGGTAGTCCGCAAGTATTTTTCCTATGCTTTGGAAGAGCCTATTCTATTTATAATGCTATGGATAATGGTAAACTATTTATCTTAAGAATATCCCAACATCTCATAAACAAATTTATGGACAGAGTAAAATTACAAATAAAAAGAACCTTTAAATTGTAAGAGAAAAAGAGGGAGAACCCATAGCTTTCTTCTTCAGATTAAAATTAGTTTTTTTTGTTGTTGCATTGCTTTCTGAGAGTTAGATGCCAACGAAAACTCTAAGTCGTAAAGCAAACTGTAAAAGGGAGCCATCTAATAGGAAGAAGTTACATTTTTATGGGGAACACTGTTGGCGAGGAACACAAAAATCTTGTGACTTCTGTTAAGTTAAAGAGCCCATTTCTTTTCTCGTCTTCACTTTAAAACGGAAAAGAAAACTTTTTTACGATTCTTGTTTTCTAAATTGGCGTAAAAAACTGTTCAGCCCGTTATACACAGGGCGGAATAAAGACTTTGCTACAGAAGTGTAGACATATAATTGCAATTCTTTCTTGCGATTTACAGTGATGTTTCTTTATTTGGCAGTTTTTTTATTGCATTCAATTTATATGATTTTACTATTTATTTGAGGAACTTCGCAACGCAGGCGACTGGCTGTACGAAATGTTTCACATACAAATGATTTTACTATTAAATTTTTGTATTTTATTTTTAGTTAAATATTAGCATGTTAAATTCGTGTGTTTATTGTATGACTTTGACCTGTACTTAGTAATTGAAAAAATAAAAATAAAAAAATCTAACAGTTCCGAAATTGCAAGTACCGTTTTCTCCGCTGAGAGGGTTTTATCAAAATTTACTTCTAGCCATATTTTAGAGTGAATTTATTGGACTTTCGAATTATCTTCTTCGACTCCGCAATCAGTTTCGAGATATTTAAAAATAAAAAATATATACGAAGAGTCCAAAATTGCCCACTTCTGTTGAAGAAATCATTTGTAATACTTTCACTACTGCAAACGTTATCAATGTGTATAGTTTTGGCTTCAATAAATGCTTATTTATTAATTTATTTTTCTGTTCATGAGTATTTATGTCATTTTACTTATACAATAATTTGTTTTGCACTTAACGAAATTCTTTATAAAAATACTGTTTGCTCAAAAAGGCTTTGTTACTTAATAAGCACATAAAAAAAGTTTTATAATCTATTTTCATGATCTAATATATTGTTTACGGTTTCTCTTTATTATTTTTTATATTTATTTTTTAGGGCCTCTCCGTAGTCTAGTGGCTTTCGCCTTGGATTTTCATGCGGGAGATGCGGGTTTTAGTCCCGTCTGTAGCAGGTTGAAGCCTAGTTGTCGTTGCGCGAAATTAGCTAAAGAAGGCTGTCAAAGAGCGTGCCAAAAAGTCCAAAATATAGCCGAAACTCAACTACTCCGATATTCTTAACACCTCTATGACTAACTATTTGTGTATTATTATAAATGATTTTACAACCATTGAATAAGAACAAGAAATACATAAAATCTTAGCTCATCGCTCTGTTTCATAAATAATTAAGACCGTTTTTTACCGAGAACCATTCGAAACAAGAATAAACACATACCTGAAATAAATATATATAACGCTGAAAGGAGGATGGTACAAGAAAAAAAACTTTGTTCATCTTTTTCATCTAAAAAGATAAAATCCATCTCGGCTAAGGATAAAACATTCAAAACAATGTCGGGGGTGAATACGTGAAAAGAGCAGGGTTGGATCCTCATATTACTGGATCATATCTATGATTCAACGGCTCCGAGCATATCGAAATCTTTCATCTTCCTTTTTTATTCCTGGCTTTTTTTCTCTCCTTTCGGTTCTGCAGAGGATTTTCTGATAAAATTATAACAGTAATCCGTTTTCAATCAAGGTGAAGAAGGGTTTCATTGAAATCCGGTCAGTTTTCTCTAGTTAATTTGTCATGACATTATTCGTATAAACCAATAAGACTGTTATGTCAGAAGAAGGGCGATAGAGGTACTTCATGGCACCAGAAGACGGGGTTGATCAAAGCTCCGCTGGAAGGATGGAGTTGTCCATGACCCCACTTTGCGTAAGGAACCAGATGATTGCTGCACAAGATCGGGACGGCTGGTATGGGCTGATTCAGGAGTTCTGACGGTTGGGCGCCAGAAAAGTAATTAAGTAAATATTTGAAAATTAAGTCACTGTTCACCGGGGACTGTTATGCCGTCCTTTGTAATATACAATAGTTTAATACAAGGTTTGATGATCTCTCTCTATCCACTATCGATAGATATTTGACCAAACCACTTATGTATTCCCACCAGTGCGTGAGTAATTGCGAAGAAAATTGCTGACACGTAAATACAAAATGACAACCACTGCTTTACAATCCAAAATTATGTTCATACTTTAAACTTGATACAATGGATATTCATAATTGAAGAATGTATATGAATTACTTTCATGACCGTCTTTAAATAGTGAATGAGGAGGAGAAAAGGGTGGGTGGGGGGGGGGGGAGGAGGAAGCGGGCCCTGTGTGTTGAAGTAGTGCCACTCGAGGAGGCTGAGGGAGATAAGATGACGCCTCAAGATGGCCCGCTCCCCCTTCCCGCCAAAAGGACACTTGGCGCCAAAAAGCATGTGACAAGGCCTGTACATGTTTTATATAGGGCCACTGCCTGATGGATCTGAAAGGAGAGCCTTATTGTCGGAGCAAATTGGTGGCCACCGCGTAATTATCATGGACGAGGGGGGGGGGTTTAAGAGGTGCCCCCCTTCCCCCGACAACCAATCCCTAGCTATTATCGTGGCTGTTGACAAAGCGGCTTACCCCCTCTCCAACCCCTGACAACCGGAGAGTGTAAGTCGAGTGGAAAAACGGAGGTGGCGTTCCCTTCAACACCCCATCTCGACTATCTTTTACTTTCGGCAACCACTAGCTACAGAGAAAAAAAAAATAAAGATGAAACTCTAAATGTTGTGTGTCATAAAAGCTACTATTGAGGTGAGCATCAATCAAACGTTATGACAACAAAATAAATAAAAATTAAATATCAGTTTATAGAATTCCTTCATTAAACGCTTGAATTAAAAAATGCCAAACCGAAATCGGATCATTTGAAATTACTCACTACGAATTCTTGACCAGTTGATTGCACCGTATACCCTGGCATGCATAATTCCTAACAAAGTAGACCCTTACGACAATTCCTCATTTCTCATTACATTTTACGAACGTAATAAAGAATGCTTCATTATTACTGAGTGAACTTTTTTTTTGTTTATGGAAATTGTTGGGGTTGAAGGAGCATTCACGGAGCCCTCCGCTAATATCCGAGCAGCCTGCATTCCTTCAGCTGGAAGCCACTCATTTAAGAAAAATGTAATTATTTAAAAACCCCTATAATTAAAAGAGCCATTAGTGAGTGAGGAGAACCCCTCTTTAATTCTTGGGGTTTTCAAATTTTTCTCTCGCCCTACTTACGATGTTCCTTCGACATCGCGAAAACAGTTCCTTACATTTTTGTTGAAGTCCTGATCGCTGTAGTTCCCCCTTAATTCTTTCCACATCACATTCCCTGTTCAGGAATATTCTATTTGCGTTTTTGGCAATAATAAACCTACACCGTACCTGCATCTTTTAAAACGACATTTCGCCAGCTTAGGTTATGAAAATCGGTTGAAAAGTTATAACTAACAAGAAGAAAACAGGATGCTCACCTCGATTATTCTCACGTTGTTCTTTTAGCGTGTTTCCTCCTTCCTTATAGGGAGGAAATCCTCAACGCATACAGAAGTGCTGAAGTTGTGACAAGAACGTTTTCTCAATCCACGGGTTAGGAAAACAGAGGTCATTCAAATCTCTGTTTGTGTATACTTTTGAGGCGGCATCTTTAATCATTTTCGAAGAAATATGAAGAAACTAGATTTTTTTTGGGGGGGGGGGTGCCCAAAAACTAGCAGAGGACTAGAAAATGTTTCAGGAGTTCTACGTTTCAACGAAACTAAAATTAGAAGAAAAACAAGAAATAAAGCATTAGAAAAAAATCAATAATGGCTTAGAAGTCGTGAAATAAGGATGGTGACCATTCGAATGGACAATACATTTCCTTCAGGAATTGTTCCAGCCTTAATTTCGGAAAGGACCACATCAGTCAGAGAAAATTACTTTTGAAGTTTCGGAATTGCTCGTTCTATCTAAATTTTCTATCCTGAGCTTTCTGAATGGCACCTAGGATGAGTATTGTATGAAAATACGCCAAAATAACGCAGTTCAGATTAATTTTTCTTATAAATTGCTTTCATTTTCGGGAATAAGTATTATTATAAAATCATTAGGGTAATGGCCCTGTAATATTTTTTATTGTAACTCGGCTGTTCGTTCGTTGCCTGAAGCCTAGTGGTTATTCGGGTTATAGGTGCGATCCCCACACGTTAAAAAAATAAGGCATTATCCCTAATTAATCTATAGATAATAAATACTGTGTCTGGAAGCGAGAACTGTTATTTTAGGTCGTTGAACATTGGAACGGGTAAGCTACAGAAAGTAGAAGCATCATAGAACTCTCTTGACTTGCATGAGTGGTTGGATATAATAATAGCCCATTTTGAACGATAGTTATCTGAGTTAGGTATCGTCTGCGCAAGTAATGCACAATACACAAATCAGCTTTTCACTATAGGAATACCCGAACAAGTTTTCTCGGCTCCAGACGTGACGTTAACGAGCGAATACCTTGTAATCGGTAGGGAGTGGTCATCACAGCCATTCACTACAACCTAGCTACCGGTGTTCAGGATGCCCGAGGCTCCTGCAAAGCATACACAACACAAATCAGCACCTAGGCTCAACAATATCGCCTTGAATTCTCTGAGGGCTCCGACACCCACTTGCACGGCGGTTTAGTGTCCATGAAAGAGGTTGAAAGTGCTTCTGCTACACGGAACATAAATCTGCAACCTGTAATTTACTCCTTTGTGAAATATGGTTTGGAGACGATGGTATTTTCTAAACCCTGTTTCTGTGAGAGGTTTATTCTCATGTTTTTATTTTTTAACCATTTTTGAGAAACATTCACACCCATGAATTTCCTTGACAAAGTGCGTTTATTTCAAAAACATTCTTTATTGCAGGATTTAATTTTTCCAGGGCTACGAAACAGTTTGTAATAATAATTGCAAAGTAGATTCTTCGGGATTAACACACTGCGGATGTCATTACGGAAGGACACTAGCGATCCTACCAGCTTACGAGTGTCCCTTCGGAAGGACACTCCTCCATTACTTTTCCCTTCAGGAGGGGATTCACTTTTAAAGCTCCAGGCAAAGACAATTACCTGTACATTGTTTGGGCTTTCCGCAGTGTTTTCCCGTTTTCAAATCGGCTGACTGGAAGATACTGAGGTATTCCCAAACATCGACAGCCGCAGCGAAAGTGTTAAGAAGGGGTTCTTCAAGATTCGTTGCAATCCAATGAGACAAAGATTCCTATAATCAACTGCGGTATAATTGCAATAGAAATGGTTTTCATTGTCACCTACGAATGTGAGTTTCGAAGTTAAGGCATTACAACTCTGTGCCAAAGGTTGTGGGTTCCAGTACCACACTCCAGCAGCCAGGGATGGTGGCAATTCTTTCAGAAAAAGGGCAGGCATTACATTAATCCAGACTAGAAATGAATGGAAACCTGTAGTAAACAACCCGTCCCAAAATATCTAGTTTATTTATAAAGAGACACCAAAATTAAAATGAATAAAACGAAGTCGAAGCGTCAGAGGAAAACAGTTAAAGGGTTATTATTGGGCTGCAGTGGAAGAAGTATTAGTACCTTGGCAGTGGTTGCATTGTATGCGTAGCAAGGACACGGGAATAATGTCTGCAAATTTACAATTTTAGTTTTTGTTACTTTTATTGAATAAATTTAATTCAAAAATATTAAAAACATCTAATTATTTAATAGCATGCCTTGAAAATTAGTACACGCTATTTGTTTCTATACAAACAAATGTGTTTCCCTCCCCAATTTAATGATCAAATTAGTCAAAGAATATTTAATTGAAAACTAAAATTTTAGACAAAATACAAAGCATAGAATTAAATAATTTAGTAGAACTTAACTTAGATGAATTCATTTATATTTTACAGATTTCGTGATTCAGTGAAGTACTTACTGGAATACATTTACAATTCACTTGACAACAATTTACAACTAATCAACTTGAGAAACGCGACTAAAATATTCAAGAATTACATCTGAATGTAACGACTTGAAGGAATTTCTAAGGCAGTCAGGAGAATTCATTATTATTGCAGACTTCCATCGGTATAAATTATTTTCCTATTGAAACTAAGGGCCCTGAAAAATTAATGAAACTAGATAAAAAGTTGTTTGTTTTGATTTATTATTATTTAGTGGTTTGAAATTGTTTAGGCGGGTTAACTGTCGGATAATTTGTTGTTTATAATTTAACAGTGATATTACTGTTAATAATAATAATAAAACTTAACAAAGAGTTTCTGTTTTGTGAATTTATTTTTCTCGACAAAGTTTAACTTTCGATCACCTCTGATGGCAAAATCCCTCCCTTAAAAACCTTTAATCACAAGAACACTTGCCCTTTTTTTATCTATGTTTCCTGACTATAAAATGTACTATTTCATATAATATTTCTATTAACTCTTTTAAAAGACACCGGCGCGACATCAATAATTCATTTTTTCTAAAGTGACACCATATCTTAATGATTGTTTTGCATTATGAAGGGAGAAAGTAAAACAATAAAAATGTTTTACTAACTAGTCAATTTATTATTTTCTTTATTTCTTGTGAGCAACGTTAGCGAATAGCTAATGATAAAGAAAATGATTTCTGCCGAGTCAAGTTAAAAAAAAAATACAGCAATAAGAATTAAATAACCTAATTTGAGAGACTTCTGAGTTAAAGAGATATATTCAAGTACAAACTGATTTTTCAATTCATTAAAACATCTTTCTGCTACAAGGGACACGTCAATACTGAAATCAAATACATCACCGAGCCAACGGGCATAGCCACATTGAATGCACTGGTTTCCGTTCATAACCGGCGTAATAAGAAACTTCGGGCGTGTTCTATACCTGAATGGGTGACCGAACAAGTGCTGTTGGCATTATAAAGGGGCGGCAACCTGTAGATAGTCTGGCGTTAATAGCCCAATTGTTGATACCCTGTTAAAAAAAATAAATAAATAAAAAAAAAATAATCACCAAGCTGTGTAATATCGAAAGAGTCCAAAACTGCTCTTCGATTTACTTCTATGGAATCTTAAATTTTAACAGCTGATGGCCAGCAGAAGGTTCGCCTTACTATGGTTAGGTTTTAGAACAAATATTTTAATAAGTTTTGTGCTCTTTTTAGTTTTAGAGGCATGAAACTGGCCAAGCAGTTTTACCTATTTCTCTAACCACTTAAAACGATTATAATTCAATAATACAAACATTTTAAAAACATTTGCACACCTGCTAGAAGAATATATTTTTATCCTCCAAACATACGGAGCAGAGAGAATTTTTGGTATTCAGCGTCCTCAGCATCTTTTGTATGTTGTTCAAAATCAATCGATTGCTCGGAAGGAATTCAATTGAACGTAGACGCCAGTGTCGATTAGTTTCGGGTCTTTTAAAATCGATATACAATCGGTGAAGTTATAAGATTGCATAACGATGAACAAAAGGTTAGGATCAAAAAGGAAATAGTATCAATACATATGAGTCTTCTTTGTTCGGGTCGGCTAAGGCTGATAGTTGCAGTACAGAAGCTTTGTTCACTCTTCTGTAAGGTAGAGTTTATTAATATCAGTAGTACTACATCTATATGTATTCTTATTATTAGTGGAGACAAAAAAACACAAACACACACACAAAAAACTTAGGCACCTTTTTAAAAATGTCCAACTCGCAGGCAGCGGCTTCATCTTAGTTTCTTTCCATATAACGCTTAGATCTGGTGGGATTTGGAATGTTCTTAGTAGAAATCTTAACATTTCGCTTCAAAAGTATCGAAATCACCACCAAAGAACTTTTAACGCCGTTTTCTCGGGCTAAATTTATCCTTGAACAATGTTTGCATAATGGTTTCAAGTGATCTTCCACTTACTTACAACCGTTTTGTAGATATTTAAGTAAATTTACAAAAGGCCGACAACTGGTTTTCCCGGGGATAAAATATTTTCTTTATAATATTTCCTCTTTGCAACAGAAATATATATATTTTACTTTTCGGATGAATGTCAAACGTGTAACATTTTAAACTCGAGCGTGAATGCAAGTGAACGTTATTCCACTTCTTTAGAAAACGTTTACATAAATTATCTCAATAGTGGTTAAATTGGATTTAAAACGTGAAAATACCATTACCAAGTGCAGCTGGACGCCTGTTTTTGCAAAATCTTGAGTGCTTTGGTTTATTTTGTACTAATTATGCCGAAACAACAGTGTTCAGCAACATACTACAGGAAGTATTTTTTTTCCAGGTGCCATCAAAATTTGTAAAATTTCATAGATTCTTCCCATGCATTACAAATTCAAACGGCCACTTTTTTTTTTTTACCGAGGGGCAATGAAAAGTTGAAATTTCGGATCGACAGCATTAGCATATTTTTTGCCCAATTGTGGAAAAGGGAACACACGAAAAACTCTTTCTTGAAGGTGATCTAATTTTAAATATAAAGTGTTCTTAATAGCGCGGGGTTTTTGCTGTATTTTTCTTTTATCTCTGTAATTGTTGCTATTAAAACTCTAGTTTTTACAGTCTAGATCACTGTAGCAAATGCATAACATATGATGTTTTTTAAAATTAAATTTCTTCTGAGTACAGTCTTTTCTCAATTCAGAAAAAGATAATAGGAAATATTTCATCATTGAAATGGGACAAATGATCTAAGTACTGCAATATTTCGTTTACGATCCAAAGACTGTACTTAACTTCCTAGGAACCCTATATATTCTTATCAATCTTCCAAAACAAAGAGGTAACTCCGGTCAAACTAAACCAAGACCAACCTCACTGGTTGTCGGATGGAATTGGACTGAAAGGGTCATTCGTAAGAGAGAACCTGCCGACCACCAAATCCTCGAGACGGACACTGACAGATCCTTCTTGGAACAGTTATTGATGTAGCCCAGGGTACTATTGGAGGAGCAACGGCCTATTTACATAATATTATATTAGGATTGTGGTGATGGTAGGCGGCCATCTGTCTGCGGCAGGCAGTGCGTTCTCGGCGTGGCTATCCGTCTTCATTTGGCTCTCCTATCAGTCATTTATAGGGGCCTACCCTCGGGACCCTAATCATACCATATACCCATAACCAACCAGGCCCTCTACTAACTCTCATACTCTCTCTCTCTCTCTCTCTCTCTCTCTCTCTCTCTCTCTCTCTCTCTCTCTCATTCCAACTCTCTCTGTCACACACACACATACTCATTCTCACACTCCCACACACTCTCTTTTACACTCTCACTTCCTTACCCTTCCTCTCTTTCTCTCTCTCTCTTACACACACACACAATCTCTCTCTTCCTTTCTTTCTCACACACACTTTCTTTCTCTCTCTCTCTCTCTCATTCACTCTCACTTTTTCTCTCACACACTCACTCTATTCCTCAGTTTTTCTTACCCTCTCTCATTCCAACTCTCTCTGTCACACACACACATACTCATTCTCACACTCCCACACACTCTCACTTCCTCTCTCTTTCTTACCCTTCCTCTCTTTCTCTCTCTCACACACTCTGTAACCCTCTCTGGTTCTTACCTTCTCTCTCTCTCTCTCTCTCTCTCTCTCTCTCTCTCTCTCTCTCTCTCTCTCTCTCTCTCTCTCGCAGACTCGTTCTCTATTTCTCTCCCTCAGACACACTCTCTCCCTTCTCATTCACTCTCTAATATACTTATTCTCACTTTCTCTAACACACTCTCACTCACTCTCCGTCTCCCTTTCTATTTCATCTCTGTGACTAACCCTCTCTCTCTATCTTACCCTCTCTCACTCTCTATCTCTATCTCAATCCACCACTCCCTCTGTCATTTGTGCCCTCTGCTCCTCCCTCTCTCTATTTCGCTCTTCACTCTCACTGCCACACATGTGCTTTATACACTTCTTCTTCAAGCTAACCCATGTTGTCTGTTATCAATTGTATCACTCCTTAATCCCTAATTCGCCAATATTGGCCAAGTCAGTAGCGTTGATGAATGAAACCCTGCAACATTGTCTTCCTAACACGATGATACACATCTGGTCTCCGCGTTTGGCCTCTGATATCCACCGAAGATAATATATTAAAACCGGTGTAAAATACTTGTCGTCAATGACATAATTTTAAAATCTTTATTGAATAAAAAAATTAACTAGTCTGGCAGAGATTGGAACCCAGAATCTTCCGTTTTCCACTCAGGTAAGTTGCTAATTACGCTAACGTCATAGCGTAGTAAGCTGAGTCATCTGATGAAGCCGAAGCATTAGACAGATGGTAGTGCAACATATTTATATTAAGTTTCATAATGTTATTGTCATAACATAACATTGCATGACAATAAAATTGTTTTTAAATTATCCCTCTGTTAGAAAGAATATATGCAATATATTTTAACAATAATTCTCCAGAATTTCTAGAGATATATTGTACACCATTTAAAAAAAAAATATTGTACTGAGTGATATAAAGTATAAGCAATTTATCCAGAAAGAACATCATTATTTTATAATGGTGTAAAGTCGTGATAGGCTTCGGTAAGCTCGAAACAGATTAATACTTCCTTGAACAAATTTACAACAAAAAAAAAATATGGAATTTCCCGTGTAGGATTATCAGTATCTTTAAGCACTATCAGTAATTTCTAATCTTAATGCATTGAACACATCCTACACTCCCATTCAAATAACATCTGTAATTTAAATAGCAACTACGTAATGGCAAATGATAAAACCATTCATAACTTCCTTATCATCTGCTTTTATAAACAGATTTATCAATCGGTGATTATTTTAGCATGTTTTATCCCGTCCAACTTATGATGACGAAAAGACAAGGCCAGGTGAGATTTTTTTGTGTGTATGTTCATATATATTCACATACACTTATGCATATGTGTTCTTTGGAAATGTGACTTATGTGAGTGGGTAGTCATATAGTTTCATAAGAATGATTTAGTTTTGGTAAAAAAAATATTATTTGTAGATGTTTTATTTTTTTATTTATTTATTAAAAGTTTATTTTATAACCAACTGACTATCACTTGACTACCAACTGACTGACATTGATTCTGCCGTTCTTATGAGGTCGTCGCCCTTGTTGCGAAACTCAACAACAATAAATAAATATTAAAAGTTTCGCAGTTTTTAGCGATATACTCTATAACAATGAACGATGATTACATGATTACAAAATTAGTTACACAATAAATGATGATTACATAAATGATAAAAACAGTGATTAGAAATAAATTATGATTTAACAATAAATGGAGATATTATGATTTGACAATAAATGATGATTACATGATTACAGAATTCATACACATACACACACATATATACATATGCGTATATTATTGCACTATATCTATATTGTTTATATTTACATTATACATAAATTATACATTATTATTATCTATAGACTTATAGCGTACATTATTATATCTATATAATTATTTTATTCATTAATATTATTATTATTACATTTATTCCTTATTATTATATATATACTTATATTAACATTATTATTATTACATTATTCCTTATCATTATCCATATACTAATATTGCACATTATTACTACATTGCTTGTTATTATTGTTATTGTTTTTCGCTACACAGTAATTTACCAATTAAAATGTATTTAATGCTGCAATTTGTTCATAGCAAACAGTTTAGTTTGTGTCTGTATTGTTTATGTTCAGATTTAGTTAATGCTTGAAATAGATTGGTGTAATGTTATTCTTAAAGGTAGATATATCTGCTTTTCAGATTACCTGTATAAATAATGTTAGACAGATCGTCACAGTTTGTTAAATATATTTGTATTTTTTAAATATGTGTATATCTTGTCTATATACTGGCTTTTATCTGAGAGTAGTTGAGTCATGTCGACCGGTACAGATGATGTGATTGTAGGTGTTGTGGATGTGATTCCTTTCAAAAGAAGCCCAACGATGTGTAGGAACGCGTCAGGGGAAAAGTAATTTTTTAATAAAGAGTATATCAATTTATGTGACCTTTAAGGCTTCTAGAAAGAATTATATATATATATATATATATACACATTATTCTTTCTTCTTCAATTCTAAACTGAAGAAAAAAATGTAATTTTCTTTTCACAGATCCATGATTTTTTGTTAAACTTTTGTTCCTAAATTGTTCACATACTTCAATAACACAGGGTTGTGATACATGAATGGAAAGCTGGTTAAATGAGGAAGTTTTTCTGAAACCCGGAAATCTCAGATCCTGTCCATTTAAGAGTAATGTTGGTAAGAAATATATCGAGCTACAATGATTATTATTCTAAAAGCCACTTTTGTCTCGAAAAAACAATAAAACGACGTTTTCTCCCTTATGTGTGAAAATTCGGGAAATCGTCATAGAACATTTTTTGTTCCCATAAGGGTCTTCTATCACCTCCCACAACATGACTAGACATTTACAATGCAAATAATATATGCAAAGATACATCAAAATCGAATAAGATACAGTTTTGCATTAATAGTCTTCCACGTAAATGTTTTTAAAACCGAAAATAATTTGCCAAGTGTTTTACATTCATCCAGACAAACATATACAACGTTTTTTCTGGAGAATAAGAAGTTTAAAATAAAAAGTATTTTATTAACAGATGCGGACTGTTTGACAATCACATAAAGTCGTATGTCTTGTTTTGTCATTAAGTGAGTGTAACTTTGCAGTATGTACAATTGTAAGGACTGTCTCTTCACTCTGACACTTTCTGTAGTTTGAGCATGTTCCACCTAACGTAAATATAAGCATACCACGCAGAGGAGGCGCTTTTCTAGTGAGTCTCTCTTTTGCAAGAACATTATGCACACATTCAAATGAAAAAAAAATGTAATGTCAAATTTCTAATTAATATTATTTCCTTAACCATTAAGGAAATCTCTACTACAACCTGCCAGGAGTTACGCTGGCAAAAGGAACAATAGAACAACTTGTTTCCACGGTGGGGCTTATCTCTAAGAATGGTAAGTTCATACATATTCAGTAATCAGTCCCACAACCTCATTAACAGCTGTCGGTATAGAAGGGTCTGCTTAACTTCAAACCCATTCGGGATAATAGGTCAGGCCAATGCTGCCTAAAAAGGAAATGCGCCTCCGACGTGAAATTTACTGTGTACACTTGTGTTTGCTTGTATGAACGTTTTATTTTTTTTTTTTATGGTTGTCTGGAACGGCTTTAACTTTGGTTGAGATGATTGTTCATATTGTGGTCGTCACTTAACTCGTTCCTGGCTTCTGATTTTTTATTTTACTTCATTCCAAATGCATACGATTTTAACATATATTATTACCACATTTCCTAAAGATTTGTTTATGGATAATATATATATATATATATATATATATATATATATATATATATATATATATATATATATATGAATATATAAAATCAGTCCCGTAACAGGCCACGAGGGCCCTGAGGGGCAGATACTATAGAGGTATCTGATTCATGACCATACGGCACACTAGGGAGATAGTGTGGTCAGTACTATGCTCCGGCCGCCTGATTTTCCCCTTGGCTGCTTCGACTGCTAGAGTCATTAGCACCAACCAAGGTACCCATTATTAAATTAATTAAAGACTGGGTTGGCCTAGGGACGGTCAGGGAGGCCGAATTCAACCCATGAACGAAGACACTAGAAGAAAAAATCTTTATTACTTGCTCGGGATTTGAACTCAGGCCTCCAGCTTATTAGTCCAGTGCTCTACCACTGAGCTAACCTCGCCCCATATATATAACAAATTCGAGACACAAATGAAAGTGCAAGAACGTTAACCAGCAAAAACGGTCCTTGACGGTATTGAATTAAAAATATTAATATAATACGGGTCTGAAATGCTCCAGATGTCGTTGCGCCGTAAAAAAAAATAAAAATAATAAAATACAAATTGTTACAATAAAGTTCTACAAGAAACTGAAATGAATATGCCCTTAATTTAACGTTCGAGCGCCATAACTGACAATGAGATGATTCGTGGCCTTCATATGAGATCACACAATCTTGTACTTTATAGATATGTTACATACTTTATATATGCAGGTTGTACGGGACGTTAAAACCATTCCATTTTAGTACAATGTAACTTTATGTTTTATTATCAGTATAACAAATTTCATAAGACAGTTTCTCTTGTAATATGGTAATTGAATTATCAATCCTAAATTTAGACAATTTAATTAACCTCGTCCTTTCTATCGATAACTGAATAGCCAATCATTGACGCTATATTTTATAGTCCACAATGTGTTTGTCTGTAAGCATCGTCCGAGATTTCTATTCCGTAACGTATAAGAAGACTGGTTGAAATAAAGCAAAAATGACTGTATATATAATCGTAGTAATTTCATTTGGGTGGTTTCAGGTATACCCTTACTTAGGAGTAAGGGTATACCTGAAACCACCCAAATGAAATTACTACGATTATATATACAGTCATTTTTGCTTTATTTCAACCAGTCTTCTTATACGTTACGGAATAGAAATCTCGGACGATGCTTACAGACAAACACATTGTGGACTATAAAATATAGCGTCAATGATTGGCTATTCAGTTATCGATAGAAAGGACGAGGTTAATTAAATTGTCTAAATTTAGGATTGATAATTCAATTACCATATTACAAGAGAAACTGTCTTATGAAATTTGTTATACTGATAATAAAACATAAAGTTACATTGTACTAAAATGGAATGGTTTTAACGTCCCGTACAATCTGCATATATAAAGTATGTAACATATCTATAAAGTACAAGATTGTGTGATCTCATATGAAGGCCACGAATCATCTCATTGTCAGTTATGGCGCTCGAACGTTAAATTAAGGGCATATTCATTTCAGTTTCTTGTAGAACTTTATTGTAACAATTTGTATTTTATTATTTTTATTTTTTTTTACGGCGCAACGACATCTGGAGCATTTCAGACCCGTATTATATTAATATTTTTAATTCAATACGTTCTGGTTTCTTTGAAGAAATGTCTCAGTGTGCCAGTAGGCCATAAAAGTAAGAATACATAAATAATTGTTTTTATATTTGCTTTCCTTGCTGTGTAATGTGCTTGATTTATGCATCTCCTGCAGGGATATATGTCAAATTTTTATAAAATATTAGGCTATTGAGTAAAAAAAAATATTAGCTCTTAGATAGCCGACCTTTGCATTTGTATGGGAGATCTTAACTCGCCAAAATAAATGTGGGTCAATAGAGACGCTGGGCTAAGGGAGTCAGTTAATAGGATGGTATCAAATTCATTGTTTGTGGACTACTCAACGGCATCTCATTTCAGAAAACTTGCAATTAATCATAACTGTCAGAGAAACAGAATATCCTTTACTGTAAACAGGTTTTTAGGCAATCATAAAATCATTATTTCACTGACGATAACTATTTGAATTATTTTCGTTTGTTGACGTATTTTTTAATGGCTTTTATTGTACGTAGGCTATATAGGTTGTGAAGAGGCCTCTAATTTACTTGAAACTATTTGACCAAATAATGTATTACTTGTAGATTATACTTCAAAAATCGTTGATAACATATTATTTTTAGTAAGAGTTTCTTTAATTGTAAACAAATAATCCTAGCTTTTTAAAAGGTCGTAACCGGGTAAACAGGAGTTGTCAACTCTAGAGGGGTTTCGCTCAAAAATTGGTAGATCAAAATAATCCCCTAAAAGTGGCCTGAAGTTAAATTCTCAGGTCTGAACGTGTAATAAAAAAGAATAAAACCAACATTTCTTTGAATATTTATATCTCACAGGCGGTCCACATTCAGAGGTGAGAATCCACATCTTTCCTTGCTTTTGAGTTAATTTTAGTTATTTTCAGTACATAAAGTTATGACTAGGGAACGGATGTTCACGTAAAATAAAATGCCAAAATATGTACATATATATTTAACTTTATATACCTAATGAAATATGTAATAAAAATTAAAAATATTTACCTAGTAAAAAAGAAATACCTAAAACACTAAAATATTGAAAAGAAAAGCAGTACGAACTTTATTATAAATGGAAAGAAAAAAATTAATAAAACTCTATAACATATTAAAAAATAACGCATAAATAAAAATTAGGAACTCATTTTAAATGGGAGGAAAAAATTGAAAATTTCTGCAGATAAACTTTACTTTGGAAAATTGTTTGCAACAAGATGCATTTTTAAATTATCAAACGTGAAATGACACCAGTCTGATCTCATATGGGGAGTATACAGTGGAGGGGTCACCGATCAGGCCCATTTTTGTCTGGTGATTTTGCATAGAAAAATAGTAGACATTTGTCCGAGCGTTTCGTACAATGCGCCTTAGGAGCTAAGAAATAATATAAAATAGGTCAAAAATTCATTATTTTATACCTGGAGTTTGGAAAATCATATTGACATGATTCTTTCGCTAATTCATTTGTTTTAGAGAGTAGATAAAATGAATAATTCAATATCCTAGACCATTAGTGCCGGGAAAGCATGGCTACCAGCCATATTTGCTTTTTGGAATTAGAAAAGACACAGTGCTCTAGACTCACTGGGTAAAGCATTATTTTCTTTCTCGGTTTACCCTTTACTTTTTCAATTACTAAATAAAAAGAATATCAAAATATGTAGGAAAAATATATATTTATGGCAGGATGTGTAAAAATATGGTTTTATGACAAAATATGTAAAATAAAGACCTTTTTAAATGCTATAAAATCTCTTAAAACTTGCAGAATTACATCAAGAATTACGATTTAAGAAACAGAAAAAATATGTAAATACAATAACATTCGTTCCCTAGTTATGACTATCGTTGGAAGTATAGAAATAGGCATACTCGATTATTATATTACTTTTTGTTCAAGAAAGAATGACATATGCTGGAAATGTCAGCTGGAAGGACTCGTCGTAAGTGAAGACATCCAGGGCCATTTTCGCATCCCGACATTGAAGGATGCTCCAAGCGGCTCTAAAGAGACATAAAAGGGAACATTGTCTGGAGACAATAAAAGACATTTAAAGCCAAAGAAGAGATTTATAATAAAAAGCGACGTGAAATGGAAATGGCCGCCTCCTCGGGAAACTGCTTAGTAAGCGGGGTCGGTAGAAAACAATAAAATGGACGTTTTGAATTTAGCTGGCCGCCGGACACCTGGCTTCAAGAGTTGGACGTTTACTATGTAATCTTTCTTACATGTATACAATTAAGGTCGGAACGGGGTTGAACAGTCGATTACTTTTATGGTCCCATAACTCCGCTCGGAGCAATAATTTATCGCGTAAATATTTTAATGGTCGCCAGCCTACGAGCGGCGGGGAAATATGAATCATAACTATTACAAAATGAAAAATGGAATATCATCGTTTTTAATTATGCATTTGGCATACCAGACATCAATATAAATTTTAATATAGCCCCCCTCCACCCGAAAGCGCCTCCTTCTGTTGTAACAAGTAAGACAAAGAGTTATATATTTTAAGACCGACCATTATACTGGCTTTATTACCATCGCAGGGGGTCTTAGATTTCAGAATTATTAAAGGGCAAGATTTTATAATGTAAAGCTTTAAGGCTGTTATTGTTAGAGGAGAATCGTTGCTTGCTTGCCAAAAGGTTTGTTTCATTTTTTTCGAGGACGAGAACGTATGATTTAACTGCACTCAACAACATACACCAACTCCATGAAAAATTGTTCCTTATCACAATACACTAATGTTATGACCTTTACTAGAGCTATTGAAATAAAACAACAGATTTATAATGCACAGCTCACAGACATGCACACAACGAGATATTGATCACCAGAACACAAAGACCATGGACTTAGCACGGCTTCCAACTTATAAGCAAAATTAGCTAAAGAAGACAACCCAATCGCGCCTATTCGGCAAGAATTCACGGGGCGAACATAATATCAAATCTTAAACAAATGGAAAAATGACTGAAACTTCTGGACTCACCAGACTTAAAATGGCACACACAAAAATAACCCACGAGTACTAAATGGCAAAAACCTATATGAAACACATGTAGAACACATATATGAAACACACTGTGAAACACATAGGAACGGAATAGGAACAAAAAGCCTAGACAATATATTCTAAAGATTCTTACACATTAACAACATCACTTGAAACAATCAATACCTTCAAAAAAATTTAAAAATACCCTTTTTTTATATTTTCTTAACTAAACTACTGAACTTACTCTTGGACGTAATAATGTTCATCGTTAATATTAAAAAAAATACTTTGTAGCATAACAAGAAAAATTAAAAAAACTTCAGCACTCAAAATCAATACCTGAGGATTTCTTTCCCTCCAGGTGGCTTTTTAGAATGCATTGGCCTATAAAGAATCAAAGAAATGTTTTTTGAACTGTTTTTAAGTTATTGTAAAAAATACATGTAAATGTGAATCTTATACTGAACAGATTTATGACCTTCTTATATTCCACTAAAGACTAGATTATAAGGAAAAACCCATATTCTCGATTTATTTTTTTTATTTCAAAAGGAGGAAACTGGACGGATTCTAAGAGGTTCATTCTCATAAAACATTTTGATGGATTCGGTATATTTATTGTTAAAAAATATAAGCTCCAATTATTTTAATAATTTTTGTTATCATATTTTGTTCACAGATATTAATATTTCATTTGCTTTCACAAAATTTATAATTATTTAATAACGATTAAGTATACCTTTTTATATTAATGCTATTAATTATAAGTGTTTTTATGAATTATGAAAGAAATGACTAACTGATGGCAGTGCGTTTTAATATTACCTCATTTATAGGTTTCATTTTTAATTTCTATGATGCAAGAGTATGCTCAGTGTTACTTATTGAACTGGAGAATTATTTCTGGAATTGACTTTTTGTATCTTTTTTATAATTTTATCTCACTTTTTATATTATATTGTGCTGTGTTTTTTAATAGTAGATGTAACATATTTTATTTAGTCACAATGGAACACAGCACTGTCTTATCTACTAAACGCCAAAATTGTGGAGCAGTGAGTACATATTTAACAACGTGTTTTAGCACTTTCCTCCGAAGGAAAGTAGCTATTGAGGTTGCACTCATGACAGAATTTTTGAAAAAATTTCTTCGAATCTTAATCGATCCTACCTAGTAGACACCGAAAATGACCCCAGTTAAAATTTATATATATATATATATATATATATATGCATATATAGTTATTTATGTGTCCGTTAACACGATACAGGCCAGAGTTTTTGTTTTTTCGCCGCGAAACTTGGTATCTAATAAGAAAGAAGTGTTGTGAAAATGAACTAAATCGGTCTAGTGGAAGGAGGGGGGGGGGGTGTTACTTTGTACTATGGTTGAATTGAACTCTCCCGCCAAACGCAGGTTCGCGAAACTCATTAAGATCAATAGATGAATACGTGAAGCCTTGTGTATTTATTACGTAGTGTAGTACCACGCATACACGAAACTCTGGAAGGAAATTAATACCAAAATTAATAATTGAAACAGCTTCTCCTAAAAGCAAAAGAGCAGAACAATTTATGTTTTTATTTTATTTATTTATATAGGTTATTTTAAGTAAATTATTCAGGAATGCACTCGACCCTACCCAATTCTGAGGAAAGTGCTTAGTTATGCAGCTCCTGCGTGACGGACTTTTTTTATTCTAGTTAAATTTTAATATTTACAATTTCCATTGAGATAAAATATGGCCTCATTAAAGGGCAAATTGCATGCGTAGGGATCTCAACAAATGTATCTAAATAAATAAATAACTACAAAGAATACAGAAACCAACAATGAGTCGGAATGATCGATGACATAAATTGGCTGAAAAAGATGAATTTTATTCAGCAACTATACATCATGAGGGGGTGGTGGGGGGGAATGTAATCCTTGTTTATTTAATAACTATTTACCGATCCGCCATCTTCTTCTGCGGGGAAAATCCGGATCACAACCATCATCGCCGTTGGAAACACCATCATTTACTAATTGTATATTTGGCTACACCGGCGGTGGGGGAGGAAGCCAAGGCTGCGAGGATAGGACACAATGGAACGGCAGACCTGGCCACGTTTCTCTACGAAATAAAATAATATGTTATTAAATCATCTTGGTTGAAGCATGACAGGTAGATTATTTCAATGGACGGTGCCTTATGTCCCCGGGCTCTTTCTGGGACGCCCACAACATTTCAACTCCTCCCATATCTTATATCCACCCACAATTATATTCTACAAATATATGGCTTTCTCTTTTAAATCTTATTCAAACCTGTTCATAAAATGAATAGTTTTCTGATAGGCTTCTCTCCATCTGTGTCTTCATATTGTTGACTGTAATGTTATTCATAAATTCCTAATCTTTGATGTCTATTAGTTCCCTGAGTTGTGTGGGTTTTTCTTCTCTCTTGAATAATATTAGTTTCTTTACAAATATGTGGGTTTTGCAATGAAATTTATTTTGATTGCAAACAAGTTATCGATTTGCCAACCTAATCTGTAAGCTATTCGAATGCTTGGCATACGAGGAGGAAGTATCTCTTCCTGTGTGCGGTGCATGTGCAATCTGCATCTGTCCAATTCATTCCAGCAATTTTCATGGGGGATCTCGCTATTGGGGATATACTCATAAAAATAATTTTAACAAATTTCTTCTAAAGAACGTATTATGCCCCTCCCCGTTTATATAAATAATAACTACTGACTAGACAATCTACCTGTATGGTCAAGAATCAGATATATGTACTGTACAGTATCTGCTCCTACGGGCTCTTGTGGCCTGTTACGGCACTGATTTTATATATATATATATATATATATATATATATATATATATATATATATATATTTACAGCTACACAAGGAAAATCGGTCCATCTAAAGGGGGTGTTTACTCCGGACACAAATAACTAATATGCAAATAAGGATCTTATGTGATTTTCGATAAAGCAATCGCATTTGGAGAAATCGGTCTTCAAATGGGGTGATTTTCGCTTGGGATACTGTCAGTCTCCTGTTGTGCTGCATATGATGTTGCCTCACTTTGAGACATGGGCGTATATAGAAAATAATTCGGGGGGGGGGCTGAGGCCATTTCTGGGGTATGGAATACTAACAATTTAGAACTTGGAATAACTAAAAACTAACTTGGAAGAACTAAAACGCTATTACACCCAAAATAAAATATTTTTTATGAACTAAGTGATCTTATTTAATTTATTTTTAAGAGTTTATGAAACATTTTTACCGGTCAACTCAAAATTACGGGGGGGGGGGGGGGGTCTGCAGCCCCCTCAGCCCCCTCCTTGTATACGCCCATGCTTTGATATTGCATTTTAAAATTTTAAATATGTTTACATTTTTCAAGAAAGATTAATCAAGACGTTAGCTGTTTCTACCCTAAGCTTTCCAAATGACACTAGAAAAAAAAGATAAGTTCCTGTTAGCCGGACCTTTTTTTAATATGAAGCAATATAACCTTGAATAAGGAGGTTTTCAGGGAACAGTCAGGGTATAGTTGGACATCAATACTATTTTTGTAAAAATCTGTATTAAGGACGTTTCGACTACTCTTTGGTAGCCTTTGTCATCAATGAATACCGGCGATAGAGAATGACCAAAGTTAGCAGATAAGTGACCATGGTGACAATATCTGTACCCCGGAGTTAAAGGACACCACTTTGAACTATTACAATTTGTTTGTTCGTTAATTATAGAAACAGATTAGTGACAATTTTTCACATTGTTATTGGCATTGAAAGGTAATTGGAAGTATTGAACATAGTCAAACCAAACCAAGTCCTCCACATGGTGTATTTTACCTCTAACGAAAACAGACATGATTTTATTTTTCACTGTCCTATCTCTGTTATTTATGGAAACAGGACATAGTGGCAGATACCATTATATGGATCGAAAAATCCACATTAAGAACACGTTGTTAAGTCAATTTAATAAAAAACTGGACAAGGTGTCCTTTACCTCCGGGGATACAGGTATAGTCTTCTACGTTCCTACATGGTCAATTAACTGCTAACTTTGGTTTTTCTCAACCGCCGGAATTCGTTGATGACGAAGGCTACCAAAGAGTAGCCGAAACGTTCTTAATACAGATTTTTACAGAAATCGTATTGATGTTTTCCTAGCCGACTCCCAAATATTCCCTGACTGTTTATAACTTTAAATAGCCTTGTAAATCTATTTTTAAGGCTAGTATGTCTGGTTTGCAGTTGTTGTCACAGGTACTTCGCTCTTGCCTGTTTTGACTAAGGAAGTTTTGGTACCTTTAGCAGCCCCACAGTCCACGGACGGCTGTTCGGAGGGCCTGTACGAAGAGGGGCGTAGTATAGAAATTATAGTTGAGGATAGAAGTTGAAGAGAGGAGGTAACAATTGTCTGCTTGTGGACACGTACATCCGCAGTACTTCTCGGAAGGCAGTCAGTACCTCTGCTCTTCCTTTCCGCAACGCTATTCTACAAAATAACAATTCTTTCATCGATAATTCCAATAATTATAAGTACAATATAAAACACTCCGCCAACAAAATACTGAGAAAAACTGATAGCCACCGGCCGTGATCACCACGGTCGTTTTATTTCTGTAAACGGTTTCAGGAACCAACTAACAAATAGCTTTAAAAAAAAAAAAGGACTTGAAACAATTTTTGTCATAACAGTGGGTTTAATAGAGTCGTTTTAGACATGAAATTTCTTCTAGGAAGAACCAATGTCATTGTAATTTAATTCTATAATCAGTGTCATTGAAGAAGTGAAAGGAATAGAAGAAGCTATAGGCAGTTCAGTTAGATGGAAAAGTTCAATCCCGCATGCGCGAAATTTTGTGGAAAATATCTCCGATGGTTTTGTCATTTGCATTCGATGAACCTGATAATGTCTCGTTTAGGAGCAGAGAAGGCTTCGAGAGGTCAGGCAAGGGAGATATTGTTTAATATTAATAAATACTTAGTCAAAGCTATGGCTGATTAAAATTTTAACCATAACGTTGCCTGTTCAAATAGTTTGGAAGCAAAACGGTTTGGCTTATATTCTCGGTACGAAAAATTAGCGGTAAAAATTCTCCTTATCACCAGGAGGTTTAAAACGTTCTTAGCCTTAGCTTTGGCTAATTATTGATAAATATTGAACACTATATCTCTTCTCTGACCTCTCAAAGGCTTACCTAGTTTTAAACGCGACATTAGCAGTTTTTGTAGTGTTTCACGTATCCTGTTGTTCCTTGAAACTAGAATTTACAAATGGCGGAACCGTGGGGAATATTTCGCTCAAAATTTCGCGGATGCGAAATTTAACTTTTCTGTCTATCTGAACAAAATCCCCCTGGCCAGATTTCGCATACAGCTGATAAAAAATATTGTGATGAACAATTCCTTCTTAGAAAATCAGTTAGAAACAGAATTTAACTAGAAACAAAACTAGAAATTATTATTAGTATTTACAACAATTATAATATATATATATATTTTTTTTAACGGCGCATCAACTACTTATAATAATTATTATTAGTTTTGGCTGATGGAGTCAAAACGCCGGCAAAAATATAACACTTTTTTATTTAAAAATCTAGTTTATTATCACCACCAAATCCCGACAAAAATCTACCTTTGTTATTTCAAGTTGAATACAATTTTTTAATTAATCTTAATTCAAAAATGAAGGAAAAAAGTGGCTGAAACTCACTCAGGAGCCACTAAGAAGTACGATCACTAAGAGCAATTCTAGAAGGACAATAAAGGACGCCTCCCGTTACAAAAGAAATTTGACGAACTGTGAAAGGGCCTCTCAAAAAAATTCCATCGAATACCATTCTCAAAAAAATACCAAACTACACAATAAAATGATGAGAGACGCATTAATTAATCTTGTAACATAATCTTTAATTTAATTTTGTATTTCATAAATGTTTCAACTAGCTATGATTTGATTCAATTGTTATAATACATTTTAGAAATGTTTCATCTCCAACAACTGTAGGAATGGAGTAGGATTGTATTGGGTTAAATATCCTCTTAACGTATCCTTGGGGGCTTAAGAGGAAAGCCTAGCAGTAAAATATTCAAATATGCTTTTGAGAATCTGGATAAATCTGAATACAAAATGATGACATTTGTTTCTTATCCTCCTTCAAAGACGGTTTTATTCAACATACAATGACCTCAAGAGTAAAATACAACACAAGGCAGATGCGACATTAAATTCTGTTGTACATGAAAAACTCCTCAATGCTACCCGTTTAATATTTCATAAACATCAAAACATGAAAATCAAATATTTCAGCTCTCATATAAAAATTTACTTGCATCAATTTGTGTTTTCAACAAATGATTCTACTGTAGATGAGAACAAATTAGTTAATTCGATTTGGAGTTTGTTAAAATTGAATGGCATTGAAAGTGTGATGAAAAATTATTCACTTCAATTTGAGTTTTCATATGAGGATTAGACTGCGGATGTGTAGAAATTTACTTAATCCTTTCTGGAGTTCGACGAAAAATCTTTTTGCAGGTGTGGCGATAATTTGGTTACTCTAATTTGAGTTTTCAACAAAGGATTCAATTTGATACGTGAAACATTTACTTATACCGATTTAGAGTTTGAAGAACTATCATTATCGCAAGTGTGACGAAAATATACTTACTTCAATTTGGGTTTTCATCAAATGACTCTACTGCAGATGTAAAGAAATTTACTTAATCCGATTTGGAATTCGAAGAAAGATCATTATTGAAAGTGTGATGAAAATTTATTTACTTTAATTTGGGTTTTCATTAAAGTATTCTACGAGGGCGTGAAAAATACTTGATTCGATTTGAATTTTGAACGGATTCTCCTACGAATATGATAAAAATTTACTTATTGTAATTTGGGTTTTGATGGATTCTTTTGTTGGAATGATGAAAAATTACTTTTCTTTATATAAACTACTTGCTCATAAATTATTATTACATTAATTTAATGAAATACAATTTTTAAAGGATATTGGGTTTTGATTGTTTCTTTATATTATTGATAGGATTTATAGATATTTGAGCAATTGATGTTTATACTCACAAGTTCTTATGAATAATTAATAGTCACTTAACAAGTAATTGTATGCATGACAAATTATTTATTTTATTTTGACGAAGAAATTATATTTCTCTGACACATATCTTTATAAACATATAAGCAATAGATTTTAAGGACATATTTTGATGAAATATGCATATTAAACGCTTGAGGAATAACAATAATTGTTGTGCTAAGGGTTTTTAATTCTGAAGAGAAAGTAAGAACAAACTTAGGCTAAACTGTGTCGCCTTGATAAGTTTTCACTTCAGGTGTCTGAATAAGGCGAATAAATTTTAATATACTAAAGAAAAAAAGTAAAAAGAAAGATAATTATGAAAGTAATAGAAATAAAGAACGAAGTTTTCTAGAAAAAAAAGAAGAAAAAGGTGAAAAACAATAAATAAAATTTACATTTTAATTAATGGATTACCCTTTTGACAGATTATATAGAAAAACCTACCCGGGAAAGTTAATTAGGAGAGGAAGGGATGGATTCGGGTTGGAGGGGGGGGGGAGGAAGCTTTAGAAAAAAGAAAAAAATGTTAATGACCCAATAGTTCACGTGAGAAGATTGTGGGTTTTGTATAAGGGATACACGAGAAAGAGATTTAAAAAGCCTCTCGGCATTGTCTAATTTTAATGAATACAAATGGAGTTCGTTAATACAATAAACGAAGGCCTCTGCCGTCCAGTAATGTAATGAAATACTTTTTTTTTTTTTTATTCTTCTCCATACCGCCGAATTAATAAGTTTTGTACAGCCGGACCGCGAGACTGGGACGGGGAAAAGTCCAACAGCGGAGATGGGATCTCAGAGAGGACGAAGCGATTCGACTATTGAATTAATAACGAAGTGACAAAATGAAAAGCATTAGCTTTAATTGAATGCACAAATTCTGAAATTCTGACTGAGCCGGAAGGGGGTGGGGCGGCCCATTGTCAAAGGAATAATGGATGATTATTTATTCAGACGCATTTATTTTAAATTGTGTGCGCTTTCCGGCAGTGGCCGCTTTGTCGATGGAGACACAGCAGTGGTTCTAAAAATTTTCCAACCGGAGTCTTACAACGTATCAACAACTTTTACCGGTACAAGCTTTACCGGTGATGACTGAGCTTCTTAGAATGGCATAATGGTACAATAAGTGGCAATGAAACCAATTCCAGAACAAACTAAAAGTCCTCCTGCAAACAAATCAAAATTCTATACCAAAATTGTGTTTTTTACGGGGGGAAAACAACTCAACTAACATTTTCGCCGTCATCGTCGGATGTTTCCTTGTAATGATTTGAACTGATGTTCATAAATTAATTTGAGCGTTTTAAGATTATTTACCTTTCCGCTCCTTTGACGATTAAGCAACGAAATGTATCTTCTGGATATGTGGTGTTTTAAAAGGGGAAACCAGCTTTCTTAATGTTATTTGTGTAAGTAATGGAAGTGGCACATAATATCCGTGGCAAAATAATGATTTTTAGACAACCGTGCTTAAGGTCCCAAAAACTTTGAGGTTGCTGGCAGAGAAGGAAGATCTTGAGGTAAATGAAAAACGACCTGTTCCTTCACAAAAGTTAACAGTGAACTTTTGTGAAGGAACAGGACGTTTTTCATTTACCTCGTGCTTATGGTCATCAAAAAAGGTCCAGTCCTCTGTTCTTGAGGTAGGTCAGTATAGTGTTTAAATACCAGCTATCATTGTCTAAGAGCTATTTCATATCATTCGGTAGGTAATGTTTCTTCTGTGGCAGTCTGTGATTAAATTTGTTGACTAACTGGCAGTTACATATGTCACATATTGGTCTGTTAAGTCTTGTCATTAAGTATTCGTGTGATTGTCGGGTATTTCAAATCTGTACTCGAGCCAGAACTATTTTTTCACATTTTTATCGTTGATGTATGTAAAATCATTTTTAAAGATTAAAAAAATTAAATTTTCAGAGCTACAATGGTTTTGATTTGTCCATTAGCAGAAAGCAACAGTGTAGAGTGACAGCTGGTGAAAGCCCCATCACGGTTTCTCGACTTCTGGAGATTCTTAAGGAACGGGATATGATAGATTAACACATGCACAAAAATAGTCATTTCCAAATTTAAGGCCTAATCTCTTGTCTGACTACTTCTTCTGTTGAAAGCAGTTTAAATGGACGCGGGAAAAAGAACATTGAACACACATTTATAGTTTCTTATAGGACCATTTTCTTCAAGGGTCACAATTTGGAACCGATGCTACATTTGTAGTGAGTACAACATCCCGAAGAGAGTTACAGTGACTCAATAACCCCTTGATTTTATCATCTTGTAATGTAATTTTTACGACCTAATGTTCTGAAAGATGGAGATGAAGACCCGTAGAAGATAGAGAGATAGTCTTCTTGCCCACCCTCTTTTTCCCTCACTTTTCCCCTCCCCACCCTCTCTCACTTTCCCTCTGTTTAGGATTAAGACGAGCTCTGATAGGATTATCCCAAGTAATAGCTTCTTATCATTACACCGCTTCACTCCCTCATTATCATTAATGGACATTTGTTCCCAGTTATATTTTATGAGCAGCTAAAATGTTAGTTGCTTATAGGAGGCAGGGTTCAAATTTTCCATCATGAAAACTTGACGTTTTAAATGGCGAATTGTATATTAGACAGATTCATAAAAGTCGAGTTGTTTGTCTTGGAAAATGTGCTATGTTTAGGTCCTGAACATTGAGCTAAAAATTCGATGTTATATTATGTTATTGATTCACAATGTCATTAGCGTTGTTTCAAGAATTATATTTATAACAACTAAATAAATTTTTGTCTTTCAAGAATTTCACAATGTTGTTCAGAAAGCTTGAATCTTTTTCATATAAGCTCCCTTCCAACTTCAATTGTTTCTCTACTCCCTGGATTTGTGTCATTGCCTGCGAACGTCAACCACAGCGAGGGTAAGTCGTTTTACTTTGAGCTCATGTTGAGTATGGAGTTCTTTTAGCAAGTGGCAATGGGTCATAGCCTCAGTCTTGTTAGAACTATTACGTCTCTTTAGTTTTTTATATTGGCCGAAGATCAGGGTCCTACGGTGTTCCTATTTCTTGACATTATTTTAATTATTTTGGGGTAAACCAAGACATTTTTCATTTCTTAATAATTTTTTCGTGAAATATAGGCTCCAATACCTTTGTAAGAGGAATAGTGCTTGGCTGACTTTATCATGTATCATAAAAGCGTTTTAAGCTTTTTCGTCTGTGAGCTCATTATCTTTTACTCCCTTGTGCGATGGCACCCAAAGAACATTTTGCCTAGGGGTCATAATTATATTTTTGCCAACATTTTTTCGTTTCTTGTTTGTAAATTTCTGAATGAATCGAGGAGTTCGCCACGGAGCCAAAGACTCTTAAGCCTCCTGGTTGTGGATGACTTTGAGTGGTTAGGGATTTTTTTTTTTTTTTTTTGTAGGAAATATGAAACGTTTCGTTGACTATCCTCTGAAGGATTAGAATGTTTGCATTCTTTCTTAAAAAGTAATATAAACTCAGACCTGTTAAGCTTGTGAAAACAACAAAGTTTTTAACACATTGGGGGAACTCGAATCACGCCTGCAACGTAAATTGCCAAGTAATCCAAAAGGTTAATCTATTTAAGCAATCATAAAGCAATCTCTAGAGGAGACTCCAAAATTTCAACTGAAAACTTCTCCTCTCGCTCCATCTGTAGGACAAGAAGTGCAAACAGATACCCCGGTAATTGTCGGTAGGGTTGGGGGGTCCCTGACTAGATCCCCCCATACATCTTGGCTTTACTGCCAAGTTCCGAGTGTAAATTCAGTAATTACTGTTTAGTTAGGGTAGGTCCCATTATAAGTTGTCAGGAGCCGCCGTGTTTTCCCAGTAAACATATCGAAGTCTAGCTCGCCATGTTGACCGCTTCTACTCCCTTAGCTCGCTTGTCTTTATTGTTCGCCCATAAATTAGCTATGCTCGAGGGAGAGAAAACAGACCTTAGCTACAGAGTTCGTTATAGCCTCGTCAAACAGGCGTTAGAATGCGCACAGTTGCGCCAAACCTAGTCCTCTAGGAGGAGTCTAAACGGAGTTTGAGTTATAACTCATAGCTTTAACTAATAGCTGTGTAACTAAAACTAGATTAGTTGTTGATTTCAATGATAACGCCTTGAAATCGCATTTCCGATAATAGGAAACTCATATCCTAGTGTCTTGACTAGTCATAAACTAGTGTCTTGGTAGTGTTCTTCGGCGTTGGATTCTGGCCTTTAAATATATATTGTATAAGTACAGGAATTAATGACAGGAGACTAAAAGCCACACTCGGATTCTTCTATGGGAAGAAAAGCACTCAATATTAACTCATGGGAGTAGGTAAAATTTGTAGGTTGCTCTAAAAATGTCTTAAGTGGCGCTAGGCAGGTATTGCGGGATCTGTTTGAAATGCAAATAGACTACAATATAATCTATTTTCATTTCTATTAGTAATCCAAAAGATAATTCTATTTAATCAATCATAAAGCAATCTCTAGAGGAGACTCTAAAATTTAAACTCAAAAATCCATCTATAGGGTGTCTGTATCTGTTTAAATGCCATACATGGATGGTCACAGGGAATAACTTGCTAAGTTCAAAATACCTGAACCTGGGAACCTCTTTAACAAAGAAAACACGCTATTTTAAGAAACGCCAAGAAAGACATCTTTATAAGTCGTAAACGAGCAAGGCTGTGAGTAAGAGCACAAGCCTAACACTAGCCACATAGACTATAAATGCGAATTAGGAGATAATCATAGTGCACTAAAATAGAATGAATTTTGCAATAAGTTTACACTAAATTAAAATAATTTATTAGAAGAATAAAACTTCGACCGTGATTTCTTGTGTAACTTAATATTTTTCCCCAAAGAAAAAAATCTGACCCATAAACTTCAAGGACCATTTTTTCCAACTGAAGTGGTTTTATCGAAACTCCAAGGACCATTTTCTCCAACTGAAGTGGTTTTATCGAAACTCCATGCCAACTTTATTTTTGTTGTGTAAAAGACTGGGAAAGGCCCCCATGCTTATCTTAAGATAAGATATCACGTTTTCGAGATATTTAAGATTGTATGCGAGGTATATGGATTTAAAACTGCTGATTTCTATTGATAAAATAGGTTTATTTCCCAAATGTATATGTATATCTCAGTTTGGATAATTTTCAAACTTGTGAATAAAGTTTCATTGCAATATTTTTTTGGGGGGAATAATTTTGAAAACTCGACTGAAGATATCGCCTTGGAAGTGGCTTCATTAAAATATCTAGAAGGAGTGTATCCGGAAGCTTATCAACGCAAAACCCTAAGTTCTTTGGTTTCTTTTTGCCAGCGGAGCTTTCAGAAATAAAAGTGTCTCGGTGGGTGGATACCACTTCGTTAAAGCTCATGGACCTGTTGTATATTTGTGCTGAAAATCGGGTCCGCTTACAGGCAAATGCCATATATAGAGTTATTTGATAGACCTCTTATATTCATGGCCTATGGCTTATGATATGTCGACATTTCTCGTCAGTACTTCAGGACTTTGAGTCGAATTCATAATCGAGGTTTACTCTCTCTAAGGGGCGAAAAAACGCGCAAAAACTAATACAACCCATCAAACATCAAGACTAATATCGCTGATAGACCATTGTCATATTTTATTGCCCCGACGCATTTTGCGCGCCGTGCAAGGATATAGTTAGGTTGTGTAGGACGGAACGGCAATCAGTTTACCGCTAACCTGACCACCCTGAATGGAGGTTTCACACATCTCCAGGCTATCATGGGGATCCTTGTCATCATGTGTGGATAATGGCGTTCTACTCCTCCGATTCGACGCACGGCATATCGCTAAACATCACGCTTTGATGAGATTTCAAGGGTGCGTCGGTGATTACAATTCAACACTCTCAAATAGAGAATTGTATTTTTAAGTACTTCAATTATTTACATCATATTCCTATTGATGTATGCAACAAACAAAGTTCTACTTTACCCACCTGGTTTAATGAAAGAAGGTTGTTTTATATTGTTTATACAGAGAAAAATAATTTAAAACATTTTTTCCCTTCAGGCGGAAGGTCAATGAAAGAGAATTAACAAAGCCAATTTATTTTATTTGTTCTTTGTCTCTACATGTTTCACACCTTAGGTGCCTCTTCAAGAGCTAAAAAACTCAATTAACTTGAACTTACAGCCTAATTGTATTAAGCCGAACCTTCCCGTACAGTAGCCACGTCCAATATATGACAAATATATGATATTGGACGTGGCCACTGTACGGGAAGGTTCGCCTTAAGACATTTGTAAGACTAAGTTAATTGAGTTTTTTAGCTCCTGACGAGGCTCCAATGGTGTTTATTCTCTTTCATTGGCCTTCCGCCTGAAGGAGGAAAAAAATATTGAATTGAAGAAGATTGGGTCACTATATAAAATATAAATTTAAAACAGATTTTGTAATGAATCTTTAAGCATGGTTGCAATTCAAATCGTCATTTTAATCGAGCACTGATATTAGTCTCTAACACACTATTATCTCAAAGAGTAGTATATATTATTTTAATAATGGCAAAACAAAACTATTATGAAATCAACGTAAGATTTTAGGCGCTACAACAGGAAACTGATAGTATTCTAGGCGATTTCCCAACCGTTTTCGAGTCCATTTAAGAAAATCTCATAATTACTCATGTCTGTTTATAAATTTGATGTCTATTACTTCCATAATATCTATGTCGTTTTTTTATATGAATATTATACTTCTTAAATTTTTCAATCCGCCACAAAGAATATTCTAGATAATTCCTGTATTCTGAATGTTTTGTCGAAAACGGTTATAGACATCCCCTTGAAAATGGTGTCAAGTGATGCACCTAGAAGCCTATAACTCAAGGCCGTAAGTACTATGACTTTTTTCGCGCCAATGTAGGCGAAAAAAACCTGTTCGGGCCGGGAGATTTTGCTGGTTAACGATCTTGACTTTTTTTAAAAACAGGACTATATTTGAGCCTACTAGACAGCAAACACACACAAACATTTTTATATATATATATATATATATATATATATATATATATATATATATATATATATATATATATATATAATTGAGAAAAAAAGGACGGAAGTATGTTTAGTAGGTTAGAGAAGGCTATCCCCGCCGTGGGGTGTTTTCTGAACCACAGCTGTGGATTTGTGCTTGACGTAGGGTAGTTTGTGGTTTGAGGGGACCACTTTCACTTAAGTATCTTCACCTATCGATTCATGGCTTGCTTATAACTCGACAGTTCAGCTTAGTCGACATATCCTAAAGACTCATCCCGACCTAGTGTTTAAAGTCGACATATCCTAAAGACTCATACCGATCTAGTGTTTAAAGTCGACATATCCTAAAGACTCATCCCGACCTAGTGTTTAAAGTCGACATATCCTAAAGACTCATCCCGACCTAGTGTTTAAAGTCGACATATCCTAAAGACTCATCGCGACCTAGTGTTTAAAGTCAACGTATCCTAAAGACACATCCCGACCTAGTGTTAAAATGTGACACTCTTGCCTATGTAGGGGCCTTAGGATTAAGACAGGAAGAGTGACACAAGAGCCCTCTGGTGCACAAGCTCTGAAGCTAGGTACAAACAGTTTTGATGGTTAATAAAGATATATTTACAGTATATTTCACAGTTATAATTATGAGGGTGTGAATAAAACCGATTTTTTATTTGTGTCACTTTAGAAATACTAGTGCGATTTATCAAAATGGGAAATAAATTAATTAACTTTGGTTTTATTATTATTAGGTATATTTTAAATACAAGAATTTATTTTATATCACTTTCTTGAACTAATTGATTTTTATTTTAATCTCTATTTGCTGTAACTTAAGGTTTTAATGATCTGAAGATAGCTGTGCTTAATTGTACACTTTATTTGTAACTGTTAATGGCAGTTCTTGTTAAATTTAAGAGCATATCGCCTTTGTTGCTGTGCTCCAACAAATAAATCATAATAAAAAATTAAATAAAGTTCTGTGTAAAATTACTGTTTATTTTCTCAATTACTGTTTATATCAATTAATATGGGAGCAAAAAGGAAGACAGGGAGCTCAAATAGACAACCTAATTCGCAACGAAATTCTCCGAATTCTCCACAAAACAAAAAATCAACCCCACTAGCCTAGCCAGGGCAAGGCTCTAAAGTATTTCCAAGAACTTATTATCGGTTTTTGCAAAATGAAAACGAGGGGTGAAAACATTAAATAAATAAATAAATAAATAAATTTTCTCAAAAATATTCGTTCCTTAATATGTAAATAAAAAAAATGTTGTACCATTTTGATTATTTATCTTCGTTCTGAATATTTATTTTTTAGTTGTAGAAAGCTGCCAAAGAGCACGCTAAAACTTCCAAAATAGATTTGTCATAAAATCTAACTGGTTTTCATGAGTGCTAAACATTTTCATCTAATTGAGGATTAAAGGTATGTAAACAAAAATAGCCTTTGTATTCATTTCATGTTAAAAGAATTAAGATAAAATCTTCGAAGTTCTGATATATATTTATTTTTTTTGTTATTTTGAAGTAAAATGTTATTTGAGAAGTTAAAAAAACAAGGCGGATTCAATTTTCCAGTCGGAGTTATATTTTCGGAAAGCTCCGCCCAATTTATAATTGTTTTAGTCCTCGTTGGAACAAACACAAAACTTTTGTTTTCTATCCGAATGTAGTAGAAATTAAATTCGTATTTGCAATTTACCGTTCGCTGCCAGTTTGTATTACCATCGGAGCATTAATGGCTTCCGAGGGAAGGATTAGAAAATATTATTGTTACGGTTTTGTTTTAGGTCGGACATCGTTATTTTCAGTATTAAAAGCTGCGCGGGGTTGTCTACTTGTAGAAAGTTTCACCGCTTCTGTTAGTATACAATTTAGACTTTTCACCTTCTGAGTAATTGATTAACTGCTTAGCGTATGGGCTGATTGATTACTGTTATTTTTAGATAACTTCCACAAAATGAGGTCAATATTTGAGGAAGTCCTGTCATGTAGTTTTCTTCGAATATACATATTGGCTCAATTTGTATCGCTTCTAAATTCTCAGAAAATATTTGTTTAGTTGCTACTAATTATTCAAATAATTCAATTTTTCCCCCCATTGGGTAATTTATTTATCTAAGAGCATCCGCAACTAAGGCGATTCGCTCAATACATATATAAATACATTACATCATAAGAATCTATTAAACATGTAAAAATCAAGAATTACAAATATGAAACATTGAAAAAAGGAACAAATTGCAAAATAATCCACTAATAATATAAGCATAAGGATTCTCAGAACCAAAAGCAAGAGAATTGTGAGTAAGAAAAGTATGAAAATGTTTAGAATTATATCAAAAAATAATAAAATAATATACTAACCCTAGGAAGAACAAAATAATATGAAGCATGATTATTAATTTTCAAGCAAAATAATTTAGTATATTTATTTAAAATAATATATCTTGAAATTCTTATAACAGCTATTAATTTTACTAATTTATTTATCTGGGAATTTTTAAAGCTATTTTCGTTGCAAGTGGAGTCAGTGAGTGTATAGGAACATTATACTTTCTTTAATAACAACAATTATTATTATTCAAGAAATCTACAAAGCACTCTTCCAAGAAAAAATGCAAGATTTTAAAAGGTGTCATCAAATATACACCGATGGCTCCAAGACAGAAAGAGGTTTTGGGATCCTCATGCCTGATGGAACCGGCATAAGGACTCCATTATCAACATGTACTAGTGTCTACCATGCCGAACTGATGGCGATAAAGGAAGCTATGAATCAGTGTATGAACCTCGAGGGAAATGTTGTAATCTGTAGTGATTCAAATAGTGCACTCTTGGCGATTCATGACAAGTTCACTAAGGACCCACTCCTTCGAGCTGTTCATGATTCGCTGGGGACATTACAGCTACTGGGGAAACAAGTTTCATTCGTATGGATTCCAGGCCATGCAGGAATCCTAGGAAATGAAAAAGCAGACATCCTAGCTAAGGAAGCGACTTCAATGGTCCTCCCGGCGAATTCTCGCTCACACCCTCGAGACGTGAAACGCCAAATAAAAGAACTATAAGGGAACAGTGGCAAAGAAGATGGGAAACAAGCACAACCCACTTGAGGACTTTTTATCCCTCAGTTCGCTCTACAATAGTCTACGATGACCTTTGTCGATGAGACTCAGTGGTAATAACAAGACTGCGTATTGGACACTCACGTCTAACACATGGCCATCATCTTGTCGGTAGGCGTCGTCCAACGTGTAATCATTGTGGTGATGTGCTTACCGTGGACCATATTTTAGCGGAATGCTCCCAGTTACAAAGAGCCAGGGATAGGTTTGATATTAACAGTAGAAACATTTTGAATAAAACAGAAAAATAGCATAATATTATTGATTACCTTAAATTTATTAAATCACACAAACATATCTAAAAATGTAACATCCCTTAAAATAAAATATATATATATATATATATATATATATAAATTTGGATTAAAATATAATATTGTAAAATATAAAAATTAGTAAAGATTTCAAACATTATATAATATTCGGCTAACTTAAACAGTAGGGTATTGTGCTAAAGGCCATTGTAGTCGACGCACAATAAATTTTATATATATAAAAAAAAATAACAACAGTATAGTAAGAGTCATCAATTATATTGTATTGGGAAGGAAAGCCGCTTGTGACGTCGATATGGTATAACAATTCTAAGGTTTATTTTTAAAATTCTTCTTCTTCTCAAAACACATCCTAAAATCTATAAAACACACTCCACCTTTCGCCAATTGTCACAAAAACGTTTAAATATATCCATCTGGGTGTCCTTACATGAACACATTTTTCTCCCTTTCCGGCAATTTTCCCTTTGATCTCACCGATCCCTCCTTGGTTTCTAGTAGTTACACATACCCTGGGAGAATACATTTTTTTCTATATTTTTACCAGGGTCCCTAACTGCTAGCTTTGGTATTTCTCCATACCCTAGGCGTTTATTTGTATGTAGTATATTATATATTATAAAAAATATTATAACTTCTTTGTTTATTTGTGCTCTGTTTATCTAGTGGTTTTGATAATCCCAACAAACTCTGTATCCTTGCGGAATCAATCTTGATAGATTCCCTGGGGATACTCAGTTACCACATATACGGGAGCTAACCAGCTGCTTATCAATCTTTCGGAATTCATTTCACAAAATTTACGTTCAGACCTATAAAAGTAATTGTATAAATTTAAAATTTCATTCAAATTGATTTTATTTTATTTATTTTTTATTATTTCGTCGCCAAAATTTATTTTCTTCGCAAAACTCCTAATTAATTTTAAAATAAACCATATTTTAACCACTTGAAATGAATTTTCGAAAGATTGATAAGTACGCTATGTTTTTAGCAACCCAATACATTTGGGCAGCCCTCTTTATTTTGTTTTAAGTAAAGAATTTCTTCTTGTCCAAATTCTTAACTAACATATCGTCGATACAAATGCAAAGTAACGAATGTGAAAAAATGCATCTTTCATTGTCAATCTTTACTCATTTCTGCTGGCAAATTCTTGAATCTTAGATCACTCTATTAAAGGGAAAGTATTCCACTATCAAAAGGTCAAATCTGCCGAATATTTGACTGTCCAAAAAAAAAGTTATCAATAAATGCTTTTCCACTCTGAAAAGTGGTGATTTTCACATTCGATACTTTGCATTTGTAGCGACGATATGTTCTATGAAAAACTATTGTTCTCTTGTCTTTTATAATGGTTTGTTACTTATTAGACACACAGAAATATTTTATAACTGGCGTTTATGTGTGTAATATTGTTTTTAATTATTCTCTTTGGCAATTCTGTACATTTGTTTCTTTTAAGTTGAACAAGGTTTCCAAAGAGCATGTCAATAAGCTGTAAGAGAGAAGACCAATTTCAAAGGCAGCTGACCATAGGCAATGATTTAAAAAAAAAATATATATAAAATAATAATAACTTGTTTTTATATTATTATTGGCTGAGGAAGAAAGCATGCCTTAAGTCGTTACCGCTTCAGTAGTCCATTTATTTTATTTTATTCACTACTTTTAAAGATCATTTTTAGTTTAGCCTTTAGTCCCGTTGTGCGAGTCCCATGCTGCTCAACCTTACCTTAAATTCCCAATGAACATCAGGTACTCTCTGATCTCAGTTGACCTTCTGCTCTGTTCTTCATTGAGGCTTCCAAAATGTAGGAATCTTCTACTTTCCAATGCTACACACTCAAATGTAACATGCTTAGGTGTCTCATCCTTTTCCCCACACCACCTGCAGACTGGTTAGGCGTATCCCAACTATTCCTTTTTGAGAACTATTCCTTTGACTTCTTTTGAAGATACCGTCTTCGCTATTTACTTATCTGATATGATAATGTATCACAGCCTTTGAGGCAATTCACTCAGGCAAATTTTTATTTTATTGACGATAGCCAAGAAAATTGATCCCCCATGAAGATTATCCTTGAAAGTAAAGATCTCTTTTGTAGCGCGACTAGCTGACGAAGGGGTTGTGAAATTTGGCTGAGAAATCAAATTACTGTGTTAATACTGTTTGTAAGAGAGGGGGGGGGTAGTTGAGCTTGTCGAAATTCCTCCTCCCCCCTCCCTCGTTCTTCTTCATCTCACCCCGCCATCTACCGGCTGTCACTGGAGGTATTGATTCGCTGTTTCATCCGAAACGCCGAGCATACAATATGCAGATAGAGATGTTGTTGGGTTTGAAATGAGGGGTTGGGGGGGTGGATTTCTGCAGGTTGTGAGGGGTCTTGAGTGCGGGGAGGTTAAACTCTCCACTCAAACTCACATAGTTTAATTAAATTATGGGTTAGCTAATTTCTGACTAGGCTCTTCTCTACATCTACGACGGCTCTTATGTTGACGTTTTCATCTGCTCGCTCAGATTATTCCGTATTGATCCTAGGAGCCTTCCTCACGGCAGGCTATTAGTGTTAACGTCTAATACAGAAAGCATTTGTGCAGCCAAACATTTCTGATTGGATTAACAAGCAGCTCCATGGATTGCTGGATGACTTTAGTCTTAGATTTAGGGTAATCGTTTTTGATAAAAAAGTTGTGGTACTGAAGTTTAACATTAGTTCCTTATTCCGATATGATCGTATTGCATTAGTTGGTGACCAGTGACAAGCTCAAGGGTTCGTGATCCAGCAAACTAAGAGTTGGTTTAAAGCAATATTTTATAAATGTGTTTTGTTTGGTGGCACGAAATATTTTCGCCACCATGCTTTAGAAGCAAAGGTGGCCGATTTTGTCCAGCAACACAACTCTTACAGTTGCACTTTCATTTGAATCATCATTTATATCCGTAAATTTAATACGAATTATAAAGCGTTAAAACTCCAACTTAATTTTGAAACACCAGGTATTATACTATATCAACCACAATGTAGGAATTAATTAATAAAATGGATGACTAGAAACAAAAAAAAAAGATTGATAATCGCTGCGATTGCGTTTTTTAAGTAAAGGAAAAATATGATAATAATAAATTATAAAAGATAGATTAAATAGATCTATCTATCCACAAATATATATATATATATATATATATATCGAATAACTCCCCCGCACACGTGGACAAACAAGTCAAGGCTATTTCTAACTGTTGAGTCATGTATATGTAGGAGAAAAAAAAAATGAACAGATGTTAGAAATATTAAAAGGATCCTTGTACAGCAGGCTCGTGTACAGCAGGCGGTGTTCTGACTGATGGTAAACCAAACCACCAATTGGTAGTTATGCATATTATAGTCTGTACATCTGTCATTATTTCTATTTTTCTTTCTGTCTTTCCACACATGTATCTATATAAAATTTATGGGTTATTTATATATACATAGACAAAAATAAACACACATACACATGTACAGATATGTTAGTTTGCGGAATGAGAGTCAGTACCAAAGAATATCTACTATCCCTGGCATTATAACCCAAATAAAAGAAACTTTGCGCAACAACTGAATTATTAGCACCGGGCTGTCTACAGATAGCCATCGTTTTATAATGACAATAGCACGTGGACGGACACCCATACCGGTACTAACCACGCCCGACGTTGCTTAACTTCTATGATCAACGAGAACTGGAGTAATTATTTTTTTATTTTATTTGAAATCTGTAAAGTGTAAAATGGTCAAATATGTTGATAGAGATGTATGTATATTGACCAAAACGGAAAAATTAAAATACATAAAATCAATACAAAATTTTGAAGAAGCCAATCATTGTTGTCACTTCCAGAGCTGTCACAATAAATAGTTTAATGATCATGACAAGGTCAAACAGGTAAATTGTCACTGTCTCTTAAGCCTCCTGGGAGGATTGTCTGGATGGGATTGGGAAGATAAGGATAGGCCTTCAGGATTAGGATGGTAATATAATTTGGAGTGGGACATTCAGAATCGGGTTTTAGCAAGGTCAAGGACAAATGGGATGTTAAGATGGGGGGTTTTGTTAGAGACGTAGAAAGGTGCGTTGACAATTTTGCGGATGATTTTGGACTGGAATGCCTGTATTCTGTTGATGTTTGATGTTTTTGCAGTACCCCAGAGTTCAAGTCGTATGTCCATATGGGTCGAATGATTGTTTTGTACTATATCGTTAATATGTTCTGAATCGATAATTTAGATGAAAGTCCAAGGAGTCGTCTAAGTAGTCCGTATCTATTGTTCAGTTCTTGTATTTTCAGTCTCGAAGTAATTATAGGAACGATAGTTTTTAAAGAGAACATTTTCGGCTAGACGAATATTTTTAAATAACTCTTATAGATCATTCATAGACATTTGTCCCGTTCTAAATCTATCTTTCTATTAGAGTACTCATTTCAAAATCAAGTCACACCATTATTGGACTAAATTTATAAGAAGCCTACAGTTTATTCAGGGAGGACTGATGTAAAAATTATAGAACTTGCCCACTGGCATGAACGGCTGATTCTTCAAGAGGACTCACCTGCAAAAGAAATAATTAATATTAGAAAGGAATCAATGAAATTAGTTCTTAAATTCATAATAAAAACATTTAATAACTTAGAAGCTACAAAATAGGTAATCATTTAGACCGTCTGCTATTTTAATTATAGACTATGGAAACAGTAAGGCCCTAAATCGACCCCTTAATACGATGAAACATTTTCATTCTTTATTAAAGATACTTTATTTCCTTATAACTATTATTTTATAATTTTAGGTCCTTATTTATTAATTTCCATAGCCCGCTATGGAGTGATTTGCTCTTTTTTAAACGGCTTATATCTATTATTTTATTTATTTATTTACGGAGCTCTACAACAAAAAGGTGATTTGCTGAAATACAAATTACATAAAAATAATAAAAGAGTAAAAAAAGGTTAAAATAAAGTATTTAAAATAAATAAACATAAAAAAATAAATTGAAATTTATTTCTAGAAAAGTACTTCTCAAGAATGTGTTCTTCAGGGTGTCTCTACTAGTTGTTTTTACTTTTTTTAAGGGTTATATATTATTGTATATTTATATTGATATCTTTACACACAAATAAAACCATAAATAAATTATAAATTATTGAGAGGAGATCGTTGACAGTTGATGAAGCGAAGGTAGGGATTGTCAGGGTTCGGTCTTTATTTCTTAATAAAACTACATTTAATTGTGAAAATGGTTTTATTGTTTGCCAACGTTTCGGCTTAAAATTCTAGCCTTTATCAGGGCGATAAGAAGACTGAGAACTATACCTCACGGATGCGGGATCATTTCACGTAGTCCGGGTTCTTAAAGTCTGTTAGTTTGTCTTGGACTTTTAGTGTCGTTTTACAGATTCTGCAAACTTGGTCACCTAATCATGTCATTGTTGTCAGTATTTTTGTTCATTTTTTGTTTTTGGTACTGATGAATGAAATTCAACCTATACCTTGGCAATAAAAAATATACTCATTGTTGTATAAATTTTAGTTTTATTATTCATTATGACCGAACCCCGGAGTAAAGTCAACCTCAGCGGCCCACGATCTTCTCTGATTGTCTTAAAATAGAGTGTTCATGTTTTGGTATTTTACAAGCTCGAAATTCTCCTTATTGAACAGAACAAGAGCATTAGGTCATGAAGCGATCCAGCCACCTTGTCCTGGTATGTTAATCCGAAAATTATTTACTCCATATGACCCGCATACGGAGAGGGTGTGCATACTATTCGGAGCTGGTGTTGTGCCGGCATGTAGGAACTCAGAGGAACCGGTCAGGAATCCGGGCTGACAAATACCCGCCGAACCGGGGATATCTTGTCAGCACGTTGCGGGTAGTCAGTAGCGAACGTATTTAAAACTGGATGTACGTCATACCATCGACCGCATAGCTGTGTGAGCATACCCGTCCGAGCCCATACCTTCAGGGCGACGTGTAACATGCATTTCCAAAGACCCCTTACGCGTGCCTCGGTCTCAGGGATGCCTTCTACTGGAGGGTTTGGACTAATTGCCAAATGAGGGAGTGACTTATGACAGCCAAGTACAATAAACTCATGAAATGTTGTACTGATAAAATACCTCAGAATGTTTTATCATTTATACATATATTTATCAACAATTCAATAGGAAAATATCAACGTATGATTGTTAACATTAAGATAAAGACTAAGAAATAATTTTGTGAAAAATAAAAATTTATTCTGGTTTAACAGGAAATGGGTCTCCCGTGGTCTAGTGGGTAGCGCCTTGGATTCATAAGCAGGAGATGATGGGTTCGATCCCCACCGGCGGCAGGAATTTTCTCCTTGAGAAAATTCTTCACTGCACCCTGGATGTCGGCGCTAATGGCCTAGATGTCGAAGCGCCGTAAAAAAAAAAAAAAAGGGATGGGATGCCAGATATGCTCAAAAAAATAAGTAGAAATGGAAAAGGAAATAATATGAATAATTTTATTAAGAAGAATTATGAATACGCGGTGAATAAAGAATAATTAAAGAAAACAAAAACTAAAGAGAAAGAGAAATAGTTTAGAGCCTTCTGCTCAAATTCAGGAACATAAATATGCTTTAGGTCCACCCGACAAACCTATGTAATGTACTGTATAACATATAGTCTTTGTACATGGCCACCGCGCATGCGCGAACACTAGAGGGTACTTTTTTGTAACGTTTTTTTCCAGTTTAGTCATCGCTAAAGCATATTTATGCTAAAAGGAATAATTAACGTTAATTTCCTGAGTCAAGTTGATATAAATAGTTTATTTGATGTACATATATGCTTGCTAATCATTATTTCGGAGATCATTGCAGTTTTAAAGATCATCTGGCAAATTTAATAAAATCAAAATTCCTAGAAAAAAAGTGTTCCTCCAAATTCACGTTCAAGGATTTACTAAAATTTCTTTTTGTACATATTATGAAATAAATAACCAAATATTTCTAACATAAATAAAATTAATTTTCGAAATGAATTGGGCAACAATCTTTGTTTGTTACGAATAAAGTTTTTTTCTTCCATTTGTTCTTGTTTATTTATTTCCTCCAGCTTCTACACAAATGCTATCAGCGGGACTTGATCTAAAGGCCCCAGTCGCTATTCTCAGTCCTGTATGATGTAAATACAGCCTGTATAAAATACTTTATGGACAGTTCTCTGATAAACAAATACATACAAAAAAATCCAAAACAGAAGCCACTACTCATAAGAAACATGCAACATCACACTGATAGAGACGCACTACACACACCCACATACACAAACACACCGTTAACATTCCCTCCTTGGAGCGTAAAAAACTACAAAATTGACTTAACACTGGCACAATTTAAAAAAAATCATCCACTATCCAACAAAATTTACAAATCTACACAGACGGATCGAAAACACCATCTGGAACTGCAGCAGCAGCCATTAACCAAAACCAAACACATTCAATAAAATTACATGACAACACAAGTATCTACACAGCCGAATTACACGCCATACACTTAGCCCTTACAAAACTACATAACACTGAAAACACAAACATCCTCCTATGTACAGACTCACTCAGTTCTTTACGCTCCCTCGATAACATTTATACTAACCATCCAATAATTAAACAGATATACGAACAATTACACAGACTCAGCAATCACACACTTACACTATTATGGCTTCCCGGACACGAGGATATCGGACTAAGTACATCAGTAGACAAACATGCAAAAGACGCAACTAATAAACAGATCGTAGACATTGAAAACATTACGTTAGATGATTTGGTTCACACATTACGCACACATACATTAAACGACTGGTTGCAACACTGGCTACAAACAAACAACAAATTATCACAAATTAAGAACACAGTAAAAGCATGGAGTAACGAACAATAAACCTTAACAAGAAGAGACCAAGTAGTACTGACCAGACTTCGCATTGGACACTCGTTGCTCACACATGATTACCTAATGGAGAAAAAAGACAAACCAATATGCAGAGTTTGTAACATAACATTGACCATTAAACACATACTCACTGAATGTAAAAGACGCGACAAACTGAACATCCCACACGACCTACAAGAACTTCTTACAGAGGATAGTCCATACATACGCTCTATACTCCAATATTTAAAACGCATAAACATGTATCACAGAATCTGAAGAAACAAAAGAATTTTTTTTTTCTTTTCTATTGTGTAATTATTATTATTATTTTTATTTTCTATTATGTAATTATTATTGAATTTTACTTGGTCATTAATGGAAAACCACATGTAGCACCCATCATGACCTAATAAAAAATTGTTGTTAGTTTTAGTGATAAGTTATGTAAATATATTAACTATATTTCAAAAAGCAAGGCTCTAAATAATGTTTAGCACATAATTCTTAACACAAACCTCCTAACTTTTGTCGTATGCTCTTTTCAAACTTTTGTTGCATTTAGTACTATAAGTTACTGATAATTGTGAACATATAAATTTGTATTTTTTACTGTATCTTAAAAAAAAAAAGAGCAAGTCGCCGTCGTAAAATAAATAAATAAAAAAAAAAAGAAATATTTATTTCCTTCTTTTTTTTTTTTAATTTTCATAATCATAATTTGTTTCTTTACACATTATTGTTTCACATAGCCTCTCGTGTTATTTTTTAATACAAAATAAAGGTCTATACTGTCCTGAGCATTATAAAAAAAAATAATAAAAAAAAATAGCAGCCCCAGTAGATCCCGCGGGGAGCCAGAATTCAGATACTGTAGAAGTATCACTTTAGACCACAATGGGGGCATATGAGTAGGGAGACACTATGCTCCGGCCGCCTGATGTCCTCCTCATTCATTAAACGGTGGGTTTGCCTAGGATCGGCCTGGAATTCCAATTCCCGAAACTAATATAATTAATTTACTATAATTAATAGTAATTTTATAACTTGAGAGGGTTCTGGAATTAACAATTTACGAAAGAGGGGCTCATGAAAAATATTCATGTGATTTCATGAGCCCTAAAATAAGAGGTTTAAAATGGTCGAAAATCTATATTTGAGGAAGATTCTAATTTGAGAGTAGGCTTATTTTTAGATGCTTATAAAGTATAAAATGGCCGATGGAATTTGAGATCTTATTCCAGAAGGCCGCATTGACAGAATGCTGGAATGAGAGCTCTAGAGGGAGGCACTGGAGGGAGTGAGAAAGAGGGAGAGAGAGTGAGAAAATGAGAGAGAGAGAGGGAGAAGAATGTATAACTATTAATCAAGAAGCCACTGAAAATTTGAGCACCTTCCGGAATATTCCCATAGTAAATTTAACTACGTAACTAACAGGGCAATCCATAAATAATAAATTCCGAGGGAACAGGATAAGCCCTAACTTTTCAGGCAGTTATTTAAATAATCCATCAACTTAAATCTTCCGCTATGGCCTATTTAATGCAGTAACAAATATCGTGAAGGTGTTCTCCCGTACTCAACAACAGCCTTGCTTTATGCATCTTTTCTTAGGGGAACAAATCAAACTTCATCTTCAAACGTATCTAAAACAAGACTGCTTTAGTCTACTTTGCTTCCTGTTTCAAACAATATAATCCCACCCCATTTTAGGATTTCCCACCCCATTTTAGGATCCCACCCCATTTTAGGATTTTTTCAAAAAGGAAAACTAATTTAGAACAATGAAAAGGAGGATAATATAACACAAAGAAATATTGCTCACCATGTTAAATTGTGAGAGAAAATTAACAAAGCTTACTTGCTGACTAATGTCCGGAAATTATGGGAATAGGTGATGTAGAGTTTAGGAAGTTGAGATAAGGGGATAGAGGATCAGTGGTGTGTCCCAGCTGGAAGAACACACTGAGTAGCTGTGAACGCGGAAAGAATTCCGACCTCCCGCCCTGTAATATCTCTGGAAACGGAGGACATTTTTCTACTATGAACTATATATACATATTTATGTCTGCTAACACCATAGTGACCACAAAGTTTTTTTTTTCGGCGTGAAACTCAGAAAGTAGCATACCTATTACAAAAAATTGGTTGAGTTTGTTAGCCATCAAAATCGGTCCACCTGGAGGGAGTGTTTCCTCCGGACAAGAATCATTAATATGAATCTGAAGATGTAGATTTTTATTAACACTAGATTTACCAGACCAGTCATTTTGACTGGTCGTGCAATTTCAATTCAAAATTCCTACTATATATAACATTTGCTTTCCTAAATGATGTTATGACTTTTGTAGCTTTAAGTAGAGAATACATTTAATGAACTTAATGTTACTTTATATATATTAGTAACAAATGTATTTTACGTTATTGACATTTATACCAGAAACAGGTCTGGTAAATCTAGTGCTAAGAAGAAAAGGGATGGTTGGGATTCGGCTAAGAGAAAACTTTTCAGAAAAATCTGTATTTTGAACGTTTCAGGATGATCTTTGGTAACGTTCTTCTGCTAAACGTTAGGTTATCTATTGGTCATCTCCATCCCCTAAGCATTTCATGCTGAAGAACGCTTTCAAATAGCATTTGGGCGTATATAAGGTAGGGCTAAGGGAGCTGGAGCCCCCCGAAATTTTAATGTCATCGAAAAAAATGTGTCATAAAAGCCTTAAAGATAAATTAAATAAGATCACTTAGTTTAGAAAAAATAATGTTTTGGGGTTGTAATAGCGTTTTAGTTGGCTAACTATTCCAAGTTCTAGAGATTGTTAGTATTCCATACCCCCCAAAATGCTTCTAGCCACCCCCCCCCCCCCCCCGAAATTATTTTCTATATACGCTCATGAAAGAGCATGCCGAAAATTTCACAATAAAGATTTTACTGAAAATCTGTACTATCTGCAGTTCATTATCAATTTTAGTTTTATTGCGACGAACTATGGTGAACGTCGTGTTCATTTACTTTATGTAACTACTCTTAGTGCACCTGGAGAGGCACCAGTGGATTTGTAAAAGACCTCACTGGTAAATGAAAGTATTTTGTTATTTATTGATTGACCTCCTGCCTAGGTTATACTAAAAAGAAATCATTAAAGTTTTAATTGGACATGAAACTAGACAGTTTTCTTACGTTTTATTAAGATAATACATTATTATTATTATCAGATAATCGACTAATGGGCTTCATTCATTAGCAAAAAATATTGTTCTAGACATTTTTAATCTTTCAGATTAGATAAGCAGAGAATGCTTTATATAAGTATACATGTTAATATTTTCTCATAGGCTATCAAGTTTTATAGGGTAGTTACAGAAGGAGAATAATAATTATGAAAAGTGAAAGAATAAAAAAAATATATACAAAACAGATCTTGTCTTTATTGTTGTATTTAAAAACAATTAAATTAAGAAAAAGGCACTAAAAGGGGGTTACTAATTAAAAAGAGGAAAGCTCAACCTAATATAATTGCTTGAAAGAAAATTAAAACCCTTTCGGTCCTGGAATATGACGAAATAATAGAGTGAAGCGATAACGATCGAGCATTCACCGACTCCTCGGCCATTCCGTCAAAGGGTTTAATATTCATAATTGTTGGATGTCGGGATGGTTATGGAGGGAGGAGGGGCTGCATAGTTCACACCTCCCTTGGAGGAATGCAGTCTGGCTTGGGGTGGAATCCATTCAATACCCCATTCTAGGTACATTTCAATATCAGAAATTTATTTTGAGGTAGGAAAAGAGAGAAAGAGACTTTCTACCAGCAACTGTAAAAAAAAGGAAGAACAAGTCGAAGAAGAAAATAAGAGATTCTTCAGGACAACAAGGATCACTCACCTGTTGAGCTAGGGTAGAAGAAGCACGACAGGTTGCCAACCTAACCAAAATAACCATAAAATCTCGTAAAAAAAATAAAAAAAAAAACAACGGAAATTTGATAATAGAGAAGCTTGAGATTAAGTGGGGGCGATCAGTGGTTGAGTGTCCCACCCGGCTTTATCAATGTCCCAAAAACGGCTGTAAGGTGAAAAAAGTAATGAATTTATGTTTTCGAGAATTTTTTTTTATGAATCGGTTACTTTTCTACAATCAACATTCTTGACTACCGTGGACAGGTGTGCGCGCGCCAGAAAGTGGAAACGGAAAGAGGCCCGTATATAGCGTTATGAGCCTTCACTGAACCCCTCCCTTCACACACTAACCTTACTAACGCTCACGAGATGAGGGCTTCCCTGCGATCCCCATGGGTTTCGCTTTCCATGGGAAATCGCAAGACGGCCCTCGGGAAAGGCCCTACTACAGTTGCATCCGCCCCCCTGCAGAACGCATGATTGTCGCTCCATACAGAATACCTCCAAATTCTGGCTACTCCGTAGCGGAGCATCCAACCATTTGACCACTACGCACGACAGGCAACCACAACGTGATTCCTGCCACCAACCCAACCGTAGTACCATTTTGGAAACTCATGACCGTGCCATGAGCCCCTAAGCACCAGAATGGTCACTGGCCCGGAAGTGTTAAAAGCACCCCCTACGGTTTCCTTCCAGAAAAGATACAGGGGGGGACTTATCCTGATCTCTCAAGGAGGGCAGGTCCCGTGCCTGTTACATAGCTGCTACAATGTTGGCCGTGCCGGTGAGCGAGGGAACCAATCGAAGAAGGTCCCCAAGCCCACGAACACTCCCAGCTAGCACGTGGGACAGACCCCGTAGGGTTGCCCCGGACGTCAAAGAGTCGGCACAATAGATCCCGGGGGTCTCCCCTCCTACCGAAGTAGGATAGGGCCCCAGTCTCCTCGGCTGGCAGACTAACGTGGACAGTGTCAATCTCAGTCTCAAGTGAGATGTATTCCAGCTGTAATCTGTGAGCATTCGCTTAAAATACTTGCACAGCGCTCTCAGTGGCCAACTTCCCTAATATTTGGTTAGGCGATTTTATTGTTTGAATTAAGAAACAAAAATCCCTTTTTTATTTTTAAAAAGTGGGCAGACTAACAATTTAGGGTTCCAGATACCCCACTCCCACTAATCGCGAATCTTCAAGAAATGCTTAAAACTCACAATTTTGCTTCTAGATTTTAACATTATTATTCCATACCCCCCCCCCCCTCGGTATGCACAACCCATATCAGTGTGTCCCGGTTTCACTCACCAAAATTATGGCAAGCCTAATGATGGAGGACCTGACTTCTAATCCCGAGCAAGCACAACAAATTTTTATCTTTAAGTGTTTTTGAAGCCTTGACCGTCCCTTGGCCAATGGCAAAGGCGAAAATCGGGCGGCCGGAGCATACTACTAACCACACTATCTCCCTAGTGTGCCGAATAGTCATGAAGCTCGAGTGACCTGTTATGGGACTGATTTTTTGTTTATGAGATTATCTAATTCTTTTTTACTGGAAATTAATACAAGAATGTTGTCCAAAAGCTACTTAAATAATTATATATAAAGCATTCGTATTCGGGATTTTCCAATCTAAATATGGTTGGATAAGCATCTTTGGATGATATAACTCTCAACAATCCAATATTGTTTAAAAATGGACGGTCAAAACAAAACCCAGGGTAATCGCTTTATACGATTGTCGATTAAGCTCTAATGATTATATGTTTTCGTTAAATTTGTTTATACTTTTTAGGATTATACGTACAATATTGTTAAAATAATGTATATTCAATATTAAGAGGAAATATTAAAGAATTATAAGATGCATTTAAATGGCATTACTAGAAATTCATTGTTAACATATTACAACATCCTACTTAATTGATTAATTGATTGTTTGTGCCTAATCAGGATATTATCTTGTCAAGGGTAATTTTTTTTGTCTCTGAATGTGACATAATAGCATACGCTTTGATTTTACATGTAAACCTATAATTTTAGGCCTTAAAACGTTTAAAAACTTAATTAGGAAAACATTATTCTCGACTTAATTACATGTCAAAATACTTCCCAGGATAATCAAGACCTTTCAGAGAGAATCTATCAAAGGAAAAAAAAAAGAACGTTAAACTGTATAGAATAGAAATAAAATGATTCTAGTATGCAATCATCAAAGAAAATATTTCGAAACAAAAATCCTGAAATAGGTGCAAATATTAATTGTTACGATAAAATATAAGGAAAACTGAAAGAAAAAATTGGAATGAATATGTAATAAAGTTTTCGTTTGTTGAATCAGCTTTTTTTTAAGTTGGATTTGAGGCGTATCGACCTTCGAGGTCATTAAGGACAGTTATTTAAGGTTTCTACAAAGGAATATTTTACATCGTTACTTTAATGAAAATATTACTTCTTAGACATATTGAACGTGTAAAACTGTTTTAAGCTTTAATTTCTGGTGCCAGTCTAAAATGTTTCTCCCTTCTATCATTTGTTAAACGTCAAATACTTGTTATTATCTTTTTAAAACTTTAATATATTAGATCTAATATTATTTTCGATTATTTTTAGCATTGGCTGCCTTTTGGCGTTTTTGACTTAGAGTTACATCGACCTAATGTTTTTTAAAATCAAAATTGAATCCATAATATTTTGGGATTTGTTTACGACGTAAAGGAATAATTGGTAACATGGAGATAATACAATAGAACATTTTTATAACTAGGAAACCTGAGTAAAAATTAAAAAAAAATTCCATAGGATGGATTTTTTTTTTTTTTTTTAGATTTTGCTTAAAACCATCACATAAATTCCTTTTATTACCACTGCAAGAACTTCTTTATTGCTCGTACCTATTTATTGTAGCGATATTTTTGCTTTTAAAAGATATTTTATACGGATTTATGAAATATATTTTAGCCTCGTCATAGGACATTTTATCTGAATATCCGAATGACCCATATACAATAACATAAAGTAGAATTTATATTTATGGATACACAATTTATTATGTTTTCTTTAGCATTTGATTCTGATATGAATTGTTCCTGAAGGTTATAGAAAGGCCTAGTGCCAAAAAAAAAAATATATTTTCGAGCGAGAGTAGCAATCGCTTCTTGAGATCCTGAAAGAATTTGTACGCAACGTTACGATATCAACAAAACTGAAATATACGTTGTCATAATAAGCCACTTCCAGAGAGAATGTACATAACGGCGAAAACGTTTAGACAAATTTTGTCGAGTAAAATATGAATAAACAAATCAAATTAATGCCCCATAAAAAACTTCAAAGTTCAGATATGCCTTGATGCTAATTGGTTATGCTGTAGTTGTAGATAAGGAAATACAAACATTGCCGATATGAGCTGTCAGCATTACTGTGTGTAAGTATGCCAGAATAACCAGAAGATTATTAAGTACATCAGATCAGTCGTGTATGGATCGCATGAGCTAACATGCTTGTGTCGTGCCAGAGTCACATATTTTCTAGGCTAAGATACACTTCAACCGATAGCGATAACTAATGGAATAAGTTTATATTTATGCCCTCTCTGTTTATATATATATATATATATATATATATATATATATATATATATATATATATATATATATATATATAGATGTCAAGGTAGTGGGCCAATCCAAATTGGTAGTTGAAGACCAGATTTTTCTAAACCTATAACCTATTTTTTATTCATTTATTTTATGTTTATTTGGCCAATATTAGTATTACTATGATTATTAAATAATTAAGAATGTCAGAGTGCTATAACGAATAATAAAAACATACCTAAAAAATATTTACTTACGGATACAATAAGCAAAAGTCTAGAAAAATTATTTATATTAGACATGGATGAATAAATTCACAAATCTCCCTCTAGGACAGAATTTTACACGACGCAATTACCGTGGATGGAATAGTGTTTATATGTATTTTTTATTTACAATAGTTTACACCGGGCAAAACCAATACATTGTGACTTCAATACGACCTATCAGCTGTTACTGGACGTTTTTACAATATCTAAACCTTTTTTTTTCGAAAAAAGTGAATAGAACTAATTTTCGATCCGGATACTTAGAAACGATGAATTCAGTTGAAACTTTTTTTGATGCTTGAAATTAATCCAAGCTAATATATTTAAATTCGGAGTTAAGCAACTATTAGAAAAAACATATTTTATTAAGAGACATGAGCAGTTTTTTTGTTTGTTTTTTTTTTATATTTTCTGAAATATCTCGAAAGCGATTGGGAAATCGTGGTAAGTGGACAGTATTAAATCAAAAGCTTGCTAAATGTCTTACAAGAGGAAAAATTAGTGCTTAAAATTCGAAATTGTCGGTTTCGGTCTTTTGAACGTTTTTATTGTCTCTCCGTTTCTAATTGGTTTTAACTTAAGAAATTAAGTTTAACAGTGAATTAGTAGTTTAGTAGAACAGTCTTTTCCTAGAGCGAAAGTTGAGAAGGTGGAGGGAGTATTTTATGCTTAGGATATTGTCAGATTCCTGTTGAGGTGCCTAAAATCTTCTCGTTGAGATTTCATATTAAATTTTTCACTTATGTTCAAAATAAAACATTATTTTTTTTGTAAGCTTTTCAAATGGTACTAGGGATAAGATGGGAAACGCGCTAAGATGACGCAGTTCCTGCCAAATGGCCATTTTCAAGACTTCACTCCCTAGCTATAATTATGAGCTTTTAATAATAATTATTCAGGAAAATGTTAAGCTTTTTGAAAATTATTCCGATATATTGGACTTTCACTGCTACAGATTTTCGTATAAATCATGGACAAGAGGAAAATGGGATTTCCTAGAGTTTTGATGGAACAGAAATGTAAAATATAAATTCCTGTAAGAGAGAAATTTGATGAGTGGTCGGGGGTAGAAGCGGGCACAAACGTCCTACGGACCATAAACATTTTTCATAGTCATTTGATTATTCGGATTTGGCTTTTGCCGACTGCCGTTTGGGGACTAAGTCGATTCATGCTTTTTCATGAGCCTTTAAATTAAATGAGTATCGATTGCGAGCGGAGGCTAGGACTAATCGGATGGGACGAGGTATTTTTTGCCGCGTCCCTCTCCGGGACGACACAATACGACATAAATAAACAGGGAACTCCGACACAATCGTCCCTGATTAATGACTATAACTCATTTAAAATGAAAGCGGGGAACGCCTGTGGTAGGGGCAGCTCTCTCGGGCTAATACATGTTTTTCACAGTACAACTAATAAAAGGACTCGCGTATATCTGGCCTTTTCCAGCTTTCCCAGGAATGGAGGGTCTCCACATGTGCTTGGATTGAACTCCATACAGACAGATCCATACCACTTAAGTCCAAAAAGTACCCACTTAAGTTTTTTTATGCCAATATACAAAAATATTTGCATTTGCTATTCCCCACAAAACCAAATGACATTGAAGTCTCCTAAAATCATTAGTTAATATTTAATATTGCTTAATTGCTTTTATAATTCCTTCGGCCATACATCTGGGCATTGTTGGAATCCTTTTACGCCGAGATCCCCAGACATTTTGAGTGCAGTCCTTTTCCACTGTCCTTGTCCTTTTCTTCCATATGTGAGGGCTTATACCCCTGGTCATTCTTCGGGCGCGAATTAGAGCAATAACCGCCCTATTTATACAAGGGAATGGCATTGGCCCAGCAGAAGAAAACTGGAATCACTCTCTTGAGAACCTAAGTTCATAACTCGGATGCGCACTAAAAATTTTATGGTCTGGCGTCGTATTCAGGGTTGGGTTCGGGTGCCCAGACCGTCCAGGAGCCTACACAACCTTTTGTTAATTTAAGGGGTACTTGCAAAGGGAAACATCAGGCGGCTGGAGCATACTACTGACAAAACTATATCGCTATAGAGCCATATCGTCATGAATCAGATACCTCTGATTGTTTCGGGACTGATTTACAAACACACACACACACACACACACATATAATTTTCGTTTAACCTTTCAATTTTCGAAAATACAATTTAAAGTATTAATACTTGAAAAGCAAGTCTTTTCCTATCAATGGAACGTCATTCCTAGGTAAAGACCTAAGCTGTAATCAATAGTTGGGAATTAATTTGTAATGAGAAATTTCATGTCTATTTCTAGATCATTTGAAGTACTCTTCAAACGCGAGTCACTTTTCAATCAATGCTCGTGAAAAATTTATCCGAGAAAATACCAGGCTACGTGAACTTGAAACAGTATTTCCATCACGTTCATTCTAACTAATATTTTCTGAAACGACAATATTATGTCGAAGGCTTAATGGTAAAATTACCCAAGTCCAATTTTATTAAAAAATAAGGTTCTTTACCCAAACGTGGTTGAATATAATCCTTGTTCATAGGTAAAGAAAGATATACGATAAATGGATGCCTTTAAACGGAAAGGAACAAAGTGCCATCTGTTCATTCTTTAGAGAATTGGACTTAAAGTTTTTTGTGGGTCTAAAATTCCTTTATTATCTGAAAAGTTTCATTCATTTTCTCTCATTAAAATAAACTGTTGTTATGGTAATGGGGTTTTATTTTTATAGTTATTGATAAAATGGTGCTTGATTCCTTTCTGTTTATTACAGCATACTGGATGTACCATTTCACTTTTTTTTGGTATTTTTTCTTGCTTTAATGACAACATTATATTTTAACCAGTTTTTTATTACTACATAAATTCTCTAATTCTCTACAAGATAGCACCAAAAACTCAATTTCGTTAAAAATGGCGCTTGGTTCCTTTCCGTTTAAAGGGTCCAAATTAAATTATGGAGACCACGTGCATTAAAAGACGCTGTTTGAATTATTCTGTTGTTTTACTTCCACCATATGAAACAAAAATTCTGGGGTCAAGTTTAATTAAAACACCTTGGTATGATCAATTATTGTAGAATTAGAGTAAATTGATACTAATAATATAATTTTAAGGTTTAATATTTATTTGTTTGAGAAGTATGCCAGGATGACAATGCCTAAAATAAAGGATTTAATAAAGAGGCTGCTGGTATTACGGTAAAATAAATTTTAAATTATATAAATTATTGACGTAGGGTTTATATTAATATAAATTATGTAATAAGAGGGTTTATTTTGAAGTAACACTTACTTTATTTTTCTTCTAGAATTGGAAAATGACCTGAAAGCCGAGACGTTATTGTGAAATGTGGTGATATAAATAAAAGACATATTTATGGTCTGATGTATGGATCATACCAAGGTGTTTCAATTCCACCATATATATTTTAATGATGCAACGTTTTCGAGGTGTCATCTCATCCTGAGTGTTCTGAAGTACATCTAGAAGACTTTGGTAGGACCTCTCTGAGGACACTAAAGATGAGTTGGTGAGAGAAAAAAAAAAGGCATTGTCTTATCAATTGATTTACGCAGAATGAATAAATCAGAAATTATTTCAAACATACATGTTATAAATGTTATTTCATTGTTCCTTACTATGTTTTATCTTACCAAAGCATTTATTTAATTTTTTTCTAAATTATTAATTCTCTTTATATATATATTTTTAAATTATGTTCGTATTTACAAGATATTTCTTTTTAGAAATTATTATTAGCTTGGTTCTAACATAGAAATAAAGAAGAAATCATCCCGTTGTAATCTTAATGATTAATAAATAAATTAATGATTTATTGGCATCAACTTAAAGGAGAATGCCAAATTTTCAGGAAGGGTTCATATGTGTAATCCTATAGGGTATTTGAGGTTTGGACTCCCCGATTCTGGGTGTTTGCACTCTCGACTCCCCTTTAAAACAAACCTATCCAACAAGCTTCCATCGAGAAACTGCTTAATTGACAATAAAAACATACACACCAGATTATACATGATATCAATAGCAAGTGGGAAGGTAGTCAGCAGTTATATTTCTCTCGATGGCTAAATTGTTACGCGTCAGTCTGTTGACGCTTGTTTAGCAGTGGGGTCGTACATAAACAAGGTTAACCGTGTTTTATGGCCGATTTGTCTTGCTCTTTATTGATTGGTTTGTTTTGTATTTTTTGGGGGGGGGGGGATTTTTTAAGAATAATTTTTATTTTTTTTTGTAAGAGAGCGGATATCTTTTTTTTTAATGCTACCTCATTTAAAATTTAGCTTTAAAAAAACAAGCAAATAGACATTTTATGTATAAATGTACTGTTTTTAAACAAACTTTACAGAGGCCAATGTGGCTTAGTTCATTTAAACATATCGTCGATACAAATGCACAGTAACGAATGTGAAAAAATGCATCTTTCAGTGTCAATTTTTACTAATTTCTACTGGACTTATGTACGGCAAATTCTTGAATCTTAGATCACTCTATGAAACGGAAAGTATTCCACTATCAAAAGGTCAAATCTGCCGAATATTTGAATATCCAAAAAAAGGTTATGAATAAATGCTTTTCCACTCTGAAAAGTGGTGATTTTCACATTCGATACTTTGCATTTGTAGCGACGATATGACCTAAACCACATTGAATTTGTTAACATTATTACCAGTAAATATGTACTTAACATGTTTCGGTAACACCTTAAACATTGGTTTTTCATCGTCTCAGAATATATCCTCAAAAAAGAATTTATATTTCAGTAGGTACCTTCTAAAACTCACGAATCTTGAGAATTTGTAAGATTAAGTTGTTATTTATGCCAATGTGAGTGAAGTGTACAATATAAAATAATGCCTAAAATCACAGGAGATATATTATATTTATATGGACAGAACATTTTTTAGATTTTGCAAATTGACATATATGTACTTACAAACTGCAGATAAACTGAAAAAATACATTTCTTCTCCGACCTACTCGACTTACTCACTGAAGGCTCATTTATACTCCAAAATGTATGTATTTAATAATCTGTACTACCCCTATTTGAAATATTATTATTGTCTATTCTTTTGTACTTTTTTCTTTCTAAATTTTTATGTTTTTGATTATCTGTCCATATTCTGAACTAAGTTCTAGGATAACAAACTATTGTTCACTTACCTGTTTATAATGTTCTGTCACTTATTTGTAGATCTACCATATTTCTTTATTGATTTAACTGTTCTGTTTATTAATTCTGCATTTTTGTTTTGTCTATTAGCTGACGAAGGCTACCAAAGAGTTGCGGAAACATCCTTTACCCTGGAATCACAACGTGACCCCTGAGTTCTGAAAATATTTCTTATTTCCTACACATTCGACCTGTTAAACATGTCCGATCCTCTACCTTCCTGTCCTGACAAGGTGATCATAATAGAGAGTCAGTCTGTTCTCATTCCTATCCCTGTGATCGTATATAAAGCCTTCGGGTCACGGGCGACCCCACGTTGTGGTTAATGTAATATTTTTATTTATCGAATGTAGTATGTCTAACGATAAATTTTTTTGCACTGAAGATGAAATTCACAATGAGTTGATTTGGCAAATTTTAGAAGAGAAAAACAGAGCGTTTGGAGACGTTTTGGATAGTGAAGACAGTGAATTTGGAGGAGTATGTGATACGAGTGAAAAAGAGGATGGCCATATATACGATGTGGTGTTTTTGGTCGTAAAAAAGACAAGAAAGCTTTAACACATTGTGCAAAGTGTAGTAAGAGTCTGTGTGCGGATCACAGGCAAAGTATATCTGAAAAGTGTATGAATGAATAACAATATTTTTAGTTTTTATGATCATTATAATGTGCATACATTCATGTCACTATATTTTCCCCCCTTTTAAACTAATTTTACATATTATAGTATTTTTTTATTCTAGCAGTCATAAAGACAAAATACTATAGTAGAAAACGTTATATTTAATGTTGATATTCAGAGGACAAATATTCGAATAAACTTATGTCTAAATTTGTGTTATTTTGATGTTTGATTTCCCACTCCCCCATTTTACAAGATTCTTTGGTTATAAATTGTTATATTATACATAGTAGTCATCTTAAAATACCATTTCAGAAACCTAACACCAAATTTGTAAAAGAATTACGTAAAACTAGATGGGGTCATATAAGACCCCACGTTGTGAGATTTGTAACAGCTTTATCATGTGATTCCAGGGTTAATACACATTTTACAAAACTCATATTGATCCTAATTATTTCCTGACTGCAAATATTATATAGTTAATATATTAGTAGTGGCAATTCGTAGATAGCTTAGCAGTTCATAAGCCGTAAAAAAAAAAAAATATTTATAACAACGAATTTATTATTATACATAATGATAGACGCTGTTAATTTAATTTGAGATTTTCCCAGAAACTAAATCACAAAACTATATGTTTAAATGAAATAATTTTACTTGATTAGCCTTGCTACGAAATAATTTCCAAGTAATTATATGTAGTTACTTTCTATCTGGGGTAATTAATTTGGCCTTCTCGGAATATTATATGATAAATTAATTGAATATAGAAACATTCATGACCTAACGATGGAAGAGAAAAATCGTCTAGCATGAAAAAAATGCTCTTATTACACGGCAATTAACTTTTGATGCTGTTAATTTACTCTTTGAGCAGTTCTAAAGTGTTGATGTGGATGGTAATTGTGTGAATGTGGGGGTCGACTGCTTGTAACCTTCTCATTGGGAAACCTTTACGGTTGTTGTTATTAAGTTTATGAAATAGTTCTCATAAATATCTTTCGGAAGAATAGAATATTTTTAGTTTTTTGGAAGAAAACCTAACCAAATTACATTCAACGGAAAGAGGCGTATTGAGTGTGCCATATATCAGCAAAAATGGTCCAATTTTTACAAGTTGACATAAAACTATGATTTCTAAAAAGAAGGATCAAGTTGGTTAGCCAAAGGAATTAAGCAGCAACTTTTGGGTAAGTTTTAGCGCGTTTCCTCCTTCCCTTCTGTGTGTGTGTTTTATATATATATATATATATATATATATATATATATATATATATATATATATATACACACACACACACACACACATTACAGGGTTACAGGTAAGTCGACCCAAATCGCGAGGTTATAGTTTTGGTCAGAAGAACAACCAATTTTAAGCCCATATTGCCTTATCCAAAAGTTACCCATTTTAAAGATATTTAATACTTTATTAATGTTTTTCACAACAGGAATGACGGAACCACACTAAACCTAACCCTTGATTCCCTTATCCATAAGTTGTAAACAATAACTTTATTGGGGTCTCCCCAATCGTGGTCTAGTGGCTAACGCCTTAGATTCTCATGCGGGAGATGGTGGGTTCGATTCCCACCGGTGGCAGGAATTTTCTCATCTCAGAGCTCGTTAATTCCTCGCTAAACTTGGGTGTCGGTGCTCATGGCCAAGATGTCGTTTTGCCTTAAAAAAATAAATAAAAAATTATCTTCCTTTATTTCAAACAGCAAACAATGCAGCGGCAATAACTTGAAGGATATTTTATTGTGTTAAGTGCAACTTACTTCCCGCTTTTTTGTTTATCATACTTTTTTTTATTGAATTATAAACATTTTACCTTATTTTTTTTTTTTTTTTTATTTTTTTTTTTTACGGCGCATCTACATCTTGGCCATTAGCGCCGGGCTATCTATAGGTTGCCGCCCTTTTATAATGCCAACAGCACGTGGTCGGTCACCCATTCAGGTACTGACCACGCCCGACCTTGCTTAACTTCGGTGATCTATGGGAACCGGTGTATTAAACGTGGCTATGGCCATTGGCATTTTACCTTATTATTACTGATTTGTGTCGCTTAATATACAGAGATGTTTTTAGTATAACAGTAGTAGTATAATAGGCTTCTTTTTTTTTTTTTTTAAAGTAGAGATGTAGAGTTGATGTTAAAGGTTCTAGTGAAAAAAAAAAAAATGTAAATATTAATTATTGAGTCATACCATCCGTTGTATATATCACTGTCTGTTTCCGCCTCATAATGGTTCGATTTTGACGAAATTTGGTAAACAAATAGCTTATGTGAAACAAAAGACATAGGAACACAATTAGAGTGGGAAATTTCCACTTAAATATTGCTTTTCTTTGAGATTTCTTTAGAGTGGCAGTTAATATATTTCAAGAAATCCCGAAACAAAATATTAACTGTTTCTATCCCAAGATTTCCGAATGATTCTACGGAAAAAAACGGATTCTCGTTAAGATGATGCAGTCCCAGCGGGTCAAACTTTTTTGCGTTTAGTTGCGACTCAAATAAAACTCTAAAAGTTCACATTTTACCAAAAGGATTTCTTTTCCCTTTCCCTAGTAATTGAAGAAATTTCTCGTCTAATTTTCGTCGTCTTTCCCCGTCGGTTTGTATATTGTTAGGCAAATTTCATGATCCATAACAAATTTCAATGGCCTAACTTTGGGCAGACAAAATTAAACTTTATCTTATAAGCCCTTCAAGACTTATTTCTTCTCAATTTTTTTTTCTTTATGCACTTATATTGGAATGCAAGGAGAAACTTTGGGAATACAGAGTAGTTAAACAGGCTTCTGGGAAGTTATATCCGTCATTGATTTTTTTTTTCTCTTCCTTTTTTACTTCTTCCCTGCACCAACCCCACTTCGAAGTTATAAACGACAAATTAAAATGCTAATTGGTCCGATTCAAATTTCTATGGTTCAATGAACGATTCGAGATTTGCGATGGTTCGCTGAGCAATTGAGTCCATTGCGAGTTTACTATGGCTGCAACATCACAATTTGCTACGTCACTTTATCCTCCAGACGTAATTAGTGCAATTAATACAACGAAAATATATAACTGGAATTTTTGGGGTTCATAGTGGCAACTTCAAAACGGTCACTTATTGATTACACAGACACACTAAAAAGAGTAGTATTTTCCAAAGACACCATACATATATTCTTACGTATTTCAACACGCTGAATCGGAATCCGGAGTCCATTTCACACCATCACGTCAGGTTTAAGAGCTTTTGAAGGTCAAATTTCGTATAAAGTCGTCAAAGAAGAAATAACTAGACCTTCCATGGTTTTGAGGGTCGCTGAATTCGAATCCAAGGTCTGTTTTACCCCATCAGCAGAAAATCAACTTCATATATATGTATTAAGAAAAAATAAAAATGTTTAAAGATTTTAACAGACTATTAAATTTTGACATTATATAAGAGTAGGATGTAAATAAAAAATAACGACTCTAACCTTGTAATAACAATAATTAATATTACAATAACTTTAGTAATAAAAACTTTAGAAAGTTGTTATGAGATGAGAGTACTGTAGGTGGTGAAATCATAGGGTTATAACTAACCCGTTCATCTTGGTCAATAAGTTTCATTGCTTGGTCAATTATGAGTAGAGGAGAATAATTTGTCAATTGACATTGATGATTCTCTGTATAGTCACTCTTTATTGATGTAAAAATAGTTTAATATAGAATGATGTATCTTCTCCGCCATGCATTCCACATCTCTTGTGTCATGTATAAAATTGTGAGCTTGTGCAATTCAAAGTAAAAAAAAAAAAAAATATGATCAAGCATTATTGTAGCTAATTTTATACTTAACTAACAATTTATTTCTCAGATAATTAAATGAGTGCGTTGTCGTTTATAGAAGCAGCTCCAGAAAATAAAATAAAGTACTCCTAATTAATCTTTTATGTCATAAAATATTGATTTTATCTTGTAATATACCGTCAGTTATCCTATTATTGATTATTACAATAGTTTTTATTGTTTATTTCGTTATTTTCTAAAGATGTTGTATACTCAATTTTCGAATTAACTTTATTTTATATGTTTGTTTATATGTGAAATACTTTATTTGAATTTAGCCACTAGACCACGAACAAGCCCTCTACCGCAAAAATAGCAACAATTTCAGCAAGAACTTCTATACAATACTCTGCAAACGCGATAAAAATTTTTATAAAGCTATCGAAGCCCTACACTCCGACATCTCCAAACTTGTCATAAGAAATCAGAATGTGTCTCATTCAATAATTCTTCTATTGAGTTTAGTCACCTTTCATAGAAAAAGAGAAAAAAAAAAAAAAAAAAATCTCAAATCGCAAGAAGTCATTAGTATTCAGGGTTATGAATATTTTAAATATAGAAAACGTTTCCAAGAGAAATGTGGGCCAGAGTCAGGGAGCGGAAAAGTTAATGCATATTCAAAAGTGCGCCCTAGGCTGGCTCTGAATGGCGGCTAATACAATATTATTTGTATGCACTATAATAATTCATTGTTTCATGTGCATAATCCTCCCATTAGAAGTGCATCCAAGTCAGTGAGGGGTGAATTATTGCAGCGGAAGATATGAATGAGAATTAATAAACAGAAATTTTATAGAATTTGTAGTCAATTATTAAGTAATAAAATTGCTTAAATAATCACAAGAAATTGTTATGAATTTTCTGAGGTTTACCACAAGTTAATCTAGATGTCTTTTTTTTTTAGAATTGATAATTTTATTTAATTTTAGGAAAAACGTGTATAACAAAATTGATATTGAAATAAGGAAAATTACATCTCCTATATGTATGCACCATGTGGGTATATTTCTGCACAATTTAATCTTTCTGCCTGTTCACTTCCGTTTCACTTTCTGCTCACATCCTGTGCCTTTCCTGTTAATTAAGACATAGTTCGCTTTCTATTAATTATTTTCTTCTAATATGTATGCTTTATTTAATTTGTCTAATACTTCCTCTGGTCCAAAAGTAACCAGAATTGATTTTATAACAATATTCTAAATGGGAAAGATTTCTTTCAACTTTTTAAATTTTGGTTAGCTTTTGAATTGAGGTCCTGAAGTGAGTAGGAAATGGACCGCAGGTGAGCAAGAAGTGTGCCTGAAGTGAGCAGAAAATGGACCGCAGGTGAGCAGGAAGTGAGTAGGAAATGGACCGCTGGTGAGCAGGAAGTGTGCCTGAAGTGAGTAGGAAATGGACCGCAGGTGAGCAGGAAGTGGTCCTGAAGTGAGCAGGAAATGGAGTGGAAATGAACAGGAAGAGTACCAGAAGTGAACAGAATGTATGCCGTAAGTGGTCATGAGCACACTAGAGCATGTTCCATAAATAGAGAAAAATCGCTAAAGAGGGTAGTAGCATGTACGCTATTTCACTTGTTTTAATTTGGTAAATATCTATTATCTGACTTTTTGATTGAGCAAGAATATTTTCACCTTCTCCTCTTTTGTGTATAGCGAAAATGTTTTCGTGACAAGAATACCAAACTGTCCAGCCGAAGAAAAAGCTCATGGGGAAAAAGAAGTTTATAATGTTCCGCAATAAGGTTTTAGTGACAAAGTGAGCCCGCCTACTGACACTGGTGAACGACACGTTTTTCTGATCTTGGGTGCCCCGAAAAGGAAAAATAGGTGCAGAAATCACACAAGAGCTAAACCGAGTAAGAAATAAAGAGTAAAACCACTCTTAAGAGACCTTTTATTCGGCCATTTCAATATGAATAGAGCCGGGAATAAATTAAATAAATTGTTGCCATTGCTGCAAGTGAATTATATATGTAGGCCCCTCATGAATATAGATTATCCTTTAACAAAAAGGAGGCTAAGAGAAGCAAGCTCTGAACCTACGCGCTCAGCAGCACGAGTGACATCTTCTTAATATTTCCTTATATTTATTAATCAAGTAATGCATACTTAATGAAACGTCAGCTTGAATGGCGGCCTCACTGCCTCGGGCTCGGAATGGGGAAAAAACCTCATTCATAAATGATTATTTATAAAAAAGGATGTTTTGATCGAGCTCACGCGCCTGCGCCCTGTATTTCTGGGCGACTAATTTATTTCAAGAGATGTGTTACTGACATAAACAACGTCTTTACATATTTTTTCTGGGCGTTTCTTTGTCGTTTTTTTTTATTTAGTTCTGCGTGACTGCCCACTTTAAAGGTGGAAATAATTTCATGTTATGTGTGTTAAAATAACAAAGTGTGACGTTGGATAGTTAATTAATTTTCTGTCTCCTTCAACAGTTTTCAATTAGCATACATTAGTGTCCTCACGTGTCTTTTCAAACAGGGCCTTATATTCCTTAAATAATTAACATTAAAATTATTTAACTCAAGAAAATAAATATTACCTTTTGGAAAGTTTCTATTAGCACTTTCTGAAGGTGTGTAGCTGCTGAGGTTGCTGTCATGAAAGAATTTCTAAAAATTTCTCTAATTCTTCATCTCTCTCTCTCTCTCCCTCTCTCTTTCTATCGCTCTTTCTCTCTGTCTCGCTCTATCTTTCTCCCCTGCCCCTCCTTCTCTTTCTCTCTCTCTCTCTCTCTCTCTCGCTTTCTATCTATCTATCTGTCTCTCCCACAACACTCTCTCTCCCTCACAGTTTCCAATATATTCTTTATTTATTTTTCTTCATTTTTTTTTGTTACCCTAGTATTTTTTTATTTATTATTAACAAATATTTATATCAATTATTAAATATTTATATTTACCAATATTTATATCAAATCAAAATTACTCAACGTTATTATGGAGGATTAGGTAGTTCAATGTGGACAACAGAAAAGGGTACATTTATACAAACACCAAAAAAAAAGAAAAAATAAATAAAGAAAAAGGTACAAAGTCTCCCTACAAGGTACAAAGAACGGCGCTGCGCTACAAGCTACAAGAAGCGGCTACGCGCTAAACAAGCTGCAGATGCAGATGAATTGGCGTTGTGAAAAAAAAAAAAGAAAAAAAAAATTAAAGGCTTGAGTGTCAACCCCAAGCCTTTAATATATCAACAAGGATTTTGTAACACGCTATGATTTTTTTTTTTTTTTTTTTTAACGGCGCATCTACATCTTGGTCATTAGCGCCGGGCTATCTATAGGTTGCCACCCTTTTCTAATGCCAACAGCACGTGGTCGGTCACCCATTCAGGTACTGACCACGCCCGACGTTGCTTAACTTCGGTGATCTATGGGAACCGGCGCATTCAACGTGGCTACGGCCGTTGGCAACACGCTATGATGACACAGTTCCTATTTCACTATCTCGCTGAACGTTAATAGATTCAAGAAGTTAGAGCAAAACTGTTTAATATAATTGTGCTGTAGAGTATTCCTGGAAGCGAGTGCGAAGGAAGTTTATTTCAAAATAATCTCTTATTTACTTAAAAATATTTACTTTACATATTTAAATAGAGCCAAGAAGCCAAGAGAATATAGCCTCACCCACGCCCGCCGGCGTGTATAATTAGAATCTTAGAGATTAAGGCCATATCCTTGTACATTTATATCAATTTACTTTATAATGACCAGTAATTACTACATTCGAGATGGAGAAACTCTAATTGCCGAGATATTTTAGATATAAACCTTGATTTATTTCAATCCCTCTTGAATATTGGGTTGAGAATTGTTTAATGAACATTTAATTTGAAAATTAATTCTATCTATTTAAATCAGAGTAAGGCTGAACATTTGCTCTTGCATTAAACACGCATACACAGCTACAATCCATAAATAATAATCTGTAAATCATTAACAATTACAAATAAACATAATAATTACAAATAATACATAAAATAAATCACGTCCGTCTCGTTGTGCGGTTCCATTTTTATTACCTAGCAGTATAATTTGAAAAGCTAGGAAAAGAAACAGTACTTAATTTTTTTTATCTTTCGTGAAAAATGTAAAGGACTAATCCAATGAAATCTCAAGCATCAAAAAGCAAGAGTTTAAGCGCTACACTGACATTTCCTAAGCAAATTTTTTTCACTCCGACTTCTCAACATTAACTTTAAGAAAACAGTATTTATAACAAATACGTTTCTCATTTACTTACATTGTTTTTCTAAAATATTCATTTTACTGTTAAATGAAATTACAAAGAAAAACAAAAACAACCAATTAAAACCTGAGGCTAACAGGCATAAAAAAACATAGAACGAATACGGCACCTTCAAACTGTTAACACCGATATCTCTGAATTGATAGTATTATTGATTGAGAGGAAGACTTTATTTTAACAAAGAATTTTTAGATGCCCAACTGAATTGGGTCGCTTTCCACGCTAATTACTAGTCAACTAGTAGGCTCAGGAAAAAGTTGAATATATAAAAAAAAATATGCTAATCAATCAAAGAACAAACTAATTCAACAAATTAATCTAAGAATATAATGATGAAAATATTTGTAAAAATATATATAATATATTATAATAATAAAATAAATAAATAATTAATAAAATAAAATGAATTAAAACAAGATATATTGAAAACAGGAGTTTAAAATGAAACATAAAAAATAAAGTAAAATAAGGAAATGAAATATCATATTTTTTCATATCTTAAATTATTTTGTAATTTTTTAGATTAAAAAAAATTTAGTTTTTTAAACCCTTTACTTTTAAGCTAGAAATCATCAATCCAATGCATAACACATCAAACAAATCAAAATTAAGTTTTCGGGCAATAATAACCAGTATTGTTTTCCCACCCAAAAAAGCAAATAAACAAACCAAGGGAAAAATACTTTCCTTAAGGAGAAGTTTCTTTAGATCTCAGAAAGGGTTAAGATCTAATTTAGTCCGCCAATAATTCAATCCTAACCATAATTTTTAATCGTTAAATATTTAAATTGCCAACCGTCCTAAGCGATATGCAAGACTCCATCCTCCTATCAAATTATTCGACATGAAATAGTAATTTTTATGGCGATGATTTTATTTTTAAAAATCGCATGATTATTAAGTTCAAAAACTTTTGAATACAGTTATTATTTTAATAAGGGGAGAAATAATGGTAAAAATGGTACGGTAGATAATTTCGGAAGCTCGCATCTAATCCTGTAATTTCTTTTTTATCTATAACCCCGCCTATTTCGTGGCTCGGATCGTTACCGTTTCATCCGGTGCCCCTCCCCCTGAAATATGAATTTAAAGGAGATAATAATTCTCCTTTAACAAATTAGGATCCGGCGATGCATCTTAGCTTGGTATAATATCGAATTGGGCCACCCATTTTGAAAATTATTAAACACAATCTATTATAAAGAGCACGGAGAAGAAATCAATCAGCGCTCACTTATGGGAGGCCAGTATTTAATATTGAGGTTGATTGAGTGGATGAATATGTTATTTGTTGCACGTGATTCATTAAATACGACACGTCAAATATGGTAATCGTCTAGGAATATCGTGGCGGTATCGTATAAATTGGACTTTTAATTAATTAAAAAATAAAATATCTCGATATTAATTTGTGTCACGAAATTCATCATGTTTCTAACCTGTCTGCACTAGACTATTACCTGATTTACGCCATATGCATTCCGAAAGAATTGAGGTTACACTGATGAAAGATTTTTTTTAAATTTCTTTAAATCATGATTCCTTAATTTTTATTAATATTTATTATTGAACGTGCATATTTTTTACGTTGTGTAATAAATTCTTTTGATTTTCTGTCCAAGTAAATATTTTCATTAAATTATTGTTCTAGCACATAATACTTAACAAGAAGTATTCGGTGAATTTAAGGAAACAAAATGGTTAGACCGTCCGCATTTCATAGTTCAAAACAAATGGTCTCGAAATTTCTTATATTTGAAATGTCAGGAATTATCACAAAAAGTATAAATTAATATTTAAAGACACAAACTGAATAATCACGAAAATTTTTAATCTAAATAACAGTAGATATAATATTTAAACTTAAAAGTCACTAAATTAAAAAAAATCATCTCATTAAAAATTGAAAAATATAAAAATATCGACATATAAAAGTAATATTTAATTTATGAAACAAAAAAGAAAAAAAAGAAAATGAAATTGTAAAAAATTCTATACAATAATAACAAACAATTATAATGAAAAATACATAATAATAATAAAGAAAAACTAATATAAAATGTTTATTATTAATATAGAGATAATCCTCTTCTAATTATTTTTTTTATTATCATTATTTATTGAATGTTTATATTATCACATTATTAGATAAATCGTCGCAAAAAGACGTTTTGATCTCGCTTTCTCCATTAATAGCAGTCCCTTATTTCTTAAATGGTGTAGTATTTTTATGGTATTAATTTTTTATATTGTTTAAAACTAAGTTTAAAAAAGATAGAAAGAAGAAAAAAAAGAAAAAATGAGATAAAAATAAATAACAGTAATAAAAATATATGATAAAAATAAATAATAAGAATATAGAATAAAACAAATTAATTTTTAAAGTAACAATGATAAATAATGTAAGATTTAATTCTAATAAAACCATTATTGCTTGGTCTTTTTATTCTCCAGTCTCACTCATGTATTTTATTGCTTTTTATTGATTTATCCTTGTAACTTTCACTTCCCTCCTACCTTTTCTTGGGCATCTTATACGTTCCCTAATTCATAAGAATCACTTTGCCCATAGAACCTAATAACAAAATATTCTAAAATAATTAACATAATAAGAAAAATTAAGATTTTATAAAATGTTATCTGAGAAGGAGGGGGTAATTAAGAGAAGTGGCAGAGACTGAAGGGGGGGGGGGGGCGAGGGAAGAGACTGTACCAGGGCTCCTTTACTTTTCCCCCCGGCTGTACTTAACTCTATTATATAATAAATGCAGTTTATATTATTCGGGCCCCCTCCTTCCCCTGCCTAGATCGATAGCCTGCATAATTAACAACGTATAATATCGACCTCAGCCATCCCCCCATCTGTGAAAATGGCCGACTCCGTCTCTTACTCGTCTTTTCCGTCTGTCTGCTTTTCGGCAAGTCCTGTCCCAAGGTCCTTCTGGTTTTGGTGTACTGAAGAATTCGCAAGCTATATCGGAGACGGTTTCCAATGTTGTTCTTATAGCAAACCGCAGGACCTTTCATTTCAGCCTGATGATCAGGAAGCTTGAAGAGCAGAAGAAGATCATTCTCGCATATAAGAAGATCAGAGTCCCTTATAGTGGGCACAAGCGGTTCGGGCGAACGTATGGCCAAGAGCTGGGGTAGAGAAGAAGCATAAGAGTGCTGGAAAATTCCTGACACTCTATCTAGTGTTTACTTACTTCAGGAAGTCTCTGTCCATCTTATACTGCTTACACAGTGGAACAATTAAGAGCAAAGAGCAAAGCGAAAAACGTTGCTAGCAAACTGAATTTAAATCGTTTCTATGTTCTCCTCTTTGTCAGCTGGTCCACTCTGTTTAATTCCCTTTAACCTACCGTGTTCGATTCCTTCGCTATGCTCTTTACAATCTCTAACTCTGTAAGCACCAGTGAGGTTCGGTTCAGAGGTTAAACGCACAAATTTATTACTCCTCGCGAAATACGTGAGGCTTTCGTAGAACTTAGCAGCCAACTCTGTCGGGCCAACGACGATGATTCCAGTGTCGGTTCAGTAGTGTGTTCTCCAAGACCACACTCTGATTCCTACATAGTCTCCAGTAAGTCTTCTTAATAGTTTTATGTTGACTCAAGAATGTCTTTTGTCATGCTCTAGCATGGTCTAATTACAACTACTGTTGGAACGATCTTACTGTGGGGCACAGAGTTTCTTGCTATGTGATTGGCTGCGTTATGAATTCATGGCCACCTTTGGTTGCAACAAACCGCAGGAATCATGATTTGTCCAATTGGTCGGAATCTATTATTTTTGCACTTCTTCGCCCAAATTATAAATAAATTCTGGCTACTCTGGTAGAATAAAATTTAAGGTCGTACTTTTTTGCTTTTGTTTGAGACTGCTCTTAGGAGTTCTTCTTTGGGTAGCCCCAAGCCACGGTACCCAATTGCATTTGTCCGAAATATTGCACTACATGCTGGTTTAGAGTGTTCTCACCTATTGATATTTCTTGTTATGGTACTTCCCCAATAGTTTGAGGCTGTTCATAGAGCCTTCTGGCATTTCTGGCTGTTGTTTCGTTTCCATTAGTATAGCGTCCTCACTTGTTGACGTCTCAAGTCGCGATATTTCTGGCTGTTGTTTCGTTTCCATTAGTATAGCGTCCTCACTTGTTGACGTCTCAAGTCGCGATATTTCTGGCTGTTGTTTCGTTTCCATTAGTATAGCATCCTCACTTGTTGACGCGTCAAGTCGCGATATTTCTGGCTGTTGTTTCGTTTCCATTAGTATAGCGTCCTCACTTGTTGACGTCTCAAGTCGCGATATTTCTGGCTGTTGTTTCGTTTCCATTAGTATAGCGTCCTCACTTGTTGACGCGTCAAGTCGCGATATTTCTGGCTGTTGTTTCGTTTCCATTAGTATAGCGTCCTCACTTGTTGACGTCTCAAGTCGCGATATTTCTGGCTGTTGTTTCGTTTCCATTAGTATAGCGTCCTCACTTGTTGACGTCTCAAGTCGCGATATTTGTTACAATGTTTATGTAGATCAGTCCAAAAAACTGTTTTTAACTCCATAATTTTTTTTTTTTTTGAGTCGTATTCTTAATCTTTTTTCGTTTCACTGTTAATTTTCCAACATGCCTGGGTGGCAATAAGAATTCTCTGTATCATTTTAAAAGTTATTTTAGAGTAACATTTTTTTTTTTTCAAGTAAGAAAGTCAACTTATGTATCAGTTTATTATCAACGTCACTGTCAGAAAATGTTTTTCCTAAGGGGTTTTCATATTTTTGCACGAAGTATATTTGTATCGAAAGGAAGACAATACCGATAATAAATGTATGACGGTCATATCCACAACAACAATCACTCGTATACAAACAAGAATAATTAATTCTAGCAAAGGAACCATCATGATATATTGAACTACGCTTTAATAAATGTAAATAAACCAGGAGTAATACCATCGGAACAATGTTATTTTAGAGTTAATAATTTAATAGGTGAATTCATATGCAATCATTTTGCTGGCCAATTAATATTATCTCACTGTGAATTTGTTCTATGGGAAAAGGTTCGTAAAATAACAAAGTGCGAAGTAATGTGTGTATATATATATATATATATATATATATATATATATATATATATATATATATATATATATATACATATGTTGTCTTCTCGAGGATCACCCAAAATATTTCTTAATTCTTTTCGAGGCTTCGGGTCGGTAAAGAAGCAACCTTTCGTTTTCAACTAATTTATTATTATTTTTCCAGGCATGTTTCATACATTTACCATTTATGCATGTTTCAGGAAGTCCTCCGGTCACCATTTATTCTCAATGGCAGTAGGCGTAACACTAGTTTACACAATTGCAATAATAATGGAGAATAAAAATGTAATATTTTATAGGACAATATCATAGAAATGTAAAATAAAATTAGTATGTAAATATTTATGAAATTTACTAAATAAAAACATACTATAAAAAAAACACATATTCCATCCAATCAGAATACACACATTATTTAATGTCGATGAAGTGTGCATGATTGATTTCAAATAATTTTTTAATATTATATGATATTTATTATTATGGTTTTTTCTGTACTGTTTGTTGTACAAATGTTGTGCTGTAGTTATTGCAAATACAACTTGTTATATAGACTAAACCGAAGAACTTTTTTCATCACGAGTTTTATAATCAGACATTTAGAATAAAAACTTTACTTTCAGTGCCCTGCTGAGGCATGCGAAAATAAATAAATAAATAAAAATCAAAAAAAGAATTTAAGAATTTATACTAAAACTTTGTTTTATGTGTCAGCAGGGTTCTGAAGATAAAACTTTGATTCCCAATGCGGCTTGGTTGACTGAACATAACTTGTAAGGGAAAAGATATATATATATATATATATATATATATATATATATATATATATATATATACTTCTATTGTTGACCTCCAACTTCTATGATTATTACTGTTGCTGTAGTAACCAAAAAAAGGTCTAAACGATTCTATTTTATTTCCCTGGCCGGTTTTGAGCTATTCTACTCCTCCTCAATGCACGTAGTACATCTCATACATATTCCTGAAAATAATTAAATATTGCTCCGCAATCCAAGGTTTCTGAAACATTTTTGGTCTACGAAAAAATGTTAAGTGCATCGAATGAAATACCCTTTGAGGAGGGGCAGAATAGCTCGAAACCGGTCAGGGTAATAAAATATATGAAGTGGAGAATAGAATTATTTATGACCTATATATATATATAATTATTACTCTTGTAGATGACCCAAAATATTTCTTAATACGTTTTGTTCTTTTAGGCTTAGGGTCGGAAAAAGTAGCACTTCCTTGTATCATACCACTTTATTTTGCATGCCCTTGTAGCTTACAAAACAAACAAAACGGTCTTAATCGATAGGAATACGTACAACTAGAAAAAGGAAAGCATCTTAAATGACCCAAATACTTATGAGCATGCAAAATAAAGTGGTGTGATACAAGGAAGTGCTACTTTTTCCGGCCCTAAGCCTAAAAGAACAAAACGTATATATATATATATATATATATATATATATATATATATATATATCTATATATATATATATATATATATTTAAACTATAAATAATTCGACGCTAGTTCAATTATTTTGAATAACAAACTTGAGAGGACTTAATACAATCGTGTTGTATATCATTATCCTTCTCACGTTTATGAATCCTCTGTGCTCGAAATGAATTTATAATATCGATCCTGAGAGCCATTAATTACCTTATTATTAAATCGAATACGAACGAATCTGATAGGCACTGACGCGAAGTCTCATCACGTCATTTACCCATTCCGGCAAGTCGTTTCGTTTATGAATATTATTAATAATCCCTGAACCTCCCCAATTCAGCTTTCAGTTTAAAAGAATATTTGATGAACTAACAACGAATATCAGTTAGTTATGACGTCTGAGCGTTAATCATGTTAGAGTCAGGGGTGCTGGAAATGAGAGCTTATGAAAATTAACAAGAGCGATTGTCTCGCGTAAGTGCAATGTGTATAATAATAAAATGATCCAATGCCTGTTGTAATAAAGTTAATCCGAATCGTAACAACTTATGCTACGTCGGATATCATTTGATGTCATACTAAAGCTCCTGTTTGTGAATTATTAAATTGTAAATGTTATCACTCCGTTAAGTCCTTTTGCTAATTCCTTGCATAACGTATACATAATTTTGTAATCTGAGGAAGAAAAAAGAGTATAAATCAACAACCAAAAAAAACAACACATAAATCTAAATTTTAAAAAATTACTGACAATTGAAGAGCACTACCGGAGTGTTAACTAATAAAATGCCTGGATGGAAATTGCCCAATCTTAGCAGGTTTCCACATAATGCTTGTATGCTGAAAACTTAAAAAAATACTAATGCAACACTTTCAAAATCTCAAGCTAGGTACTTTTTATTATATTTATTAGGCTTTGGAGTTATCTTTTTTCTTTTAATGATTTCACAAACGTTTTCGAGCTTTTGCTATTTTTTTTTTTGATAAAATATTTATTTTCGTAACAGTTCTACACAAAATGTGTGGCAATTTTCATCTTAATTTGAATTATCAGATCAAAGAGTTTCCATTTTTAAAAACAAACCCTATTAAAGATATCACCTTGAAAGCAATTTTATTCGATTTAACATTTTATTATACTTACAATAAAATGTATAAAGAAGCTTTCAAACGCAAAAACGGAATTGCTACGATTTTTCCACGCACATGAACTTGCCAGAAATTTTTGATTGCAGGAAACTATAAAAAAATAAATCTTTATAGTGTAATTTTATAAACATATTTGCTGTAACATGTGAATTAAGTAGCAACAATTTCTTTATAATAATTTCCTTAACTGTTTACACCATAAAATCTGCCTCCCTTAAATATTAACTATTAATGATTGGGGGAGAAGGGGCGACCCTGCTCCGGCATGGTGCCGGTCGGGTGGGGGTGGGTCTTCCGGTGTCGTAGGCCCTCAGGACCAAAGGGTCCATGAGCTTGGAGGGTAAGGTCGGCCTGGTCCCACCGAACATACCCTCGGTCACAAGCTCGTGTCGTGTAATATCTGCAGACACTGTAAACCCTCATCGAGTGTGGGGCCTGCGATATCGGTGGGCGTCGCCTGGTCGGTTCCTGTCGGTGGTGGTGGCGCTATCTATCACCTTAATCAAGGCATAAGTGGCCCGTGTGGCTGACCCAAGTATTATGTTTTATTCCACAGTTTAAGCGCGTTTCCTCTCATCGAACGATGAAATGGAGAGCAATTTCTGCAAATCATCAACTGAAAGTTCGGCCTACATAAGGTAAATTCGAATCAGCGTCTCGAAGATGGAAGTCCGATGGTGAGGCATAGAATGACCTAGTTATCAATTATTTGACTTAATATTTAAGCATGAACACTCAAGTGCACTTTTATGTATTAAAATTTGTAAATTTTTACACCAATTTTGGGGAAACAGATATTCTATTGCATTAAGAAGTTGATCTTCTTCTATATTAAGGTGAGAAATCAATGCGTTAGAGCCGCCAGAAAAGCCCTTATAAATGGGAAGGAAGTTATTAACGAGCCTATAGGAAAAGAAACAAAGAGACATATATTATTCAAAACAATTATTCTTTTTTTCTTAAATAATAGAAGAGAGGAAGTAAGGTATATGTTGTGGCCGTGGAACAATCCGATATGATTGTAGTGAGAGACCGGTCTAATTGTAGGCACTTGTCGGTAATTGTGAATGAATATTTATGAATGACTGTACTCCTCCCCCCCCCCCTGTCGTACAATACTGTCCGAATGGTGGGACCGACTTAACAAAGGAGAATTTTTTTTATTGTATTCTAGAAACACTAAGGGCCTTTGATGTTTCATGAGTTGCTACTGGAATGTTGGACGGATGTCTGGAGGTCTTCCAAGATATAGTGAACAGGTTGCCTTAGTATACTTCAACTTGCACAACCTTTTTTAGCACTTTCCTCCGAAGGAAAGTAGCTATTCAGGTTGCACTCATGATGGAATTTTTGAAAAATTTCTTCAAATTTTTATCGATCCTACCTAGTAGACACCGAAAATGACCGCCGTTAATATATATATATATATATATATATATATATATATATATATATATATATATATATATGCCTGTTAACACGATAGCGGCCAGAGTTTTTGATTTTTCTTCACGAAACGTGGTATATAGCGTTCAATTAGCAAACGATTGAACGAGTTCGTTAACCACTAAAATCGGTCCACCGGGAGGGGGGGGGGGTTACCCCGGACCCAAAACACTAATTTGACTATGCCAGCCGTAGTTTTTGTTATATTTCAACGAAACTCGGTATTCGTTATGTTGATCTAAAGAGAGAAATATGTTGTAAAAGTACACTAAATCTGTTCATTAGGAGGGGGGGGGGGTTTACTCCGTACCCATAATACCATTTCGCTACTACCATCCGTGATTTTTGTTATATTTCGACGAAACTCGGTATTCGTAGTGGTAATCTGCAGGTAAATATGCGTTGTAAAAATAAACTAAATCGGTTCATTAGGAAGGGGGCGGGGGTTTACTCCGGACCCAAAATACTAATATACTCATACCGGTCGTAATTTCTGCTGTATTGTAATGAAACGCGGTATACGTCGTGGGTAACTCATAAGAAATAAGTGTTGTAAAAATGAGCTAAATCGGTCAATCGGAAAGGGGGGTTTACTTAGTAATATATTTCAATAGAATAGCCTGCCAGACGTAGGTTCCCAAAGCCGCCGCGAGGAGCGCTATCTCCCACTAGAGGGACTGTATCCTGTTCCTGCGTCATATCAAAAGAAGGAAAATGAAGTTTTTGTGTATTTATTAAGTAGTACAGTATCATGTATTAACATGACTCAGGAAGCAAATTATTTACAAAATTAATAATTGAACAGTTCTCGTAAGAAATGTAAATGAACAGAATTATTCACGTTTTTATTTTATTTATATACTCGGTTATTTACAGCAAATTATTCAGTAATGTAGTCTACACTACAAAAATTCTGAGGAAAGTGCGTAGTTATGTAGCTTCTGCGTGACTTACTTTTATTTTTTTTTTAAGAACTGACACACCAAATATCTGCCAAATATGGGATTCAGATTTAACCAACTAAAGCAGGGTTGAATATGAGACTTACATAACGCAATATGAGGCCGATTTCTAGATTGTAGGTTTTTTTTCTATGCAATGGTGAAGATTAGCCGGCAAAAGGCATAATTTACCATGAATAATATGGAATTTATTAACCGTATAATAGAATAATAATTCTCGGCTGAAGGTGAGAAACAATGAGGCGATGCCCGGGGTTTTCCGATACTCAAACCAAGGAAACATTTGTCTCGGCCCATCAAATTAAAAGTTAGTGGATTAAATTATTCAAAACCCACTGGAAATAATTTGGAATTTTCATATTTATTTTGTATTATAAGATGGTGACCCTAATTTCTAATATATTCATCTGTGGCAGAAGGTCAAAATTATAAAAACACTAACTTTCTTTGCTACTCCTTTATTGCGCTTTACGTGTTTCACGTCCTCATGACGCCTCTTCAGGAGCACTTAAACTAATATAAACAAAAATATAGTTACAGCCTAAACCTCCGAGAACCTTCCGCAGGTAGGGCCACGTCTAGAATGATAAGAAAAGTGAGCGTTTTTATAAATTTGACCTTCTGCCAAAGATAAATTTATGTTTATTTTGTTTTCAACTTTTTTACTTATAATATTCACAATTAATTTTACCTATTAATGAGAAAACAAATACTTATTATTATTATTGACCTTCAAAGACTTTGAGATGTTTTTTGAATGTCCTTATGAGTTATTGTTTGTTACCAATTTTCTTGAATTTAATTTTTTTTTATTTTTCAGTTCGCTTATTCACGTGTAAGTTATTGTATCAATACAAAAACGTTGAGGTTGCTGGCAGAGAAGGAAGATCTTGAGGTAAATGAAAAACGTCCTGTTCCTTCACAAAAGTAGAAAATTCAAACATCACTACAACTGTTTAAGCGGCCATCGTGGTGGCTCAGTTTTAGATAAGTAGGCTCCACATTAGCTATGAGTTCGTTGAAAGAGGTCTATGGCATGAAGGAAGACTTATGCAGGCTACACATGATTCAGGCAGACCTAGGGTTAGGCCTGAACAGTCCGCCTGAAAGTCGGTCACCCGCACGTGTATATATTGCGTCCGCCTGAACAGTTAAGACTGTTCGACAACCGGCTTTCTGGCGGACTGTTCAGGTCTAACTACAGGTCTGCCTGGCCATGTGCAGCCTACATAAGGAGTTTCACATCCCCTGGAAATTTATTGTTGAAGAAGGATGCCTATGAGCACGCCAAAGCGTCAAAAGTTTAGATGCTTCCAAAAATCTGGCTCTTTTTAAGTCGAAATCCAGCTATTCCTTGGCGTCTTATTACCTCGACGGCTAAATATTTTCATCTCATTATAATAACATTAACATGTATAATTTTGATTTTTGTCGCAATACATTATAACGAATTTTCGTAGGCAAAGTCCAAAGAAAAGGAGTTCAGAAATTCACCGTAACATTATCAACAAATGAACAATTTCGACAAAAATATTGCAAGAAATAGTAGGAGTGCTATGGAATTTGTTTGATTAATGGTTTGTTTTGTAAAATGCTGTACATTGATCGAAACACAATAAACGAGGGATTACGGAATCGAAGCGTCGTATTACATTAAGCATACATAAAGAAAACATAATAAATGGAAGGAATCAAAGAAAATAACTAAAAAAGAGTCTGAGTAAATATAGAAGACCATAATAAATTCAATGAAAAATTCAAACAAAATAAATTGAACCATTACTTGATCTTTAATCATAGTTCATAAATATAGATTTGCTCAATTAGTGGCAGAGCTTTTTGACCAGTGTCGAGGTCAAAAGAGTTAGTCATATTTAATGAACCTAAAACCTACACTCTCCATTTAATTTGTTCCGGAAAATATTGCCTGTAATTCAGAAAAATTACTATTATCGATGTGAAACTGTGGTCCGAGTAGAAATGAAAAATAACTAAAATTTGCTATTATCAAATTTGTCCTTGAACAGGTTTGTAGAAAAGTTTTACTGTACTTTCTCAGAAAGAAAAATGTTGAACCAAACGTTCAATTAATTAAGTTTAAAAGGAAAATATATATAATTTATCAATGCAACTTAGGCAATTAGAACTTTAAAATCTTTAAAAAATACAACAGTTATTCTTTGATAAATACAATCCCTAATGAAATTGGTCTTTATCATAAAATTGCTGTCTTAGATCAGTTATTCATTCCTAATATTACAATTATTTACCAATTTTTACGTAGTTATTATGCATTTATTTAACTACAATTTAACTACATTTCTTTAATTTACAAATACAATATTATTTAAAATATAAATATAAAATAGTCCAATAATTTCGCAAATATGCTATCAATAAAATTGTAATTATTGGTCAGGCCTTTAGGTTTCTTTGATAAAAATCTGTACAACTCCATTAAATAAAAAAAATGATTAAATATCGGAAATGAGTATTCATACACTTTTAGTTACGAAAAAAACTTCTAATGATAGGCGCTGTGATAGAAACTTATGAGAAAAAAACATTTTCACAAACCCTTTTAAAACAGAAAGAAGAAAACATAAAAACAACAGGAAATGATTTTAAAAAACAGAAGTAGAGAGCACGATTTCTCCATGAACAAACTCCAAAAAGTATGAATATTTAAAAATTAAATAGTAACTCAGAATAGAAAACTCAGATAATCTGTAAATTATTCTTTTTATTTGTCCCTTCATTGAATTTAGATATTTCACAGGAATAATCATCGGGAAAATATTTTAGATTAAAGAAATAATTTATAAATTTTACCTATTTATTCGCAGGCTCATAGAATACTGTAAAATTAAAAATACATTATGAATATAAATATAGTTAGGGTTCGGTCTTGATATCTTAATAAAACTACATGAATTCATAAAAGGTGGCACAATTGGTGAGGCATAGTTTTCCCTCTTCTCATCGCGTTCAAGAAGGCTTTAATTTCAGGACAAAACGTCGGAAATAATAAAACACATTTTCTTATAAAAAATCTACTTGCGTTAAGATTCCAAGACCAAACCCTGAATGTCTCTTAGGTATTACCACGGTCAACAATCTCCTTTCAATGAATATCAAAAAATAAATTATATATTGCTTTAAAAGTATCAAAAGCGATAAAATATAGCTCACGTGTTTTCTCGTCAAAATAGCGCACATACCCGACACAACTGGGACTATGCTATCTCAAGAAAGTTATAACACAAAAAAATTCACGGAATTGCCCCATAAATATAGCAAGACCTTAGCATATTTCATAATATAAAGGGTCTCCACCCTTCCCAAGCCCCAGGAATTCATATTGTAAATTTAAAAAGCCCTCGGGAATTAAATATTTATGAAAGAAAGATGGTCTGGAGGGGGAAGGACGTCAACGGGACCGCCATACAACGTGTAAGTATTCCTTCACCATGTCGACATAAGCGGTCACCCATAACCAGAAGTTTCTTTGATGTAAGGTGCCTTATTTGTATAATTGTTTCCTAACGTAAGTATCTATTTTTCCTCTTATAACTCTGATAAAAATTAATAATAAAAAACTATAATATTGTTACTTTTTATACTAGAATATGTCGGGCCGCAGAGAATCTTTTACTGTTCATCACCACGGTAAACTATATCTAAATGAACCATTTTTGTTCTTTTCAAAGGAAAAGTATTCCACCCTCAAATTCATTTACAAACATATTGTATTGGATAGAGCAACTTTTGTTGCTGGTTGGAGATATCCAAAAAATAGCCAATAATGTCGGATATAAAACCAAAACGAATATCGTATATATTTCATGTGGAAGGTCAATAAAAAATTAACAAAGTCATAAAAATATCATACAAACGCTTTTTCCCATATTTCATACAAAATAAAAAAAATAACGTGTTACAGTTTTTAGGAGGGCAGAGAGGGGCAAGTACCGTTTCTTGACCATACGGCACACTAGGGAGTTAAGTTTGGTCAGTACTAGTTTTAGGTTCCGATCTCTTGATTTCACCCTTTGCAGGTACCCATTAGAAACTGGGCGGGCCTAGGGACGGTCGGGAGATGTCACTGTCACGGTATTGCTATATCTGCACCCTCACCATTCCGTAGATTACAAGTGATAGATAAATACACCGTTTTTACGTAGTGATACAGAACGAGGTACTGTGCGAGGTTGGGTGTTAAAATATTGATTAATTCTACAATTAAAGTTATCCTGAAATTTGGGTTTGGTGCTTTAAAAAATATTAAAATAATTGTTAAGTTATGAGGTGGTTTACCTTTCCCCTAATAAGGGGATTTAATAGGGTCAAAATAATTACGAAATCATGATAAAAACAGTAAATTCTCGTTAAGCTTGGTATTTATGTTCGCTATGTGTGAACTGTGAGATAAGATATCGGTTTTCCAATAATAATTAAAAAAAATATGTGTCCAAGAATTTGCCAACAGGCCACGCAGACCTCATATCACATCCACTAATGATTGCGGTGAAATAATAAAAGAAAACAAGTATTTTATCTACCTGCGTATGAGCCGTGACTCAATCTTATCTTCAGGAAGAAATCAATAACAAAAATGTTATCAACGTATTTATCATATTGATAAAATGACTAAGGAATTCACTTTTATCGTCTTGATTATAACAGTCAAATGTTTAAAGGAATAATTTAAACCTTTTCCAGTGATCTGTTTTTAATTCTAGTTAATTTATTTTTTATGTGTGAGTATATGTATATGTGGTTAATCGTATGTACTTGTGTACGGGCATTTGGGAGTGTATTCTTTTTCATAGGTCGTACTATATATATTCTTGTTGCATAATTACAGTTTTTTATGTTTGCCTTCATAAATTGTATTTTATTTTATTCTCTATTTACTTTTTCAGTTTTGTATTACAGTTTTGTGTAGCCATTAACATTCAATAGATTTAAAAGCAAGCAACAATGTACGTTTTGTTGAACTGCCTTTAAAAAAAAATATATAAAAAAAAAAAAAAAAAAAAGACCTTGTCCATTTTCTATGGACATTTGACAATGACTGCCAGTAGTTTTTGATGTTGAGGGAGTTTGTGGCCTGAGAATGAAAGAAATAGCTCAATGTAATAACTCAGAAAATTATGAGTTTTCTTATAATTAATAAAAGTTAGTTTTTTTTGTTGTTGTTTTTTTCACGGCGCGCCGGCATCTGGAACATTAGGACCGACATCCATGGTGCAGCCGGGAATTTTCTCGACTGGTCCTGAAATGAAAACAAAAATCCCTGCTGTAGGTGTGACTCGAACCCCCATCTCCTGCATGAGAATCCACCGGTTGGTTAGCCACTAGACCACGGGGTGACCAAAGTAATTGAGGTTTTCTAAACGAAATTACTATTCAACGTCTTGTGCAAAGAACTTCATGATAACATCAGTAACTGGATTGAGGTAATTTGAATAAATCAGTTAGACAAAAAAAGTCAAAAGCGGTCGAAGAATATACGCAATTCAACACACGACTGAAGGGGACTGAGCGCAGATAAAGGAAAAGCAAATGAAGTATTTCACAAGACATTTTTCCAGGTCATTTTTTCCCTAAAGACTACATCCCGCCCGACGTCCACGACCGTCGGCGAGTATGCAAATGCGTTCGGGCGATAGAATAAAGGAAATTCATGAGGATTTTTGCAGTTTCCATTCAAGCGAAGAAGATAACCTGGAAGGTATGACCGGTGGTCGAGAGAAAGAGAAAGAACGAGAGAGAGGGAGTGAAAAACTGCGTGAAGCTGCAGTAAAGCCGACAATTGCAGCAATAAAGTGAACCGGGAGAGTGCACGCAGGTGCATTAATGAAAGAGGCACAGCTGAAATATTTCAAGATATATCGGACCGACTCTCCTCCATCCATTGTCTGAGCCTCTCTTTTCCCTGGGATATTCTATAATGTATGACCTCTATGAATTTGATTATTTCTTCCCTTAGCCTTTTTACAATACTCTCAGCTGGTGTATTTATAACTAAGTATTCTTTATTGAATATAGGAATCCTAAGTATTTATCTCTTCTGATCTCAATCCTATAAATCATTTTTCCACGTACTCATTTATTTTTAATACTCCAGACACCAACAGCTTTAGTTATGAAGGCATTTAAGCTATCAAATGGTACAGTTAAAAAAATCAGAAATGGAACGCTGGACGAAGACCTGATGCACTAGTACACGACCATGAAGAAAATAACCTTCCAATAGAGGTAATTCTTGAGTTACAGACCTATATCCTTACAAGTTGCCCCATGAAAACATTTGAACAACTTATTTTTAGATTGTAAAACCACAACGAATACTCTAAAGGTAGCATAATCTAAATTTTAATGTAGCAAAGACCAATAAATAAAAAAAAAAACAAACTGTTTTTCTTCAGCTAGTGCCTCTTCTGAAATAAAAACATAGTTTTAAAATCACGTTACCTAAAACCTATGCAGCAACCATTACCTAGATTGACCACGTCATATTTATTTTACTTACAGATTCGTTTTCGAATCGTCAAAATTCTTTCATATTGAGTATAAAGTTTATTATTTTGTACAAAGTTAACTTATTTCTGGCTTCATTCTCCTATCCTTTAAAAAACACTTCTTTCGCTAATCTCAAACCTAATCTTTCCAAATATAAACCTGAATTATTCGAAAAGAAAATCACCTTCAGATTGAGATCCCAGAAATTACTGTTATACAGTCTCTTCATCGCTATAGCAGTGCTTTCATGTACGATTAGACTTTTTTTTCATTCCAGCTCAATATACTTTTTCTTGGATTCCCAGCTGAAAAATCATATATACATACATATATATATATATATATATATATATATATATATATATATATACACACAAATGATATATTCAATTTCAAGTGAAATTGGCACAATGGTGGAGCTTTCGACTAATGCTCTAGAGGACCAGAGTTCAAAACTTGAGCAACATTAAAGATTTTATTTGCATCGTCGTTGGAGCGTCCTGGCGACAGGAGCATTGTACTGACCACCATATCCCTAGTATGCCGTATGGTCATGAATCAGTTACCTCTACAGTAGCGGTCCTCAGGCCCTGTTAAGGGACAAATTTTTTTTTTATTTTTTTTTATTTATTTTTTTTTTATATATATACATGCAATTCTGTGAGGCAACGATAAATGGAGACAATCGCGTATAGAAAATGTTTTAAGAAAGACCAAGACGGAAATAACCCTTCTTAACGGTAAAGGCATTCTTCGAAGTACTTAATGTAACTACAGGAAATCAGACATCTTAATAAAATGAACTACGAACAAAAAATGAAATAAAAAAAAAAAACAACATAAAAAAAATCTCAAACAACAAACTTCAACAATCGCATCCTCCGAAGAATATTTCGTGAGGTAATTGCCCCCAAGAAGGCGTACATCACAACAACAACGGCGTGACCGTAGGAGTTGTTCTTAACTATTGTTTCTCTTGGAATGTAATTTGAATGGAGGAACACAAGAAAACGACTTAATAATAGTAATAAACCATAATAAGGAGTCATCATAAAACAATGTAATAAGTAATTGTCGACTCCCCCCTCCCCCCGCCGAAGGAGTAATGTTATGATAATTATGACGAGTTGTATTATTTAAGGTCCGCAACAATGGGAAGGGAGATTCTGATTGTCTGAAACTTGTATAACATAATGGAAAAGCATTTTCAGGGACAATGCCCAATAAGACACTTTATAAAGGGGTTCGAGAGGGGGGAAAAATGTAAAATAATTCCCATTTATATAACGAGCAAACAATTATATATTCTTTTTCTTTTACATTAATTATTATCTTCTTTATACTCTACGATTAGAAGCTGTTCTTCCGCAGGATGTCGGTGGTAATGGCCTAGATGTCGATGAGCCGTAAAAAAAAAAAGATAATATAAATATAGTTTTATTACTACACAAAGCGTTTCGGCAGTGAAATGTTTTGTAATTAAAAAAAAACGGTTGAAATTTAGGTTTTATTTCATTTTTTCCAGCCACAAGTAAGTCCAGACTTACTAATCTTTGTATATCTTTGAACATTTTGAACAGAGAGAGAGAGAGAGAGAGAGAGAGAAAGAGAGAGAGAGAGAGAGAGAGAGAGAGAGAGAGAGAGAGAGAGAGAGTCGATGACACCGAGAGTTAAAGGGAATGACAAAGGATTTAGAAGAATAAAGGAGGTAAAAAGGAAAAAGTAAGATACCTTATCTGGATATAAGAACAAGAGGTTTAAACGGAGCCGAGAACAAGGCAATAAACATCTCTATATTTATAATCGTTAGAGCCAGCTCCCCAAGCCAAAGGACTCCCAATATCATATACCTCATCTTATACTATATATAAAGCCTAGATTAAGATATACAGGATCACAGGGGACTCTAGTGATAAATGTAAAATTTCATGAAAAAGGATACAAACTAACTGATATCATCTTTCGGGTCGTTTGATCGAGCCTGGTTTTGTGTATAATCTACTAAAATAAAGGATATCAACATTCTCAGAAACTATTTAAATATTAAATAAATAAAGTTATGAAGATGGTGGAAGGGTATATTAAAGTTGCTATTTTAATAATTTTAATATACGAATTTTAATACAAAAACAAACAAGCTTGTTTTCTAGTGAGACCAAGTTCTGAAGATGCTGTTCATTGTGTTGTCGCCAAAGAAGCGGAACACCAATTAAATAAATAAATAATATACGAATTTCCAAGATTGGCAGAAGGTCAAAAATGGAAAATCTTCACTAAAAGGTTTCACTAACTTTCTTTCTTTCCTTCATGTTTCGCTCCTTTTTGTTGCCTCATCAGGGGAGCAAGTCACAAATATAAAACAAGAACAGAAAAAAAAAAAAAAATAAGAATTTCGAGGTTTTCCGGTGGTCTAATGTGTGGCTCCTCCTCTAATGGTTTCGAGTCCCACCTGCAGCAAGGATTTTTCTCATTTCAGGCCCTGTTGGTTAATTCCCTGCAAAATGTAGACGCTAATGGTCTAGTAGTCGGTGCGAGTAAAAAAAGAACAGCGAGAAAAAAAAAATAAAACACAAGAATGTCGACCTTAAGCAAACATAGAAACTGACGAGAAAGATAAAATAAGTAATCCTAATTTTTTTTTTTTTTTTTTTTTTTTTTTTTTGAGCCATGTTATTTTTTTGAGGGTGTTACTGGTCAAGCGCAAGAATTGGTGTCCTAGCAACGCAGCAAACTACGAGTTTTCTGATAATATAAAGTCCTGTGTATTTAATGTTGGCATCCAAGACAATTGTATAAAATACGACAAATAGTTGGCAGTCAATGTGTTAGTAACCATTCATTTAATGCAAAAGGAGTCGAGATTTCATTCGGGACGTGTTTAGAATTAGCGGGCTAGGAACCAAGCAAACTAGGAGGTTTCTGATAATGTGGACTCCTGCCTAATTATTAAATGTTAGCATCCAAGACAATTGCATAAAATATGAGATAAATCATATTTTGCAGTCAAAGAGTTAGTCAGCATTAACTGAATACAAAGAAAGTCAAGGTTTCTTTTATAAAATGTCAAGAATTGGTGGTCAATTTATCTAAAAGTGTGGCATGGAATAAGGTTTCTCTGAAAATAAGTGTTCTGTTGACTTCAGTTGGTCGCAACATGCAAAGTCAAGACTGCAACATCAGAAATATGCTCAATGGAAAATAGAGGGTACTATTGAGAATAGAAAAATTGTAAACTTGCAGTTATTTCAGCAAGGCAAATCATCAAAAGAAAACTTTTGTATCAAGAACAGCCTAGATTAAAAAAATATAAAGAGAGATGAAGAAATTCTCTATTTCATTCCGACAACATATATCTTTTTATCCTGATAGACAGTCTATCCAATGAAAAGCTCATACACCGTACCCTTTGATACAGCACTCGTGGTTAGCTTTTCCTACATATGCACCCCTTATCATCCACTATCTACACACACATGCTCAACAGCTGACTTCATAACCAACGGAATCTTACAAAAGGCCGCAGCATTCGCTCTCTTTCCTCATTATAACCTCAAGTATAGGAAATAGGCAACCCTTATTTTTCATTCTTTTTCCCTCTTCTCCATACATTTTTTTATAATAACACTAGTATGAAAACGTTACGAGACCATAAAGCTTCACTGAAAAGGTTTATATTCCGACTCGAATAGTAGTAATTCATTTCCCCTGTGGCCATTATGTTTTTTACTATCTCGAGCCGGTTGGGGGGGGGGAAGTGGAATAAGCCAATTTAAAATTTATAAAGAGCAAATGTTGTTAAAGGACTCAACGTGTGTTTTTCCTTAAAATCATTCCCTGAAAATTAATGAATTAACTTTTCAAGGCACAAAAGAAATATCGTAGCTAAATTTATGTATATTTTACTAGAGAGATAGGACAAATTTACAATTACAGGATTTAGTGATTTTAGACTATGGAACAAAAACCGTAATATCGGCGCTTAGAATTTGCAAGTTTATGTCTAGGTGTAATATCGTCAGCAGAGTTATTACGCCACAGCATTGTAGCGCATGAAGCTAGTGGGGCCAACAGTAGTTTTTTTTGTTATTTTTTATTGCCCATCTGCTTTTAGATCATTACAGGCTACCTCCAGGTTGCCGCCCTTCCTAAACGCATTAGGGTGCTTAAGAGTGGAGCGTAGAGAGAGCAAAGAGCTTAGCGAAGAAATCGGACGCGTCAGGTATAATGGACTTAAAAGGAGTGGACGAGCTGTCAGAGCAGAGACCATAGCAACGATTTAAACTCACAATCAGTTCGCATTGCTATGTTTTGCTCTTGTTCTTTGGTCCCTCAACTCTAAAAAAGGTTAACCCACTACCAACGGGACGCGTTTCTCCTACGTTAGAATCTGGCGTGCTAGCAAGCCACCCCTTCATGGGAAGCCCCTTTATGTAGAAATGTAGTATTGGAGTTTAAGGGTTGTAAATGTCTAAAAGGTCGTTTCTTATCGCACTAATTTATTTTGGTAAAAACCCTTTAAAAGTTTCAATCATAATTTTCTGACTAGAGTCCAGCCTGAAGGATTCCAGTATAACGGGCTGGCAGATTTAGTCGTAAACTTTGCAAAGTAAATCTTATACGTAAAAAAAAAGTAGCTGTGGAGTTGTTGATGGCGCAAATGTCTTGGGTTGAGGAATTGCTAAAGCTGTCACTTGTAATGTCAACACAGAGACACTAAAAGCGACTTTGCTTCTTCCTGTGGTTGTTAATGGAATGAATGTCCTGGCTTTATTCTATGGAAATTTATATTTTTTAGTAGACTCACAAAAAAAAAAAAAATAATTCTGATGACCATTTTGGAATGGACAATAAAAAAAGAAATGAAGAAGAATATTGTTGGGTATCAATTTTAACAAGGAAAACAAACAGGTAAATTAATGATACAATAAAAAATAACTCAATTTTTTGTATATTTGATTGATTGTCACAGGAAAACAATGTGATTTGGGAGGGAAGAAATGATGCGCACCAGTTTACCGAACCCCAGGCTCCAGAATGCGGAGGAGGGGTGGGGCGAAAAAGGATTCACGAAAACGATTCTCTCCAAAATTATTTTCAGGACAATTAAAGCAATTGCTTTATAGAAACATCCGAGTCGGAAAAATTAAAAACCCCTCAGAGGCCATTGTTTCCACGGGCAGATTGACTTATAATTGAATTCTGTAAAACATGGCGGGGAGGGGCGAGAGAGCGAGAGGCTTGGAGGTAGGAGAGGGAGACAGCTATTTAAGTAGAAATTGTTGTTATCAGTCAATTTGTTCCTTGCCCCTTGGGGGCCTTATTGACTTTGTCCTCGAGTCAGGAGGTCGACTAATGAGGAGTTGGAGGGGTGTGCGAGTCTGCTTGAACCGAATAGAGGAGTTGGGTGTTCTCACCTCATCGGAGCTGGGCAAGACCGAGTAGTAAGTTGGCAGATGCAGAACAAAGTCCAGTTGTAAAAAAGTTTACTTCAGTTTGACCCAACTCAAGTAAGTTCAGATATTTTCATGGATGAAGCCAACGTTTGGCTGAATGAACATTAAGATTTATTGATTGATTTTAAGAGCTCGCGAACATAGCGACTTGCTCTTTTTTAATGTTAGCGGTAGAATCTACTCTCATAATTGTAAATTAAGAAATTCAAAAATTCAGGGTTTTGTGGAAATTTAGATAGCTCTTGCTTGAAAGTTTAAAAAGTTGTTATGCATCAAGTAATTCCTTTTTTTAAAATTTCAGGACTGTGTCCAATACTACACTTCACGTTAAGTCATACATGTTTTAATAAATTCTGTTGTGCTAAATGAAATTGTAAATATTTAAGTCTTTAAGGTGAGTGAGTATTGTGTTTAAGTGTGGACTGTTATCTGTCAAAAGTTCGTTCATGTCATGCGGTAGATTTAGTCTGTCTCGTTCTTTGCAATCAGTCAGTATGTGTTTTATAGTCAAGTTTGCGTTGCATATTGCGCAAACTGGTCTGTCTTGTCTTGTCATTAAATAGCGATGTGTCAGCAACGAATGTCCGATACGTAATCTTGTAATGACTACCTCTTCTCTTCGGGATGATCTGTTGCTTGATGGCCAAACACTTACCGTTTTCTTAATTTCCTTTAATTTGTTGTTTTGTGTTTCAGCCCAAACTTTTTGCCATTCAAGGTGTAAATATGTTTTTATGTTTACATGTAAGTCTTGTAGTGTCAGTTCTTCTATGTCTATTGTACATTTTGCTGTTGTTTGTTTAGCGTATTTGTCGGCTTCTGTGTTTCCTGGGATATCCATGTGTCCGGGTATCCACAGGAGAACCACTTTTATGCCGTAAGTTTGTAGGTCTTGTATTTGTTGAAAAATCTCTGTCATTAGTGAGTGTGTCTCATATAATTTGGTGAGGGAGAGTAAAGAACTTAGTGAATCTGAACATATGATGATTGTCTTATTTGGAACTACAGTTATATTTCTTAAAGCCAAAAGTATCCCCTGTAGTTCTGCTGAAAAAATGGATGATTTTCTATTTAATTTAATGCCAAACTTAGAATTTTTATTATAGCTGCTGATCCAGTGCCTTCTCTAGATTTTGAACCGTCTGTAAATGCTAGTACTGCATCTGGATACAACGAAAGAAGATAATTAAACTCATTTTTGTAAAATATTTTAGAAACAGGGTTTTTTTTATCGAATTTTGATAATTTTGTGTTAATTTCTAAGTTATTTATTCTCCACGGTAAGTAAGTCTGGTGGTGTCGTAAGTAGGTAGGAGTGGTTAGTAAATCTGTGTTTGCTGCGTAGTCAAATATTCTGATATTAAGTGGTCTCTGTCTTGTTCCCGTCTGATTGTACTTTCCTGTAAATGGGTTATGCATTAATAGTTGTGTGTATGGTGTATTTAAAAAGTTAAGTTTTGTGAAAAATTTTAAACAAAATTCTTGACGCCTGTACTCCAATGGCGGCTCACTGGCTTCGACATACAAGCTGGCGCATGGGCTTGATCTGAATGCACCTGTCGCTATTCTGATTCCTGCGTTATGTATCGGGTCTAACATTTGTAATGATCTTTTACTGGCAGATGAATAAGCTTGACACCCATAATCCAGAAGTGACCTGGTGTATGTTCTATAGAAAGTGAGCATAGAGCATCTGTCAGCACCCCATTTTGTATTGCTAAGAATCCTCAATAGATTCAGTGACCTTTTGCATTTATTGAGGAGTTCTTTTAAGTGGGGGATCCAGGTCAGACGCCGATCAAACACCAAACCAAGAAATTTAATTGTAATTACAACGGGAAGATAATAATTGTACAATTGCAGTCTTGGGTTGGGGAATGTTCTCTTACGTGTAAATAGTATACAGCTGGATTTTTCTTTAGAAATCTTAAACCCAGTTAAGGAACACCAATGTTCAAGTCGCTGTAATGTGTCTTGTAGTTGGTCCTGTGCTGTGTTTACGTCTTTGGATGCAATGTAGATGAGTATGTCATCAGCATATTGGCAATAGGATACTGTATTTGGGATGAAAGATCTGATCGAATCTACTGCTATGTTGAACAGGGTGGCGCTAAGAACTCCTCCCTGAGGCACTCCGTTTTCCTGTAGGAATTCATCTGATAGAGCTGACCCTATCCTCACTCGGAATCGTCTATTATGTAGATAATTCTGTATGAATGACAAGATCGAACCTTGAATTCCCCAATTGCTCAACTGGTATATTATCAGCCTTCTCCATACCGTATCGTATGCTTTCTCTAAATCCAGAGACATTGCAAGTACCATATTCTTTTGGATGAATGAATTTAAAATATCGTTTTCAAGCCTGCTAATGTGGTCTAATGTACTACGACCAGGTCTGAATGCAGACTGAAAAGGCGAAAATAGATTTTCTCTTTCCAGGAGAAAAACCAATCGTTTATTTAGTATTTTCTCAAATATTTTCGATACACAATTGGTCAACGATACTGGGCGATAACTAGAGGGGAGGTTCCTATCTTTGCCATTCTTTAGAATTGGTACAATAATAGCCTGATTCCAGGAGTGAGGATATGCTCCGTCTAGGAATATTCTATTGTATTCTTTTAGAAGAAGAGTAAGGCCCAAAGGTGGTAAGTTTTTTAACATTTCATAACTGACTTTGTCAGGTCCTGGAGATGTTAGTCTGGTGTTTCTGAGTACTAGGTTTAGTTCCTTGAGTGTGATCGGGTCGTTAATAGGGTTATTGTGATCAGTTTGTATAGGTATATCCGTTTCTTCAGTTTGTCTTTTTAGTGCAAGGAAATTTTTTAGGAAATTATTGTCACTAGAAATTTGGGCAAAATGGTTTCCAAAAATGTTGCTGAGTTCCGTTGGCTCTGTTATAGTTCTACCGTTTAGTATGAGTCCTGTGATTGGCTGTCGGTACTTTTTGTGTTTTATTTTGTTAATATGGTTCCATATGACATTGGATGTTGTATGTCTGTTTATTGATGTCAGAAATTCTGTCCAGCATCGTTTTTTATTAGTCTTAATCACCCATTGAGCCTTTGCCTTCAATCTTTTATAGTTCTGGAGATTCGCATCAGATGGCTGCCTACGAAATAAACGAAGTGCTCTTTTCCGGTCGCTTACTGCCGTTTTACACTCTTCATTCCACCAAGGAACTGGCACTTTTTGGAAATTATTAATTTTTTTCGGAATACTGCAATCGGCTGCTTCAATTATGAGAGCAATTATTTCATCAATATTTCTAATTTCCTTAATAGCAAGTTTTTCCGTTAAACACAGACGAAACAAGTACCAGTCCGCTTTTTTGGTGTTGTAGGTTTGTTCAGTCTGGAATGGGATTGGTCGGGTCGTGGCAGTTATTGAGATGGGAAAATGATCGCTTGACAGCGTGTCATTGTGCACTTTCCAATTGTAATGTGTATATATTGATGGTGAGCATATAGTAATGTCTATGTTTGACAGAGTACCAGTTCTGGGGCATAAGTGTGTTGGTGAGTCGTTGTTAAGTGTCATTAAGTCAAAATGTTCTAGTATTTGTTGTAGATGCTGCCCACGATTGTTCGTAAATGGGGAATTCCACATGTCGCTCATTGCGTTCGCGTCAGTAAGTATGAGTACAGGTGGAGTAAGTTGAGTAAGTAAGTCCTGTAGGGCATGTACGTCTATAGGTTGACTCGGTGGAAGGTAGAGTGAACAGACTGTAATCCGGTTTGGTAGAAGAACTGAGACCGCCACAGCCTGTAACGTAGTCAGTAATCGGACAGGTTCACTATAAATGTTATCTCTAACAAGTATAGCGACCCCGCCACAAGCTCTTCCTCCCAAACAGTAATCATTCCTATATACCGAATAGCCAAGAACATTGACTTCCTTACCTGGGATTAAGTGAGTTTCTTGTATTCCAGCTATACCAATTTGATTTTCTCGTAACAGGTACTTCAGATCATCCACATGTGTTTTTAAGCCGTTTATATTCCATTGAAGGAAAGACATAAATAATTTGTTTAGGTTAAAAACATGTATGTTTTACCCGTGTAGTTACTTTTCATTGGACACGTTTTTTCCTTGCTGAACCCTGTCTACCGGCATTAATGTCTGAAGTGTTAGCTTCTTCATTCTTCGAAGTCGATGCATTCGGACACCCAGGTTGTTGTTTTCTACTCTTGGTTGGAGTCTTGACCTTGTTGGTGTTCTGAACTTCCATTGCCTTTTTCGGAGCTTTCTCTTCGGCTGCTAAGGAGTTCTTGAGGAACGGGGGCTTTGAAGTATTGCTTTTGTTAGCATTTTCTAATTTCTCCAGTCTCCCCTCTATTTTCTCGATGAGCTGAAGAATTTTGGTGATGGCGTGTTCACTTACGCCTGATTTGGTCTTCTCAGCATATGTGTTCGAGCATTTTTCATTAAATCTCCCTTTGGCTTCAGAGTAACTTATTTTTTGAAGGACCATAACCTTCCTTATTTCGGATTCTTTCCTATATGAGGGGCACTTCTTGAAAAAATGAGATTCTTGGCATAAACAGCATTTTGTTTCTGAGCATTCCCCTTCATGCTTCCCTTTGGAACACTTGGCACATCTTGCTTCCTTGTCACATTTATTCGCATGATGATTCAATGTGCAGCATCTATAGCACATTAGAGGTAAAGGGACGTACGGCCTTAAGTTCACTGATAGATACCCTATGTGTAGTTTCTCAGGCAATACAGGGGATGCTAGAGTTGCTACAAATAGAGGCGAATGTTTTAGTCCTCTGCATGGTAGTCGTTTCAGTCCTATTACCTTTTGGTCCGACAGTTCAGCGATGATGTCAGAATCTGGAACCTCGGCAATGTCTCTGCAGTAGAACACCCCGCGTGAATTGTTTAGGTTTTCATGGGGTGTCACGATTACTGGAAGACCATTAAATTTCTTAGCATTGAGTAATTTGACAGATACTGAAGTTTGTGGAACGTCCACCAGAAGTAGTCCGTCTCTTTTAGTGCTCAACGTGCGCTTGTCCCTGTCATTTATTTTCTTGTGCAGCTTGATGTGTATATGTATGAGTGTGCATATCTCATATAAATAGAGGAAGGATCACCTATACAAATAATCTCTGATGGCCTCACCCTCGCAAGAAAGCGCTATATTTACTTTAGAAGTGAGAAAATAACGGACTTGGGGAGAAATTCTGAGGTTACACCGCAAAAGATCAGAGGGTTCGTCAAGGATGCAGGTCTACTAAAGGTGACCCAGCTGGTTATCGGGTGCACAATGGGCATTCTAAGGTCAAGTTGCTTTCCCTTTGGGCGATATCCGTGTGTAGTACCTACATATTTGTCTATGTAGTTAGTGTTAGTATTATTGACTGAGTAGGCTTAAGTCCCCCGTTGTAAATGTCGTATGCGTAGAAACATATCTAGTTATAGCTCCAGGTTGCAATCCGTTTTGCCTGCAGCTCTCTTCTTAGTTTGAGGGGGGGACTTCAATGCCTTAGGTCGTTTGAGTATGATCACAATGGAATCATATTGCAGGGTGTTATTATTATCTCTTGAATTATGTAAGTTGGAGTACCATCACACATTCTCGTCCTTTACTGTAGAAAAACGTTTCTTAAACATTCCTAGTATTCTGCACATCTGAAAAATAAGAAATTGTTTTCAATACTAAGAGAATTAACCAAACTGGTTTATGGCTGGTTTTACTAATGAGTCTATCTTGCTAGATTTCTCTGTTTTATACAGTTATCAATATATTCAAATTTTGTAAAATTATGCCTTCTAACTCCTGGGAATATAACCTAATAGTATTCTTGTACGGAACAAGGTGAAAAAATAATTTATTAAATTCTCACATAGGAAAATACCACATGTTTTATTAAAACATAGAAATATGTTAAATTATCCTAATTAAAATACAAGAAAACTATTAAGAAACATCATAAAAAAACCTAATTATCCTATACAATAGTTCACAGAGTTTCCAATGTGTATTCATTTTGGACGAATGGTGAATTATAATGAAATCTGAGCATGATATAGCAAAACTCAAACGACGCCACGGAGTTAAAGCTATTTTTCGAAATTATTCTACTTTCGTTGAAGCATTTGTCAAAGTAGTTATAGCTCCCAGAAACCGGAAGTAAATAACATTTTAAATATTAAATTCTTTAGAAATTTGAATGTTATACTTATTGGATAATAATTGTCCCCTGTGTAGTCACGGGATAAAAAAATGGTTGTTGGTGATTTTTTTTTTCCGAAGGTAGGCCAGGCTTTCAACAGCTAATATTTTTTTATGTTCAGCGCCTTTTAACATTTTTGTTTTTATCGTTTTAAAATATCGATCCGTTTTAATATAATCTGAAACGAGAACTGCATAGCAAATGCAATTACTGTTCGAACTCCATAGGGATGTCCAGCAAGCGGCCATTTCTGCTAATGCTCCCGTGAAGTATGTAGAACCGCATGACCAAGGGTGGTTAAAAGCTTTAATAAAAACTCAATACTTTTATGCATCGTGTCGTTAAATTATCTGGTTTTTTTTTAGCGGACAAACTGCCATTTCTGAACCCCTTCCTTCGAGCTCATTGTCGGAGGATGTGTACGCAGCCGTGTTTTGCAGAAACAACAAAAACCATTTAGAGAGGCGGATCATACGGACTTCAGAACGCCCGGGGTTTTTTTTTTGGTTGTCGTTTTTTTATGGACGACCCGTCCGGCTGTCCGGCACTTTAAAGCATTTATTTAATTTGTGAGAATTCACCCTTTAGAGTTTAAATTCTGCATAATAGCCTTCGACACGGCTTGTCAAAAAATTTAATTTTTAAACATGTTTGGACAGTGGACTGAAGCTGCCTGATGGCCGGACAGGATTGGATTCCTGTATAATAAATAACTTTAATGGAATTCATTGATTCCATTTATTTTCAAGCTTGATGAGATGATTGATAACTTTGACTTCAGGAAAAAAAACCCGACTTGAATGAACGCTGATCAATGAGAGAAGAATTATTCCATTTTATAGGACGACAATAGTTTTTAAGTTACTTGTTTGAGTAAGATTGCTAATTAGACAAACTTCTTTTTAATAGCATTATTCGCCTCTAAAAATCTACGAGGTAAGGTCCAAAAGTTTCCGGCCTAGGATAGAAGGAAAGGTGAAAGAAAAAAACTGGTTATACTGTTTTTCAATACATTCTCCTCTAAGTTCAACACACTTAATACAACGCTTTGGCAACACTTCTATACCATGGAAAAAATAATTTTCTTCTTTGTTAAAAAAATGTTCTTCCACTGCTGCTTGGAGCTCTTCGTCGGTGTTAAATCGCCTTCCACGAAGGTCAGATTTTAACATTGAGAAAAGGTAGAAATCGCTAGGGGCCAAGTCTGGGCTGTAGGGTGGATGAGAGATTTCTTGGAATCCACAGTCCTTCACAGCGGCCTTGGAAATTAATGCTGTGTGGACAGAGGCATTGTCGTGAAGGAGGCGGACACCTCGGCTTAACTTCCCTCGCCTCTTCTCTTTAATGGCGTCTCGTAACCGGTGAAGTAGGGCTGGATAATACACACCATTCATTGTGGTATTCCTACTTTAAAATCTATTACTGATATTCCTTTACAGTCCCAAAAAATTGTGGCCATTACCTTTTCTTTTGACTGCGTGACTTTTGCCTTTAAAGGAGGCGCTTCTCCTGGTCTTCTCCATTCCATGGACTCTCTTTTGCTGAGTGGGTCATAATATAGAACCATTGTCTCATCCCCAGTTACAGTTGAGTCCAAAAAATTCCTTGGGTCGGCATTATACTCGCGTAAAAATTCATTGCAGCAGTGAACTCGTTCCTGTTTTTGAGCAGCTGAAAGAATTTTTGGAACCCATCTTGCACTAACCTTCTTCAGATGCAAATGTTCTTTGATGATCCTCAAAATACTTGTTTTTGAAAGCCCTAACCTCGCTGCTATTTCCTTGGTTTTTAGTCGCCGGTCAGACAGCAATTCAGATTCCACAAGTTGGATTGTTTCAGAAGTGACAGCTTCCAATGGGCGACCGGGTAGTGCGTCATCTTTACCGGGGTAGTGAGTCAGGCGTAATACAGTATTACGCCTGACTCAAGCCAGCACCCATGACGAGAGGACTTCCCGATAAGGAAAGCCCCTGAAGAGGTGCGAAACATGTCGGGCAAAATAGATGAAATAAAATAGTTAAACAAAAACAAATGGTGTTCTGCTTCATCGACCCTCTGCCAAATAAAGAAAAAAGAACAAGTGGAATATATATATATATATATATATATATAT